>JASBWT010000003.1:0-600000 GCA_030039255.1 Naganishia friedmannii
AACTATGTCACTTTACTATTTTCAGTACAAAGTGACAAAAGCATAAAAAGACTTGCCAGGCTCGAACCTAATTCCATAACTAAACTAAACTTCCAAATTCTACTACAACAAAGGTGGCGAACTATAGAAAGAACTGCACAAGTACGAAGCAATAAGCAAGAGGACAAAAAGGGTAAAGTGTAAGTACTTACAATACCCGCCACTCCAATTAAGCGGAGTCCTCTACCGCTTTGTACTGGGCGTACGTCATGCCCGACTTCCACTCGTGCAGCTTCCTCTTGTTGTGCAGGTAGTGCAGGGAGAGGGATTCATCCCAGGGAAGTTTGTTCCACAGGGCCGAGTTGACGAAAGGCGTAAGGCGAGTAAGGACGGATCGGATGAAAGGCGTGTTGACGTGGTGAGGTTTGGCTCCGTACCAATAGTTGTTGATTTCTCGCAAGGCATGATAATAAGCTCGAAGGCGAACTTCCGACAATCGAGTAGGAGGGGAAAGACGAGGGCTGTTGCCGATCGAGTAAATGATTATATATGTCATACGGGGTTTTCGCTTTGCGGATCCGGCTCGGGCCTCGTGACCGAGAACAGAATGTACCGTTCTTGCTTCGCGAATTGCAGGCGGATGCAAATCGTCAAACATGGGGTGTCTACAGGAATTGATCGAAGCGGCAAATTGGGAAAAGCCACTAAGTGTACTGGCGATGGAAGACTTGGCTGTCCTCTCGGCGGAGATGCGGTTAAGCTTGAGAACATCCCAGCTCGTGATGGCTCGGTTATAGCATTCTCGGCAAATAGCGATAGGCTCGAGGAGCTTACTGAAGTGTGTAAAGGGTACAAGCTGCATCGGAGAAACAGGGTCGAACTGATAGCCGATGGGCAGCTGCGGAAGCGCTGTTACGAAGCACGTGTGGTGGATACCCTCGACATTGTGGGCCATTGTAGTGTTTGGGGATGCGGATGGTAAACTTGTTTGTGGGGTAAATCAGATGGGAGAGGAAATGGGATTCGTCGGGGTCTGGACGAGGATTTTATAGACGATTGCCACCCCCTTCTCGATAGCTGTTGGCTGAGCAATCTGCTGCGAACTGTGCTCTGCTACCAAAGAGAGAGAACTGCTATCAGCACTAGCTGTGCTACAACAGTCAAGGCGGCATGATGACAAAGTGACAAGGTTTCTTCTGTCACTTCACTGTATCTGAATGTGGTTCCTTCGGTTTGTCTATCTCGGAAACCGAAGGATTTTTCGTGCTGTCGTTGTTGAGCCGTCTAGCTGTTACATGGTTTTCTGTACATATATTTGCCTTTCTTCCAGGAAGATTCTACTGGAGCCCTGCTCGTTGTTTGTATGCGTTCAGCATCTCTTGGGAGTTTTCTAGATTTTCCTCAGGCTCATATGTATCGTCGAAATCTTCGTATCCGCGCCAGTGACAAAGCAAACGTAATCTTCCATTCTTGTCAGTCTTGTGGCCACGGATTTCTTCTAGCTCGTACTCAGGCTCTAGTTCCGCATTGAGTACAGGCTCGGGTCTCGGTTCAGCTCTTCCTGCGAATTCTCGCGGACTATCATGGTACATTTTTAGATATTGTACATTAATGATCGGATGTATCTTGATGTGGGTCGGAAGGTCTAGCTCATAAGCCGTAGGGCTTATCTTACGCAAAATGCGGAAGGGACCTATGTACTTGGAGCGAAGTTTCTTGCTCCCTTGTGTACGCGAAAAGGGTGGGTTCGTATGTTTGGTGGATAATAGGACGAGATCTTCTTCGTTGAATTCTTTAGAATTTCTGGTTTTATTATATTGCTCAGCTTGGCTGCTCTGTGCTTTTTGAATTCGCTCATATGCTTGGTTCATCAAAGCTTGTTGGTGATCAATGAAGTTCTCGGCAGCGGCGACATCTAAGTCAGAGTCGACCGTATGAGGAGTTACTGGATGATATCCAAGGTCTAACTCGAAAGGAGTAAGACCTGTACTGGCGTTAATTGAGTTGTTATAGGCGAACTCAAGAGTAGGAAGCAACTCAGACCAGTCTTTCTGGGTGTGAGAGATATAATGCCTTAGCATTTCTTTGACAGTTCTAACCATCACTTCTGACTGTCCGTCAGTTTGCGGATGGTAAGCGGTTGACATCGCTAGCTTAGTTCCGAAGCGAGACATGAGCGCTTTCCAGAACAGGGAAGTAAATTTGGTGTCCCGATCAGACACTATGACACGAGGCATTCCGTGAAGCTTTACGATCGAATCGAAAAACCTGGTAGCGGTATCTGGTGCCTTGTCTGTGTTCTTGGAGGGGATAAAATGTACACGTTTCGTCATCTTGTCAACTACGATGAAAATCATGTTCCATTCTCCTTCACCGGAAGGCATGAATGGACCAGCAAAGTCCATAGAGACAGTGTGCCATCGCTGAGGAGGTACCTCAAGTGGTTGTAGAAGCCCAATTGGTCCGGAATCGGCTCTGGCTTTGTTACGTTGACAAGTGGTACAGCTTCGACAATATGCTTTGACATCCTTGCTCATATTGTTCCAAAAGTATTTTCGACACAGGTTGTTGAAGGTTTTGGAGTAACCTAGATGAGCTGACGACACAGCATCGTGGTGATCATGGAGCAGATCAAGTCGAAGGGTTTCATAGTCGGGCACGTATATGCGTGGAAGGCGATCTTGTGTCGCTTGAAATAGGACAAGTCCATCGTCAGTCAGACGAAAGGGCTTTAGGTGAGGCGGAGGGTTTTCTGTGGAGAGTTGTTCTACAAGTTTCTTGCAGTGTTCGTCGTGACTATATCCAGTTTTGATCTTCTCTAGAAAAGAGGGATCGATGACCACATGAGTCATGCTATTCACCACATGAAGGGGTGCACGTGAAAGGGCATCGGCGTTATGGTGGACACGTCCAGGTCTGTACTTGATAGTCATGAACTCCTTATAGGGTTGGAGATCCATGGACCATCGAAGAAGTCTTTTGTTGGTACCGGAGAAACTCAGAATCCATTGTAGAGCAGAATGATCCGTGACAATCTCAAACTTTGAGCCATCCAGATAAGGATGTAGTTTCTTGAGACCCCAGATGATTGCGAGGCATTCCATCTCGGTAGACGAGTAATTCTTCTCGGCAGGTGATAAGGTACGGGAGAGAAACACTATAGGGTGGTCTCTCTTTTCAGAGTCTTTTTGGGAGAGAACAACTCCAAGACCATCAGTGGATGCGTCGGTATCCATGATGAATGGTTCCTGGTAGTCGGGATGGGCTAAAACAGGAGCTGTGATCAGCTTTTCCTGAAGCTCTTCCATGGACTTTTGTTGTCGTTCTCCCCATTTCCATTCGGTTTCGTTCTTGAGGAGTTCGTAAAGCGGGGAAGCAATTCGAGCAAAGTTCTTTACGAACTTGCGATAATAGACGGCGAGTCCCAGGAATCGTTGCAGAGACTTGACATTGTGTGGGCGTGGATATTCCTTTACCGCTCGTACAGTCTCTTCTAGAGTTCCGATTCCCAGATTACTAACGCGGTGACCGAGAGCTTTTATGGAGTGATGAGCTACGTAGCTTTTCTTGGCGGATAACGTGATACCCGATTTGGTTACAAGCTTGAGAATAGTGTCGACATCGTTGGCGTGTTGATCGAAGGTCTTACTATAGATAATAATATCATCGATGTATACAAGAGAGATCTGCCACTTGTATCGACCCAAAATACGATCGGTGAGTCGTTGGAATACACTTGGTCCAGTCTTGAGACCGAAGGGCATTCGTTTGAATTGGTGAAGTCCGGCATGGGTACGGAAGGCGGTCTTTTCTCTGTCTTTCTCGTCGACTTCGACTTGATGAAAACCTTTGTTTGCATCGAAGGTAGTGTAATAAGCCATACCGGAGAATTGTGTCAATATATCGTCGACTCTAGGAATCGGATATTGATCGCCTTTTAGTACGGTGTTGATTTTCCGGTAGTCTATGCAGAAACGATCTTTTCCTTTTTGATGTACAAGGATAGCTGGGGAGGCCCAAGGCGAGTCAGACATTTCAATGACATCGTCTGTTAGGAGTTCCGCAATCGTTTCTTCGATGATCTTTCTTCCGTGTGGAGAAGCGTGGTAAGGAGGGGAGGATATAGGAGCGGCGTCTCCGGTATCTAACGTCATCTTGACTAAGTCCGTTTGGCCAAGCTTGTGAGAACCATAGGCAAAGGCGCGCCGGTTTTGATAAAGGATCTCAAGCATTTGTTTTCGTTCTTCAGCATTGAGCTCAGGGTTGATATTGAATTCTTCCATAATGGAGAGGAATTGTCTTTCGTCATCGTCGTTCCGACTGATGAAGTTTATGAAGGCGGAAGCGGTGGTCTGAGGTTTAGCTCTTTCGATGGTTGGATAGAGAGCAGCGATAGGTTGTCCACATAACAACTCTACCGGTTTATTGGAGGTGTTCATGACTTGCACGCGATGGTCCAAGGAGTTGGTCCATCCTACTGAGCGAGCTACCATTAGTGGAACTTCGTACTCAAAGTCAGGTTCTAGTAGGTAGGACTCGGTGGTGATGTTTCCTTCTATTTCGATTGGAAGTTCCACCATGTGGCCGGGAGTGATGGTGCATGTGGCTTTGACTCGGGCGATCGGAGATTGCATCATTTCTTGAGGGATTCTACAGGTTAGACGAATCTTACCTGGATTGCCCTTGAACATCAATATTCCTTGGTGCAAGTCAATATTGGCTTTCTTCGTTACGAGAACATCATTTCCCATAATAACGGGAGTGTTGTTGGAAGCGATGAAAAACTTCATTGGCATCGAAATGAAATCAGGTTTATTGATATTCTTGAAGTTGAGAGTAGTGTAGAGGATCTCGGTGACAATAGCGTTGCCTAAGCCTTTCAACTCAAAGCTACTGCATTTCTCCCTTCTACAATTCGGCAGGTATTCGTTCGCGAAATTTCCGTCGATGATGGAGATGGAAGAACCGGAGTCAATACATATGGGGAAAGAGAATCCTCCAACTCGCTCGAAAGCGCAAGTTGCGTAAGCAGGAGTTTTGTCTTTCCACGAGTCCTCATCTTTATATTCTGAGGGTAATTCGTTTGTGGTGGAAACTATTGGAGCACCTGAGACTGTTGGAAAGTCTTGTGGGATATACGGAAAGGTAGATAACGGTTTCGGCTGCGTCGGCTTCGGAAGTGGTGCAGGGACAGGCTCCGGATTTGGAGAAGGCGCAGGAGTTCTGGGTTCTTTGAGCTGAGCTCGAGCCCTAGTCGTAATAGCGTTTGTCGTTTTAGAGAATGACTTCCATTTGTTACCATTCATCGGAGTGCGATTGCTGTCACTAACCGAGTGGCTTGCAGAAGGTCTGGAAGAACCAGAATTCCGGAAATCGTCACGAGGCTTCGAAGGATGAGGGCAATCTTTTCTCCAGTGGTTGCCTCCACAGTTGAAGCAATTCGTTCGAGGAGCGGAGGAAATATTTGCGCTGCTGGACGTGTCGGAGGGGTTTCCATAAGTAGGACGGATCATCCTAGTTTGGGAAACGGTAGTAGATCCGTCTTTGCGGTCGGTACGTTCGTAGTTGGAGACGGACACGTTTCTAGGATTAGAATATGTTTTCCTGCCTCTAAGGCCAGGTTCTAAGTCAATAAGAATTCTTCGGAATTCTTCCATAGTGGTAAAGCGAGAAATACTAGCTTTGACAAGGGGTTGCATAGTTAAAGGTATTCCTTCTATCATGTCCTCTATCAACTCGTGCTGGGGAGTCGATTCGGGGAAAACGTATGATTGCAACCTTTTCTTGTCAGCGAAGTAATCGCCAAAGGACTCGTTCACTCGAAGCGATCGGTAGAGACATTGTCTCCTAAGATTTGCACGATGGTTAGGCATATAGAAGGCATTGCGAATAGCAAGTTGCCAATCATGCCATGTTCTTAAAGCAAGTCGAAATTTTCCGAGTTGAGTGAACCAGGTGAGAGCGTTACCTTGAAGAACCAAAGGTAATTGTTGAAGGAGGTCCGAGTCATGCACGCCCGAATACTCAAAGATAGCAGATACCTTTTCGATCCATTGATCGACGTCTTCGTTGTCTTTGCCGGAGAACTTGGGTAAGTCTGAAGCTTTGAGCTTGGGGTGATGCGGAGCGGAGGAATAATTGGTCGGTGCGTAAGAAGTTTCTCGACGAGGAGTGTCCATCTCGAAAATGGCATGTCGTTCTCGTTGTTCGGAAGCGCGAGTGTTCAGTCCTGCGACCTGACGTTGTAATCCAGCGATAATTTCGTTCAAGTGTTCAATCTCAGCGGCGGTAGCAAGTCGAGGTTCCGGAAGACGAAGGTCTTCGGGCTCGGTTGATGCTTCCAAGATATCATGAACGGGTGTCGAAGGTACAGGTGTCGATGGTACAGGTGTCAAAGAGTCGTTGCTGCGAATGGAGGGAGTTGTCGAGGAAGATCGGGAAGAGGGAGTAACAAGAGGAGTATCTCTTACTGGGTTACTGGAGGCAGCTTGGGTACTGCGGACAGCTCGAGGAGGCATACTGTATGTTTTACAGGTATGTGGATGGAAGTGGTGAAGATGGAGTAGTACTAGTACGGGTACTGCTGTATAGTAGTATCAACTATCCTATGTCCTAATAGGCTATAGTGATGGATCACCTCAGGTACACTGAGCTGTGATAGAGCGCTTTAGATTCCTGAGCAATGCAAAGGAAGAATCGACTAACTTGTCGATAACCGGTTGTTGGAGGTAAAGATCTTTAGTCGCGTCCGAATAAAGAGGTTGGCGGAGAGTGGTGAATTTCTTGAAGGTGTTTACGTTAAAACAGAGTTACAATAGTCGTGAACTGACTAGTATCCCCACATAGGATTCCAATTGTAAAGAGCCTGTGTAGCGTTGTATGTAGAATAGTATAATATGGAATAATATACTAACTAAATACAGTACAAGGTCTAAAGTGGGAACAGTCAGAAAGGATTATTCTTCGCAACTACTGATGTCTATCAGGTAAACGGCTAACTCACAAGATAATATGTAGAATGCTAGTATGAGCTAATCTAAAGGTATTATCTAAAGTGGTAGTTAGTACAATCAAGAAGGCGCTTCTTGGAGAGTTAGGGAGAAAAAGCGTGTTTCATAATTCATGGTGGCAAAACTTACTACAATTTGGCCTGTCTTATATAGACGTCAGAAATGGGTGGCGAGGCCAACCCTGCGCAAGGGCTCCTAAGGAGACCTTGGCGTACAACCTAACCTTTGTCACTTTGTTCCGAAAATGGCACAAAGTGACAAAGTGACAAAAAGCGACAAAGTGACAAAGTGACATAGAAAACTATGTCACTTTACTATTTTCAGTACAAAGTGACAAAAGCATAAAAAGACTTGCCAGGCTCGAACCTAATTCCATAACTAAACTAAACTTCCAAATTCTACTACAACAAAGGTGGCGAACTATAGAAAGAACTGCACAAGTACGAAGCAATAAGCAAGAGGACAAAAAGGGTAAAGTGTAAGTACTTACATAAAATCCCAGAGCAAGAGCCTGGGTAGCATTTGAATACCTTCCTACGTCAAGGACTAGGAAGAAGATGGGCACCCAGCTGAACAGGCCTTCAGCAGAAGCGGCTGTAGAGTTCTGAGCATGCCAAGAGACCCAGTCAAGGTGCAGCCAATGTCGCGAGAGGTCCTCCCTCAATCAGCGAGGCATCGTCTAGACAGTCACCTATGCTCAAAAAGGCGAAACATGAAAAAATCCGATTTGAGACCGAATCGTCCGATATCCCTGCCTCCGAGCCTGCGAGAGAGAGGTACTATGAACAGCAAACGAAAATCCGGGCAATTCGTAAAGCCGCCCGAAGACAGAAAGGGGTCGAGGCGGAGGCTAGGAAGCAAACTGAAGGGAAAATGGATATGAGAGCTGTTCAACAGGGGCTGGAATTATCCGATACAGATGATGAGGAGCCTGGTATTGAGGGTGAATATCTTGTGCTGTCCGTAACGATAGGACGCAGGTTCACCACTACCTTTGGTAATGAGTTGCGAATTCCTGTTCATCAGAAACTCGAGATCGTGAATGGTCATTTTAAGTCATTCAAGATGAATACCGGGATCATCAGTCCGTTGATTGCCATGGTACATAGCACTTCCGACCTTGGGAGGTCCGCAGAGGCAAGTCTCTATGAGAAAGCGAACAAACTCCGAGAGGATATGGATCAATTCGCGCTCAAGCACAGTTCCGAAGCGCTTGACGCCGTTTCATGTCTCGGTAGCGCCAATGGTAACATATTGTCAGGATCCGAACTACAGAAACAATTGGTGAAGGCTCCCAATGATGATGAAATGGACCAGAAGACATGAATCTTTCCGGACGAGGGATTTGCAATAGCGTCCTGTATGCTAGCCTCCGACATGGCTTTATTCGACCTCAAAGATCTGTCCGGTGCTCCCGAGATCCATCTCCATCGTGTCCTGTTCCATACGATATGGCTCGTGACTGAGTAATTCGGCGGTCGGTTACGTGACGTGTATAAACGAGGGTGGAGACCGTGGGGTGCTCGGTGGTTCCAATACGACTGGGATTGGCTGAGTTTGTAGCCAGCTAGACGGCCAAAGTTGTGGATCTTCTTTTGCAAGGGAGTTTGTTGCATGTCCGTGGTAGTCTGATGAAGGAATTTAACGCACGAAGACATGTAGCAAACAAGAGGCAGTGAGTAGCTAGCTGAATAATCGTTGGGGAGCTGAGACTAGCGACATGTCTGCCTAGCAGGATAGCGGATGAGTGGTGAGTAGTGAGAGCTATGGTGAGCTGTCGGGTCACCTGAGAGAGTGGCTAGTGCCAAGAAACTACTGTAATGCTTACTAATACACAATACATATAAGGGCTGGGGCGGTGTCTCGTATGCAGAACCCTGTCCTCCCTATAACAAATCGAGTACACAGAAAACTACTTCGGTAGTTGCCTATTTTTTGCAATCCATAGCATCTCCAGGCGATTACAGGCGGTCCTATCCCGACTTTTACTCTTTTGGCTCTAGTTCGTGCTTGATACTTGTATATGGGTACAGTAAACAGTTTGATCTTCTGAGAGAATGTGTCGTTCGACAGGTCTATCCCAAGGGAAGGTTTAGCAACGATCGTCGTGATCCAATCACGGAGGAAACATTTGCTATCGCGTTTCGCTCCAGCAGTTGATTATCGCCAGGCTTAAAATTTGGTATGTAAATAGGTGGCACGAACTTGACGATGGAAGGGGTGCCACCATTCAACCCACTTAAGCCCCTCACCTCGGTCGGTCGCATGGTTGTACCCTTGCCCTTGTCCTGAGTCCACGGTCCGCCATGACAGAATGAAACCAAACTAGTGTTGTGACAGCGCGAGGTAGAGAAAACGTAAGGAAACTGTCTTCTGGTCATTCGTCACAAGATATCTGGTCACAGCAAACGTTACAGTTGATTCAGATGGGTATGCGAAGCTATATGATACTCATCATTCAGCTTCAGCCGTGATGCATCATCTGCATCGCCTAACGCCGGACTGCCCCAGCATCCGCTTACCCGCTTATACTCGCTCCCTTCTTCCAGCTCACACGGGTCAAATCCCAAGTCCAACCGATTCGCACATGCACCCTCACTCAGCTCTCAGCTGCTCCTCACTCGGACATCTTGGCTACGTGACTGCACTAATAACATATAATGGCCCCGAAAGATGTACGCTACAGTAGGCGTAGAGCGCGCATCGACCGAGGAGGAAGTGCTTCGAGTGGGCCTGATTCAGAATCAAAAGCTCGGTGAACCCTCAGAGGGTTCGTTGACAGATTGACTGTCCGGCTCAAGTCGGAGCATCAAGCCCCTGTTGACAGTCTAGTTTTGACGAATCGGTGTAGAGTTGTATGCAACATCCTATGCTCCGGTTAAGACGGTCTACCGAGTGACATACAAGAAACAGACAAGGAAGGTAGTAACGTGATCGGACAGTCGTTGTCACGAAGTCATAAATAGTAATGCGTGTAACAACATATTTTGTAGTACGGTCTATAGTTGAATACAGCAACCATTCATGATCTAGCTCAGGTGAACTGCTGACTTTCGAAGTTGTTCGCGCAACTTTCCAAGCACGAAGAGCTGTTGTCCCTTTTTGTTGTTTATGCATCGGCAGGGACTTTTGTTGTTTATGCATCGGCAGGGAAACAAGGCCGACATTCTCTGTCTGTCGTACTCCACGTTGAGATCGTTGGTGACCATTTCAAGGATGTAACCGCTAGTAGACAAAATTGGCAGCTTCCTGACAATATGCATGGAGAACCTTGGACACTCACCGGACGGTCTCTTGCTGCAAGGATTTACCTCGGCCCTCATCACATTTGCAATTTCCCCTTCGTTCATGCCCTGAGCGAACAAGTCATACGCTCTTGACCTCTTCCTGCTTCGCCTCTTTGAGCAGAGGAGGCCGTCTAGGAGATGTCTCGCTCAATGAGGGAGGGCCATTTGCCACAATGGTCGAACGCTGGATACGTCCCTCACCTCGTTCAGGATTTACAGCCGCCTCTACTGAGGGCCTACTCAGCTGGGCATTCCCCTCCTCCCATGTAGAGATCTAGTATAGTAATAGTTAGAGATGACCTTATAAAATAGGATAATCTCTTCAACTAGCTACTTCTGCCCATAGATCTCTAACGATAGCCCGAACCTTAATCCACACCACACTCATCACGATTAGGTAATCATTCTCGGCTTAGCTTATCTGAGTTATCGTCCGACCGAAACTCAGAGAACGCACTCCCTTGGGACTCCCAACGCTCACACTCCCTTGGGACTCTCACAGCTCTCGCTCCCTTGGGACTCACACCGCTCTCGCTCCCATGGGACTGCCGCGCCACCTCACTCCCTTGGGACTCAAACGCCTTCTGACTCCCATGGGACTAACACGCCTTACCAAACCCTTGGGACTCAATCGTACATCGTACTACGCTCCTCCCTAGGAGATGCGTAGCTGCTTCACCCCTAGCAGATAAGTATATATAGCCACTCTTCTTACCTTCTTGTAATAGCCTCTTATGACTTTTATCTCACCCTTTGATTTACCTTTAAATCCCAAGCTACCTTGAGTGCAAGACTTCTCAAGGATTAGCTACCCTTGTCTTTCACCCACGGTATTCAAGTATCGACTTAAGTAATAAGAGTACATCGTTTGTGCTAAGTTCCCACTACAACGGCGGTGCTAACTACTAACGTAGATTAGACCACTTGCCCGCGACATCCCATGTCATTGCAGAAAGGAGGGACTCAAATGCTACCTAGACGCTTGCTCTGGGCTTTTATAGCACTGAGAATTTTCGATAACAGCTTAAAAAGTGCGTGAACTGTGCTTCAGGCAGACTTCCAAATGAACATGGATATACTGAATAAACGCGATAATTTCTTCAGATTTGGATATGAATACGAATATCATCGTCATCGAGCGCGTTGTGAACCCTTTCCAATTCCCGAAGCATTATTGCGACATCCGGCTCCTGTGAGGTGACATCCTGCGCCTGCCGCTTGTCGGATTCGCCGTTGCCTTTGGTGTAGTTGAGTACCTTCTTAGCCTTTCGCGCTTGCTTCCGGTGCCAGTTGCCTGTCTCTTTCTGTTTGGCGATTGCTCTTGATACCTGCTTTGATAGCGAGCTTGATCGTTACTACCCGGTCCCTCCCTTTCCACTTCCACTGTCCCTGTCACGCCTCTTTTCCTTTTACCCTCTAGGCTCTGCTTGACAGACTTGTCGACAACAGGTTCGTTACTTGACACAGCCCTACGCGACGCTCGCAGTTACACCTGATATCGTTCCTGCCCCCGAGAACGCAGAAAGGCAGACACTTGTTCCGGTGTCATGTTTTCGTGAAAGAAGTTGATGTTTTTGCGCTTGTTGGCGCACATGGGGCGAATGGAGAAGCCTTGATGGCGTCGGCTGGCTTGGCTTTAGCAGCATCCTCAGATTGGCGCATAAGAATGGATAAATAGCGGCGGAGCATTCACTTTATCGAGCGAAAAATGAGAAGAATAATTTATTCATATCTGAATAAAGATGAATAAAAGTCTAGTTTTGTGAATATGAATATGGATATGAATATGGCCATTCGTATGACGATGAATAATTTTATTCAGATTGAATTATTGATCGGAAATCTACACGCAAATCCTTTCTCCTAGTGATTCCTTCACCCAGACCACCGGTAGTGTTTTGCTTCAATAACTCTAGTGCTCTGAAGCCTAAAACCGGAAAGCGGAGCAAAGAACAGAAAGAAAGCGTCCGCCCGTCTAGAGATTGAGCAGCTGAATGATCTCCGATCGGCTCGTAAGAGACTAGGCCTTTCTGATAAGACTCGCGCAGCATTGTATCAATTAATAGTATATATAAAAGATGACGAATGTCACAGTCAATCGTGTGTACAAGGATAGATCTAGACGTTACAACTTACCTGATGAATGTCACAGTCGATCGTGTGAGGCATTCATTAGGTGATTACAAAGGGGGAAAACAACAGACACCAACCTATATATGTTGCCCACCAGAGGGACAATGCCAAAGGAGGACTGATTGATGAAGTGACACCAAAGGAGGTTGATGGCGTATGAGAGTCGTAAATGACGTGTATAGCTATAATCACAACATCCCCCCTCGAATCGAATCCGTTGTTTTCGATCGTTTCCGCAACAGGTCGAGGCAGAGTGCGAACTTGGCTGTCTTGAACCGGTCCAGAGGTTTGGTAAGCAGGTCGGCTGCATTGTCCTCGGTCAGAATGTAGTCGAACGCCACACGGTTTCTCTTCACCTCATCCGTCAAATAGTGAGCTCTCATGCCCATGTGCTTTCTTTTATCGTGTTGACCCGGGTTGGACGCCGCCGCGATCGCTCCTTGGTTATCGCAGAAGTACCGAATCGGACCGTCGACAGGTATGTCCAAGTCCTCCAGGATCTGTCGGAGAGCCATGCGGCCTGTTTCGTGGTGTCGCAGCCAGCGGACAACTCGGCTTCCATTGTTGACAAGGCGACCGTAGGCTGACGTCGACTCTTCCACGCAACCAGCCGACGGAACCGAAAATTGGCGAAGCCGGTCGTCGGACGACGGGAGGTGAGGCAGCCGCCCCAGTCCGCGTCGACGTACCCTTGGAGTGTTCGCTTGCAGGTCGAGGCGTCGAAGGTGAGTGCATAGTTCGATGTTCCCTTGAGGTAGCGGAAAAGATGCTTAGCGGCTCGATAATGTTCCGCAGACCACTTGGACATGAACCGGGCGAGAAGCCCAGATGGGTATGCGAGGTCGGGTCGGGTAATTGTCGCCGCGTACATGACTGATCCCACCATTTCCCTATATGGTGCGATGAGAGGTTGGTTGGGGAATAATTTCAGGGACTTGCGACAATCGGGTCTACAAAAGACATCGTCGATACGGACCGATATCATCCCAGTGATTAATAAGCTGACCGAGGAGCATCGTAAGAACAGCTCCGCTATACGTACAGTCGCCTCGTCCCTCGGAATACTCGCCAGCAGCCTGCACACGATATCCAGCGGCGTGTTTGAGACACGACTACGGCTTTCCGACGCAGAAGAGGACAACCTTACCGGCGCGGTCAGTGGTGCGGAAGGAAGTGCGGATGGAAGAGCGGAAGGGATGATGGACGGTTTAGCCTCACAGTTGGAAACGGCCGGGTCAAACTCACGACAAGTGCTAAGCGATTTGGCAGCAGAATCGCAGCGAGCAGCACCGGGTCCCAGCATCACGCCTACTCAAAACACTTCCAGCACACCTTACACGCAAAATGCTTGTAATGGAGAAACCATGCAACAGTGTTGGAGCTATGGAGGGAATGGGAAGAGGAAGTATTCGGTAGGCTGTCAGTGAAGGACATGATAGCCCAAGGTTATGTCAAGTCAGAAGCGCAAAGAAAGCTGTTCTCACGAAGGAAGATCATTATCGATGAGATACAGCGGCTTGCGAAGGAACGCACCGACCCTGAACTTGACGTTGTGAGGTTGCTCGATGTGTACCTTGCTTCCAACAAGATGTCGATTTCGAAACTGCAAGATGTAATCAGACAACGGGCCAAGGAGGGACAGGAGAGTGCTTTGTGGCTGTAGTGCGAGTTTTGATATTGAGAGATTGAATGTGTATAATGAACATATACCGGAGAACTACATCTGTATGAAAGGATATCGTTGTAGCATTAGCAAATGTATACCGCATTACACGGTGAGTAATCGTCTCACTCACACTCACAATACAACCGCTCCCACAGAACCGTCTGCCTTGTCAACTCGTCGAGTCATCCCGATTTGTGCCATATCCTTCATCTGAAAGAAGTACCAGTGCAGTTTCCCTAGGTCGATGCACGGCGATGTGAATGCGCGGTCATATTGCTACATAAGCTGTACATACACTCACCTTGGCTTGTGTCACAGACACTCTGACCTTTCTTACTTGATCTAACCTTTTTGACGACCATGTAGTCTGCCTTGAAGTCCAGTTTCTTGCGTGATAGCAGTTCAAGGATCCGAGATTCTACACAAGTCAAGCAGAGTGAAGTCGCAATGTGGTCAGCTACTTTGGTCCGAACATGCAATGTGAACAGCTGTCGTGTACCGAAACGGGACCGATGTTATCCTATATCTTGTCAGTAGTATGCTTACGACGGCGATGATGATCCAAGCTGAACCACTGTGGCATTTAACGGACATGGTCAATATTGAGCTACAAGCAGAAGAGATTTGTACAACTTTGACTGTACAAGTGGTAAAGCGTTAGCATGTATCTGGAGGTGAAGGAAAGACTCAAGAAACTCACACGACTAGCCCATCACGTTCTATCTTATGCAGAGCATGTACAGGGTCCAGCACAACTTGGGGGAAGAACGGTAAAGTCAAGCTGGACGGCTATGCCTTGTAGAAGGCGCCATGCATTGACAACAACGCCTAGTCAGCAACACACATTCAGAGTTGTGATTTGAGCCGCCCTAGTTGTAGCCGAGAGTCCGCATCTTTGCGGTTTAATTTACCGCAAGATTACGATCCACGAAAGCGTAATGATTGTAACCTATGTGCCAATATTTTGCAGAGGTAGCAGAATCAGTATACAGAATGACAGTGTGACGGAGGGTTTTCTGCCAGTAATCCCGCTGCACAATGTAGCAGTAGTTTCAGGATACGGCATGCGAAGGAACGACGGAGATTGTAAAGGATGAGGTAACGGTGTGTTGATAAAGGAACGGCGGAACGTATAAACAACATAGCGGTGTGATAGCAAGGGAGGAGATGGTAACATCATACGCTGACATCCTGCTTACTGACACGTTCTTTGATCCGCAAAGTCAACCGCGCGCTTAGAGAATCGTTAGCACTCAACATATCTCCTACAATACTCACCTGACTTTGTGACTTCTGCACACAAGTCCAATTGACGTCCGGAATCTGACAATTACCGACTCCTGGTGACTGTCGGGTTGTTTACAAATGACCAAAGCCAATATGGTGTGAGTCATTCGTCTTGGAAATCAGAATACAGTTGCGAAGATAAAGAGCAGGTACATGATTTTGCATCATTACGATGCAGCTATTCTACTAACGAAAGACAGTCTGAAAGACAGTTGTGAGAGTGCGCGGTGATCCGATGTGGCCCGGCGCATAGGAATCGTTGGAATTTCGTCCAGTACAAGAGCCTAAATAGGCAGTATCTCTTCTGTCTACGGGCTAGCAAAAGAAAATATCACGCGACTGTGATGACAAAATGTAGTTATTGCATATTTCCTAGTAGTTGCCTGACCAGGCAGATGGTTCGTAAACGAACGCGGCTCCTGAGATTAACGTATCAGTCCACCTTTGGTAGACAACTGATCCTTCAAATCGGCTCACCTATCGCCATTACCCAAGGATTCGCGTAAGGACCCAGTTCTTCGGGAATCCATTTACCATTGGGGGGGACAGAGACAACGCCACCCATGCCGTTGTATCGCGTTGTATCACCCGTATCAAGACTACAGGGAGGAGACAGCCTCAGATTATCGTCAATACACCCCAGATTTGTGGTAGGGTACTTACTTTATCTCCTTTCCCTTGAGATTGAAAGCTTTCAAGCTGCTTCCTCGTACCTGATCAGGATGATCCTGGACTTCCTCAAGCTCCCCAAGCACGTAGAAAAGGGTCGCGTGTTCCGTAGGATTCTCGAACGAGTCTTCCAGGACAATCTTGGCGACCGAGTGCAATGGCTCCCCTTGTGCCTGTTTCTTGGGGCCGGCGGGGTTACAGTAAGGAAATACCCTTGTGGCCTTTTTCAAATCTTCCCACTGACATTTAGGATTAGTCAGGCCAGTAGAGTCACCTAAAAACCTTTCCTTGCTCACCGTATCGCCATTGCCTAGAATGATCAAATTGCAGGAGTCCTTGGGTGCGGGAACTAATTTCCCGAGAACTTGTACATCGTTAAAGGTACCGAAATCGTAGGTAATTCCCGTCACGTCGGCTCTTGCTTGAATGGCAAAGGCTGGATTGGCAAAGATGACTTTTACATATGTCGCCAGAGCGATTAGAATACCGATGGTCCTTGTTACTGGAATCGTCGTCAACATCCCAAAGGAAATGATTCCTCGAAGTATTCAGCTCCTTTGTACCTTTTCAGAGATGCAGTTCCTGGTTGTCTAGATTATCCGACTTGTGAATTGTGACTAAGAACGACAGGTAACGATCATCGATTCTTTCATTTAATTCATTTATACTAAACCCGTCATTGTCTGATCTCCCAACCCCTTTATACTTCGGAGGGCCTCTCTGTTCAAAGTCAAAGTCGCATCATTCATCTTTTGCCTTTAAACTAGCGGCAGCGCACCCTTTGTCGGTGTTGAGTCACAGCTGATCTTTCTTTTCATATGCGCATCTGTAACTCCCCTCGGAGCTACATCCTCATTTTCTCCTGAGCCCCCTTAACGTGATTTTTTTCGGTTTATATATTTTCAGCAGCCTCTCCCGGCCTCGCCCCTTGGCACGAACACCACTTTTATATAGAGATACAATCGACCATACTCCGGTTCGCACTCGTGGGCAGTCCGCCATGTTCACTTCCTCACTTGCGCCCCTTAGGCACGCTTTTTACAATCAGCAATTCGCCCCAAAAGAAGGATATCCACGCGGAGTCTCGACTAGCCGACACTGTAAAAGGCCGAAGAGCCTTAGGATCGTAGTAACTAGAATAATACATATAGGACGTGGTACCACCTATGAAACAGTACGTGCTCTTGAGTGGACAAGTCAAATAGTATTAATTTTCGTGGCTAAATGTATCGTGCGAGAGACTAGGATGCTTGTAGAGATACAACGGTGCTCTCTCCAGTATCTTCTAGCCTACCCTTCAAGACTGTAGAGGTACGGCCTACTATTGTATAAACCTATAGTTGACGACGTCATCACTGTCGTTGTCATCCGCACTCGACCGGTTTCAGTCACTCATCTGGCTGAGAGAACTTGGCCAGGAAGTACTTCCTCAGACTTCCTCAAGAAGTACTACCCCGACTTCCTCAGAAAGACTTCCTCAAGAAGTACTTCCCCGACTTCCTCAAGAAGACTTCTTCAGGAAGTCCTTCACAGACAGCTGGGAGAGGTAGCCTCTCCATTTACGTATATATAGCTGGCCGTCGTGTCCCTCTTGTAATAGCTCTCATGTATTATGATTCACCCTTTGATTTCCTTTCAACTACGAAGCTACCTTCGAATGCAAGTCTCCTAAGGATCAGCATCCTAGTCTTCCATTCAAGGTATTCAAGATTAGTCTAAGACAGTAAGTGTACATCATTTGTGCTAGTTCCCTATATAACGGCTGAGCTATCTCCCTTCGGTAAGATAGACCTCTAGCCCGCGACAATGCTAATCCTGAGGAAACTTGCACTCGAAGGTAGCTTCGTAGTTGAAAGGAAATCAAAGGGTGAATCATAATACATGAGAGCCATTACAAAAGGGGCAAAGTGCCAGCTATATATACTTATCTGAAATGCGTAGCTGTCCAAGGGAGGCGAAGTGTCCCAAGTGTAGGTGAAGTAACTGAAGCAAGTGAAGTGAAGTCCCGAAGTGAAGTGGTGAAGTGAAGTCATAAAGTGGCGAAGTGAAGTGGTGAAGTGATGAAGTTACTGAAATGAAGCGGTGAAGTGAAGCGGTGAAATGAAGTCGGTGAAGTGAAGTAGGTGAAGTGAAGTCGGTGAAGTGAAGCCGGCAAAGTGAAGTAGAGAAGTTCCTATAGACGAAGGCACGACAGTCTTAGCAGGTAGACTAGAAGATGTTGGAGAGAGCTGCGTTAAATTTCTATAGCCACCTCATAAGCCTCAAGTCTTGCCTTAGCAGCTACCCCTCATAGCTCAGTTGGAAGAGCGCGGCATTGTAATCCCCTAAGGCTGTATTGAACAGTTGTATTCGTTCTGCCGCGGTCACCCGTTCGATCCGGGTTGAGGGGACTCTCTTTTTGCTCTTGCCCACTGTGCAGCCTTGTGAAGTTACCTGGAGGTTGAGGGGGTGGATGTGGGAACGGAAACGCGTTTTTGGCAGCGGCAACGCGTTTTTTATTGCTTTTCCGGTTTCGTTACTCGGAAAAAGGGTCAGTAGATAGACACAGGTCAGATCAACACCGGTAGTTTGGTCTCTCCGCAAATTCACTTTGATACGACCCAGCAGAACAGAAGTCACGACGGCTTTTGCGCTGAACACGCCTTGGAAAGAATTAGGTCTGATAATTTTCGTTCAATGCCGAGTTGAGCACAAAGACACTTCAGAGACGTAGGAGTGCAATTCATACTTCCCTCTCCCATAGTCCTGGTCAGGGTTTGCTGACTCGAGCTCTGCGTCAGTATACTATCCCGCTCGCAAAATTGCTACAAGCTAAACTGACGCTTGGCAGGTGCCGGATTACCTGTGGTCTGAACATTCGGGGGCAATTTAAGGTCTTTTGAAGAACGCTAAGCAGCTTCCTACATACACAGCAACTTTCTCAGCCACCCCAGTCACTTGGCGGTCGCTTGGGTACGCCAAGGGGGTCGATTCGTGACTTCACTAGGCGTGTACTAAACCGCGCCCGAGCTGCTTTTTGATGCCCCCTGCTTCTTCCTGGTCCATCCAAGCATTCTCGAAGTCATGCTGGCACCAGAATCTGACCATGATTTCTCTATTCTGTTTCCCCTGACAAGTGGGGCATCCGAAGGTTCATCGCAGAAACAATGCTGCGGTCTTGCGATCTCATGCTTCACGCTACTGGTCCACAGGGAAAAAATGGGTAAAACTTCACCAACTTGATTTTCTATGCGAAGCGCTTCTCTCACTCAGCCCCGGAGGCTCCTATGATGAAGAGAGGTATCGGACCCCCTATCATTTCAGCAGAGCTGGCATGAAAACGATGGTCGTCGAAAGTCAGTCGCGATGAATGCATTGCGGTGTTTTGACCGGGTGTATCAGCTTTCATAGACGTTGATATAATAAAAGGGATCTTCTACGACGGCCGGAATGGTGGAAAAGACTGACGTCAAGATACCTCTGAGCTTGCCCCTGTCCTGTATCTATCAGCACTTCAGATCTATACCTACCACTTACCTGGGCGAGATATGACAGGTTTTCTGTCATGAATGACAATACGGGTCCAGGAGAATAATAGTGAATCAAGTTAGTCGCATCAAATGGAGAAGGCGCGTTCGAATATATAGAGAGGAGTTGACCAGCTTTCATCTCATCGTTGTACGATGGCCTTTCTCCAAGCCATGATTGTTGTTCTCTTATCCATAGTCATATGGTAGTGCCAACGTCCTCGCCCAGTCCTAGTTCCCGAGTCCACGCTGGACAACGGTTCTTGAAACTTCTCACGGTCAATGTGAGCTCGAGCGCTTCAAAATCGTCACTAGAGACCTATCCTTGTTGTTACAGCGCTGCTCGCCTATGTTATTCCGTCCCCTGACAAATCATTCCATCATGGAATCATCTCATATGTACAAATCCTGCATCAAGCCTTGGCATATGCCGATTTTAGCCGCGACAGAGCAATCTATTTTGGACCAAGAGCGGTAAGTGTATAAATCTGAGTCGGAAGGGTATCACTTGTTGCTTACAGTGTAGCTTTCACGTAGATCGGTCAGCTGATCCTCCTTAATCTTGATCTTCTTCACCTTTGACAGATGATTGGCCGCTGTTAACATCTCCTTGAAATGTCGGGCCTAGGCCGCCGAAGAGAGGTATCAACATCGAATTTGGCGTTTAAGCTTGGTCTTCTGGGCTCACCTCCTGTTTCTCAACTAGTGTCCACGCCGTTCCTTCGCGACCAGCTCGAGCGGTACGCCCAACCCGATGAACGTACTTGCGCATGTCGACAGGTGCATCGTACGATATAACATGTGTAACAGTCGGTAAATCAATACCTCGGGCGATCAAATCGGAACAGATCAGTCTACATGTCATCGCAAGGTTAGCTTGTATATCGCAGGACGAGACGCAGCTGCATCAGCTTACAGATCGACATCTCCTTTCTTAAAATCGCCAAGAAGTTTTGTACGCTCGGCTGTTCCCAGTTCTCCCGAATAACCCTTGACCACCAGCTTTCGTGTGCTCCCAGGGTAAGCATCTTCAAAGAAATGGATGAGCATGAGCAGCCGCTCGGCCGAATCAACGGATTTCGTAAAGCAGAGTGCAGATTTGATGCCGAAACGGGCGTCGTGGAGCAAATATAACAGGTTCAGAGGCTTGAACTCGGAAGGGAGGATGACCATGCGTTCCTAAACCCGACGAACGCCGTGTCAGTGCGCACGAAATGTGCGAAGTAGCTGCCCTACTCACAGTCAGGGTTGATGGCAGAGCAAACGAATTTCCGGTAATATCTGCCGGAACGGTGTGAGACCCTTCCACAAGTTCGGACGCAGCATCGCCCACAATAAAGTAGCGAGGGTTCCTCAGCTGCAGAGCTGCAATTTTGCTCGGATCCCGGGTGAGGGTAGCTGAGAATAGAAGTTTTTGGCACTGCAAAGAGGACGATCATCCATTATCGAACCTCCTATGATTGACGGGTCCAACACTTACCTGGCTGGCTAGTGGCCGGCAGCCCTCCCACAGCTTCTGCTGTAGTCCGAGACCCTCATACCACGGAGCCGCTACGGCATCGTGCCCGACCTTCCCCTGTGATGCTTCTGATGCATGAGATTCCGGCGAGAGATGCGTCAACACTTGCGCTAGCCAATCCTGGAATGACTGATTCAGGAGTCGATCCGCTTCATCGATAATCTACGAGGCAAGCGAGCTTTTAGCATCGGACTGGAGGTATAAACCTTTCTTATGTAAGCTTACCAGGAAACGAAGATGTTGCAAACTGAAATTCCGAGTACCATGCAGATGGTCCATCAGACGCCCTGGCGTAGCTATTAGGATATCGACTTTGGAAGACCCTCCCAGAAGCCTGCAATGACATACAATACCGTAAGCACAGACATATAGCATTGTCATGAAACCAGGTGGACTCACGCAGACTCTAAATCAGCAACCAAGGTAGCCTGCTCCAGTGCGAAGGAATGTTGACCCGTCGCTGTACCAATCTAATCAACCTATGCGTCAGCGATATGCCAGGAAGATCAAGTATTTCGCTCTACCTACTCGCAAACCTGTCCCCCGACTCAGCGACTCCAGAGTTTCGCGGACTTGCATTACCAAATCTCTTGTAGGGAGAATGATCAAAGCCCTGAGTCGCGTGACTATACGTTTCGACAGGACCTAAAACCCATAGCGATTCTCAGCATCGGTATTGGCAGGAAACAACATTGCACTCACTTCAATCAACGGCACCACATATGATAATGTTTTACCTGACCCGGTCGGAGCAGAGACCAAATAATCATGCAGAAATTCGTCGGCGTGAGTGATTAGAGGTAGACCAGCAAGCTCGGGGACCAATGCCGTTTGCACTGGAAAAGTTGATCTGAGTAAACAAAGCCGGTTCCCAGGGCATCTAGTGCTCACCAGCGAAGAAATCTTCTATCCCGGAATCCTCCAGTTGTTTCCTTATCCTGGCACTCAGACCGTCTCCATTCGCCTGTCCATCCTCCTCCTTGTCGACATTCCTCCTCCGATGTTGTCGAATTTGAATATCTCTGACGGGGACTCGTAATTCTTGTGCAACGCGCTCTGCGTCCCTTAAAGCAGGCGGCAGACCTTGCATCGCCAACAGCTCCGCGGATGCCTTTGCTCGACCTGATGGAAGCGGAAAGGTTGGAATTCCCGCTAAGTCTTTTGCCATTTCCATTTCCAACTCGAGGTCCTGGTCTATACGACGGTTCTCTGTTTCAGGGGACGGTGTACGAGAGTGGGAAGAAAGAGGTGTTCCCGAGCGCTGCACCTCGGATTCATCATTGGATGGATCACTGTCGACGTCGGCTTGACGTGGGCGTTTGGCAGACGATTCTGTCTCGGTGATATCTTCTCGAGGTCTCTTCTGTTCGGCTGTTGAATATCACCAACTCGGTCATTCCCTGCCGACCTATAAAAAAGGAGTATTGGTGGAAAAATGCCTACTCACTGTTGCTAGATTTTTCGGGAGTGTTGGCAACAGCCACAGACATAACAGCCTTCTGTTCTGCTAATTCCTTCTCCAGTGCCCTTCTCTCTTCCCTTATCAACTTCTTCTCCGCCTTTCGCTTGGCTCTCCTGGCCTCAAGGCTTTCTTCAGATTCCTCATCTCCTGCTGTTCCAGTATTGCCATCCGCGATACCGGCAGTCTGTGCACTTGTGTGGTCATAGGAAGACGGCTTCGCTGTTGTAGTCGCCTTCTCTACAGCCGGATCTGAGCGGGAGGTCGAGGGCTCAGGCGCTTCTCCGTCCTTTTGTTTCGGTTCAGAGGCCTTCTTCGCTTTCAGCACCTTTTTCCGCTTGTCCAGCTTCTTCTTCAAATACCGTCTCTGTGCGTCGGTTTTCGTCTGAAAGCGCAAATTACCATGTTAGCGAGTCTTTCGAGATTCAACGCATGTTCACGGTTTACCTTTGATTTTTTCGAGACTTTCACTTTTCCAGAGGCTGCCTGTACTACTGCTAAACGGTCTGGATGTACTGCATTTGCCGCTGACCTGGGAGCAAGCGTTGGTTGCGGAGGGCTGACGTCTTCCGCGAACTTGACATGTTTTGTGGTCGACATGGTGTAGCGTTTGTTCCTCAAGATCTTCGAATTGGTCTTGAACAAGAGTGTGGCCGATGACTAGAGAGCACGGAGCAGGCCCTGTCAAGTTTGAGCACCTACGAGAGCATGATCCTATTTCTGAACCTAGGCAACACTTCTCCTCGACCCTAATTTTGTGCAGCTCAAAAGGTAAACAAGCCACCGGGCGCCGGAAACTGCGGATCCAAACTGCTATTACGCAAGCAGTACCTTTCGGACTGTCCGCTATCGCCTGTGTTTCAGATATACTTCAACGGCTCAGCGGCACCGACGGGCACCGTCAACTGACCCATTGCCACTACCAAGGGCATGATGATCAGTTGATATTCTCAGCTCTTTGTCTGCTCGATCCAAACAAGAGAACATTTCCGATCACTCAGACCCTGCACGCTACCTCACACTCGCACCTTGGCCGTGATCCTTCAGCCCATCAACCTCTGAGCTCGAAGCTCGCAGGGGGGGTTCCACACCATATCCGCTTTGAACAACGTCTCGCCTTAAACATCAGTCAGCACTAGCACTATCAGTACTGCGAGAAGCCTTCACACCACCCTCGGAGCAACTCTCATCTAATCCCTCTTCATCAATTTTCGCCACTCACGCCCAGGACCCTCCACTATGCCGCAACGTCATCGAGTCTACCTCGCAGGGAGAAAGGTATATGGTTGCAAGAATTGTCGCACCCATTTCGCGTTGAATGAGCACATAGGTAGCAAGGTGAGCATCCGCTTTTGCACCTATCGAGTAGGCATGACCTTTACATCAGCTGCTTACAACCTCTTCCAGGCCTTCAATGGCCAACATGGTAAAGCCTACCTCTTCAACCTGGTGTGAGTGCCTGCACATTTGGGTGCCTACTAGAAATGCTAATCAAGGGCAATCCTCCAGTGTCAACGTGAAGTACGGCGACCCGCATGAGAGGCAGATGACAACGGGAAGACATGTCGTGCGGGACATACATTGTACCAAATGTAATACCTGCGTCGGTTGGAAATACGTAAGTCGGATTTTCTGTAAGCCATTATAAACCGGACTGAAGATCAACCCACTCTCAGGACCGAGCATACGACCTGGAACAGAGATATAAGGAGGGCAGGTGGATCTTGGAGATCAATCAATGCGTCAGCGTCGAGTGACCGAAATACGGCCACGGAGCTCAACATCATACGGACAATCAATCAATCAATCAATCAGCTATTCACCTTCATACCTTGTGAATATTATATTACGAGGCTTTCAATCACCAACATATTGTATCGACCATCTACTTTAACAACCTTTGTACTTTTAACCTTTATCGAGTAGCCAATTTGTATTAGTTTCCTTTGTAAGCTTTGTATGGTTGTGACAACTCTGTATCCGAATCTTATGTGTTTGGCGCTATTCATTCCATCGTCCTGTACTTCAACGGAATTGCCATCGTCAAAAGGGAATTGACACTGGCAGGTCAAGAAGGGCTAAGCAAGTTGCATGTGACATCGCACCATTTGCAGGCTCTTTTCCAGCGGTCCCCGCATCTGCCTGCGCAAATATGATAAATAGGCTGCATTGCCTAATGCAGGCGAAAACAACTAGTCACGCTAGTAATATAGCTACATGGGCCGAGAATATTAACGGTAGAACTATAACAACGCAGTCAGGGTCAGTCAGCAAAGTTCAGCCAAAACAGGTTCACAATAAACTCACGTGTTCTGCGTGCAGGTTGGCGGCAATCTCAGCTTCGGCAATGTCTCCGTTTGCCAACAATTTCTCTGAATATCCGAACACCCGTCAGTATGCGGAGGCGTGGTCAAAATAGTGCGACCCATACGTACCCTTGTTGTAAAGCAATTCCTCTCTTGTCTCGGTAGCATACTCAATGTTCTGTGTCTCAACGATAGCATCGACGGGACAGGCTTCCTGGCAGAAACCACAGTAGATACACTGAGAAAGGTGAGTCGGCTCAATGTAAGCATATCGTGTATCACAGTCAGTCATCTCCGGTCAACTCACCTTGGTCATGTCCAAGTCATATCGAATAGTCTTCCTGCTTCCATCATCACGGGCCTCCGACTCGATGGTAATAGCCTGAGCGGGGCAAATAGCTTCACAAAGCTTGCAAGCTGGATATATGCAGATGGCATTTTAGGTTTGCCCCCTTCATCAGGAACGAAACAGGCGAACAGACATACCGATACACCGCTCTTCTCCGTTAGGGTACCGTCGTAGGGCGTGTTCACCTCGGAATCGAGGAGAAAGAGGCCCCTTTTCGAACGGGTACATGATGGTATATGGCGGTCGGAAGAACTGCTCTAACACGATCCACATTCCTGCGAAAGCAAAACGACGTTAACCAACGTTTGATAGGGAACTATGCGCGTAGAAAGCTTGCTCGTGATACCGGGTACACGGCCGGCTGCTTATACAACCTCAAATCCAAAAGAATCACATACCTCGCAAAATTTCGGTGAAGAAGAATAGCTGCGCTGCCTTGTCCAGAGCGCTGGGACCTTTGCTATAATCCTCGTACTGGATTCCACCAAGCTGAGCAGGCTGCTCTGGGGAAGCATTTCGCTGCGAGCCCGGGTTGGCTGCTGTGCTGTTGGCAGTTTCCGCTGGGTTTGGTGTCTTGATCGGGCCAGTCTGGAGCCGATCGGGGGACGTCGTTGGCTGAGCAAAACGGCGGAAAGGACTGAATGAGATGGATCGAGCGAGCTGTAATGTTGGCGACGACGGGATGTGCGCCGATGTCGATGCTCGCAAGATTGACGTACTTTGCACTGGAAGGCGGCTTGACAGCAGTTTTCGTCCCAGTGTTGTAGCCATAGTGCTGGACATTTTGATTTGCCCCGTGTCGGACAAGAGTGACAAACAGACAAGCAGATAGTACACACGCCTGCTATTCTATCACTATCACCAGCAAGTGGCAACAATTCATCATCATCCGATTTGGCTCGACAGCGATTGGCCTTCCGTCACGAGCGCGAGCGCGACAAAATTTGGCGCGGCATAGTTGCATCTTAGCGCGAGTTAGTGTATGAATGCAGTGTCGAGCAGTAGAAGACAACTATTCCAGCTCCGCGATTCAGAGGTCCATTAAAGGCAAGTAATCGACCAAGGCACGTCCGCCAGTGTGAGCAAGAGACGATATACAGGGTCGATTTCTGTTGTACTGGGCAGGATTCAAGGGTTTGGCAAGGACCCATTTGGTCGTTCGCCTTGAAACGGCGGAATAAAGTGCATCGAAGTCTCCGTTGTCGCGATAGCGAGCAATCTTCTTCTGAGTCCAACCGATACCAGAGCACGACGGCATTTCACAGGGTCTGGTCTATGAACCTATGGATACATGCCTTATTCTATACCTTCTAAGATCGCCTTACACAAGACCCGCCATTACAGGGTATACTGCTTCATATACGGTAAAGACAATACCTCCGCTCATCTGCAAAGGCAAAGCGTTCAGCATTACTCAGAGCAGTATATCGCAATTACTTACGATCAACCTCGCAAGTCGAGGCGTCGTTCCTTTCCAGAACTTCGTCACACCCTCCTCGGTGAAAATCCGATAAGCGCAATGTGCTGAATTCCGGTATTGCGACCGTGCTTCTAGCGACTGCATTCGCGTCTTGATAACGCTGTGAATATGAGCAAAGTGTCAGTAGCTCGCCAAACACTAGTATATTTGGCCCGTCATCGGGGATCTGACTCGCGATAGCCAAAACTCACTCGAGCGGCATGGTAGAATCTAGAGGCGACAAGAATCGGCAAACCAGGAATCGTCAGTGAATCAGGTCATATTGTAAAAGATTGGAGCGGGCTCATCTGTACGTACAGACGGTAATGATGCCTGCCATAGCGCCGATACCGAAAGTTACGGTACTGGGTAACTGCTGTGACGGGCCCGCAGACCCCTGGACTGCCTGCTTCATTGCCGAGTAGGTAGTGAATCGGACAGCGGAGTTTGCTCCCTGTCGCATCATCTTAGCGGATACGGAAAACACAGTGATTAGTTCCCAGTTCTGAGATGTCAATGTCATAACACCGGACATGCGTGTTGTTATCCAGACTTACCACCGGCAGGAGACCTCGATAGATACCGCCGAGTCCCTCATCTCGTATGATTTGGGAAGAGCCATGTATCAAGCCTCGATAACGCGGCTGAGAACGTCTGGAATCTTCGATCAATTTGGTTCTAGGAAGAGGATATCAACCTATATCAGCTTGAGTCGTGTTTGAACAAGACATGGCGAAGTGCCGTTCTATGAAATATCTTCCTAACCACAATGATAAGCAACTCACTTGATAGTCTCGGAAGGTGTGACGGCGAATACAGCTTCGGTCATACCGGCACCAAGACCGGCTGCGGTGTAGAGCATTCGTAGCAATGTCAGCGCTTGAACAAGAGGGTTTACTACGAGGAGAAACGGTACCTACCGACTAGACTTCTTGGTGCGCTGAGCTTCCCCTGTATCAGTTGAGCGAACAAGTGATGTCGAGTCAGTGAGAGCTCCAGGTGGCTCAGTCTCGGCTTGAGCTGCACAAGAGGTCGACAACGCCGTTTCAACCACTTACGTCTGAATCGACCAACATGGACTTGTACTGATCGTAACTCAGGAACCTAACACCTGCCTTGACGGCATTTCCGATCACAAGTGCACTGCATCCTGCATATAGACCTCGTATACCCTTGTTCGCGATCGTGTCCCTAATGATCCCGATTGGGCCGACAGGCTGTACCAGAGAACAAAAGATCAGATTCCTCCAGTAGGAAACAGCCAGCGTACAAAGTGCATTGACTTACTTTGACTGCAGCGCTCCCTGGAGCCAAATTGCGGCCTGCAAATTGCAGCTGCGTCTTGGCAAACTCTGTGGGATAGGTGACGAATCCCTCGATAGCTCCTGCGGTCGCTCCCGCCAGCAATGAAGCTATTGGCTTTTCCCGCTGCTTACCCTTGGACACCGTGCCAGTAATTTTTGGAAGGGATGGAGGCGGCAGGGGAGCCGAAGTTGCTGGAGTTTGAGCGCTGGCCATTTCGGTCGTCGTCAAATAGAAGCTGCGAATCAACTTGTATCAATGTCCCGATGGAAGCGAACGCCACTAAAGAAGATCCGGGAATGAACTGTGTAAATATCTGGTGAAGACCCTTCGAATCGTATACCGTGAGCCGAAGCAGAACAGGCAATCACTCGACTTTAGAGGGACGGCAAACGCTATACTCCGAGCACTCGCTGGTCGCTCCTGGCAGCTTCGTGAACCCGAAATCAGAAATCAGAGATCGGGGAAGTCACCCTCACTCAAGTCACCGCCCGACTCTGGAGTCTGGATGCACCTTCACGACACGTCCAAACGACCAAAACGCGCCTTCACTCGATCTCTCATGTGACCGCGAGAGAGATTTAGAAGGTTTAGAAGGTAAGCTATAGGGTATAGCATGAGATAGGGTCATCAAATCAATGTCAGCCTTCAACACCCGTTGATTGCCATTTCAACAGATCTCTGGTGTTACAATTGAACGTACCTGAACCCATTCTTACATACGGCAGGCGTGAAAAGCACCAAACAATCCCTTGCAGTCTAAAATGGTCATCCGAAAGCGCAAAGGATCCGAAGAGAAGGAAGAAGAGGAAGAGGACGACGACTTTGAGTCTGGCGATGAAGATGTGCAGCCTTCGTCTAAACGAGCCAAAACAGGAACGCAATCGGGCAATGATACCGCCGCCGAAATCAGAAAGCTTGGAGCTCTACAGGATGCTCATCATGACAAGCTTCGCAGGAAGCTGAACAACGGAGGATCGACCGAAGGCGGTCTGATTCGAGGCATCTATCTCGAAAACTTCCTATGTCATACTCGGCTCTCTTTCACATTCGGTCCCAACATGAACTTTATTATTGGACACAACGGCAGTGGAAAGTCAGCAGTGTTGACAGGATTGGTCGTCGTTTTAGGAGGCAAATCCAACAGCACCGGTCGTGCGAATGGTGTCAAGGACTTTGTCAAATCTGGTACCGACAAAGCTTTGATTCGAGTCACTATCAGGAACGATGGATCAGATTCTTTCAAACAAGATGAATTTGGTGACAGCATCGACATCGAAAGGACGATTACGAAAGAAGGTCAAACGCAGTACAAGATCAAGGGCCACGGCGGACGAAAGGCCCTGACTGGAAAACAAGCGAGATTGATGCTTCGTCAGATTCTCGACCACTACGAGATACAAGTCGATAATCCCATGACAGTGCTCAATCAAGACCAATCTCGACACTTTTTGGCAAACGCGGATGAGAGCAAGAAATATGCGGTATGTCTGTCGCTGACCGTGTTGATGGTGTTGTTCACTGATCAGACATCTGTACCTGCAGCTATTCATGGAGGGAACCCAGCTCAAGCAGCTCGCTGACGCTTACACCGAGTCCGAAAAGCTTCTGCGCCAGATGAAGGAGAACATCACTTCCATTGAAAACAACATTCCGACCCTAAAGGAGGACGCCGTCAAGTGGTCGAAAGAATTGAAGAGCATGGAAAATGCCACAGCGATGAAGGCTCGGGTTCTCGTCATCAAAGAAGATTTGGCCTGGGCATATCCTGTTCAGAAGAAAAAAGTAAGCGAAAAAGCATCAGCTCAGTTAACCCGACGCAGTTGCTTAACGCTCAACTCTTCAGGAGCTGGAAGTGGCGGAAAAAGAGATGGCCAGAGAGCAAAAGAGGTTAGAGGCGGCGAACGAGAAAGTCGAAGAAGCCCAAGTAAGACTGTGGCATCTTCTACCTTCCGGGTGACAGTACTGATCAGGCGACTCTTATACACCTTTTAGGCCAAAGAAGCTGAGCATAATACGGCCATGCTTGCTGAAGAAGAAGAAAGAGTCAGAATTCAGGCAGAAGTAGAGGAGTTCAGTCGTAGCATCGCTGACATGGATCAAACTTATAAAGAAGGCGCAAAGAAGATACGAGAAACTGAGGTAAGCGCAGCAACATTCCGGGTATTGTTGGCAGCCAAAACTCACACTCACCTCATCTCAGACCAACTTGAGAAATCTGAACGGCGAGATTAAATTGCAACAATCTTTGATCAAAACTCTCGAGGATAAACAAGAAGAGGAGATGCGTAAGAACGGCCACGATGAGCTCCAGAAGCGAAGACACGATTTGATGCACAAAAAGGCTGGTCATCAAGCCATGCTTGAAAAGATTGAACGCGAGATACCCATCATAGAGACTACGCTCAAGGAAATCTATGAACGGAGGAGTCGGATTCAACAGCACATGAATGAGCTTCAAGAAGATCGCCAGGAAGCGCAATCTCGAGTCCAGCAGCTTGATTCGCAATTGAACGCGCTGCGGCAACGTCAAGGTGGTGGCGATCCGCTGTCGGCATTTGGTCGAAACATCCGGGCGGTGTACCACGCCATAGAGAAGGCGCATTGGGTTCACTCGAAGCCGATCGGTCCTCTAGGTACCCATGTTAGCATCAAGCAAGGGGAAGCTCCTTATCAGAGGTTGCTGGACACTATGCTATCTGGAACTTTGACTTCATGGGCCGTACGAGATGGACACGACAAACGAACCCTACTGGGAATCTTTCAGCAGTGTATTGCTCGGTCAGGAACGTAAGTTGTGGGTGATGACAGTCAGGACGAGCACCTGGCTGATGATGCTCTTCTTTGACGTTACAGAACTTTTTTCAACAACGGACGCGAGACCAAACAGGCTCCGACCATTATCGAGCATGCCGGAGAACTGTTCGATTACACAAATGGTGATTTCCGACACATGCATCCGACAGTGCTTTCCAAGTTGGAAGTAGGTGGAACATTATTCTTTTGTATAGCGTTTAGAAACAACAACTGATTGTCGCGTATAGATCAATAGCGAAGAAGTCGTGCGCCTATTGATCAACTCGAACAACATTGAGAGTATTTTCTGCGCTCCAACCCGACGCGAAGCAGATGATGTGGCCAAGAACTTTCATCGACCGGGAAGAACCGTACAAGTTTGGGCGGCAGACATGTTCAGGGTAAACAGCACGCGGTATGTACATTCGATTCGATTTCGGCATTTTGATATATTACTGATGGGCCGGCCGTGAACAGAACGGGTGGGTTGCAATCTACAGTAATCAATTCCAATTCAGCAATGTCGTTGTTAAGTAGAGATGTCGCGTCGGAGATCAAGTGAGCTCTTCCTGCGAGGTCGCTGACCGCAGTCATCCTGACCTTTTCCCTCTTAGTTCCCTTCAACAAGTTCATGCAGAAGCCCAGGCAACGTTCCGAACTAGGTCCCAGGAGTTCGAAGCTAAGCGCGGAGAGCTGCAGGCCGTTGAAGCACAATTCCGGGATGCGGAAGTAAGTCCTCTGGGCCCAATGCTCACTATGCGGTTGCGAACGTAGCGCTGAAAGAACTCATGCTTCCAGAAAAAACTCAAAAAGTTGCAAGATGGTCAAGTCAGAGCTGATAAGGAGATTTCCAAGTTGGAGGGGGGACTGGAACAGGCTGTCCCTGCTGATCTGTCCGTGTTTGAAGAAGGTATCCAGGTGAGTGTGCGCATCGATCTTTAGCAAGGAGTCCGCTGAGTATAAACTTTTTCGTAGGAACAACGCGATAAACAAACCTCTCTGGTCGAACAGCTTGTCCTCCTAGAGGAAGAACTCAATGTTGAAAAGGCCGCGCTGGAGCCCGCAAGGCTCGATCGAGAGAAAGCCAGGGCCGAAATTGTTGCTCAGAGGGAGCGAATGGAGATTATCGACGTACGTAGCTTGTCGACAGCTCGTCCTGCTGATAAACTTAAATATGTCTTGTGATCAGAACCGCGTTGCACAGGCCGAGCGGATCCGCAAGCAAGCTGAATCTGACAAAGCGCATTATGTCAAGAAGAAGAATCAGATTGCAGCCAAGGTAGAGGAATTAGTGACAAAGATCGATTTCCTGAAAGCGGAGTATGAAGTCAGTATGTTTCTCTGGGTTGTTTAGAGACACTGGCTAAATTTGGAGGTACCGTTTTATCCAGACCTGGCGTGACACAGCTATGAGATTCACGGAAGGGGCGGAAAGAACACCAGAGAAAACGTCAGAAACACTCAAAGCAGAATTGACGTCCGCCGAAAACGCCTTGACGAAAAGCAGCCAGAGGTAAGTGCCGAGGCAGGGTCCTGAGTATGAGGTGTTGAGTACATATCGCATCCAGACATCGGTACTCGCTCGAACACGTAGAAAGGATGGTCAACAATGCGACTGCTGCATTTGAGGCTGCAGAGGAAAAGGCTGCAGAGCTTCGCAAGTTGCATACAGTGAGTCTATATCCTTTCGCATACTGTTGACCGTCAACTGATAGCGAATTGTGTTTCAAAAAAGGAACTGGATGCAGCCAATAAGCGCCGGAAAAAGCAATGGGCAATCATGCGGGAAGATTTCTCAGCCATTGTCAAAGTGAACTTTCACAAGTACTGCGCAAGGCGAAACTTCACTGGCGAGGTGGATTTCTTTCATCATGAAGGAAAGCTGAAGATGAAGGTCAGCAGACAATGTCTCTGATTACCGATTTAAGCCACTTACACTTCCCATTCCATTTGCGTTGATCAATGTTAGGTTCAAACAGAAGAAATTATCAGTCGAGACGGAACCCGGCCCACGATGAACAAACACAATTCGAAGGATCCTCGAGCTCTTTCTGGTGGAGAAACATCTTTCGCTACTATCTGCCTTTTGCTATCCATCTGGGAGTGTGTGGCATGTCCTCTGCGATGTCTTGACGAGTTCGACGTGTTTATGGATGCGCACAATCGAAAATTGGCGATGTCTCTTCTTGTGGGTTCACTGCTAATTCTGGGATTGGGATCAATACTAACCTCCCCGACACGATTTCAAAGATGGAAGCAGCGAAGTTCCAAACAGACAGACAGTACATTTTGATTACGCCTCAAGTAAGTTGTCCCCGACTTAGGATTGGGATCAGCGTTACTGATCTCCAGATTTTCAGGATATGGCTGGTGTCTCATTTGGCCCAGGCGTCAAAGCTCACAAGATGCCCGATCCGGAGCGAGGTGTCGGAAGGTAAGCATATACTTGTCGAAATTCGGAAAATTGCAACGCTAATATGCGTTGTCACGGCATTGATTCCAATCAGACAAGCAAGGTTGGACTTCCCCGCTGCTACCTAACAAGGGAGATGATAGCTTCCTGGTATTTGCGCCGAGCTTTTGCTCGCGAGATTGTTGTAAACGCTAATGTGTATTTCTCTGTAAAAGCCTGAATACAAATATGTTACCGCGTCATCGATAGTCAAGGTTCTAATCCTCCTCCATCTCGTGTTCGTCCTCGTCCTCGATCTCAATCTCTTCCTCCTCCCCACCGGATTCCAACTCTCCGCTTGGTTCATAGAATTCATGATCCTCGTCGTCTGAACCATCTTCGTTCTTGACCTCTCCTTCGTCCTTGACTTCTCCCTTCACCTGCACCCAAGATTTGCCTCGGAAAACCTCTGCGGTGCAGCAACAGACCAATCGGCTGCCCTTGGTGTCATAGCTCGCCACAGGAGAAATGTCTTCGCCTTCGATTGACGTTCTTGACTGCAGTATTTGCGAAGCTCGTGTAAAGTCATGTATGTTGATCTTGCCATCCGACGACACTGTCGTGACAAAGTCTACCGGGCCATCGTCCAAGTTCATCCTCATATGGGAGACTGCTTTGATTCTGCTTGCAAAAACGGATGAGTCTGCTGAATCGTCACTATAAGGTGATATGGCGACGTACCTGTTGGAGTGCCCTCGCAAGGCTCCCAGGGACTGACATGCAGTTTCGTTCTCGATACTCTCGCGCGACAGATCCAATCTGTACACCAGCAGCTTTCCCTCCTCCGTGCCGGTGAGCAAGAATTCGGCCTCCTCGATCTTGACGAAAACAATATCGTGTAGGCGCCGGTTCGATGAGATCGATCCTACCTTGACCATGCGCTGTGACCAGATACACCATGAGAAAAGGTTGGACGGGCAGTGAAGATATTCCTTACCGTGGTGTACACATCGATTCCTGTTGGCAGTAGAATACCAAAGTGGTTTCCGTCTGGTGCAAATCTTACCACGTCCGCCTCTGAGGAAATAGTTATTTGAAACGTATTGTCAGCACATACTCGCACCAACTCCTTTGGCACAAAAACTCACCAGCACCTAACGCCAAACTTGCCGCTCCTCTACCTCGCATAAGATCCCACATCTTCAACGTCTTATCCTTGCCTACACTTAGAGCAACTTTGCCAGAGGGATGCACATCAATACAGTTGACGCGTCCGGAATGTCCTTTCAGCGACCGCAGTAATGCCCAGTCCCTGGTTCGGAAAAGTGAGATGGTCGCGTCCTCGGAGGCGGAGAGTAGATGTGAACGTGTGGGGAAAGCGACAGAAGTGATAGAGCCTAAATGATGAAAAATATTAGCCGACTGATTGATTAAGAGCTAAGGGCTGTAAAAAAAGACATACCGATATGTTGCGACAAACTACCAATCTCCTTTCTTCTCCTCAAATCCCAAACCTTGACAAATTCGTCGTCACTTCCCGTCGCCAAGAACTTGCCTCCACCCGGGGAAGCCTTCATGGTCTTGATGCATGAGAGATGTGCAGGGAAGATGAAGATTGGCTTGACAAGTGGCGGCGATGTCTCTGGGCTAGACGACTTGTAGTTTTTCACGTCAATTTCCAGTCCGTACATGTTCTTTTCGTATGAGCCTGCTATGACCAGGAATTTTTCATTTTGTGTGGCGACTCGTTTCTTGGGACCGGCTCCGCTGTTGGTGAGCTTGGAGATATCGGGTTTCTGATCTTCGTCGTCGTCGTCTTTGACTTCGGCGCCAGTCATTGTAATATCCTCGTCCCCTGATAATTCAGCATCATCCTCATCGTCGTTCGCTCGTCCCTTGCCTTTGAAGGGAAAGCCATTCGTCTTCTCGGCATCCTTACTATCAAAGCTGACTTGCACTCTAGGTCTTCCTGGTGCAATCACAGCCTTTTTCGTGCCATTCTTCTTTCCCTTCTTTGCAGGCTTTCGTCCAGCGACAGCCGCTTGCGGCTTGGTGGGGTTCGTCGGCGCTTTCGGCATTTCGTTTTGATTCGGTGGCGCAAATCAAACGTGCTGTAAGTTCCAAGTTGTACCGAGGGAGAGAGGGGATGTGGAAATGTCAATCAATGTCTAGAGAGCAGAAGACACAAACAAGCTCACAAACAGCGAGCACTTGTTTGACTTTTTTTGCTTCCGCGCTTGGCCGTTTCGACAGAGAGCTTTTGGCGCATCTCAGACTCAGGGGTTTTGTGGCAGGTGGGCGCAGGTAGCTGCGCAAGTTTGAGTATGTATGGTGAGTAGGCCCAAGTAGGATAAGACTGAAGCGAATAGTCAGCCCTAGCTTCTGCAGATTGAGCCAAGCGCAATCTCCAACCACTTGCGCAAGTTAAAGTCTGTTGATTACTTCCCCAGCAATCCTGGACACGGTTTATTTACAAAGCTATACAGCATGAAGGTATACATCACGAAGGCGACTATAAGGGTTCAAGCACGGAGCTGGGATCTAACAATCCCATCAGTGCGAGGCAGCCCAGGTCTCTTCACAATGGTGGGCCAATACGGTTCATAGTGCTACAATAGATCTATTGGGATGATACAGGTACTTCCTGTTGGACCTGCTCCGAGCTCACGACACGCTGAGCAGCATCATCTGCAGCCAGACTCGGCGAGTTCGCTGCCTGTCCTTCTGCTACAGTCCCCGTCTTCTCCGCATCAACTTTTGCCAGAGTAGCCTCTTCAGCTTTCTCCACGTCGGTCCAAGCAGTGACGTACGCCAGTCCACCGGTGAATTCTTTTCCGTTCTTTGCGGCTGTGCGCTCAGAGGTCACTTGAGGCACCCACTGACGTCGTTTGTGCAGCGTAGGTGCGAATGTTGGACGTATAGGGCGAGATGTGAATGTCGCTGTTACTTGAGATTGAGATTTCGTATTGGAGAGCGAGTCCAGAGCCTTTTCTTCGAGTTCAAAGAATCGTTCCTGGTGGCGAGGTCGTCGTTAGTCCTTCCCCGTAGTTAGCCACAAGAATAGGACACTTACGAATGCCGACTTTTTCCATGTTGCACCATAGTACACAGCCTCTTGCTCGGCGGCATACTGAGCCATTTCGTTGACGGCTCTCAGGCTGACGAAATCGTTTGTGCCTTTCCGGTAGGCTGCTGCTAGAGAGTACCCATGGTGTTCATGAAGATTTATAACGTATTCGATTGTGCTGGAAAGGAGTAGCAAGACATGAATATCCTCTTTTAGAGAGTAACAAGCAAGTCCAGTACGTACTGTTCCACTGTGGGGTTCTCGCCGCGTTGCCTCAGCTCCGTCCAGGAAGCACCTTCAACCGTCTGACCCTGGTTTATCACTCTGCCTTCGACCAACGATGTCGGGCGCAAGGCCTCGAACGGGAAATCCTCAAAGAACCGTTTCCTGATAAGATCTCTCTGCTCGTAAACGATCGGCTGAATCTTCAGCTTTGGTGTTTTGGCGTGCTTCATCTTCCGGGTTTTGCTATGATCCGCCTGTCCCGACTGAAAGGCGGATGCTGGAAGGTCATGTGCTGATTGTCGGTTGATGATTTGTCGAGCAGGCAAGGGAGACGGTGGGTGGTTGGCTACTGGTTTGTACCAGACAGGTTGAGGGATGGTTTGAGCCCGAAGCAGACGGGTGACTGCCTGTGGCACCTGGGTAGCCAATTTTCTGACCATTTTGAATGTGCTTCCACGCGAGATACGTCTTGAAGTGAAGAGACGTGATAGCGGGTACGAAATACCAGCTGCTGTTTCATTATGAGGCATGGATGCTCACGACTTTTTGGCTGGATGAACCGGTGAACGATCGCTTGCAATCCGGCGGTTCCGAAGACGTCGATTGAATTATGCTTACACAGCGGGTGCCTCCGTCGCAACAGTCAGTCGACTGCTCAGCGCACTGACGAGCTCCTCCTCGAGCAGTTGGTGATGACGAGTTGTTCACCGTCTTTGCCTTTGCGTGCAGGCATCAAGCGGCTGTCTATTATAGCGATCAACGTTGTCCAGGAGAGCCTTTTGATCTCGTCTACAACTCATCTCCGCGCTCGCTTCACAATGTCGGAATCCGCAAATCCTAGAAAACAGGAACGTGACTTTTCGCCTGAGGTCGCCGCGTTACAACCGGAACTCGAAACACTTGCCAAGCAGGACCAGATTCAACAAGCACTCGACAAGCTCGCCGTTCTCGAAAAGCAGACTCGAAACTCAGCGGATCTGCAATCCACGTCGGCCTTGCTCACGCTCATACCGGATCTGACATATTCTCTTCCACCTCAACCATCATACAATCTGCTCAACAGCTCGTTAACCATCTTTAGCAAAAAGCATGGCCAGCTGAAAGAAGCCGTAGTAAGGATGGTGGAGAAGGCTATGACATTGCTGGATGATTTGAAGAGCAAAGGCGAAGTGGATGGGAAGAACAGATGGTTGGAGCTGATCAATACGCTCAGAGACATTACGGAAGGCAAGGTATGCATCAATATGATCCCTTGGAAGCAAATCGGCTTTTGACTGATATCTCTTGTCATTCCACTTCTCACGGAAAGATCTATCTCGAGCTGCAGCGTGCCAGGTTGACCAAGCTGCTGGCCATACATTATGAAGCCCTTGCGGCCAGTGCTCCTGAAAATGCACCGGAGAGTTCGAAGGACAATGGTACGCAGGGTTTCTCTCCCGACATTTCTGAATTTCACTCATTTCATCATCTTCTTACAGCCAAAGTCATCACTTCCGACGACGAAAAGGCAAAAAAGCCTGAACCGGTCACGGCAAAGGAACACCGCGATGTTGCTGCGGATTTGATGTCTGAGATCCAGGTTGAGACGTATAGCTCGATGGATAGCCGCGAGAAGACGGAATTGTAAGAGCACTCCAAGCACTGATGATGTGCTGCGGTCTAATTGGGATGTGGTTCATTGCTGTTCTCCAGTATCTTGGAGCAGATGCGACTGGAATCGCAGCGAGGATTGTGGCCAAGAGTTCGAGTAGGAGGACGAAAGATTAACCGAACTTATCTTAAAGAAAAGGGAAACTCTGTACGTCTGCCTTCTTTGCCGCATGCCTGTATACAGATGTCCTAATGAACCTTGGTTACATGGCGCCTTCGCAGGATATGAAACTCCGTTATTACGAGCTGATGATCAAGCTTGCGCTGCATGAAGACAATTACCTTGATGCTTGCAAGGCTTGGCAAGAGGTTTGGGATACCGAGGAGGTCAAGGCCAACGAGCAACAGAACATGCAGGTGTGTTTGGATTTAAAACTATGGGCTTGACCAATTGCAATCCCTAATCTGCTTCACCTCGTCCCTTCCAAGGCTATGGAACACATCATCATCTTCATATGTCTGGCTCCCTATGACAACGAGCAATCAGACATGATTCAGAAGCTATCTTCGAACCCTGCTCTGAAAAAATGCGTGCAGCACTAGTGAGTTTCGGGTACACATACACCACTGCTGTGACAGCTAATTCAGCTGGAATGACCAGTGAACTCCTCAAATCATTCATCACCAAGGAGCTTATGCGATGGCCAGGTGTCGAAAGCCTTTATGGACCGGTACTGCGGGAAAGTGATGTGTTCGCGCCGTCTTCTGGTGCTGTTGGAGTCGAGGATGCTGGTAACAAACGATGGGAGAACTTGCACAAACGGGTCATTGAGCACGTTCGTACACATGGTCATTCCTGCATATTGTTTTATCGCTAACATATCTCATTAACAGAACATCCGTGTGATCGCGTCCTATTACACTCAAATCACACTTGCGAGGCTTACCGAGCTGCTCGACCTGCCGCCTGATGCAGCCGAAAGAACGCTTTGCAAGCTTGTGACTGACAAGACGGTCAAGGCAAAAATCGATCGACCAGCCGGCATTGTCAACTTTAAGCAGAAACAAACGGCTGATCAGACACTGAATGAATGGAGTGGTGATCTAGGCAAGATGCTGGGCTTGATTGAAAAGACGAGTCATCTGATTAACAAAGTGAGTTTCCATCTTGGTGTCTTGCGGACTGCGCGGTTGACTGGTTCTCTACCGTCAGGAATATGCCATCCACGCTGCGCGAGGTGCGGCTTCTGCTTAGGCCCCAACATTACGAAAGAGGAAAAGTGGAAGATATCGAGTTCAGATGGGTGCCTGGAACTGGACAACGCCATTTTCGGTCACGGAATGCATTCAGGGTTGATAGATCTGTCGCTGTATCTTATACCTACATTTCACACGATCGCACGGTACTGCGCGTATGGCTCTAATCGATGAGGTTACCCTTTCTGCGTCCCAACTCTATTTCTTCTGTTCTAGTCGTCTTGGCTCTCTTGTTCGCGTCACGTTGGTAGCGGTTTGCCGCACCTGCGAATGCTGGGGTCACGAAAGACATGCCTCGACCACGTGCGGGAGAGCGGTACCCTGCGCCTTCGTAACGGAGTATTTCGTAAGGAGGGTTCAAACGCGGCCACGCAACGTAGGATGTTCCCTGCGAACAAGATATGAAGAATTACATGAAAAAGCCGTTACCCAATATCTTGGCGACACAGACTCACATTGCTCCACATGTAGGTACCAGTAAGCGCAGCCAGGACGACCCAAAGGAACATGTAGGAATTGATAGCGATGTCTATGGAAAGAAGGCCATGAGAGAATGCGACGACGGGGTTGGGTCACGTCGCATGAGACCTACCGGCAGCTCGAGGGAAAGTAAGACCTGCGAACATCATAAACAGTGCAAAGGCGAAAATATAAGGCATCTGAAGCAATACGGAAAGAAAACAAGGGATGAGAAAATCAAGCTGATCTGCGTCTGATCAATGAGCACGTACCGACTTGGCGAACAGCGGACGGGTGTCGGATAGCGGAGGGATGGCACCTCGTTTTGCAATCCAAGCTCCAGTTAGCAGGTCATACGAATCCTATTCGAGGCAACGCCGAGATTCAACGAGGAGTTTGATATCAGCCCGTTTGCGAAACTCCCTACGTACCTGTCGAGAACCGTCGAAGAAGTTGTTCTTCACATATCGGGTAACGGAATTCACGCCGTCTTGCAGCATGCCCTGCTTTGTGCGCATTCCAGTTCTAGTAAAGTCTGTCTTTAACGCTCCAGTACCACTGTAGGCTTTCGAGATGGTATCCGCATGATCGGCCCAGACTGTACGTGACGTGCGTGAATGAATATTGTTATTTTGTAAGGTCAATAAACGGACATGCCCGTGATCAAAGCTTACCATTACGGAAGACATGCATGAATTCAGGATGATCTTCGAGTCTTTCCTTGACAGTGAGGATACCAGTCTTGAGGAGTTGACGTTGCAAGGCGTCTTTCGCCAGAGCAGCTTGTGCGACGTTCGTCCTGTCAAGGCAATCCATGCAGTTCGATCGGATGACACCAGTCTGACGGTGATCTGGTTTGATTGTTCCAGTCGTGGCTTCTGGGTTGGTCACGACGTGGAAGTAGCTGAGACAAGCGCAGGTTGTCAGACTGCGGACAAGTGAAAAAACAGGAGAAGCGGTCACGTACCCCATCTTTTCCAGGTCGGCGGCCATCATGTCAACCAGTCTCTGGATTCTGTCGAATCTCAGACCTTTGCACTCTGCATGGAAGTCCCAGTACAAATAGTGTGCTTTCGGGTCCGCAACTGCCTCCATGGCGCGTTCAAACGCTTCTTTGACAGGCTCCTCGTGACCTTTTTGGTTGACAAGATTCACAAGCCACACTTCATTGTAGATTCTGGTTTGCTCGGCAAGATGAAGTCGCAAGGCAGATATCTATTCGATGCAAAGGTTCTAGTCAAGGCCAAGAATGAGTCATCAATCTATGAAAAGGTTACCTACAGTTTCCGGCACATCCATGATTTGCAAATCGGGCTTGTATCTCAAATTGTTGACTTCGGCCCAGAAAATAGGAACACTGCCACGAACTTGCACGAAGCTCAAACGTTCTTGACCCTCGACTCGGCCTCCCATATGCAGTGGTTCACCTGTGGCACGATCAAGAGGGTCTAGCAAGACAAGTTGTTCGGTCTCATTATAGTTTGCGGTATGGCCGGTAGGGTCGATTCCTCGAGTAAAGTATCGTGTTCCCGCACGGTACCGCGAGCGACGGGAGATCAAGCAGAAGAGGAGATCTCGGTTGTTGATGCTGGATTGCCTCATTTCTATAGCTGTTTCCGAAAACGGGTTAGTGACCAGCCAAGGTGTTTTGGCTTGCAAACACTCACATCCGAAGAGCAGAGGTAACATGAATTTGCTTAGCTGTTGATACAAGTGGAACAAAAGTCCTGAAAGGTAAGTATGACATGCGAAGATTCAGGGAATTTGGCTTACATCGTTCCCTTGGCCTCCCCGTTCAGTTTGTTCAATTATCCTAGTCATTAGGTACTTGTTCCAGAAGAACCGATCATCCGCCTTTCTCCATATTGCCTCTTTGCTAACAACGTCCTGAGGAATATTGCTCTTCTCCGCTCTTTCAAACTGCCTTTGGAGACTGTTGGTCAGGTCCCAGCCGTACGAAAACCAGAGCCTTCCGTTGCGAAGTCCATTCTCGACAAGGGAAACAAGCTCCTTTTCGATGGGGTTATCCAGTATGACAGACGTCGTTGACTGGCTGGAGAGAGGCAGGAGTCGGAAATCCGTGGCTTGGTATATAGACTGCGAGAGCAGGCGACAAGATGCGGTTCGCGAGGTGATGATGATCAAGAAGTCGGCTTGCGAATAGATTTCAGGCTAAGCAGATTAGACTTGAATGATCCCGCAGACAGATTACTCACTAGTAGCCAAAGTAATATATCCGACAATTCCATAACAGGTAATCACCATGTCCCCTTCAATGTGTCCAGTTTCTGACGATCCGTGACCCGACTCGAGATGCATGTCACCGGTACGCCGGTCCACACGCAGCACCTGTTCTGTTGCCTTTTCATTGGGGTATGCTGCGGAAAAGGGAACAGTGTTTGCCGGCTCGAAGATATAGGCATCGCCAGAGATGTACCTATTAGAGAGGAATCAGAAAGGCAGTAAGTACACGGTATCCAGGTCGATCTTCGGTGCGCCAACCTACACATTCAGTGCTTCGTGCAAGGAAAAATCGTGAGACGACATCTTGTCCCTTTTGCGAGGGATATCTGGTATCTGGTATGCTATAAGATGGACACTGGACAACTGATCAACTTTGTGATAACGCATCTCATTGGTGACGAAAGACTGAGAAACTGAGGAACACGTTGCAGGGCGCTGGTGTGCTTAGGTAATATGCGGAAGCTGATGATTGATCATTTCCGTGTTTCAGGTTGTGTGAGTGCTCAAATAATTTCGAAATATAGCGATGGTAATAAACCATAAAGCAAATCTGGCAGAGGCGTTCCTGCAATAAGCCTCTTTACACAACATGCCTCGTATCAACAGAACTCCATCAGTTTCCTCTGCATCGTCGGGATCGTCAAGCGAATCTGCGGAATCGGCAAACTTTTCCGACTGGGCTTCTTCCCTACACGGCGCCTACCGCACACAATCCCTGTTCGACGACACGCTCCTCGATTCTCCTAAAGAGGCTATCGAATATGATGCCCGAGTACATGGTTTCAACCTTGATGAAGTTCTCGCGAAGTTGAGCTTGAAGGATGACTATGCGCGGATCAGACTAGTAAACTACATTCGAAAAGAGGTAAGTGCGATTACACTGTTGCATAACATGGACTATGCCTCATCCATGTCTTTTGTCGGCCACGGCAGAAACCCCAAGTGAGGAATATCCGAGAGACTTTGGAAAAGAGCAATCCTCTCTTTGAAAACGATAAATACCTTATTCCAGTCTTGGAGAATGATCCCCTACTTCGTAAGAGTCCTCAAGCAATCTCACTCGTATGCGAAGTGCTTACTGTTACTTTCGATTCTTCCGCTACTTATCAGAGGTCGGTTTTGATGATTCATGGTCCGATGATGAAGACGAATCGTCTGCGCCGCAACGAGCGAAGCCCTCTTATAAAACCGGTGAAGCCACCCAATCTACAGCGACCAACGACGGAACATCAACACTCGGAATCAGATTGAAGGAGCTGATTCAGGCATTAGGGGAAGATGATACTGCCGACATCTCCGAAAGTTCTACGAGTGACGATGAGAACGCGGACGTGAAGGGAAAGGGCAAAGCGAGTGCGCACAAGGGTAACGGAGCAAAGGTCAAGAAGCCCAAGGACAATGATTCATACTACTTTGACTCTTACGCTGCGAATGGTGAGTCGGCAGGGGTGGAAACAATGGCGATGTGACTTATCCCTCGAAACGCTAGACATTCACGAGCTGATGCTCCGAGACACTACGCGTACTGTCTCGTACGGCCGTTTCATCTTGTCCAACCCCGCTGTTTTCAAGGACAAGCTGGTCATGGACGTCGGCTGTGGTACTGGCATTCTTTCCAGTACGTATCCTGATTTCGGTCGTAGGTCCTTTCATGGGTCTGAGGTTCTTATTCTTGCGTTCTCAGTGTTTGCTGCCAGGGCGGGAGCCAAGCACGTATATGCTATCGAAGCTTCCGGTTTTGCCAACAAGGCAAGGCAAAACATTAAGAACAACGGTTTGGAGGGTGTCATCACGTACGTATCGACGATAGAATCCTCTAAGCGCTTGCCTGACGATGCTTCTGTGCTTCAGCGTTATTCAAGGAAAGGTGGAGGAAATTCAGTTGCCCGTTCAGCACGTCGACGTGATCATCAGCGAATGGATGGTGAGTGCAATCAAAACTCTACCAAATGCGCTGTGGTATTGACCTTGAGACACTGCACATGCAGGGTTATATGCTTCTCTACGAGGCCATGCTGGACTCTGTTCTCCAGTGAGTCGTTCGCCTCCTGCTATCTGCCTTTGCCTGTTCAAAAGGGGTGTTGACTTTTCCTCCCTTTCTACAGCGCTCGAGATCGTTTCCTCGCACCCGGAGGACTCATGGTGCCGTCCCAGACCCGAATTATCTTGGCCGGAATTACTGGTCAACAGCTTTGGGACGAAGGTTTCGGTTTCTGGGATAACGTTTACGGTTAGTCCTGTGCCGTTGACCACTTTCGTGGCATGTGCTGAATTACATCTCGCAGGCTTTGACATGTCCGCCATGCGGCCAACGCGATGCCAGGATGGACTGATTGAGATCGTCAAGCCTGAAGAAATCTGTACTTCGGAGACGATTGTCAAGGTGAGTATCGCAGTGAATTTTATATTACAATTGTCTAACGGGTTTGATTGCACGTAGGATATCAATACTCATGCTGCAACCGTCAAGTCGCTCGACTTTCACTCGGATTTCGAGCTTGTTGCCAAGCCGTCCACCAGCGGATCCGCTGTACAGATCCGAGCTTTCATCACGTGGTTTGATACCTTTTTCTCGCACGACTCATCGGTATTCGGTCAAGCGCCGTCATCGCAAGATTGCTCTACCGAATTCTTCTCTGATGACGCTTACGAACGATCCATTGAGAGCGTCAACTCGGATAAAGCTGATGTGAGCTTTACGACTGGTCCGAGAGGGAAACCTACCCATTGGAAACAAGTGGTGTTTATGCTCAAGCAACCAGTGTCGCTTGAACAAGGTGAGTGAGGTCGCTCCATGCATGTGCGCTTGTATGGGGACGGTACTTGACGTTTTGCCCACTGCAGGACAACGGATCAAGGGAACGTTCAATTGCGTCAAGGGTCACGATAACCAAAGAGAGGTGGATGTCGAAATTCATTGGAAAGTGATCAACGATAAAGAGCAGGACATTACGCCGATGAGTTACGATGTTTTCCGTGTCAACTAGTTTGTTGTATGGCTGACTTGTCAGTAGGAAGTGCGGCATGGGAAAACGAAGCGTGGTTAGCTGGTGTAATTTACCTGAGCCGCTCAGGTCAACTTGTAGGGATGCGCCTGGACCCCGCGAAACCAAGAATGTTACTCGAATTAGTGCTCGTTACAAAGTCCCGGTAGCTCTGCGGATGCCCTTTATTTGACGCTCGTTCCCATCTGCGTCTCGCTGGACCCGAAGGTTGATTTCCGTCCACGTCAATTACGGATAGTGGATATTTACGATGTAGGTTGTCGCACTAACGAGCGGAAAATGTGGCCATTGCCCATGGTCCGAGGCAGAATTCGCCGCACGTCTGCTTGCTTTATCTTTTTTTTGCCTCGGTGTCACGGCGTGCGACTGTCTTGAAAATGCAACGAGTGGCGCAACCCGTTATTGCAGCATATTATCTGAAGGTAAGGTCTGTATTGACCTGAGTTGCTTGGGTATCGACCACCGCGGAAGGTAAGGATCATGAAGAGAGACATGATACACGTACGAGTGCAAACCGTGCAAGCACACTCATCGCTCGCGGGCGATGGTCAGTCGGCGGGCAGATGTACCAAGTTTCCGAAGCCCCTGAATCACCGCGAAGACAGCATACACTAAGCGTCGGCACTGATCGAAATCATCCCTCTCTGGGACGAATCCAAGCGTCATACTGATTGCGCGCACTTTCTTACTCGCCGTCTGACGTGGTGTCTGATCCTTGAGGTTGTCGCCTTACCATTCTTCAGTCGCACAGAACGGCCTACCGGAACCTCTTGGTCTGAAACTGATTTCGGCCGCTTCGCCGTGCCAAGAACTCGTAGGACTTGCTTAGCTTGACTGTGGGCAAAAAGGTCACAATGTGGGAACAGTCAGACAGCACTAGACGGCTTCAAGGCGGATCACGATGTACGGCGGAGGGACGTCGTTTATGCCGCATAAAGGGCACCCAGCGTACCAAAAATGGCATTATCTGGTTTCTATATTGATCAAAAGAGTGCTAAAGTGTTTCATCGCCAGTACCACGGCTTGTCCCTACGTCCCTACTTCGTCTCATCATCGAAGCATAAAAATGCATGTCGAACTGGGAACTGGAAAAGGACAGACTGGTGGTTTTTGAAAAAAAAATGTTCCAGAATACGTCCTCATCTTCAAACAAGCAAAAATCTTGCCTGTGCCGAGACTCGAACTCGGGTTGGCGGGTTATTCATACGCTCGAAGCTTATGAATCCACAGTGATAACCATCTACACTACACGGGCTGTGGTTGTCGGGAAATGTGTTTAGCAGAACTCGACGTCAGTTTCAGTGTTTTCTTTCTTTCCGTCCCTTCTTCTCCGAACCAGCTTCTCAAAGCCCCATTGTAACATCGCACCATACGGTACAGGATCAGCGGAGGTTTTGTTGGATGTAGGGGGAAATTCAAGCTTTCAATGATCCACTAAGATACTTATCTTGTCTGCTTTGAAAAACGAGGAGAAGAGAGAAAGCTGTGACTACTGTCATATCTATGTGACTCCTCCTCGCCTTTCTCCTACAGGAAGTTCAGCGGCACGGGGATGACAATGATACGTTTATCTGGTGGGGTTTCTCCAATTTGTACTCGCATCTTATTTTCACCGTTTCAGCACATCAAAGGTTTTTGTTTGTTGGACTTGCCATATTCGACTGTGCGGGCAGGTTGACCCATGGATTGATCCCTGAAGCATAAGAAGTGCCAACGACGAGCAGATTATCCCACCCGACCGGACCTACAAGCGGGTCAGCAGTAGCTTAACGGCTTTACAGCTGGAAATCATAGACTGTACACCAAAGCGCGAGACAATAAGCAGCATGTATGTTGGGCGATGTTTCCCATTAGCTAACCGATATCCATGTTTCATGATGTCTTCGATGGCAAATCACTCATGCAGGCTTCGTCTCGTCTGACGCCGGGCGAGTATCTTGCTTACTTCAGACAGGCACATTACGTCCATTTATGTTGGAATCATCAACCAGTTCAGTCCAACAGACAGTGCTGTATTGTGCCATCATTCGCGCATTAAGACTATCGCCTCCTTTCCAGTCTAAAACGAGGCGGTCGATGCGATCGCTAATTGCGCATTGGGCAGTAGATAGCGACCTCAGCGCAAAGAACGATTGAAATGCATCTTCGTTTTTAATCGATAAACCTGACCCATCTTCTGTACAGCAAATAATCATAACAAGATGCACCACCGGATGCTCTGTGGAATAACTCGCAGCTTAGAAGAATGCGTCTGGTGAAATCCTTAACATCAGCAAACTGCTCGAAAGCGAATCGAATGCGAGACAGGCATACCTAAATTGGCTAGTTGTGCATAAGTCTCGCTGTGCATCCGATACCTCAGCATGCCTGCAAACATCATCAATGCTCGCGATTTCCGTCTCAGCGATTGCATGGCCTAAAAGCAGTACCTGATAAGCTTCTCATGTTAGCCTTATTGGCTGAGCGACGTACCTCTTGCCTCGCTGCACCTCCGTAGACTTCGCTCTTCTTCTGCTGATGCAACTCGTACAAGCTATTCATCGTGAGAACCAGTATGAGATCGATCTTTCGAGTGATGTTGTCATCGACGTTCTTGAATTGATCTGCGGATCGACTAATACCGGGCACGTCAGAGTCCAATGGCAAGACCCTGCTATCCTCGATATTCTATTTTCATCGACCACCCTCAGCAAAGCGGTACGATACAAGACAGTGAGCCCGGCAGAACTACTTACAGTGAGAGCCCTTTGAAAGTCGCCTTGGTCTGCGGCCGTCTTTGCCTCTCGCAATCGACACAAGATGGCATTGGCCTCTGCAAGTTTGGCAGAAACGGGCAATCGTTCGTTGGCAAGAGCGGAAACAGTTTGCTTGCTGTACGCGACAACGACATCAGGCTGAGAAAGTTCGGATTCGCTGAATTGTTGCTCGAGGGAATCTGCCAGGTGCGAGTTGAGAGCTTGCAAGATCTGATCGTACTTTCCGGCCATCTTCAGAAGTTGGATTCGATCGTGCAGAGCGAGATCGGCAGATGCAGTGTTCGCAAGGCGTGCGACCAAGTTTTTGAGGGCCGTGTCCGCATCCCTGATCTTGATAAGCTTTATATCTCGAGATATGACGCTTGGCTATGAAAGATCGATGGGTTAGTGGGCGCGTGTCTTCAAGCGCCGATTTGAGCTTACCGCGACCTGTCCCTCCGCCGTCCGTTGGTCAAGGACAAGGGAGTATCCCTTGGTTTCGATGACCAGCTGGCCAATGGTATCCCAGCAAATTTGAAGTTGCTCCTCACCAAGAGGCGGCGATAGGTCCCCGTTGAGGCCGATAAGGTAAATGTACTGCAAGGCTGTTGTCGGATCAGATTTCGCAAAGTTGCGGACATATCGCTGAATGAGTCGAGCAAAGTTGAAATATTGTTCCTCTCCGACGCTTGTCACTGGATGCACGGCGGAACAGGGCTCGGTAAGCGGCACAGAGAAAGAAGAGAGCAGAATACTCACGGATACCTGTTTCGGATTGCTGTTCCTTGGAGGGTACCCTAAGCATTCCATAGTACGCTAGACCAATCGCAAAATGAACAGCATCTATCTCCATTCGGGCCTTTTCATACAAGAATTGAATGGCCTAGTGAGGGATAGCAGGTTAGTTCAGAGATTTCCTGCACATGAAAAAGGGTCGAACGTACAAGCTCGAATTGACCAGTGATGCATAATTGTTGGAAATATACCAAGGGACGGGTGCCGTGAGGGTCAAAGTGTGCTTCGCCTGATTTGACAATAGTTTTCGCCAAATCACTCAGAGTATACTTCTGAGTCGTCGCGTCCTGGTAGGTACTGCCGCTAGCTGTCTCTCGAATCAGGCTCAAGTGCATCCATGTCCAGTCTTCCATCGCATCGGTTACTACTGGGACGCTCTTGCGCAAGTCGAATCGCCCGATCAGCTTGTGAATTGCATACTTGAAGGGATCCACTTGTTGGGGATTGCGATAGTGTTGCGTCCAGTGGGCAACAAACTTTTCTCGCCTGTCTCGCGACAATCTAGATTAAGGTATATTTCAGTGATTAACCCAGCAGACATGCACAACACTCAAACACACCTCAGATCAGGTGAACTTGCCCATTCCTCCAGCCATCTGTGTATGTTCCTGTCCGTGTTACTGAAAGCGTGCTTGACGGACTGAGCAAGCTGGACCGCATCCTGTATGTGACCTGCGCGGATTAGGTAAAAGCACTGCGGCCAGAAGTATGTCTTGTCGATTTGCTGATGCGCGAAAGTAGCGCACAGAGGTCAGTGAAAGCCTTGCCAGACTGATTGAGCCAATCACCCACTTCAAAGCTGTTCTTGTACGGATGGTTGCTCAACGTCAGCCGTACATATGCCTGGATCTTGTTCACGATACCGGGCGTGCCTCCTAGTTTAGCCTCACTCTGTCTGTCCTGCAACGTCTTTTCGACCAGCGACTTAAATCTAGGTGGGCATGGTTTAGCAATGTATGCATAGGCGGCTTGTGACTCGGACTTACCTGGATTCGAGATACCGCTTTCCTCCACTAATAATCCGATTTGTCAACTCTATTCTCTCCCTTTCTCCCTGCTCAGCGTAGTAGTTGTTGACGTAATGCCGCTGTGGTATCGCTTCTCCTAAGAACTCGCCGTCCTGGACATCCTTCTCGCCGATGATAGAAGTTAATATGTCAAAGCTATCGGACAGGAGTGGCGATCTCTGCAAAGGAGGAAAGATTTTTAGTTTCTAGTGGATTGCTTGCGATTCAGCGTGAACATACGCTGTCTCCATCCCTTGCCATGACTTGCTTCATGTAACTGAACAGAGCGAGGTTTCTTCCCGTTTTGCGATACGAATTCAGTCTCTGAAGATATGAAATCACAGTGTCAGCTGGAGCCATACGATGGCGTATAGACGCAGTCACACGTACCTTGACGATTTGATCGCACTCCATCATCCTCTTGTGCGCTTCGATCGAATCGATACCACCTGGGTTTCCCGTGTTGCTGGACCCATATGTGCTATTACCCAATGATGATCTGCTCAAGGACTGATGAACGGAGAATCAGCCTAAGTCAATGTCCAATCATACAATACATAGCCACTTACTGTTCCAAGCATACTTCTTCCCAAATTGCCGGATCTCGAGTCGCTGCTGTCCGACTTGGAATAACCAGCTAGCTCCTCTAGAATCTCGACTCTTTGCTTTTTCCAATCCATCTGCATCTTTCGCTGATATGCCTCAGCCGCAGCTTGTTGAGTTCGCCTATGGGTCTCTTCGATGGCGGAAATTATAATCATCTCCTTTCGAACTCGGAGAAAGCCATCAACATCGGTATCAGCAATGCCCGTTTGAGGTTCCCATTGCGATTGCGCTAAAGTCGACTGCTGCAGATTGCTGGATGGTGCAGATAGGCCCGCTGGTGCCGCAGCTTGAAGAGCGTTCGAGACGTTGTTGATTTGATTGTTGAGGTTCGGGACGTTGACTCCATGAGTAGCGAGCAAGTAAGACCTGAAATAAAAACGGACGTAAGCTCGGTCTCAAATATCACTCTTACACTTGCAGCTTACGCATTGCCCGTATCCACTGGAGTAACTCCACGTCTCGAGCCCGCCAGACCGGAATGAGAACCGGCATGCCTCTGTTTCGCTAATCTCGCACTTCCACTGACAATCTCATCCAGTCCGACTTGCAAACTGGGTATATCATCCCTAGGTACGAGCTGGTTGAGCTGGTACGACTCGTTGACGAGAGCCGCGAGTCCCGACATGGTGATTCGGTTGCTAGAGCTGTCTGTCGTCTCTCTCGCACAAGCTTAGTTGTCAAGCACAGTATGAACTATAACATGACGAGGACTTGTTGTGGAACATTCAGCCAGCTGTTCATCCAAACCCAAGGAGCGCGATCGGGGCTGCGAGCGCTGAAGTGCAGGCGGGCGGGCGGTGCGCCTTTCTAACAAACCAATGTAGTGCTACAGTACGCGAGCTACGAATGTCTTCATCCATTCCATTGCTTCGGTTTGTGCCACTGCCTTTTGCCGAATCAGCTCCGAGCGAATGGGACTACAAAGGAACATTCAAAGGGACGAAACAGGAGCGACATAGCCTGCGTCTATATAATCCGCAGCTGAATCGCGCTTTGCTCCCTCAGTCGACAAACAGCTTTGACCGACAACTCAATATGTCTGTCCAACCTGAATCTACCCAATCGGCCAACGAATCTCTTCTTCTTCAAGAGAACAACTTCTTTCAAGCAACGTTCAGCCCGTTCCCGACGACTCCGTACCAGATCGATATCACGCTCAAGACTGACCTGCCAGGTCTATCAGATCTACCCTGCGCTGTTTTCGTGAATGTCTTCACGTCGATTCAGCAACTTGCACTCCGTCTCCAACAGGAATTGGACATAGCTCGCTTTGGCTTGGTATCGGGCGGTGGCCATCTCGTGTCACTCATTCCTTTACACGGTATTCAACCAGGGTCAGCCTGGAAACCGATCAATGCAGGAGAGACAGTGTTCAACGGGAGAACTTGCCCGGGTTATATCAGTTCCAGAAACGGACAAAAAATGGACGACAAGGGGTTGAATGACATTCGAGATATTCTACGAGCGGTGTCGCAATTGCAGGAGGAGGACATCGGGAAAACGCTAATCGGCAAACACGACGAAAGCAACCTTTTTGCGCGCTTGATCAAGGAGGAAATCCCCTGCTGGAAGTACTATGATACGACAGATCATGTCGCCTTTCTCACACCATTTCCCAACACCACTGGGTATTCCTGCGTTATTCCGAAAAGCCATTTCTCGAGTGACATTTTGGCCATGCCAGAAGAGCCGTACCGACAATTGTTGACCGCCGGGTGGGAAGTGGCGCAATTGTTCAAGCAGGCGTTCCATGTGAAAAGCGTTGGATTCATGATGGAGGGCTATGAAATCAATCACGCGCATCTCAAGGTTGTTCCGATATGGAACGCCGGAGAGGAAGAGTGCGGAGGGCAGGGCGTGTGGTTTGAGCAGTATCCGGGCTATCTGACATCTCAGAGAGGTAAACGGCTGAATGACGGTCAGGGAAGGGAGACACTGGAGAAATTGTCCGCTTCTCTGAGGGCGAAACTGGTCGTAGCAGAGTAGCAGAGTCCATTGTATTTTACAGTTGTCCATGTCGATTGTCCATGGGTTTCCCTTTGTTACAAACACATGTCCCGGCCATCTACCAGAATTTCGCCGGAGTCCAGATATCCCTAACGGCCCAATCCTTCCACTCCTTGCCCGTCTCCAGGCTGGAGTCGATGATGTAGAACCACGGATGATTGGCCAACGTCATGCACGCATGTTGAGGCAAGATTCGCAGTTTCTCTTTCGGGAAGGCGCACGGACCGAGAAGGAGACTCTTTCGACGTCGAGGAGTAGGTCAAAATACCGTGTTCCTGGGAGACCCGGCCGAGGTGCCAGCCTTCCAGTCCCTGCTGCTCATCGCTTCGCACTTTTCCATGTCCAGGTATCGGTCCCTGGTCTTTACTCATAGCGAGCCCGCCCGCATCGCATAGCGCTTCCCCGACGTCCGAGTTTCTGCCAGGGTAGACGGAACACACGCTGGAGAGCACGAATAAAGCGATCTGATCTTCGGAGATCATGGATGTTGCCAGCTGTTGCAGGTCATATATCGCATAGCTGAGAGCAAGATTAGCTCATCACAGTTGCGTATGGTGTTGCCTCGAACTCACTTTCCCGCGTGCAACTCTAACTCATCCTGATCGCTTGACAATTTTTGAACCAACTGCCCACCCTCCGACTGTACTCGGGCAGCATTTGCAGTCGGCGTCGCACCAACGCTTAGAACGAATAACCGCTTTGAATAACTTCCCTGCAGCTTTGATTTACTCGCGATGATCTCCCTTGCCAGTTTGGAGGCCTCGGAGACCGCCTGGATTTCGCCGTTTAGGTATGAAGAAGCTTCCTTCTGTGACGTAGCGCTATACTGAAGGTTGGACGGCGGTATGAGCTCAACATTATCCGCCGGTATGTTGTAAGACCCACGCTATTGCCTGCATGCACGTAAAAGCCGTATAGACTAGTTGCAGCGCATTCCAACACGGCACTGACTGTTTCTTCAAATTGCTGGGTGTGCAAGGGAACTCCAGCACGGCTGTGACAGGCACACATATGCCATTGAGCAAAGTAGTAGCATGCTTTCTAGTACAAAGACGAGACTCACTGGTAACCAGCATCCACCTTGATAAATACGCTCCATACTCTGAGGTCATCCCGAGGCACAGAATCCACAGCTTCCGCTTGTGCTGGATGATCCACCATCAGAATCAGATCGCATCTTCGCTCCCTCAACGCCGCTCGCAGACCGGCAAGTCGCTGCAGCGTATTTGGCGGAGGCGGCATCGAATATAGCACCTGAAGCAAGGTAATCTTTGGTCAGCCAGTAGATAACAGGATACGCAAACTGTCTTACACTGGAGACCTGACAGTCTTCTACGGCTCCTGAAGTGACCAACATCCAACCCTCTTCGACGGTGCTGATAATCAACCTCCCACCCGTGTTATCGGTTCCATCCCGTCCCACGATATCGTTCTGATACGGATCCAGCTGTAGCCGGGTCCCTTCACTGGTCTTGTGCGTCTTGATGTGTGTTCTAAAACTCATTCGATTCTTTTGAGCGGCCTCGAGCATCCTCTTGCAGTTCTGGATGTACACTGCACGATCGATGACGACCGACGGGGTTGGCAGATGCGAAAGTGCCTTGCCGAGCCATTGCTCCTTTGGTTGAGATGACGGATCTTGGTGGTATGACATGATGGCCCGTAGCCTTCCAGATGATATGTGCCACGGGAAAGAGCTCTGGAATGAACAGCGATGTTATCAAGGAAGCGTGCCTAGGGGATCAGGCATTGACCACTGTGCTATGCTTGTATCCGTCGTGTCACGGATGTCTCACAGCCTTTTCGCGCTTCCGAGAGGAACAGACGATACCTGTCCCAACCTACTCATCTCATCATTTGTGACGTTTCTACTAATTTGTTTTGTACATTGGTAATTACCTTTACTTGTGAGATAGTGGCTCTACGCGACAAGGCCCCTCAGAAGATTCTAAGCCTTGACGGCAACCTTGTGTGGGGCAGTAGCTTCAGCCTTGCGTGCCTTTTCCTCCCTCTCTTCGTCCTCTGTAAATATAAGGAAACAGCGTTGTTCAGTACTACGCATCTGCAATATTGAGACTGCATCATGCACTCACCGAGAATATCTCTCCACGAGTGATCTTCCTCTTCCATGGGTTTACTTTCCTTTGTGGCCGTTCCAGCGAGGATACCAGTCAAGATAAGAGTCGCTACAGTGGAGGCTTGGGCCCAGACTCGTGCTTGCACCAACTATGAAAGTAATCCAAGTTAACAAGTGTTTCACGACAAACCATGCTCAAGGCTCACCTTTTGGGAGAAGGTCAGGTACGGGTTTCGAGCCAGAATTGCGCCAGCGATGACCATAGACCCAGCCCAACTATGGATGAACCGGGATGATTGAGCGAACCTTCAAACCACTGATGGCTCGTGCGGACTTACCCTCCTCCAACCATAGTCCACTGGTTCCTCTTTGCCCAGTCCTGGAACTTGGCACCCGAGCTCATGCTGTTCCACTTCTCAATATCCGCCTGCGCTTTCCTGTCCAATTCCCTCTTTCCCGTTCCACTCCAGAAACTTCTCTCGTAATCCGTACCGGCAGTTTCTGCATGGTATACGATCGTAGGGGCGGCGATGACAACTGCTGCGAACGCCTTTGCCGGAAGGGGCAACTGCCGATAGGTGGGAGAAAAGCGGTGCAGGGCGAGAGATCCTGGGATGGTAATTCCGGCGGCTATGAGGGCGCCTTTAATGCCACCTTTGACGTTGGCATCCCATGTACTACGGAAAGCCCAGTGTGATCAGCAAATGTGCGGCCTGACATGTCAAACTGGCCTGGTTACCCTTTTTCGTGTTCGGACGGCGTAATCTACAAGGTCCAATATCGCTATCAGTAAGGCAAGCTGTTTGCTTCTTCGACATGTCTCTTACAGGCATTATGGAAACGAACGAGGTGGGAAGTTGTAATGCGCAGACTTGATATGATTGACGGCGTTTAGGGAAGACCAATGGTATGCCGAGCTAATCGTTAATACTTGTATGTATGTAGGCTTCTTGAAGAACCTGAATTTGTGCACGATGACGAGATGACGACACCATTTCATTCGTTTCGTCACGTGGAAATCTGGCCAAAGCCTCTTATGGCTTTATGGCCTCTGATTATATGTAGGCCTACGCAATCCGACAAACACGTCCGATAAAACTATCTATAAAGCTATACACAGCTTCCAATGAGCCGTTCAATACTTACTGGGCCCGTCATGGCTGGGTGCCCCTCGCCAGGTGGTGATATTAACTATTTTGCATGGTCATCTGCTCTACGTTCCGTTACGATATTACATTGCATTGACAGGCGTTGCCGATTCCATATTTAGACTCTCTCAACGTATGCCCTCTGACTTAGTTGTGTTGTTCGTGAAGCGGGTTGTGCTTATCCATTTGAGTAGAGTTGTCTCCATACGGGTTCTGTAAAGCGCAGTTAGCTTTGATACGTACCAAGGTATACGGAATGGCTTACTAGGCTGTATTCGCAAATGGAAACATGGCGTCAGAAACAAGATTGAACAGCAATGAACTTGGTCTTGCATCCCGAACTTACCCATAAGAACCACCCCCCTGCGTCTTTCCACCCCTGTTGCTATCCTCGTAGTCTGGGCAAAACACAATCCAAGTGAGACCAGCGACACTGCTACGCATCCATACGGAAGGCCTACCATCTTCCTGTCGATAGGCTGGTGTACTTGTTCCCGATGCGTCGAACCCAGAAGCACCTCGTCCACCGTCATAATTAGTGTCATTATCGTCTGTCCGGCCTTGCCCTTGTCCACCATCCCCAGAAGCTGGCTTGTCGGCTCCCAGTTGATTCTAAAGCGAACATGAGTACTGTCAGTCCGGAAGTAATCAAGAGACGGCACGGAGCGAGAATCAGAACCAACCTGTCGCGAGAAAGAGTCTCCTCCTAGGTTGGCACCCCAACCACCGGAAGCCGTAGCTGGCAAGCAACAACAACCAGTGATGAGCGACATATAAAAACGCAGCGGATGCAATCTAAGCTTTGACTCACAGTCTTCACCGCTGTAGCCAGAGTAGTCGTTATCCCCTTCCCTAGTTTCCGCCTTGGATGTATCGCCCCTAACACCAGTATCACCTCTCTGTCCTCGAGGTCCGTTCGACGAGGAACCATCATCCCGATCCAAGTATCCACTGTTCCGATTCTGTTCAGAACTACCGGTGTTTCCTCGCGATACGTAAGAATCGTCGTTGAAGTCACTGGAGGGAACGTTGTCACCGGAAGAGCCTTTGCTCTGGTTGAGGAACTGATCCACATCGGCTCCACCCTAGCATGATTGTAAGTGTGAATGCAACTTGAGCGACCGGTCTTACCTTCAACTTGCTTTCATCTTACTTACCTGTTGTTCTGATGGTACCGTGTCACGATGCGATTCCAATCAGCAGGCCTTCCGTGATGAAACAACATGTCAACTCACGAAAGGTAGACTGCATCTTCTGTCCGTCCTCACTGGCCATGAATTTCTTTGCGTTGTCAATGAGTCCTTCCATGTTGTTTGATTGCTTTGCTGTGTACTACGCCACTTACTGAGCAGCCAGATCCGAGTGCTACTTGATTTGCCTATATGCTGCCGGATAGGGCAACGAGGATAGGCTAGTCACTCATGCCATGCTCATGCTGCCAATACGTCATCGTTGGATCCACGTGACCGGACCACGCACCTTGCTCATAACTCTCATACTCCTTATATGTATTTTAATACTACACCTGTGTGGCTGTATCAGCTGCTGTATCAATATAGCGTATTCTCTCAATTTTGTGGCTGGTGTGAATAGTAGCCAACAGGTGGTCCGGCGGTAAAGTGCTGGCCATATGTCCGAATAAGGGCAATAGGAGCCATAGGAGAGGTTCTGAAACCGTTTCTGAAAGTAGTACCGCCTTCCTCCTGCACCATCTGAAGTCCCATGCGAGGAACTGGGCTGACTTATACAGCATAATTTCATTGTTTGTCATGATATAATACATGCTTTGCGAACCTGCGATGAGCACATCTCTTCCAGTCCTTGACGTCACTGTTCAGCTCTCTTATCGAGTTCAAGTCATACCACAACAAAGACCTTCTCCATCGCAGGATTCAGTCGACGCTTCCAACCTAACTGAATCGAATAACCATCACAGAGAGGTTGTCTGTGGAGTAGTTGTGAATGGCGTGATCCAGCAATACCTTTGACGCTTCCTGAGGATCTGTCTTGTTGCGGATCAAGTCGACTGCTTCTTGGTCCTCGGTCACGTCCCACAACTAAGATGAAACCAGGTTAGTTACAAGTCTGGATACAGTGGAAAGTCGAAACTTACTCCATCACAAGCGACAATCAAGAACTCGTCGTCGACATCCAACGTTGTCTCCGTAGTAAAAGGCGCACCCACAACAAACTCCTTCATGCTCGAGTCACCCAAGGATCGGGTGACAGCAAGGACACCTATCGAACCAAAGAAAAAAGTCAGCATGCAGTGTGGGAGGCAACCAGCAAGACACCCTCACCATTGACTCGATTGTTCATGACGAAGCCGCCTGCATCAGTGATACGTTTTGCTTCTTGGGCATCGCTACCCTTGTGGTCATAGGTCAATCGAACGGCTTTTCCTCCACGACTGAACGAGATGTCGTGAAATGGAGGATTAGCATAGCTCAGTAAAAATTTGGCAAAAAACATACCAGAGAACGGCCCGCGCGTCGCCAACATTGGCTGTATACAATACCCTCTTCAAGCCCTTGTCCGAGTGAGGAACAAAGAGTTCGACCGGATGTCTTCCATCGGCGATAGCAATATCCGAGGTGGGAGCGGCAGTGGTGGTGCTAGCGGGAGTTGCAGCCGATTCGTCGTCCAATATGGCATCCCTCTGACCAGCCAAGTTCTTCATAAAGTTCTTGAGTCGTCCTCCGCTTGAAGGCTTTCTGGTGACTGAAGCACCGCCTTCAGAGTCTGCAGCAGCAGAATCTCCAGCGACACCACCGGTGTTGACGCCACTCGAAGCCGACATGTTCGCCGAGCTCTTGTTCTGACTCGTCAGCTGTTCCAACTCTTCTTCCCCCTTTCCTTCCATAAGACCTCGCGGTTTGATCTGGGGATTGATAAAGCCCTTGCCAGCCGAGTGTTCATTGGCTTTGCGACCGTCGGCTTCTTCGACTCGCAAGAATGCAGTGACGGCGGTGCAACCGCTGTGCGTGTGATCTTCCGACGATATTTTAGTTATGCGCGCATCAACCGTGTGGAAAGTCTGATTCATGAGGTCGGGAATTGGCGTGGTTTGGTCGGTAAGAAGAGCGTCGAGGAAGTATTCGTGGAAGTTTTGTCCACACCATTCCGCGGCATGCTTTCCGGCGTGTCCACTATTTGAAGCGCCGAATCAGTCAGGCACAAAAGGGATGGACCGCAGACGATGACCCACTCAAAGACTGCAAAGTATCCTTGACCCTTCACTCCTCCAAAGTCATAGACGAAAGAATGGGCATCCTCCATCGACCTTCTACACTTTCTATTCTTATCCTCGGAAACGCCTACTCTGAAAGTCGGTAAAGGACCGTCCGATCGTTGTTGTCCAGGATGACGGTTGAGAGCCTGAGTTGACCGAGGACAAGAGTCAGATACGGCATAAACTCATGAACGATTGCATTAACTTACACCAAACGTGTTTTCACCTTCAGCCATTGTTACTGTCTTGCTCCGGGCATCAGGATCAGAACTGAGTGCTCCCGGTCGTCTCGGTTGTTCCCTTTCAGCAGCGAGTCTGTTGGCCTCTTCCGTGTTCAAATGCAAATCTTTGTTTGCCTGTTTGGGCGATCGTCGGCGACTCATTGATGACGGATCGAAGTGCGAAGGAGGGTTGAGGTGTTCAGTCGGTCGAGAAGCCAAGTCAGAGGAGTCATTTCCAGCGTGCGCGTGAGCTTGATGTTTTTGGCCTTCTTGAGCAGTGTGATCCAGGTTGTGTGACTTGAATTCGAAAGTCTCGGCTTGGCCAGGACGAGGTCCAACAGAGGGATCAGGCGGTGTGGACTGTGACATGATGGCGGGCAGTGTACTTTTGTGAATGCGGGTGCTTCAGAAATGGGTTCAGCGAAGGAACTAAGATCGAAGGATGATATCGGGTGGAATGGTTCGGGATAGAGGCTTTGGAAAATAGTACCGTCTGCCAAAGAAGCTGCCAAAGTATAACGATCCCGACAAGCGGCAAGGTGTTTAGATGATGCAACAAACGAACAGCAATTGCAGCAGCAGAGCATTTCAGTTCTAGTCCACCATGCTCCACGATGATGTCACCTTGCCCCGTTCGGCGCTGCTGCCGCCGCCGCTGCCGTCATGAATGCTCGCCGCCTTTCTTAGCGTTAGCGCCCTATGCGAAATGCGACCATCTTGACAGCGTTCAGATCTTTCTTCTGCTTCTGCCTTCAAGGCTACTTCTTTGTTTGCACATGCAAGTCATCCTCAGCATTATACTTGACCCTATAGTCGCCATGTATGATAGTTCCACAAATCTGGAGTGGTTACTGTTACGTTTTTACAAAGTCAGCTGTACGTCGCTGCGTTGGCTGGGCTCTCCATCTGTTATAGACTGCATATGCTAGGGCAGCTGCTGGGGCAATACTGTCACCGCAACAGCCGCAGTCTTTAGGCACGGCTGTCTTGTTGTCGAATGCAGCGTTTACTACACAACGTGCCAAAAATGTTTATCCATACAACGGTCCTCCAAAAGATTTAGTCGGAATACGAATCGTTTATATATATCCTTCCGCCTCCATCTGATGCGCCAAATCAGACATTTGGCATGAATCGGTCATACTAGAGTCACACAAGGCACACAGCATCAGTGTTTTGAAATTCAGAATAAGAAGAGAATGGCCAACCTTTATCCATTCATCTATATTTGCAACGCTACTCGAGCCAGCCAGATCTCGAGCTTCTAGCCATATCCAAATCTGCCGGGTGATCATCGCGTCGGTAAGTCTCTCACCAATCGAAACATGAAAGGTAAAGACAACATACCTTTGCCATTGCCCACAGATCCCCCTTTGGAACCTGTGAAATAACGTCCGTGTTCCTCATCTGCCTGCCCAGCTGGCGCAAAATCGGCAGTGCAGATTTGAACAAGTCCAGGTTCGGATCGAGTTGCCTGCCGATACCCTCGAGCAACAATATCGAAATGACCGTGTTGACGAAATCTCCTTCCATCTTGACGTGATGTTGCCGCACACTCGTCAAGACTTCCGTAAGGACATCCGAGATCTTGATGGCGGCCAGACTAAACGTTTTTGATTTCACACTGAGGACGACATGCTGCATTTTCAGGGCAAACGTCTCTGCATCAATAGCAAGCTCGGGCGATCGGCAACGTTCGACCATCAAGTGACCTGCACGATATCCGTCAAACTCGGCAACCGCTTGGAACAGGTCCAAAAAGTTTCTTCGATTCTCCGTGTTGAGCGTTGTGACAAGGCCTGCATCGATAAAGATGAGCTCAGGCTCGTATCCCTGACCTGCAAGGTAATCAAGTTCCGCTATCCACGCTTCCGAGTCATGCGCGACCGCCCGCAATCGATGCACAATCTCGTTTTGGGCAGCAGTGACAGGTGCCACCTTTCCTTCCTTGCTGTTGAACATTCGAGCGGCGAGGTGCTGCATAAAGTCCTGGGTGGACGGTTTGTGGAATCGCACCATGATATTTCCGCTGTAGACACATCGATCCGAGTTAGTGGAAATAGAAATAAAGAATGTGCGAAAGCACTTACGGATGCAAGTCGCCATGTGTCCAGTTATCGATCAACAGCATGTTCTAGTGGCAGCAAGAAGTCAAAACAACAAGCAACTATGCTCCACATACACAAACGTGACTCACAAGGAACGCATCTAAACCCATCTTGGCCAGACGATCATCATACTCACCGCCACCATTCCGCAGAAAGTACTTGAGCGGCAACGCATCCTCATACTCTTCAATCAGCACCTGCGCCTGATCTTCTTCGGTTGCTGCTGAATTCTCCTTGGTCCCCAACCTGAATGGTTTGGGGAACGCTATGCCCGGTCCGCGCTTTCCAAAATTCTCGAGAAATCGATCAAGGTTGTTCGCTTCGACGCGCAAGTCGAGCTGGGATTCCATCATCTCCCCGAAAACGGCGACTTCTTCTGGTAATGAGATCCATTCCATCCCCGGGAATAGGTTGACAATGTTGGCGAAGATCGACATAATGGCGATATCCCTTCGAATGGTTTTATTTGCGCGTGGGTGGAGGACTTTGATCGCTACTTCCGTGTTGGTCTTTGTCGAGGGGTCTTCGCCGGTAGTAGTATCCGCAAGGGAAGCTGGCAGCATCTCCGGTTTCAATCGGGCACGATAGACCTGATAAAGCGAATATCACCGTAAGTCGTGCTCCAACGACCGCCTTTGAATTCGACGTACCTGTGCAATAGCACCACAGCCAATAGGCTTCTCCTCAAAGGTCTCAAAGATATCCTCAAACTTGTGACCAAACACCTTTTCGATAACTTTTCGAGTATGCTGTATCGAGTGAGGATCACCGTTGGAATGTAATTTTCCCATTTGCTCGCACAGTGAAGCCGGGAACAAATCTGCTCGTGAGGCTGCCCATTGGCCCAACTGTTGTCAAGAAAAGCGTTATCAGCAGGGTTTCAAAGCCTTGAGCTAATCGAACTGTGAAACTGACCTTGATAAACGTCGGTCCCGCTCTTTCCATCTGTGCGACCAGGAACCCATACCACCACACAGCTCCCCACCGTTCCACATCTTCGGCTGATCCTGCTGTCCCTCTTTGCAATAACCGCCGGGACGCCTTTGTCGTACCGACCAGCAGCATAGGCGAGGCCAAGATAACCGGACCAAATAATAATGCAAGATGCAGGAACCGGAAAAAGGTGGATATTGGTTCTGTGATGTATGTCTGTAAGATGTAGGTGATGGTGAGGCGCTGTTCATTTGGCGAAGGTATTATATGGGTTGATTCTAGAGCGGTGAGTGGCAGAGGTTCTTGCAGGGCGATTGTCTCTTGTTTCTCTTCCAGTGTTGTTGGGGATTGTTGTAGCATGAATATTGATAATGCACCGGTGGCAGCGACCCCAAAGTATACGCGACCTTTCCACCATCTTGACGAATGGCGAGACCCGCTGATAACCTCTGATTGCCTGTAGGTCTGACCGGAGATATTGGTGGCTAATTTCGTGTGCAGGGATCGCGCTGATTGCAGGTTGGAACTTGGCGCAACTTGTATAGAATTAGGAATCCTGCTTGAGAGTTTTGTGCTGAAATTTGATGGTGGTGGCAGGGCTTGACGACCAGCCTGATGACTGCTGGAGCATATTCTCCATATCGAGGGATTGCGACCTATGAGGCGACTCATCGTGCTCCAACTTGGCGCAGCTCGATGTTATGGTCCGAGCTCTGGATTAGAGTGGCGAAGAGGAAGATAAAGGTGAGTGTTGCTCCTGTATGTCCTGAAATGTCATGCTTCCAACATCCTTTCCCTTGAAACGGATAAGCGAATCTGAATCGCTTGTGAAGAAACTGCCTCAACAGTGCCTCAACTCGCCGTCTCGCTCCCTCAAAGTCGAACAGATGAACATTGATGATATTCGTCATTGGCTTTCATCGATCGATTGTTATCGGACATTAGACAAAGAGCGTCCACCTCTCCTTTCGGCTTTATCCGTGTAATAGGCAACAACCGACCGACCAGTTCGTCAGTTCGTCGAGCTTCTACTTGGGCTGTGAGTCAGTCACAAGGAAGCTCATAACGACTTCTTCGTAACAAACCTTACTCGTGGCACTAATCATCTAAAACCTCATTGCCCGGCATGTACTCCCTTGCTTGGGCTCTGCTGGTGGCGTCCTTCGTCCGTGCAAAACATTCAACTCTAGAGGACAACCTTCCTTTCCCTTCACGGACACTGGAGTGGGGAGATGTCAACTTTATCCACACGACCGACATCCATGGTACGCTATGCTGCATCGCTGTATGCCCCAAAAGGACGAGCTGACACTGAGTTTGTGTATCGTAGGATGGTTGATGGGACATCAGCATGTAAGTTGGATAGTCAAAGCAGGTCATCGAAAGCAAAGTTAATACTGACTGCCTACAAATGATAGACAACCTGGCCAGAACCCGTGAGTCTGGTATCAGCCGAAATTTGCCTGACTTCTACTCATCAAAGACCTATCAATAGCATTATAGCGCAGACTTGGGTGACTTTCGTTCCTTTGTAGAGCACATGCGAGCTAAAGCGGATGCGCAGGGTGTCGACCTCCTCCTCGTGTGAGTTCCCATACCTGAAGCATTCCCGGGTAGCTGCTGCTGAAAGAGCGGTCAACAATCAGAGATTCGGGAGACCATCATGACGGTGGTGGACTGGTTTCCATCTCTCCAGAAAGCGCCGACACGTCCGACTACTATATTTCGACACTAGGGTATGATGCGTTGGCTATTGGGAACCACGAGCTCTACAAAGCTATCGATGGAGAGTTTGTGCATAAAAGTGTCAAACATGGCAGATGGTGAGTGCCTTTTCGACAAACTTGGCCTGCGAAATGAACTCCAGCTGAGCCTGACACCAACGTGTTCAAGGAAGGGAAGATACCTGACGTCGAATGTCAACATCACCCAAGCGGATGGAATGTCTGTCCCCTTGGGAACCCGGATAGCCAAATTCAAGACAAAGCAGTGAGTTTATGCGTTCAATCACTTCCAGATCATTTTCATATTTACCCACTTCCTTTTGAAACGCTTTATTAGAGGCAGAAAGGTTACGGCATTTGGCGTTCTTTATAACTGCGAGTATCCATTCGCTCGCGATCAGGAGACACTGCTGACGAGGCTGACTTTCATTGATCACAGTCCAAGCAAATGCCAAGTAAGCTTACCCACTTCCGTTCCCCGAAAAACGTGGTTTGACATACTGGCAAATTAAGAAACACCATCGTTCAGTCACCCCTCGAAATGATCAAAGAGCAATGGTTCCTCGAGGCAATAGAGGAAAGGCCCGACTTCTTGTCAGTCTTTATTCCAACTCTCCAAGTGGCCGTTTAGCTTACTCCAACTTTTACGAACCCCAGCTTGATCCCCGGGCACATGTCCGTCCGAGATATCTCTTCAGACTGGGAAGAAGTGATCCATGTCATTCGCCTCAGACACCCACATACGCCTGTGTTTGTGTTTGGCGGGCACAACCATATACGGGATTGCAAGAAACCGGATGCGCATAGTATTATCATGGCTTCTGGGCGGTACATGGAGACTGTTGGATGGGTATCGTGAGTTATATCGTCTACTGTAAAGTTTGAGCAGGCACGTGAGCTGAAGGGCTGCGACAGTGCAAACTTGACGAAATCTGGCAAGATGGAATCCAGCCGTCGGTATCTCGATAGTAATCGAAGAACGTAAGTTACCGTTATGCAATCTGTCTTGAATTGGTCACTGAAAGTCCTGTATCTGAAAAGGTTCAAATACCATACCGGTACTCTAAAGGGCAAATCATTTGATACTGTAAGCGGATAACCAGCGATGCACTTTCCGAGGCCAAGCTAACACGCTCTTGCATAGGACATGGGACTAGCGCTTTCAAATGAGCTACATGAAGCACACCGAAACCTTAATCTGAGCGTAGTCCTTGGTCACTCTCCGAAAAACTACTTTCTATCCCGCTATCCCGCGACTTCTGACCACTCTGTACTGAAGAAATTGATGGATGATGTCCTTCCCGCCACTGTTTACAACTCAAAGGCGGAGGTCGAACACTTCCGTTTGTTTGTCGCGAATTCGGGGTCTCAACGCTTTGACGTGGTAAGTAGCCTTATCGCATTTTCGCAATGATTTTCTTGCCTGACACTGCCACTCAGTTCAAAGGACCATTCACGGTAGATGACCAGTTTATCACGTCGCCCTTCGTGTCGCGCTTTGTGCATTTCAACGTCACTGCGAAAGTCGGTCGTAAATTGGTATGGAAGATGAACGATGAAGGCGCAACTCAGCTACTACCCTCGGACGACTCTCAAAGGTCGTACCTGTCGTGGGTCGAAGATCAATCTCTTCGACACCAACACGCCTCAGAAGGGGCGGCACAAGCTGCATTCAATTCCAAGAAAGGTATCGAGAAGTCTGAATATGGTTATGTTACTGTTGATTCTTGTGGGGATCGGTCAGTGTTCAGCTTTCTCGTTTCCGTATAAACGGTACTGACGACGGTCAATATCTTTTCAGCGGTGACGATATCGACCATGTGCCTTGTAAGTTCCGGTAATTGTCAATATCGGTCGTGCTTCTCACGACGTGACGCCTGTTTCGATGCAGTCCCATCGCGAGGCCAGATACCGTAAGTTTACTGACCTTTCCCGAGTTCTCACTATATCGATTTGGTATTGGCTGACACTATATCCATCGATGCCAGCGATTACGTCGGTAGTACCTTTCCTTTGGACAAACCCGACGACGAAACAGTTACTGTAGTCGTAATGGATTTCTTCCTCAACGATGTCGGTACGTGTCATCCACTACCGTTTCAGTGCTTAGATTAGTGCTTACTATCCGACATGGTACCAACAGTAAACGCAGTCAACAAATTAGATCCGTCCGTCGAGCTTGACTACAGCTCATTCAAGCCTTATGGAAACCCAAAGGTGCAGATCACAGATGTTTGGGGAATTTATGCCAAGGAATTCTGGTAGTATATCACCACGACAGATAGATGCAGATAAATAGATTAGTTGTACAGACCAGGGTCCTCGATAGACCAGCTCAAATGCAAGGTGGTAGTTGATCGTTCAGATCGTTCAGATCGTTCAGATTGATATAGACCCAATTTGACCCTCAAGCGCGGCTTCGAGTTGCCGATGTCCGCGTTACATGCCGATCACTTATCACTTGAGAGGACCTGAACCAAAAGTCGTCGATATGAAGAACTGTGCATGGCTTCACAAAGCCGTCTGTCCATATCTCTGAGTCGTTGACCCTCACAAGAAAAAAGCAATGGCAATGCTTACATCTCTGGTATCGCGCTTCAGCAAACTGGCGGTGAGCCAGACACGACAAACCATCAGCTCTTATTCGATTCAACAGTCGGCCCGACAGACAGCTATCGCCGGACCCTCCAGGCTTTCACCAATCGTTGTGAGGCAGTTCTCGTGCACACCTGTAGCACAGGCCACTATCAACCAAGGTATGCTTTCGTGCAAATATGGTTCACCACGTCCCGCATTTCGGAATCGAGCTCATGAAACATTTGTCTGATTACAGTTGCGCGCGGATGCCGAAAGAAGGTTAGAAAGTTCTCCAAATCGCCTCTACTGGAAGGATGTTATCAGAAGAAAGCAGTCATCTCCAAAGTATATACAACGAAACCCAGGAAGCCGAATTCGGCTGTGCGAAAGGTCTGCAGAGTCAAGCTCTCGACGGGGAACACGACGATTGCATATATTCCCGGAGAAGGACACAACTTGCAGGAACATAGCGTAGTCTTGGTGCGAGGTGGAAGGACAAAGGATTTGCCAGGTGTTCGGTAAGTCTTGTTGTCGTTATTGTTGAGAAGCCGGGTCGCACTTGCTGATCGGAATATTTGTTACAGTTACAAGCTAGTACGAGGTGCTCAAGATTTCGGTGGTGTAGCAAGTAGGACAAAGTCCAGGTCAAAATACGGGAGTGAGTGTCCATTCTCTACCTTTCCTGCAAATCACATGTACTGATGCATCCACTCCCCGTGTGTCAACAGCTAAAAAGCCCAAGACTGCTTGATTTGTATAATATAGACGATTTGAGAATTTGTCCAACGAGATTAGCTATAACATCAACCCCCTTGACCGCTGCAGACAGGCGGAATGAGCGTATGACAGGCGACAGCATTACAGCATCGCTTGCATCCCTTTGCATCGTGACCGCAATTCCTGGAGAACCCTCGCTGCTAGTGACGCTTCACAAGGGCGAAAAGTCTGTTGAGACGGATGATTCGGAACATTCATCTATGAACTATGCTCGCGCGATATACAACTAGGATGGCAAAAACAATGAAAGTGATGGGTGATGTAGAGTACACTACTTGATGCAGGAAGTCTTCGAGGTATGATTCTCAGTGTTGTCGATCGCTTGCTTCAATGTTTCCGCACTGTAGGATTTCTTGCTTCCTTGATGGCGGCGTCTCGGTGCTCGGTCCGGTTGACAATGTAGTCCTTCTTCATAGCGTCTATTCTCTCTAAGCTCAAGCTAAATGAATAGGGCTGCCTGTTAGTCAAGAGCAGGGCCGGGCAAGAAGTTGTTGACAACACTCACTAATCACGCATGCATGACTTCATGTTATTTAACTTGCCGTTGCATGCAAAAATGACGGAGAATGTCCTTCCTGATGCACAGTCGGCGAAGTCTGTAAGCGGGGGCGAGAGTAGTGTGAGTGAAGAGTCCAAAAACTGTAGGATTCTGGGATCTCACCTTTCACGATCTCTTCGCAATGCCTCATCGCCTCTTTTTTTCCCTTCTCCAGCAAGTCACTCTCTTCACGTCGAGATAATGCCTCCATCGTTTCTTATTGTTGTCTCTTCGGATATTGCTGAAAGATATCTTGGCAGTAACGTTGATAACTGGTTGGATAGGATCAGAAGTGTTCATCTACTATTCTACCACCCACCACAACGATTGCCCCGAAACCTGGTGGACGTGCCCCGATCGCCAACTTTTTGCGCTTTCGGCGTTAGTCGCAGGTTCCCGAGGGTTAGTGTTTCACCCTTATGACTACCCTATCTATGCTTCAACACAGTCGTCATAAAAGCTCGAGATCACAGAGGACCCGTCGACCAAACACCTCTTCCACTCAATCATACTTCACCATGGCTGCCGCTCTTAAAAGGTCTACCCTCAAGTTGGGAATGATTCCCGCCGATGGTATCGGTCGTGAAGTTCTTCCTGTAAGTTACTGTCTTCCGAGTATACGGTAACCCTTCCGCTGACATTCGTTTGCTTTCAGGCTGCCCAACGAGTCTTGGAAGCTTTGGGATCCTCCATCCCTAAACCAGAGTTTATCCCTTTGTTGGCAGGATGGGACCACTTTACCAAGTTCGGCACTGCGTTGCCCGAGGAAACCATTCAGTAAGACTTTCGAGTCGGAGTTCTTCTCGTTAGTTGCTAAGCAGCTGTCTCTGCAGAGTCCTCAAGACGGAATGTGACGGTGCCATGTTTGGTGCGGTCAGGTAGGTAGTCGCATGGGATATATCCAGTTCGCTTTTCCTTTGCTAACCAGCTTTGTTTCCGACCAACTAGCTCACCTTCCAACAAGGTAGAGGGCTACTCCTCGCCCATCGTCGCCTTGCGAAAACACCTGGACTTGTACGCCAACATCCGACCTGTCGCTTCGGTATGTACATCGTCTTTTCAAGAATATGAGCCGGAATGCTAATTCACTCTCCTATCAGGTTCCCGGTATGGAGGGCAAGCAAATCAACATGGTCATCGTACGAGAAAACACCGAATGTCTTGTAAGCTTCGACCTGGACCGGTACATCGGCTCCCTAACTGAAATATATCATGGTTTGTAGTACGTCAAGCAAGAAAAGATGGAAACCTTGGCCGATGGTACCAAGAAGGCTACCGCCATCCGCCAAATCACCGAGCGAGCTTCGTCCCGAATCGGTCGAATGGCCTTTGAATTGGCATTGAAGCGAGCCGAGGAGCGTTCCGCCAACCCAGGAGGTAGCTTCTGGAAGGTATGTTGCCATTCTCCAAGGATTGAGCCACCGTGGAGCACTTATCTCGTTGCATGTCGTTGGTTCAATAGGGAGCTCCCAAGGTCACCATCATCCACAAGTCCAACGTCCTTTCCGTCACAGACGGTCTTTTCCGAGAGACCGTTCGAGCCGTCAAGGAGAAGGATGCATCCAACAGATACGCGTCTGTTGACCTAGAAGAGCAAATTGTTGACTCTATGGTTTACCGGTGAGTACCCCGTCTGTTAGCTGCATCGAGCAGCCTACTGATTTCAACATGCTTTTACGCAGGCTGTTCCGAGAACCCGAGTAGGTTTACTAAAACAGTTCACATGCCAAGGAAGGCAATATAGCTAATTCACGACCTTGTTCAGGATCTTCGACGTTACTGTTGCACCCAACCTTTACGGTGACATCATTTCGTGCGTCATTGTGGGCGTTTGTGCTGCGGGTGTGAGTTAAATCCTTGTGCATATATAGGGACGGAGCTGCTGCTCTCGTAGGCTCGCTGGGCCTTGTCCCATCCATCAACGCCGGTGATCACTTCGCCATGGGAGAACCGTAAGCTTGACCACTTTCCTATGCAAAAATTGAATGAGGGACATTGATGCACTCGCTCTCGATCCAGTGTTCACGGTTCCGCTCCGGATATCGAAGGAAAGGGAATCGCCAACCCGATAGCTACCATCAGGTAAGCTACTTCAAACAAGGTGGAGAATGCGTAGGCTAGCTCTGGATTGACCCCTTCTTTTCCTCCTCGATCAGGTCCGCTGCCTTGTTGCTCTCCCACTTGGGATACACCGGCCCTGCCGCCAGAATCAACGCCGCCGTCAACAGCGTTCTGCTGGAAGGTCAAGTTAGCACTCCTGACTTGGGCGGTAAGAGCAGCACCAACGAGGTCATCGATGCCGTCATTAGGAAGTTGTAGGGACATACCAAAGAATTGGATGTACAAAAAGATCATCCATTTGCTTGTATGATGGATCTCCAGATCAAAATAGATGACATTCGGCTTTAACAGAATTAAGCAGAATAATATAAGGCTATCAAGCGCTCGAGCGTGGTATGCATCATACAACATGGAATGAACACACATGAACTGGGCCCCAACTCATGGAACCCGTCCTCGTCAAGTACCACCACCTCTTTGTCCGCCACTGAATTCCCTGACATCGACACGTCCGAAAGTCACCCTTCTACCGGAAGCAAGAGTAGGTCTACCTGGCTGACTCGCGTATGAGCGTGCAGACCAGTCGGATCCAGTTGCCACCGATGAAGATTGGGCGGACCTGCCGACCGACCTCGCGGGAGTGGATTGATATTGAGGTAGCAGAGCAGGTGGATGTCGGTTGGAACGGTGCTGAGGTCCAGTCAGGTACCGGGGAGGTGGAGGGCAAGCGACAGGGTAAAACTGTTGCGGAGTGTTGTACATTGCAGGACCACCGCCACTCGAATAGTGAGGTTGAGCGTATGGGTTGTTCGCTGGTTTGGTGGAGATAACGTCAGTTAGACGCAGGACATGGTTGGATGAGTGAGGGTCGCATTGCAGTAGATTGACAAGCAGACTTACCAGCGGCAAAAGCTGTGCCAGGACATCTCGCATCGTATCGTTCGGCTACCTTCCGTTTCTTCTGAAAGCCAAAGAACCACATCGTTGTCTTTGTGATATGAGTGGTTGCGCTGACTTGTCTGTTCTGTAAAATACGCCTTGTGTAAGTGAAGACCCCTGGATCCGACTGGTGGGTAGACTTACGTCGTTATATCACAGTTATTGCGTGGTTAATTGTGGTTGTTGGGATGAACTTTGTACGCCACAAGATGAGTGGCGTCTCGAAGCAACTGTTCAACTTATCCTGGCAAAGTATATATGCTGTTCATATTTGCGCTGTGCTTGATAGCTTGCTCGATCAGCCGGAAGACGAGGATATAAGCCGCCGGTTGTGACTGATTGTGACTGATAGGGTATAGTCACCGACGTTAACCGGCGACTTTGTTTTGAGCCAATGGACATCTTGTATGACGCTAGTGCATCGCATTGTATCGCCTTCTTTGGTTTGTTGCAGGCTCTCAAACAGAGAAGTAGCGACACACCAATGGGCTGTCTCTCTGCGGCCAGAGTGACTCAACCGACTTACCAAGACGGCACAGCAGGACGGCGAGGGCTGCCCGTGTCAACGTTTCAAGTAGGTGCTGATCACTCCTGTCGTTGCCATTGTCAGGCATGCCAGTTTGTCATCCGGTGCCGATCAGAGCGGGCTGAGTCAAATATACAATTGCAGCATGAATTCGATGTTCGCAACGCGCCTTCGAGCTCACTAGCTAGACATCACTGGGCCTCAGCGTTATCTCCTATGTCGGCAATAGAAATGTTGCCGGCGGCAATTGACTGGATCTGAAAGGTATGCTTGGCGTTTCAGACAGAGTCATGCATGGCTGAAGCGACGCTCCGCGATCCGACCGCAACACCGAACAGAGTGAAGGGACGATGAATTATTAAAGAAGAGGTCAAGGCGGTGTTCGAAGACAGTCGCAGAATCCAGATCCGTCGACGCGATGTGCATTATCCCGCCACGTAAAGCAACGGAAGGAGCGTGCAAAACGCTGCTTGACTAGGGAGGCGGAAGACGTCGTCCAAAAGTTACAACATATCTGCCATTCTCACGAAAATTACACCATTTGTGGCCTCCGGCAACCAGCAGCTCAATGGCTTGTGCAACACATGCCGACTTCATGCTCTTGCGTTCTGCGTCCCTCTAGCAACACAGCAAGATGGACTGAACAGGAAAGAGCAGCTGCGAGAGTCGTAATTATTTCCTACTAAGCTTCCCCTCATCTACTGCCTCAAATTCCCCGTTTGACAAGATCGGAGGGCTAGCTTTCAGCGCTGGTACCGCATTATGCGGAGGAGCGAACCACTCGAGTGTGTCGGAAAGCGCCTGGTCAAGAGATGCTTTCAGTCTCGACTCCTTGCCCTGTTGCACTTTGACTGAAATCCAGGACGGCAATCTGATTTGGCAACGTAGTGCCCAAATTTCCGAAAACCAAGTACGTCGAGGGTGCGCTCTTGTTGACTGGATTCACTATGAGATTTCGTCAACTGCTGCCATTCTGCTTGACAGGCTATGCGGATAAGACTTACTCGGATAGCCACCTTGCAAGGTATTGATTGATCAGCCGTTTGAATCCCTTCACCGGGGTCCCATTCTCTCGGAAGACCCCTGTTTAAGATCGAGGTAAGGTTCAATCGTCGGAGGAAGTGCGAGAGGTTCTGGTCCAAGGTATATAGTGTCCACTTTCATCTCCACCCTGCTTGATGTAGCCGGATCACTGTGGAAAGGCCTTCAACTGATAGGCCCGCGACCGCTGGAAGTCGGTCTTCATTTCGAATATGGACTGTATCGGTTTTTTGGGATACGGCCACAAGATGAGAACAATCGCAGGACCAGCCAAACGCAGAAGAAGAAAGCGGCAAGTCGAAGCATATTGCGGCTGCTACAGCGTTCCATTAGCGCATAGTCAGGCAGCCCAAGGGAGATATCTGACTTACTGACGCCTGATTGCCAACTTCAGAACAGGCTGACACCCCGTCGACGCGCATTACATCGATTCACCCCTCGAAGTTCTTCCTTCACGACACCCCGTTCGGCTGAGATGAGAGTGCGCATTCAAAAATGTCCGGAAGTGATAGACGAGCAAGCTTGAAGACGATAGTACGAAGAGCTGGTCGCAGGTATTGCGAAGAGCACAGGTATTTGCGCAACCTTGTTATATCAGAACATCATGCTCAAAGTGCATGTGCGGTCGGTCAGCTTTTAGAAAACGACAGCACGTGTTTGCCTATTTCAGATGATAGGAGCTGCTATTGTCACCAATAGGGCTGGTTCTGCTGCAGGTGTGTTGGAGACCAGACTGCTGGAGCTGGGCTGTTGAACCAGTAGCACATGAGAGGTCAAGCCGAGCTATGAAGAACGCCTAGAATGACAGAAGAAGGGACGGATCTGGGGAGAGGGGCAGATTTGGGGTCAGGCTAGCCATAATCCGTCTGATGCATGCCCACCTAGGCCTGGAGAGGCTGTAGAGCGAATGCAACAGTTGCACAGCCGAGTGGGAACGCCGACACTACCATGAGTCTCCCATCCTAGTTTGACCCATTTCGGTTTGGAGATCCTATTGAATATTCCGGCATGCTGACATGAGGCATTTGCCATGATTGATGAACGGTTGCTCCTAAGTCTGAAGAGACGATCCGCCCGAGCTTCTGTTCCGCTGATGGGAAATCGGCAATGTAAAAGACAATTGTGGCAGCTAATGGCTAGCCACAGGGTCGAGGGGTCTTCAAGTTTCCAGGTTTGAAGCATTCATTCCTCGAAAGCTTCATTTATCATGCTATAGGGTTGTTGGGCTTGTAGCGCTATATTCATGCAGATGTTGTGAGGTTATACAACGACAGGCAGACAGAGTGTAGTACGCGATGCGGGTCCTAAAACCTGTCCTAAAATACACAGCCAACATCAGATACGTACCTTTATCTTCCGCCAACACCCGTGGCGGCGCGTTCTATCACCTGTACCAGCTGTTCCATCATCTCGACCTATCATAACTTCATATAAGAATACTCGTATTGTTATTTCCATCAGCAAGTACTCAACATGAGGATGGATAAACCTCATTTGGAGCTATCAACCAGTACGATGCGACGTTGGTCGTTCACAAGGACGGTATTCTACCTGATATTTTCGGTGCTGGTCGTCGGAAATTTCGCACTGTTCTTCCAACACTTTGGCTTGATCCAGCATTCACCACCACTGCAATGGCCGTCTGCCGAGCATGCATATCATGCCTTTGAGAAGAAGGACGCATCGCCAGGAAGTGGGGAGTTGGAGGGCCGGAGTACGCTATGGACAGCGCCGTCCGTGAGCTGTGATCTTTGTCCGGCTGCAGATGATTTCTGCATGGATTTAGGGTGAGTCCTGGCAGAACAACCCTTCGGAACAGACTCTGACTGAATGCTTCTGCATCCAGCCACCACAATATTGCGCAAAGCGTGGCTTATGAAGGTGTGCACCTTTCCGTTGGAAAGCGCCCGCGATTCAGCACTGACTCGTCGCCTCTTTCCATTACCAGGTAGCAACGCTAGAGTTCACCAATTGCTCCGCAAGCTCAAGTCAGGAAAGCCGATATCGGTCGGAGTCATAGGAGGATCGGTTAGCACAGGACATGGGCTGAATCGTGATGGCCGTAAGTCGCGGCGCTCGGAAGTCGCTTTCTGTATGCGTGTGTGCGCCATGCTGAATCTAGAACTTTTCCCGTTTTCTTTAGCTACCAATGAAAAGGAAGGCCCCTTGAATATGCATCGACAAGTCTATGATTGGATTCAGCGCAAGTTTCCCAACAAGGATCATAAATTTGCGAATGGAGCGATTCCCGCAAGCGGTGAGTGTCGTTGTAAAGTGTACCGTTGGGCATGTCTGCTTACTTTGTCCCACCTCCTATAGGCAGTAACTACTTTGCTACATGTTTTGCCGAACACATCCCTGAAGATGCGGATCTGGTTCTCATAGAGCTCGGTACGTCGTTTCACGCTGATCTCGGGTTTCGAAACTAATCCGCTGCCCAATACCATAGGGATTAACGATGTACGGTAGGTAGTACGCGGATTCTTGTCATGGGTATGATGCTGACGGGTCTTTGCACGTCGGATAGTGACATCACCGTGCAAAAGGAATACGAGGAACTACTACGTGGATTACTCGCTCTGCCCAACAAACCGGCAGTAGTGAGCATGGAACTAGTTGGACTTGTCTTTAACTATCTGTCAACCGGAGCAGATCAAGTAAGTTCCAATGCTGAACACATTCGCGCTCCCATATGTCGACTGATGCTTTTCCTTATAATCGCAGCATATGGGCGTATCACAGTACTACGACGTACCGGTCGTCTCGATTCGATCGTTGATCCTCCCCCTCATTTTCCGTGATGGCGCAGTTGCAAGGCGGTTCTTTGTTGCGGGCGACGAGGAACAGCCTGATGGCACATTCAAATATCATGTAGACACGAGACATGTGGGTAGCTTACCTGACCCCCAAACGAATCCATAATCTTCTGACAGTCTCGCCCGATGATACAGCTAAACGCCTATGGACACAGCGTCATGTCGAATCTCACTCGGGTGTACTTTGAGCGACAGCTCTGTAAAATGTCCGCTCTCGACGAGCTTCAAAGCCAAGGATACGAACCGAGCCATTCCTCCCCTGATTGGCCCTCGCGCGAACTCGCCACTCAAATGCCGTCAAAGCTATTGCTCGCAAGATATGACAAAGATATACGAGTACCCGATTTCAAGCCGCAATGCTTTTCGACGGCGTCCAAGAAGAACCCATTGGTTCCTGCAGAGGCCTTTGGATGGTAAGTATCAACGAGGCCTTCGAAATTTGCTTGAAGATGTTGACCTTCTGCCCGTTATCAGGACACATTGGAGCTGGAAGGATAAGGTAAGTTACCTCGGCCTTTCAATCACTCCTCCAAACTGAACCACTAACATATTCTCTCACCTACAGAAATATTTGGTTGGGCGGGTTCCCGGAGCGAAATTCTCGATGCCAGTGCACACAGCCATAGGCACTGTCAAGGTCTACTATCAACGATCAGCCAAGTACGGTTTAGGCCAGGTCGATTGTTGGCTCGACCACGACGGTAAGAGAAGATTATGTTGTTCAGTAGGCGCGCAATGCAACTAAACCGAATTACTTCATACTTGAAATAGTGCACAACAAGAAAAGACTGGACGGGTATTGGGATCTGGACATCAGTATTGTTCAGTGAGTCCTCTCTAAATCGATTCATAGTATATCCTTTCCATTGACAACTGTTTTCTTCCAGGAATCAAGCTATTGCTCAAGGCGTCAAGCCGGGAAAGCACGTCGTGCACTGCGAAGTGGTGGAGGACACCAACGACAGTGTTACAGGAGGCCACGAGTTCCGGGTGACATCGATCACAGCGTTAGTACTCTGACCTTTTCACGTCCACGTTGGATTACTCACCCTCCCTTGTCGCTCTATATAGTCTGTAAGTAACGCAGGGATCAAACAGGATCATAGATGGCGGCGTCATCGTCAATATAGATGCGCATGAATAGGTGACCATTGTAGATTAGACAAGTGAGCAGAGGTTTGTACAATGTATCTTGAATATCCACGTCATCGAAATTCTACTACATTGGAACGTGCTGCACTATCCATCGCCATCCAATTACTCTCATTGAAAAGCTGGGCAGTTGCACACATGTGTACCAAGAGTTATATCGAGTCGGGCTGTGTAGCTGGCTGTGTATAGTATATACGCAGGCGGCCAAGTGATCGTGTAATATGGCACTTCATATTGTTGGTACAGCATCTACGTTTCGCTGCGGAAGCTATCCCGAAGCACCCGTAGCGCGAAGGTCCTTCAACATTTGTTGAAGCTGTACTGTCGCAGTCAGCAGACGCCGTGTTGATTGGGACTTCTTGAAGTATCGACATACGTTTGACGTGCCAACATCATCTACCAGTACGAGCAGGATCCGTTGAAACGACCAGTCCGTGGAGACCCGTCGCCACACACCACTCATTCGCGGATGTTATATCCGGCAAGGATCTCCCTTCAAAGGAGTGCGGCCACGTTTCCCTTCGAGTGAAACGCACACTGTGGGATAGCGCGAAAGATTGTTTACCCAGCTTCTTGTCTCGTTCACTGCGAAGGTAACAAAAGCTGGAGTCCCGTCGATCAGAAGCAAAACGTTGGTGAATTCTGAATCGGAAGGACAGACAAGGCAATATAATACGGTGTTCAGCTGTATGATAATATTAAACAAGTTCGCACGTAAGTACCAGGGTTTAAAGCTCTGCCAGAAAGCGGCCAAAGTCGACTTCATCGTCTGTTCTCCTCTTCTCCCACTTTCAAGGCCAAGGACAATACCACCAATCGTTGACGAACATCGATGAAGCTCGGACATATCGTACCATGGCTTTTAGCGGCTCTGCTAGCATCTGCGCAATCATCGACAATCTTGCATAACTCTTCGCCTGCCAGCAGCACAGCCACATCTCGGCCGGCATCCGCAACAGACAACTCGACTGCCTCTCAGCTGATCACAACCATCTTGACTACGATCACACCGGTATCTTCGGGAGCGGCACCCATAACGACGCCGTTTGTCCTCACCATCGCCTTGAATACTACGTTACCCACCGCAGCAAACTCCTCCTCATCCACCACATATGCCAATGGTACGACGATATATAGCAACGGCACTACGGTATACTCGGACGGCACGACAATCACCTCGAACGGAACGGTTATCTCGTCAAATGGAACGACAATAATCAACGGAACGGCGGCGGACGTATGGAATGGGACGCAAGCATGGCTTCCTTTCAAGGTTCGGATAGATGGGGCCTATGGTGCTGGCGGTGCTGTGTTGTTGCTGTCAGGAGGGTTTGTCGGAGTTTTGGGAGGGAAACACAGATGGTAAAATACAATCTATCGACTTTCAACGTCGGACAAGTGCTTTAACCCGTTCTTCCCTGTTTAGGAGCTCGATGGCGATCGTTTCCGGCTACTCGTGTTTGCTGTTCACTCTCGTTCTCATCTTACGTTTCGGGTGAGTGCACGAATGGTCGCATACGTCCAACCTCCCAAGGCTGAACCAGTTACCAATCACCCGCAGCGTTGAAGCAAAGTTGAACCCGCCGTCTCCGCAATATCCTGGTGCGACCGAACGCGGTCTCTACTGCCTCGCATGCATTATCGCCGCCATCATCGGCTCGGGAATAGGGCTGTTCTTCTTTAAATACGCTCGGTATTGGGTTTGTGGTTTGGGCGGATTTGCTCTGGGATGGTTTATTATGGCCTTCAAGGCTGGAGGTGTTACTGGCAACTCCATTGTCGGTAGATGGGGCTTAATAGGTGGTACGTATAGGTCTGGAACGATTATGCCTGAAGTAGCTAAAATAATCCTCTATTTCCAGGCTTGTCTGTAGTGACGTTCATCGCCAGTCTGCTTCCTCGATGGCACCATCATCTCCTTCTGGTTTGTACCGCTCTCGTCGGATCCACGGCCTTGACGCTTGGAATCGACTGCTTTACCAGGGCCGGATTGAAGGAATTCTACATTTGGAATCTAGGTTTCCGTGATTTGTTTCCCAAGGTGCAAGGTTACAAATATCCCTTGTTGACGATCATGCAGGTGGAGCTCGGAGTTCTTGCAGCCTTCTTTTTGGTGAGTCGGGGACGTTGCCAATCATGGTTTTCAAGCTAATATGTGTGATTGCAGATCGGCACGGCTATCCAATATAGAGTTTTAGGAAAGCTCCATGTCAAGGTGCAGCAGCTACAAGCGGAAGAAAGAGCTCGCTGTGACGACGAAGAAGAAGAAAAGGCTGCAGCTCGTTTCAAGGGTGTCGAAGATGACCGCGAAAAGTGGGAAGGGAAATACGGCAACAAAAAAGGTCAAATGTCAGCAATGGAAGAGGGTGTTCCACTCACAACCCTTTCAAAGGATAGCAGACCCGACTCTACTTTGTCTTTGATGCGACGAACAGCAAGCGGACACGAAGGTCATTCCTCCAGTGGCGCCTACTCTCCCGGAGCACACCTAGATGGTGAAAGTCGAGGGAGTGCAAGTCTGCTGCCACAGATGCAGCTCGGAGATTCAATAATAGCGGCTACCGGCATCGACACCGATGAAGGTGCATCTTATGGCACAGTCACCGCTGAAGATGCCGAGCGATTGCGACTGAAAAGGGAAATCGAGGATACCAAAAGGAGCATCGAGTTCTTGCGCACTTCAACCCCGACGAGTTCGGTCCCCTTGCTCGAGCGACCGATAAGTTCGGCAGCTCCTTTCGATAGCGCTCGTACACGACGACCATCAGCGCTGTCTTACGGCTCCAGAGCTTCTGGGTACAGTCAACTACCGCTCACTTCCGCTTCACCTATCAGCGCTACCGGTCGACAAAACCGAGATTGGGAAGAATACTTGGCGGACAGAAAGCTTTTCACACCTCCGGCGGGAGTGACGCCGCCAATCGAGTCGTCTTTCGGTCGATTGTCCAAGATGTCTGACTCTGTTCTGGAGGCAATCCACAAACGAGAAAGAACGATGAGTGCACACGAACTTGGAGCGGGTCTGGCAGCCGAAGAAGCACAAGTTGGGATGGTCCCGGATCCTACCATGCCTTACAACCGCCGCCATAGCTCGATGGAAGTGCTCGCATTGGCGCAACCCGCTCGACCCGCACCTATCGCTACGCAACCCCGGCCACAATCCGGTTATCGCAGTCCGCCTGTTATCACAGGTCATGCCGATTCGCATCTACTTACCAAATCCGGTGAGGGTCGCAACCTACCCTTCGACAACGCACAGCGAGGAAGCATCTCCTTCGAAGAACTCAACGCTCGACATCGAAATCGACTTTCAAAGTTGCAACTACCGGTCACTGAGGAGATCCAGAGTTCGATGCAGCTGGCCGAGGTGAAGGCGCGATATGACAAGAATCGCGAGGCCGAGAAACGAGCTGCAGCGAAGAAGGCTGCTGCGGATTCCGTTCCAGGACCTCGAAAAGTATCCCAGCCGACAGGAACTACCGACACGCCCCACCTACCCCTCGCTAGAGGACCGGAAAGCAGCGTATTAGCGAACATCCCGCAAGAGAGCGGAACAACGAAAGCGGCTCGGTGGGCGCAGAGGCAGAGCACGTTGGGCGTAGCTTTGGAGAGGCCAGTAGCGTTTGAGCGACCGAGTGAGCAGGAGCGTGCTCGGGGAAGTCGTCGACGATATTCTTCGGGACCTGACAAGATTGTCAATTAGATGCGGGTGTATGAAAGAAGGCATGCACCCGAGTGAACGGACATTTTTCTCTCACGGGATTCACACAAACGGACAGTTGTATTACTTGGATAGGTTCGCGTTCGAGAGTTCGGCGCAAGTGCGAAACTGTGCACGATTTCATCAACATTTGTTACCTCACCTTGCAATGGATGCTGCAGCGTTGTTCGAGTCGACATTTCTCCGAAGCGATGGTTAAGAAAGAGCACATCTGAGTGGCGCAGCTGGTATAGTACTGTGTATTAATCAATGATCGGGCAATGAATAGTCATGAGAGCTAGTCTGCAATCTGACTTCATTAGGTCGGCCAGGTTCATTTCATGTCAATCGCTACTCTGAGTACTCTGACACAGTCGCTCGCCACTCTCATCAGTCCGCCATACACGAGCGCCAGAGCGCCAAGCACCTGACTGACGGCGAACGGCTGCAAAATGTAGAAATGGTGTACTTGCATTATCTCCCGCTGACCGCTAAGTGTCGCTTTGAAAGAAGGTGAATTTCGAGTCTGGATCTGTCAAGGCGATATCGAGGCCATAGCGAAACACGGGTTGTGAGTTGTCGAGCCTGGATCTGGACCGTCGGGGGCGACAGTATGCTCTGAAACGACTTACTTACCGATTTGATGGTACATTAGGATCCTGGCAACTGTATGGCGAGAACTGGAAGCAGCTTATAAAGCCAAAGTTGCCACTCCGAACTCCAAATGATGTTAAATTAGGTCGTCGTCATGCTGCGTAGGCTCGGTCTACAAGGCGAGAGCTGGCCCGGCCGCGGCGAGCGTCTCTGACCCTACGGCAATCTTAGCGCTGGACCGGCATGAGCAGAGCATACAGCATTTGAGCATGGCCCTTTCTGCCAAGACGAAAAACGCAATGCTGAGAGGATAAGGCTGAAATACTTGGCCATCACCCCGTGTTGTCCTCCTCTTCTCCATGCAGCCGTTTGTCTCCTGCTGACGATCGCGCTATCGAGGCCCGCTGGTTCGAGTTCGACAACGACAACGACACCGACACCGACACCGCTTCCGAGTCTCGCCATACAAAGCAAACGGGATCATCCTGCTTCAGCCCAAAAGCATATCCTCATGGATTCACCTTTGGACGATCGCCTTGCAAGTGCGATATCTTCAGGAATAGCATCTTTGCCTCCCTTTCTTGATCCGTCACTTGTACCGGATCAGCCGCAGCCCTATATGGCTGGTGAATATCGCGATTATGGGCATCATGTCCCTTCCAGCCACCAACCTGGATTTACTGGCGGCACCAACCATGGGCTCTTCAACGATATACTAGCAAACTTTGCGGAAGAAGACAAAACTGGTGGATCATCAGGGATGGGCCACGCCTCGAGGATGAACGATATCGGAGGTTTCCCGGGAGCTATGAACATGAACAACAGTATGTCTAGGCAGGATACCCACCACTTTGCGGCAGGCGGCAGCTCGAATGCGCCAACTTACGTCTCGTCAGCTTATCACCACCGCGAGAGAAGTGGCGACGGACCTGTACCTCCTCCACCTGCTGCTGGTATGCTATATATGCCAGTTCCACGACCTACTGGAGCCGCGGACGTAAGCTTGCATGACCGCAACGTGGGAATGGTGGCAAGTGGGAACAGCCGTACTCGACCGCAAAGGTCAAACTCCCTGGACTCGAGCGGAGGCAGCGAGTATGATGACGCGAAAGATCATATGGCGGGAGGTCGTGGCGAGGAGAAGCATCAATGCAAATGGCAAAGCTGTAAACAGTGAGTTTCCAGGTCTTGCTCGAATGAGAGTGCCTTTTACTGATACATGGATTCCGCAGTTTGGCGGATTCGCCAGAGGACCTTTATGAGCATCTGTGTACTTTCCACATTGGTCGAAAATCAACCAACAATCTTTGCCTCACCTGTGGTTGGGAAAACTGTGGGGTAGTGTGTGCCAAGCGAGATCACATTACTAGTCATCTTCGAGGTGAGCGGGGGTCTTCCGAATTTGGGCATTTAGCGTTATCTCTGACCTGTGTTTTCCCTTCCGTAGTACATACTCCTTTGAAGCCGCATGCATGTGGAATTTGCAACAAAACCTTCAAGCGGCCTCAGGATCTGAAAAAGCATGAAAAGATTCACACCGAAGAACACCACATCTTGCACAAGCATTCCAAAGCACCTTTGGCCAGCTCAATTATCGGCGCACGAGCAGGAAGACAAGGTGCAGGTCGTGTAGGCAGACCGAGGAAGACATCAAACGTGTCTTCCACAAGCGATAACGACTTCTCTGCATCGGTCGGTTCGTATCCGGGCTACAGCAAGAAACGAGATAGCAGTGGCGAACTCGTTGACCACTTGAGAGCACGGAGGAGTAGTGCTAGCTCGCGAAATAGCCTGAGTTCGTGGGATGGAAGACAATCGCCCGGTTCTGTCTCACCAGGTCAACATTATGCACCTCACGCCTTTGCCGACCATCACATGCCGGCTCCGTCGGTCCCCTATGTGCCCAACCATTCTTTATATCCTTCGTTACCGCAATTCGGCGCATCAAATCCACCAGCTGCCCAATCGTCCTCCAATTATACACACGGATTGCCCGTGCCGACGGTCAATGTCCCATTATCAGTCAGTGTTCCAGCATCTGTTGCCGAAAAGCATCAACGAGAGTATGCGGCGCTGGCTCGCAAACAACGACAGGAACTTTTGGCGTTAGCGGGTGGTTCAGGCCCGAGTCGAGGGGGCTTCAACGGTCACAATCAGTACCCGTTAATGCCCACTGGCTCGAATAGCGGTGGATATGGGAACTACCCTGCGTCGGATCTTCCAGGTGTGCCTATCCCACCCCTCGGAGGGCACCATTCAGATGGTAGGGATAGATCGGGGTTTCCGTCAACCGGGGGAGGAGGAAGGTCGTACGGAGAGGGCTCAGGCGATCAATACTTGGGCGTGGACGGCTTGTATTCGGACGTAAAGAAACGCAAGGTAGCTCCCGTTTACGATGCTAGTAAGCAGACCTCTTTGGCTATCAACGCTTTCTGTGAAGTGTCTCTTATCATCTTTTTTTTCCCGCGATTTCAGATATGGCCTCACGGCTCGAAGAGCTTGCAGCGTCATTACAACAAGTTCACCCACCTTCGCACGAATTATCCCCGAATCCGCAGGGGCACGCTCATCTTCGCCATTCCCCTGATGAGCACAATTATTCGCCTTACCAGCATGACCAGTCGTACGCTTTATTATCCAACCAAGACGCTCAAAGCCTGCTCTCCAATATCCGCTCGGAGCAAGAGCTTGCCGAATTCAATCAGTTCATGGTTAACCTGGGGAAGGACGCGTCTGGAACAGCTCAGAACACGTCTAAGCATTTGGGTCAAGGTCATCACGCCACGAGTGATACCTATTCTCCATTCTCCACGGACTCCTCCAATTCTGAGGCTTTGGCTCACAGCGACCTATTCGATCCCGCTACCCTGGCGCAATTAGGCCTTGCCGGCATGCCAGGGATACCACCAGCCAAACAAAACGACCAAAGCAGCAACAACTCGATAGGCTTCAATGCGATGTATCCGGACATGTCCGGTCATCATCGAGCCTCTTTGGATGCTTTCCCCCGGGAGGCAATGAACGGCTCATCCGGGCCAGATAGTAGATCCCGGGCTCAACGCTTCTCCGATGCAAGCGCCAATGCTGAGTCGCGACCGCACGCCGCTTCTCATCACTCGAATAGCCGCGACCACCCGAACGCGTTCGGTTCCGAGTCTCATATCCCTCTTCAGATGCCTGATCCGTCGAATTACTCCGCTTTCGATTCTTTAGCCAAACCCCGTTCGCAGATGCCTGTCCCAAGGCTAGAGATGCCAAATACCGATCAAAAAGCTCACCGTTCTGTCGACCTGCTAGGAGCCAGTAAACCGACTCGTCGAATCACAAAGTCTAGCCTAGATATCCTGACAGAAGCCTGCGAAAGCGAAATTCAAAGAAGAGATTGTTCCACGATTTTATCAGACGAGCCGGAAGACATGGATGTCAAGATGGAGGACGTCAGCTCATCTCTTGGCTTTCTTAGCTCATCTCCGCCACTGCCGGGAGGACAGTTATCTGGAAAGGAAGCGAATCCCGAGTTCAAGTTGCCAGCTTTGCGTTTTGATGATAAATTCTCTCGTTCCAACAACCTGCGGCTTGCACCAATCAGGTCACTCTCGATCGATTCGGACTGGTCATCAACGCGGTCTTCCCCAGCAAGGCGGGATTCACACCATGACGATGAACCCACCACCCCCACGTCTTCGTCCACTATCAAACCATTGTATCCATCATTCAGCGCGCTTATCCCCAGGGTCGCCAACCTTTTGGGACCAGAGAATCCTCGAAGCGTGTATCCCAGTCTATCATCGTCGCCTTCGCCTTCCGGTTTCAAACGTCAACGGCACGCTCAAGCAATTCTCGATATATTACGTGCCGTCAACTACCTATGGCGCGCAGATTCGGACCAGCAGCCTCGTCGTCTCAATACTGGCCATCAGATATACAAAGGTTACAAGGAGGCAACTGACGTATATATGCAGTCTTGAATTTGTGACCTCTGTCTTGTACTCGGGCTATATACCTTATACTCGTTACCATAACCGTTGTACTGGAAATTATCCATGTATCGTGAATATCAGTGTGTGGATCAAGCGTATGCGACCTGCAAGTCATAAATCGTGCGACCGGCATCGAAAATTGCACTCATCATAAATGATACAAGAAAGTGACAAGATTATATGGAAAACTCCTGCTCGGCATTAAAGCTCATTGCTGCCTCCTCGGACAGTTCTCTGTAGGGTGTTTGAGCCCTTCCTCGCTTCCTCAGTGTATCCGTATCCTCTGTAGGCATATCGTCCTCATTGTCTGTAGTGACGGCAGAAGACATTGTCGTTTCATCGATTCCAAGTGGTGTAGTTTTTCGCAACAATTCCTTGGCTTCGGCGCTGATTCTTGACTTTTCATACGATCTTTCAGAGTAATAGCGCCCCGCCTGGAAGGTAAAGAAGAATGATCAGCGTGATCACCTATGACAAGTCGTGAATACTCACTTGTAAGAGGATGATTCCAGTCAGCGAAACAGAGATGCTCAAATTTCTGCTTGCGATGCCCCTGACCACATCTGCCGCCTCCTCAAAGGTGGCACGCTCGCTAGCGAGCTTGGCGGTATCATGAAAGAGTCCATTGATAGCTGGAAGGTTTGAACGCGTCAGTACAAGATACAAATATCAGTATAATTTGACCGACCTACCAGGGTATATTTCGGACCACTGCACCCAGACGACTCTTAACAGCAACACTGTTACCCCGGAGGAACACGATAAGCATGACCGCAAGTAGGAGGAACGAGATCTCGAAATGCACTCACCCGTGCAAGCTCCGTCGAATAAGTAACCGCCATTGGATTCGTTGTCCTCGTTCCTTATGTCCTTCATGCCATTTATTGCTCTTGAGCCGCACATGATGGTGGCAGCTACTCCCATAAACAGCCATATGTTTTGAAGTAACGTTGAATCTCCATGTGCTGTGGGCGAACTGCTTCCAGCCAGGATTTTGTAGTACGTTATTGCTGTCCGTACCGCGTCGTCCGTCGTATCATTGATCCAGACTGCGTTGTGATCCGCTATCCAGTGAGCGAAGGTAGATCCTACAATGTAGAGGAGATCAGTGAGCTTACTACGACAACGTCAATGGGACAGACCACTTACCTGCTAGAAAGCAAGTCGCTACCGTCAGAAACATTGTGCGCCAAGGCATTGTGAGGTGTTGTTTTGCAAGATTCGGCACGACCGCGCTGTATCGTATGGGATCTTAAAAGGTCGTATAAGCCTGCTGATGGTGCTTCAATGATCGGCAGGATCGTCCATTTTGTTTCCATAAGACTTGACAAGACCGGTGTGAATGAATGTCGGGGATGTCGGAAGGAATGGGAGGAATCAACCAAACGTGTGGGCGCTCCATGACCTTGGCCAAGAAGCACAAGTGTTCCGGCGCCCGGGATTCATAATACTGAGTTACTGACTACAGCTCTCGGCACGTGACCCAGAGAATGATCGGATTGAAATCCGAGATTTCGAGCACCCAAGCAACCAACAATAACGACAGTCTTTTGAGTCGAGCTACCGGAGCAGTGTATCCCCCAAACAAGCGTAAGGATACCACCAGTTTCTCGAGCGATATCATACGGCGGTCGTAGCAAAGGAAGTTTGAAAGCAAGCCACGCAGTCCAACCGCACCGCTTGCCGCCGCCATGGAATCAGTCACCGGATACCCGAGAAATCATGTGCAGGTGTTGCCTGAACGTATTGGAGCTGTAAGTATACCATTGCCATGTGGGGAACTGGAAATGCTAACCTACTTTTCACAGGTTGCTAATTCCGACTTTCCCGGTCATTATCCTGGAGAAGACCATACATGGGACCTGGAAAGGTTCAAGCAGGTACGCTAGGTATTCTTCTGCTTCCTCGATAGAGGAGTCCTGCTGACTTTACGCAATAGAACATGAACCTTCAAGTCGACCGCCTAACACCCTCTCGGATCGAATTTGATTTGATCGGGATTGACGCCAGTATAGCGAACGCACTACGAAGGATCTGCATTGCCGAGGTTCGTGGTGTGTCCGTTACGCACATCAGCTCTTTCTTACTTGTTCTTTTCCCACTGTCAAGGTCCCAACGGTAGCCATCGAAAACGTTTACGTCTACAACAATACATCGATTATTCAGGATGAAGTGTTTGCCCATAGATTGGGTTTGGTGCCCATCAAAGTGGATCCTCGAAGGGTCAAATGGAAGCAGCCTGTCGGTCCTGACGGTAAGAGTGCATTCTCGTTGTTGCAAAAGGGAAATGTCGCGTGCTGAAGCAAGAGAACTGGTCTTATAGGCGTGGACACATCGAATGACGAAAACACAATAGTCTTTGGTTTAACCGTCGACTGTACACGGCGAGCGAATGTGCGACGAGACGAGACTGATCCGGAAAGGCTATACGAGAACGCCAGTGTCTTATCCTCGAAGATAGAATGGCAGCACAAAGGTCGACAATACAAGCATTTGAACCTTCCGAGACCCGCAGATGTGACGGATGATGGACTGCCACACGAACCGGAGAACGGCCAATTTGATGAGCCGCCTCAGCCGGCAAATGATGATATTTTGCTGACGAAGCTTCGTCCAGGCCAGTCGTTGAACATGCTGTTGTATTGTGTCAAGGGTATTGGACGAACCCATGCCAAGTGGTCGCCTGTCGGTAAGCACACTCTTTGTGAACTCGACCAAGATCAGGAATACTAAAGACTTTTTCTTCGTCTGCACCGGCTATACAGCTACCGCGTCGTATCGTCTATTGCCGCATATCGAAATAATACAAGAGATCCCGCCGCATCTTGCAGCAAAATTCCAACAATGTTTCCCACCTGGAGTCATTGACCTAGAATACGATGAACGCACAGGTCAAAAGACAAAGGTTGTCGTGGCCAACGCAAGACTGGACACCGTGAGCAGAGAGGTATTGAGGCACGAGGAATTCCAGGATAGCGTTCGCTTGAGCAGAATAAGGGATCACTTTATCTGTAAGTCGGAGGTTCCACTAGACACTCGGCGGTTGATGCAAATCTAACTTTTATTCTCCTTCTTCACAGACAGCATCGAATCCACGGGCGCATACAAACCCGAAGAGTTGTTACCGGAATCGATCAAGATCATGCAGACGAAGATCACCGATGTGGAAGAGTCACTCAAGAAGGCTTTCCCGAACCATTTCCCGAAAAACTAGGCTTCCAAGCTTTATCGGGCTGTATCAAGTCGATCAACGGCAGCGCTGTAGCTTAACACGGGTATTTGTGTCAGAAGGAGCTTATCGATTGTTTATCTGCATATTATCACGGTCGGTCGCCAAGGTCAGCAGCCTCTTTGAGAACTTGGAGATCCGGAGCGAATACAGTGACGAGGTAGTTTTTGCAGTTCTAACACCTGAGGGAAGCAAAGTTCCGTGAGGGGCATCGGTCAACGTACGTGTGCATTGTCATCGACAATTGTGGTCAGGAAGTCTGCGGATCGTGCACAGCTAGGCATACCACAAGATGTGTCCGGACTCGATCACAGTCGAGAGCCCCAACGACCGACAAGAATGCGCCGAGGGCTCGAGCATTCAGGGGTAGAAGTGAATTATTCGCGAACGAGTAAGTATCCTCGGGACTCTCCCCTCGTTCTGTCCCCTTTCATGCGCCACTATGCAAGGATAGCAGATTATCCCCGGCCTGGGAATATACAGCACGCTGTCAGGAGCGCAGGAAAGTAATCAAGCTTCCCGGCGACAGCAACCTGTGCGCTTGTTTACTAAACGCTAAGTAGGAATACTGTTACTGGCTGCGTCTGCGACTGAAGAGATTGGGCAACAGTTCAGCCGGTGCGTTGCGTTACATCAGCCGCTTGACCCTTCGTTCGCTTTGCTATTGCTTTTCTTGGCTACACTGAGCACGTCTTGCATTTTGGCCGACGTCCAAGATCTTGACCGGCGGTAGGCAGTCGGCAGTTACTCGGCAGTGGTCTGATATAGTTGATCGGCAAGTCGGTCAATTACTAAGAAGCGGCAAGTGGCAGCCCTTCCAGCTGCCCTCCGCTAGAACTCCCCCGCGGCTTCTGGCTTTGTTTACGTTCCTTCAGCTACAGTTTAGTCCAGTTGTTGGCTCAGCCTTTCTCTGTGTCTGTGGGGTTTACGCCATGGACTAGAGCATCTATGCGCCAGGAGCTCGCTTGGTGATTGAGAACGGCAGGCCCGTTACGGAATGCGACTGAGTAACAACTTTCCACTGGCCTTTCGGAGGAGTGGCGAATATTGGTGGATTTGGGACGAATCGGGATAAACGGAGCCTACGTAGCATCTAGGGTCGGTGAGGTGAGAGCTGGTTGCAGGCATCATTGAATTCCAAGGAGAGCTGCTCCATTCGGTGGAAACACACGAGTGTGTCAGATTTGCAGGCTCTGCAAGAGAATCTAGGAGTATGACGACCTCGGGAAGAGAAATTGTAAGAGACAAGCATTCCTTCTGCGACGATTTTCTGCGGGGGTGGCTTCTGCACAGGCAAACAACCAGGCAACCAGGCCGCCCGATCAGACTGGCGCTACAAAGACATCCGAAAAGCGGCCGAGGGGGACGTCGAGGAGGAAAAAGTTGTCAAGAAGGGCGCGGCAACAGCCTCTCTCCGGAACTGCGAACGGCTCTGTGAACGGTGACTGGGAACGAAGCGACCGTGATGAAGATTCCGATTCCATGATCGGCCATGGACGAGTTCTGCGGCTGTTCCATGTGGTTTCGATTATGCAGTCGGCGGCGGAGCAGGAGAAACCGAAGCCCGGTATTTTAGCGTCATTGGCGGGTTTGTGCTCGATTTGAATCCGCGATGATGTGGTGCTTGCGAGGATTTGTTGAATCGGGGGCACTCACTCTCTCTGGCTGACGCTAGCTCTGACGCTGGACAGCGAAAGCGAAAGACGAAGCGGGGGGATGAGGAATGAGCCCAGCTCTGCGCTAAGGCAGACGTAGGCGGGAAACGGTCCGTATGGGGAATGTGGTATATGCGTTTGGCGTACTTGTATTGACAAAATGTTGTGTGGGCTCTTAGTCGGCAGTCTATTCCCTTGCATTGCTCTTATTCACTGTCATTTCCTGCTGGTCGTCAGTCAGGCCCACCAGGGCAGCATTTCCATCAAACAGCATCCCCGCCGCGGCATGTTCTCCAACGCCTACACGGGCACATCTGCAGTCGGCCCAGGCGAATTCGATCCAAGTCTACCGCTTCATGAACAAAATTACGCATCAGTAAACGGTATGATCATGGCACAGCCCGGAGGCTCTCAAAAATCCGAACTGCCCACTCAAGAAAGTCAGTACGCGCTTCCACCCATCAGTCAAGACTTTGCTCGTCCTTTGCTCAGTGAAACTCGTCGCCCTGCCACATCCGCTGGTGTTGTTCAACGTTTGATATCTACAGGATCGTACAATACCAACTCTCCGAACGGACTGAGCAGCCACAACGATTTCGACCAGTCGCCCGATCTACATCAAACCCAGTCGGAGCAGACGACGTATACCAACAACATGAACGGAATGATCATGTCGCAATCTAGCATGGCGCGACCGGAAGCACGAACGCAAAACAGTACATACGCGGTAGCACTTCCGCCGATAAGTCAGGACTTTGCTCGGCCATCTTCGACCGAGACGCGACGTCCTGCGACCTCTGCCGGGATCATGCAGCGATCTATGGCTCCCGGAACGTTTGGAGCAATGAGCGCGATGCATGCAGCCAATCTTGACGCGCAGAGAAGGGCTAGTATCGGATTGCGCACGATCAGTGAACATCCTCAACATCAACTCCAGCAGGCGCAATCGCAGTCGCAGTCACATCCGCAACATCATCATCAATCTCATCAACAGCCTCAACAGCAGATGGCTCATCACCAAGATAATCGTCAACAGCTGCCACAGTCATCGCATTCATCTTCGGGCTACAACGTACCATCGGCACAACCGAACTACGCGCATCTCACGCTTGAACAACAACAACAACGCAGACAAGGCGAAATTTCCAACTACAATGGCACCTTTGCACACACACTCGATGGCATCGACCCGAATTTAACTGGTATGTTGAATTACATGGACATCACGAGACGATTCAGCGTTCCAACACTCACAAACGCTCCTTTCAAATACACAACTACACCTGCGTCTGCGACAACAGGTGTGTCTGGTATGAACAGCGCGCGCGGTATAAACAATGTTCGCTTCAACCCCATCAAGGCCGAATCAGCTCATACTGTCAGTAATCAGTACGACAATGCGCAACAACAGCGGCCCGGGTCCTCTGGAGGTCCGATATTCCCCTCGGACTATCGGGTTGGCATTCCCGGTAGCTTTGATCCAACCACGGGTGCACCGAACGGGTTCTTTGGTGGAGGTGGTGAAATGACACCGCAGCAGCAGCAGCAACTGTATACTTTACAGTCTGCAGCCTCTGGGGTATTTCCATCGACATCTTATAGCAGTAACGGTTCAATGATCGACCATCGAAACAGCTCTTATTCCTCGGTCTCCCTCGATTCGACTCGCCACGACAGTCTGACAGACAACTCTCGAAATCCCAGTCTCCCCGATATCTACTTCAACAACCACCATCTTCACCGTCGAACAAGCGTGGATCTGCGAAACCCGAGTCTTCCCGATATTTATCTCCATCAGCAACTGCAGCGCGGACCAGGCACTGGGCATTCCACAACTCTGGCGGAAGCGGCGGCGCATCAAATGGCGATTGATGATCGAGGCGATGATCCCTTGTCCGGCCCAGCTCACAAGAAACGTCCTAGGAGAAAGTTTGATCAAATTGAGAGACTATACTTGTGTGGATTTGAAGGTTGCAACAAGTCGTACGGGACTTTAAACCACCTAAACGCACATGTCAGCATGCAGAAACATGGGCAGAAGCGTAGACCCGAAGGTGAGCTTCTCCTATTCACGAATATATCGCTTCTCGGAATCGAAACTGATCACGAGGAGTTGTGCCATTCTCAGAATTCAAAGAGATCCGTGCGGCATGGCGCAGGAGAAAGAAGGAGGAAGCGAAGATGGCAGCCGAGCACGTGGCTGCCGTCCATGGCGGCGGTGTCAATATCGAGGACGCGGAGAAAGCGGCGTACGAAGCCCAGGGGAAATGGCTTGCGCATTGACGGTGTTGAGGAAAGGCAGGCGACTGAATGATCCGCCAGTTTCCCCCTTTCCCTCCCTATTGTTGGGGAAAATTATCTCGCTATACCCGCTCTATCTGCAAAGAAGCCATCGTATTTATAGTGCGCCATATGTAGGGCGAGCCAAGGAGCTCGTCTTCGGGCTAGTCTTGTATATTCGTTTTAGCCAAAAGTTTTTGTCGTGCAAACGAGTCATTCTTGTTGCAGTCCGATAACTGTCGCATTCACGGCCGTGGCGAAATGAAAGCAACGTGGGTGAAGTATCCCGAGAGTATATGTGCTCAAGCCGATCGGCTATGTTCCTGCAAGTCCGCCGAGCTGAAGTAAGAGGTCCACACGAGTTACCGAGCTGTCCAACGTTCGAACCTTTATACAATGTATACAAAACGTGTACTGCGACTCGAGAGGTCGCGCAGATCGTAGAGATAATGATACAGTTTTCCATCTATAGAGCGAGGGGTGTAGTGTGCCGGTATTTAGCTTCCAGCTTTGTCGTGCGATTTCTCTTCCGGATACCGCAGACGAGTCTTCTCGATATCCTCTGCAGGGAGAAACCAACAACACGTTCAGCAATAGTAATTCGGGTAACAAGATGACGAGATTTACCCTTCAAGGAGTGGTAGACCCATTCGACTGCCTCTGCCGCCCAGTAGAAGTCGCAATGCTAAAATCGAGATTGATAACGTTATATGTCTGTGCAATGGACGCGATTGGCAAGCATTCGACTGACCTCACTGACGTCCAGCTTCTCCACCCTAATTACCTTGACATCCTTCTCCTTTTCTTCCAGTCTCTCTAGCAGAGGTTCGGTGAGGACCAAGTAATCCTTTCCACCGTGATAGATCGATAGTGGTGGAAACCGCTCGTCGAACCATCGGTCGAGCGAATCATCCAAGCAACACTTTCGATGGGCAAATCCGCCCTTTCCGCACCACCAAAAGACACTGGCAGAGCTGACCGGCGATGGTGTGAACCGGAACATCTTGGTTTTGCGGCGATGTAGCCTGAAAGAAATCAAATACAGCTTAATCGAAATTCGGGTAAGGTACAGCCAAAGCAGACAACGTGCTTACCAGTTGGCGTCAGTCCTTTATCGCCGAGAAATTCGTAAGACCTGTCAATTCTCTGGCTCGAAGAACAGCGACGCTCGCCTGACTTACCAATTGAACCTAGAGTATGGTAAAGTACTACACATGAGTAACGAACATTTTGTCAATCATAATCAGGGAATACGCACAAGAATGCAAACATTGTGCTAAGGGTGAGTATGGGCATGGTTAGGATTTCTCTTTCTTCAAGGCTAGATTATAGCACTCACTACCCCATCGTGGCCTATTGCAAGTCAAGAAAGGGAAATAAACGTTAGGTGTGCGCAATCGCCATATGCGGTAGTACTCACAAACAGCTTAGCCGGCGCATAGTTGTAGCTGTATCGCATCAAGGGTATAAAGTCCAAAACGCCAAACAGCTTCTTCCACGTGTTCCATTCGATCTTGCCAAGTTGAGCGAATGGGAATCCAGTAGTCAGAGGTCCGGCATAGACTGCTGGTGCCAGAGCGACAAACAGGCTCAACCTTTTACCCAGACTCGGGCACATTCCTAATGACAGAGAGATGAACGCAAGCCCGTTGCCTTGCGAGTGACCGATAAAGGCGATCTTCGAGTACCCGGTTTCCGCGCAAACATGATTGACTAGTGCGGGCAAATCGTACATTGCGAGTTCCCTAATGGTCCAATCCCAGAATCGGGGATCCGAAGTAGAGAAATTTCGGTGACCCATGCCGTAAACGCCTCGTGTGTTGCCAAGGTAGACCTGATATCCACCTTGTTTGGCAAGCCAGAAAGCGAGCGAGCGTTCTTCGGATGTAACGAAACTACCGGAAGACTGGAACAAGCCGTGGAGGATCAAGACGGGGTATCCACCCTTTCCATCCGAGTGTTTTCTCGCATCGGGATCGATAACCCTGTTGACGCGAAGGTAAAATCCATCCTCGGTCTCGATGGTCTGGTTCTCCATATCCATGCCAATGGCCAAGGCATAGTCTCTAGGATCCTTGGATACGTTCTCGTGCTTTGACCAATATGCTTCATCATCCCACGGGAAAGTTTTCTTCGTTTTCTTCCCCTTTAGCAACCTCGGTATCTGCTGTCGTAAATCGGTGGATACGGCCCATGCAACAACCCCGGTCAGGAAGAAGGTCGATACAATCAAAGAAACGGATTGCATCATGAATAACTTGACTTTCTCCGTGATTGTCAATGGTTTAGGTGAGCGCGGGGAGTAAGTTGACAAGGACGGCGGAGGAAACGTGGGCCGTAAAAGATGTTGCGTCGGAGAGCTCGAGCGGTCGATGAATACCCGTCGAAGTAACGTACTACGAGGTGCACCGGCTTCCAGAGACGGCGAGGGTGCTCTAGAGCTCGTCATCGAAGAGACTTCATCTCGATATCTTCTCTGTTCCTGTTTGACATCTTGTAGCGACGCCTCATCTGCGACCATGCGCTTGATCCCTCCAGAGGCGAGGTTGGGATTGACCGATGTTGTTGCTCCAGAGAAGTAATCGGCGTCGACAACCTTCTTGTTTGCGACCTTCAAATCTGGGATTCCGGCAGAGTTTGCTGAAGAGCCGTTCTTCAACTTGGAGCGTGTCGCCATGGCAACTTGTTCGTGAACAGGCTTGCCATCAAATAGCTCGAATTCGGGAGTTCTGACAGATTCCAGATCTTGTCTCCCGTTGATATGCCGAAGCGCCCGAGCTTGTTTGTGGGCCGTAAGTCCGTTGGGAAGGCCTGCAAAGAAGAAATGAGACGATTGTGTCGAAGAGACGTACACGTAAGGTTCTTACCCAAAGCAGCTCGAGCTGGTGCATCCATCAAGCCAATCGGTTCCGACATCTCTTTAACAGGTGTAGGCAGTAATTCAGCCTGACCGCTTAATGGTTCTCCCGGCGTTGGCTTGATAATTTTGGCGTAAGTTGAAGGTGAAGGTAAATCCCGTCGGCCATCTGTCAGATTGGAGGAGATGATGTCCGGGACGAGAGACGAAATAGACGGAATCGGTAATGTTTCCGGCAAAAGCTTCTCCAGCAAGCCTCGGTTCATATTTGGTCCGCCCGCAGGTGGTGGATGGCGGGATTGCCCGGTGCTCGAGTCAGAAGACGAGGAAGACGACGATGACTGAAACGGAGTGTCCTCTTGAAGAAGAACAGGCGATGTGGCTGGCGAAAGGAGCGACGTTGCATCGCTCGATTCACGATAATCCGCATCGTTACCACCTTTTCTGGTGTTTGAAACGTGCCTCGAAACTGGCGGCGATAAAAGTGATTCCATCGCGGAGTGCTGTTGTGATATTGATTTACTTCTTTGTATTCACTCTCAGGCTGTCTCGTAATGGAACTTTGAAACGCTAACAACTAACATCCTCGTAACAACTGGTTGTTGCTATCTCTTCTCGTCGTCCTGAAACATACGATAACGGCATTGCAGCTACGTCTTAGCGCATTCGATCCCTTTCATGTGCTTCCGAACCTGTAGAACATCTCCATCTCCATCTCCCTCGACCGCAGCTGTGATTCCAGCCTCTAGCTTTTCACCCTCATAATACTACGCACTTACACTCCTGACATGTCATGAACCAGGACCTGGTTCTGGCTGAGTGTATGTCTGGACATGAGGTCATTCTTGCAGAAAGTAAACGTGTATGCGCAATTGCTGACGTATCGATGGTGGATAGAATAATAGATGCTCCGTTGCGTCCTCTATGTCGACTTTGGCCTGAACCTCGTGATCGGAGAAGTACATTTGTTGCGCAGACGACCCTCGCTCCCAAAGCTGTTCTGAGGGGATTGAAATGTTGAAGGAAAATTGAGGTAGCCAAGCTGAGGCGGCAGCTACAGAGGCTCAAAATGGTCACTCGCAACGTGTGAAACAGCGATCGAGAGGAATAATCACCAGCACAGAAAGCGAGTTCCCGAGTCCAAGAGTCTGTGTAGCTGTCTGAGTCTGCATAGTTGTTTGCATCAACTTCCACCTACAACTCCCTGGTGCTTGAATGCGCTCGCAACCTCCTACGTCAACCGTATACACTTGAAGAAGCATATGCCACTCGCAACGTAGTCGGTATAAAGCCAACCTTTCGACATCGCCTCGTCTGCCTTTTTCAACCCTGACGAGATGCAGGGAGGGAATCTCGGTGCCGACAATGAGCCATTCACCTATGCTCGTACGTCTTCTGCTTGGAGACTTCATTACTGATCCGGCTGAACTGACACTTTCCTGTTCTGTCTGGGCTCGAAGTCATGGTGGAAACTATGGTGGATTTCTGTAAGACTCTATATCAACAGAACTTGTGCACCGGCTAACTGTCCTGCGACTTATAGTAGAAGTAGCATTCCACTATATTCTCTTTCTACGTTCCATCTATCCACAAGAGACATTTACTCAAATGAAAGCGTACGGCGTCAAAGTATGGCAAAACCGACATCCGGGAATCAGAGCATATATAGCTGGACTATTACGAGCGGCGGGTCGGGAAATGAAACGGGTGAGTTCACGTCCTCACGTCCTCTTGCCTTCTGCGACTTGACTTGTTGTCTCGCGTCCGCCGTCAGGGTATCCTGAAACGAATCACGTTTGTCGTCAAGTCAGCGACGACCAACCTCCCGCTTGAGAGATTCATCTTTGATGTCGACTACATGGACCTCTCCATGTTTCCGTCTGAAGCGGAGAAGGACAGCTCGACACTTTTACGTGCTCCAAGTCGGCGACAAATGAAGCTCAACTTTCAAGCGTTTCTTACTCGGCTAGCGGCATTGGAGACTGGGTTGACAGACAATGATCCAGACGAGGGTGAGCCGCGCCAGTCAGCAGTCGTCTTGAAGCGTACTGACTTTTGGAAACACACAACCAGACCTAACGTATGCCGTTATCATCACATGCGATGACCATGAACCCGATTTGCAGCCAGTGATAGATTACAACGACTATGAAGGAAACGTAAAACCGTCAGAGCGCCAACCAGTGTGTCCCCATATTATCCTCTTATTCGTGCTGGTTTTGCTGAAATCTGACCTTCTTCGGCCAGCCGTATCATCCACCAGAAGGACCCGCACTATGGGCACCCGCTACTAGAGTAGAGGGTCTGCATTCCTCGCAGATGAAGCCTCGTCCACCCGTAATTCTGGAAACCGACGAAAGCAACAGCGGCAAGGGAAAAGGAAAAGCTAGAGTCGCGGTTGCAGGTGAGGAAGATGGTCAAGGAATCGATCAGAGCGGTCGCAACCCGATCAACGATGCTGGCAGAACGCCGGAAGGCCTGCGGCCGATCCGTTCGTTGGAGACCGGGGTGATTGATGTGAGTGTGGCATCGCTCTTGAGGCGTGCGGATACTCTGCTGAACTCGATCTACGATGCAACTTTTGCTAGATCAACTTGATGGTGCAAGAAACCATAGAGAAAATGAACAAGCTCTCATTCAGTCAGCCGCAGGGCGTATATACGTATTAAGCTGCCTGAAATCTAGCGTTCAAGGATTCGACGTGGATAATCAAGCCTTCTGCCGTGAGTGTCGGTTCACTCTTGCCCTCGTATACATCCCTGACCCCTACGCTCATCTCAAGTCCAGGGTGCATGTGGTTTGCTTGTCTAAGCGTACAGGGGCACAGTACCCAAGCCAGTCGAAGCGTTCGAGGAAACGCCTGATGATACGACACCTTTTTGCGGCTCGATATCCTCTCTCGATGATCAAATAGTTGAAGTCCACATTCTACGAAAGAGTCAGCACCTTGCCCACAAGAGACAACATGTCCGCCGCATCGTCCGGAATGTAGCATACTGAAATGTTCACGAGTGTGGTGATATAAGTGGCATGTAGAACATTCGTTTTACGATAGAGCACAGCTCTTTCACCATACAAACTAGAGGCAAATCATTATGCGCCATTGTACAAAGTGTCCATAGATCGCAACGAATGTTTGTTGCTCAGAGGCGGAAATTGGAACTGAGTTGCTTCAGAGTCTGGGGTGATGTTCCCGCACGTTCGCGATCAATGCGAGATCCGCTCCATCATCGTTCGCCATCGGTTCTTTTACATAGTCTGTGTATTCCCTCCGTGCAGGCGTATACTTGGGACCGCTCCGATGTACGTCGTAATGTATGGTGTTTTGATAAGGCAGCGGGTTGACGTCACGTTTTATATAGTGTGATGTGACGCGGACTTGACGAAGGGGTGAAGGAGAAAGTGGGTGAGTTGACGAGAGGCTGCGAGACCTGGTTCGAACCGCAAGCGTGGATTCTTCGTCGTGTCGTTTGCCGTCGGCAGTCGGAGTAGCCACTGGCATCCCACGATTGCGACCTCGATAGTCATGGCGAGCTATAGTCATAGTAGGGAGCTTAGAGCTGTGTGCCATGATCTCACTTCGCTTGCGCCGTCGAGCGTATCGAAGGATACCGTAAACCGAAAGCCCAAGCAGAGTTGCCCCGACTGTAAGCGACAGTATGAGTCGAGTCAGAATGACAATAGATCATCCGCTTGCTAAGTGAGCCTACCAATGGATACACCTGTAAAAATGAGGTTCCTTGACTCGTTCGTCAAAGCTTCCCACTCCGAGCATACATTGCCTTCTGAATCGTATAAAACACTACTCTACGTGAATATAGATGAAGAGGTAGATGACGGTTAGTATCCGGATACCTCATTGCTAACGGCCTCGGGACTTACCGAGACGCCTGCCCTGGAATAACAGGGGTACATCACACTGCAGATAGGTTAATACGGAAGGATTGAAGTTGTTGCGAAGTCGCGTTGGGAGTCTGGAATAGGTAGATTCGGTTCGAGCGTATCTCGGAGTGTTGATGAGCGAAGCTTTACCTCATTTGCAACTAGCAATGATGGCCTACCCATACTCTCCGAAGAAAAGAGTATTCATACTGTTAGGTTATATCGCGTCCAAACAAACCAAGCAGAAGCCAATACGCAAGGTCTTGTAATCGTCTTGGAATTCTCCCTGAAGCTCTCCTAGACATCTAGACAGGCAGGCATACATACTCGCGTCTGGAAAGGAGTCGGCCAAGAAACATACGCTTGGCTCCTCATGATACGAAAGGCTTGGACAGGAGCAGCTACTGGAGCGGCATTCGATAGCTGCTCGTCAAAACAAGGAAGTTGCATCCGTTAACGAGCTCGTTAACCCTGCTATTTGGACCCGCCTTTCCGCCAGGCGAGGTTGCTGATTTTCGCACAAAAAGGAGCGGTATCCACGCGGTTTTGTCAACATTCGAGGAGTGTCGCGGGCCAGTAGTTAGTATTACGTAATATACGTAATACAAGTACCGCCGTTGTAATGGATCCTAGCACAAGTTATACAATGGCTTATTACGTAAGACTGGACTGATACTTACCGAAAGTAGAAGACGAAGGGTAGCTAATCCTGAGAAAGTCTTGCACTCAAGGTAGCTTCGGAATTTAGAGGTGATCAAAGGGTGAATCAAAGATCATGTAGCTAGATGAAATACAACTGTCCAGAGACGTTCCTTATATATCTATCTGGGTACAAGATCTTCCTAAGGGGAGAGGCTGCTAGTGTGCAGTTGCTACAGATGCTACACTTGCTGCAGTTGCTACACTTGCTGCAGTTGCACTAGTTGCACTTGTTGCACATGTTGCATTTGCTACACTAGTCATGTCAAGTTACTAAGCAGTGCAGATGAAACACGAAGTGGAAAGAAGCCAGAGAACCATAAGTAACGGCAATTATGTCATATTGCTGTCGTACTACTAAGTGGTTCTCTACAGGAAAGATCGGTTGTAATTTGCTTGACTCAAGTATGCTGCGGAAAGGTAAAATAAAGGTTGGTCCATTTCACAGTTATAATATAACGCGAGTGGATATTATGACTGATGACTAATGGAGCTAGAACTCATGAGCGCCGTTGAGGGCAGATGAGTATGGGTATACACAAGAGACCGGAGTACAACGCAAATCTTGATTGGACAGAGACACTGGGAAGGCGCTCGTCTTGTAAACTCGTCAAGCTTCGCTTTCCTTCTTGACCTCCTGGAAACTATGGACTCAGCACGTCAGGTAGTCGTTTCCACTTTACCAAGGAATACCATACTTGAAATAGGCAGGTTGAGCGGATCTGTTCTCAACCATTTGCCTGTAATCAGCGTTGTTAAGATCGAAATTGGGATCGGCCGGCCGCAGTCGTGTAGACCATACAAAGATGCTGAATAGCTGATAAGCATCTAGGTCCCAGTCGGGTCTGAAGTCATCGAAATAATCGGGACCGATGGCCCTGCAGTCCTGAACGGAGAATCTAGCATTGTTTGTTGTATTCATCAGGATCGGCTCCAGTTGATTGGTAGAAAGAAAGGTCACGGTAGGGTTCCACTTGAGGGGATTGCGATCGTTTGATGTTCCAATATTCCCATACAGCCAAGATGTCAGCGAGCCTGGGTTAGCAGATGGGATTACCGTACTATTCGACGAGACGTCAGGGCTGCCTTCCCTTTCCGCCAGCTCTACAGATAAGCCTGTCAGCATCTCCATGATCGCCATAGTCCGGAACTTGTTTCCGTTGTTATCGTCGCCGGGAAGAACGTAAGATGAGTTGATTGATCGTAGCCTTTCTTTGACACCGGGATTATCGAAAGCCGCCGCGATCGCCCTTTACAAGTTTATGCAACCAAAATTTGTTTTAGCCGCTGTTGGAAGTGGTCACTACAAGCTTCCACTTACCGGTGCCAGCCAACCCCTTGACCTATTGCTGTCGTGTTGAACGTGACATTAATAGTGAGAGGATGATCCCCGCCTGGGAAGAGTGTCAAAGGTACAATAGCCTTTGAAGGGTCAAAATCCAGCCGGACGAAAGGCTTGCTCTGGCCCATATACTTTTCGTGTTTGTCCGCGGTCTCACGGTACTGATCTTTGGGGCTTCCAAATACTGCACCTGGAATCCACCTACGCGCACGGAAAACATGTGAAGAAGGTTAACAAAATTTCGCAGAACACAATCTGGCAACGAAAAAGCAGCGCACCAAGGAGCTATATTGTTGATGGCGTTGGTAACAGCTGAAATTTCTTTCCAATTATCCACAGACTGCTGTTCGAAGGGCATCTTTGCCATATCATCTCGTGTGGGATGGTCGTCCCAAAGCATCATCTTGGCTTCGATATGTAATGGAGGAGATATAACGGTTGCTGTTGGTACGGGCTCTATGACCTGCGCAGGTCTTGATGTCGGTAGAGGCTTTACCGTAGGTGCGATGGTGCTAGTACAAGGGTCAAATAGCGCTCCACCGAGGTAAACTCCAGCGCGATCTCCCATCGTTGTCACACATGTAGGCACGGTCTGCGAGTCCCGAGAAGCAATAGAGCTCGAAATGAACCTTGGGTACTCTCGAGACGGAGGAGACAGTCGCGTAGGCGTATCTAGTACTTGTCGACCTGTTTCTATTGGCTTTGCTACAAGACATAAGATGACGAAAGGAAGGCTCATTAGCAATAGCTGTATGAGATCAGCGCTATCACTAACCTTGAACAAGGCCGTGGGTAATGAAAGTGAGAACAAACAGATATCTCGAAGGCGGTGGAAGCATTATACATGAGGTATTGAGGTTCGCCTTTAGGTATAGGTGAGACGGAGTAGTGTTGCTGGCGGAAAGGTCGATTTCACGTCGTCCACTGTCGTTACCTTCTCAGTCTCTCTTATATCATATCTGAGGTCGCCTTCCTTTGATACTGAGGTTACAAGGGGCTTGGTAAAGGTGTACTCAGGACAGGTAGCAGGAGCTCTGACGATGCGAGAGGTGCAGAGTCGCCTGAGATGTATGGTACGAGGAAAGGACATATGGCGAACGACTTGTGCTGTAAATACGTGTAATTTGATACACAGCCAGATGCCAAACTCGCTGTTACATAAGACTTCGATGCACACTCGTCCACATGACTTTACCATCAACTCTGAGTTGACTGCATTGACTCCAGATACTTCACTTCACAATTCAAATCGACACTTCACTTCAGTAACTTCAGCACTTTGCCGATGCACTTCGCTACTTCACTGATTCGCTTTCCAATTTTGCTTTACTTACTTTACTTACCCTTTGAAGACTTCACTTACCTTTGAAGACTTCACTTCTCTTGGAAGACTTCACTTCTCTTGGAAGACTTCACTTCCCTCGAAAGTTGGACCGTCATACATTCTAAATAAGTATATAGTATGTACAGCCAGTACTTTGCCCCTTTTGTAATAACTCTCGTGCTACATGATTCATCCTACTTACCTTGTAATTCCGAAGGAACCTTGAATGCAAGACTGTCTCAAGGATTAGCTACCCTTCTCTTTTACTTGAGATAAATTGTAGTCCCGTTTGAACTCTTACGTAATAAGTATATTGTGCTAGGGCCTAGGATCCGCATACAACGGCAATACTGTGATATGTATAGTAGGTAACGGCAGCACCAACTACTTGCCCGCAACCTGTACCTTCCCCTCGGTCTCTCTCATATTTGCCTTTCGATTGGCCACGCCTTTATCGCTTCAAGGGACTACAGACCGAAAGAATACGGAGACAGAACCAGTTAGACCCCATGATGTATACCCAGTATGTTTCGTATTAGACATGAATACTTATACGGCTTCTACACAACAACGGATAATGAGCATGTACTAGTGTACGCTTGTACCTCACCCCGCAGATGGGTCAAGGTCGGCTTGCCCGGATGTATGCTCGCAGTTCGCACGAGGCCTTATCAGTAATTTATATGGCGACGATCAGCCGAGCAAGTCACGAACCCGAGATCGAACGTGACTCCTCTTGGGGATATGTATAGCTAAACTCGTTCTCGTTGGATACGGGATCCCCACTCCTCGATGTGTAATTGAAGTGACGACTGGAACTCTGCTGTTCGGGACAGCTAATAAGTTGAGAAGAAAGGTAATTGCGGATTTGCGGTGAGTCCGGGGTTGTTACTGCCGTACAGGGTGAGCTGGTCCCAGCCGTTCCGACAGTGTGACCATGGCTGATGAGAGCCAAATGTTGAACCCCTTATGTACTTTACCTGCACCGTTTGGTCGCTTGGGAAGATCACGATAGGATCTTTACACCGCTTCCGTTCATGTGCTCGCTGTTCATAAATCGGGCCCGAAAAATTACGTTCGGGACGCCTGCCATCACCCTCTGTCGACTTTGGACCTGGTGCATAACGAGAAAAAAGGGGTGAACATTATTGTGTCAATTCTGCATGACAAATGCCGTGAAGGTAAGTGTCGTTGGTCGACAGATCCCTCCGCTTGGTCCGCGAAAGAACAAAAACATATTCCCATTAGATCCCTGCCGGATTCGAACCGACGACCGACAGATTCGAAGTCTGCTATGCTACCACTGCACCAAGGGACCGGTGCGATGTTTGTTACTATATGCAATCATAATCACGCAGTTTGTGTTATATGACCAAGCAACTTTGGTAAATCATATCATCGATACGTATCGTGTGTGTTTACGTAACGTTGACGGCGTCCTATCCATCGCGAAGAGGGCATGATGTACCTTGGCCGTCGCCTCCCTCAAGCAGAATTTATGACGTTGTTGCTGCCAACGTCGACTTCACTTCTCCCAAACTGTAGAGCTATAACCTACTTGATCACGTGTAATAGATAGATATGACAGTACATCACTTGTCATCCTATTCCTTACGTCAGCTTCCTTCATCATACTAATGACTTCACCATGCCATACTTCGCCGAAGCTAGTACTCCTGGAGTCAATCATGCTTCACCTCACCACGCTTCGCCGAAGCCAGTGCTCATGAATTTCACTATACTTCACCGCACCACACCTCGCCGAAGTTAGGACCAGTGAAGTCTGCCATACTTCACCAACGCACGCTTCGCCGAAGCTAGCACGAGCAAAGCTACCTTCCGTCATACTTCGCCTTCTCATGCTTCGCCGAAGTATGGACGAATGAAGCTAGTACTTCGCCTCTTCTCACTTAGCCATAGTATCTCGGATTGTATATATATAGCAGCCATCTCACTTGTATTCTGATCTAGCTCACGACTATTGATTCACCCTTTGATTCACCTTGCTTCATGGGGCTACCCTCAGTGCAAGACATCACAAGGACTAGCTGCTGTTGACTTTAGCTCAGCGTATATACAAGGATCGTCTCTCGTAACTCGAATAGTATAACTGTACTAGGATCCTAATACAACGGTAGTGCTGTTTTGGCTAGCAAGACTGACCACTTACCCGCGACACAAGTACGGATATGAAACGGCCGTTATGTTACTAATCGTAACACTAGATCATGACCTTTCAACTCGTCCTTTGCTTCACCATTAATGCCGAAGCTACCTTGAGTACGAGACTTTCTCGAGAACTAGCGACCCTTGTTGTCGCGGGCAAGTGGTCTATACTACGTAGGTAGTTAGCACTGCCGTTGTAATGGGAACTTAGCACAAACGATGTACACTTACTACTTAAGACGATACTTGTTATTACGTTGGGTGGAAGACGAGGGTAGCTAGTCCTGAGAAGTCTTGCACTCAAGGTAGCTTGGGAATTAAAGGTAAATCAAAGGGTGAATCATAAAGCATGAAGAGTCTAAAGTACAAGCTGAAAGTCTTCTATATGTAGTATTCCGTGATCCTAACTGCAAAGTGACAAGAGAAGTCCCTAACTGCAAATGTATCATACTGCTTTGCAGTTAGTGGGTTTTGCAGTTAGCTTTCCTAACTGCAAAAGTATCATACTGCATTGCAGTTAGTGGAGTTTGAAGTGTGTGGCAGTAAATGCGAAAGGACTATACTGCATTGCAGTGTGTTGGTTTTGCAGTGTGTGCAGATCATACATACTGCATTGCAGTTAGTGTAATCTGCAGTTTTTGATGCAGAGTCTAGTCAGGTATGACGTGGATTACGTTGTAGGCTGTGTCTCTCTACACTTGTGCTTCACTTAGAGTCTCAATCGATGTCCTCTCAGGTAACGCTAACAGCTTGTGCTAGAGTCCATGACAACGGTGCAGCTCACTTGCACTTACGTAAGCTAGACCTCCCACCCCCGATGGATCGAGGCTGGATGGCAAGTCCATGTTAAACCCCATTCTGTTCAGCTCCGTCACCTTGCGATAGTTCTCGGTTGTTCACTTCAATATCCGGGCCGTGCAAACAACACTTCGATAAGACTGGATCGCAGACATAGAGCTTCCACTGTCGGTTGTGGTGTCTCGGTGGCCGTTACAGTAGACGGCCACTTGGGCAAACAGCTTGGAAACGCTCCAAGGGACCCGGGAAAAGCTTGAACGGCTTGGGAGCGCGTCAGAGGACTGAGTGGAGGGTTGTCTCATGAAGGACTTTAGCCAGCATGCGGCATCACCCGACATCATGTCATCAGCCGACAGATGCATCGTCGGTCATCGGGGGATGTCCGACAAGTCCGCAGTTGGCTGACATCAAAAGTGTCAGCCATCACTCTATCACTCACCGATCGTTTCGCTATTTGCAATCCGCGCGCCGCGCGTCGGACGAGGTTTGTTTCAAAGCGACGAGCAGTTCACCCGTTTGAGAAACGGTCACGTCAGAGCGGGTCAGGCTGGGCAAGCGGACGGTGGGGGAGAGTTTGATCTCGGGCGCTTGTCCTATTTCCTGAACGGAAGGGTCAGGGGTTAGGTCATTTTGGAAGCCAGCTGTAAGCTCAAAGGTGGTTAGGGTAAGGCCATGACCAACTATATAAAACGTGTCAACTCCCATGATCTGAGATCGACTCATTTTTGGATTCCAAATTTGTTCCTTTTTCATTTTCATTTTGCGTTTTTTGCTTTTTCTTTCTTTCGCCACTTGAGGCGAAAAGAACGTGAACGCTATAAATAATTATGGAAAAGACACCAAAATATACTATACATGCTACTGCTGCAGTATCTGAGGATACACCACATTGACCACATTCGTCAAGTCCAGATCGACCGTGGCTGGCCTTGCGCTTTGTTGATCGCACAAACAAACGCCGATTTCACCGGAAACTGCAATTGTCTGACCTATACTGCCATGGTCTGTGAATATTCAAGACGTCAGCGACGAGAACAGCTAACGGAAGCATCAACACATACAATGTCTTCAGGATCAAGCGCAATCCTCGGAATGAAGACCTTTTTGCCTCGAAAGTCTCCGGTGATACTCATCGCCTCGAGTACCGTATTGCTCATGCTCGTCACGCTCAAGCGAGTACCATCATAGAGGCCATCTGTGGGGTTCATATTTCGCAAACGTATGATGGGTGTGCCGACTTTGAGTTCAAGTAGATGCGGAGGCAGTCTGGGAAAGCGCATGAAGTTGAGCAGCTCAACCGGAACTTCCTAGCTTCTGTTTCTTTCTTCGTGCTGCCCTGGAACGGAATCGACACTGCGGAAACTTTTCTTTTCGCCTGGAAATGACTCCATCACCAAGGCCATCACCAAGGCAAGACGGTATTGACTACCAACTTCTGCTCCTCATTTAACGCAGGTACTGTAAAAGATGCGCCTTGGAAGGAGACACAAAGAATTCGAAGGCACCTTTACCAGATCAACCAGAGTTGATGTAACAACCAGACTTGTCAGATTTCACAGAACCAGTGTCAACAGCATACCCAAAGTCTCTTCCGGTCTGCTTCATTCGTCTATATACAGCAAAACCCACAACCAAAGAGACTGTTGTAACTTAGCTTGTTCTTCACCATTTAATTGACTCGTGATTTAACCGTTGACCGTCGGACTAGCTAGCCTCCGTTCAACAATGAGTTCAGCTTTATAATCTGACCCGTTAGCCTAACAACTTGCGTACAGGAATCCTATATACGAACTGCCTGACTGCATCCGCGCCGCCTTCACTGATCACGTATATCACGCCGACTCAATGCATCTCGAAAAAAAGTCCAAAAAAAAGGTTAACCCAATGCGGGGCTCGAACCCGCGACCTCGACATTCCTTTTCTAGGTTAATAGAAGTGTCACGCGCTACCACTGCGCTAATCGGGCATAGATGTTTGAGAATTCCTTTGCAAATAACAGACAAGGTTCCGCTGGGGCTCAACAGGTCTCCTTTTGTACTGGACAACAACCGTTTCTGCCCCCTTTTTTCCGGGCTGCATGTCCGACATGCCAACTGGATAGATTATGACCTCTTGTTCTCCTTACCTGCTTTGATATGCACGTCGGCCACCACCGAGCTTGACCGCCATCGGCTTGACAGAGTAGTCACCGCACCTCAGTCGGCCAGGTTGTTTGGCACTCAGGGCATCCAGCGGTCAGAATGTGAGCGATGTCTGGCTGCCGTTTTTCTTATGATTCACTAATGACCTTGGACGTTCGAAAAGTGTTGTGCGGGCGTGTCCTGTGTGTTGAACGGTCGAAGCTTCCTCCCAGTCCGTCAACTGTGCACCGCGTGCGCTCTTGCACCAGACATCAACGCTCTCTGATCCCTCTGTTTATAACACAGCCAACCTGACTCCGTTCGCTATGATGCATCTCATCGGTCATACGGAGACCATGTGGACGAATGCTTGGGAATGATACCCGCATTATTATCATTGCGCTCGAGTCTGGTACAGCCCCTTTCCAAACATGCGTCTACAGGGCGTTTACAAAAGTCCGTCGCTCGCACAACACCTGAATGCAGCCAGCTATCCACGTGAGTAATGAGTTGATCGGCGGCACTGGCCAATCAATGAAGCCCATAAGAATATACAAGACGCCTCGACAGGCGTCGAAGAGCAAAAGGCGAGAAAGCAACCTGTCGTGTACAGGTCCTGTGAGGCCTCTCGTGGCAAGAAACAACGGCGCTCAGCGAAGATACCAGGCTATTCCGCTTCATGTATGTATAAAAGGCGGCCTTCATTAATGTCATTACACCTACGTGGGGGGAATCATGCCCGAAACGGAGTCAATGCAACAGTTGTGGTCACGCGCAAAGCTATATCATTCAATTAAACATAGATTCATCTATCTTTCTCTCTATATTACCGAGGCTATGCCAGGAACGACAGCAAACAAAGACCTAGCGCTGTGCTGACGACCATCCGCAACGAGACAGCCGTGCTGATGGCTCCGCTTTTGGCGTTTTGTGACACGGCCGTCGATGAACCGGTCTGTGCGCTTCCGGTTGTCGATGCAGTAATGCTGGGTGCTGTTACGAGGACGCTACTGCCTGGTAGAGTTTCGGCAGCGGCAGTAGGTTGCTTGCCAATAGAACCCGAGCCAACAATTACGTATTCCCCCCAAGATGGTACACCGTCCAGAACCAAGAACATCATGGCAGGACCGGGTTGGAAAAGCGCAGCGTTGGGTGGCATCTGGCTAACGTGAAGGGTGGTGGTATTGGTATCAGTGTCAATCGTGTAGGATGATGACAGTTCCAAGAACCGCTGGCCCATGGACATGGCATGGGTAGAGAAGCCGCCTCGAAGAACGTTGATCTTGGCCGACTTGACAACGGCTTCATCCGTAGTGTTCAGCTTGATGTCCCAGTAGCTTCCACCGTAGCTCAAGGTCGAGGGGAACCCGGCGGTACCAGGTCGTGCCTCGTTGAACCATTCGGGGTACCATCGTTCAACCGAGTATTTCGTGCCCCATTGAGCGGTTGTGTAGTCCTTGTTGGGCTAGATCGGACGCAAGCCATCAGCACAAGCCATATACACACAACGTTCGATAAACTCACGTTGGAACCAGAAATCATCAAACTGCCATCGGCGAGCAAGACCACGGTTGAATGGTACATCCGTTCCTCGGTAGAAGCAGCCAAGTCGAATGACCACCTGGAGCCTTTAGGTTTCGAAGGATCGTAAAGACCGGGTGTGTAAATCGGTGCTTGTCCGTAAGACTCGCCGACACTCCACTTGTCGTCACCGTAGCCAGCCGTACCCATAGCAACACCGTTACCCATCCATAGCGTTCCATCAGGCAAGTAGGCAAACGAGCCCATAGATCGTCCTTGGTGCAAAAAGTCGTCGTCTTCGTATTTGGGATTGGCGTCGTCTGGTGAGATCCGGACACAAGTGTTGTCGGCCGGAATAGCAGTGACGTTGTATCGCGAACTACCGTCGTCACCCCATTGTGGTGGGTTGGAACCACCGCAGAAGAGAATGGAAGCCTTGTAGTTGTTCGCCGGTGTAAGAGGCAGCATGGCGGTTGATGCCGATGCGGGATAAACTCGAACGGCGTAAGGCATGTCTGGAAGGTATGTGTAGTTGTCGTTGTGCCAATCGTACAAAATAGTCGATCGGTTTGCCTGCATGAACAGGTTGCCAGAAGGCAACATCCAGGTCAAAGCGTATAGGTTGACGGGAAGAGTTTCTGACAACCAGGGAAGGCTGACAGCGTTTCCGTCGCCCTTGGGAGGGAAGAACTCGATGGTAGGGTTGTCTTGTGCAACAGTGTTGACATAACCTAAACAAGACAACAAGTCAGCTTCTGGAACCTGCCACGCCAGAGTGCTTGGACTACTCACCTCCGTTCTTGTCACCACCAATGACGATAAGACTACCGTCTTCGAGAGGTTCGATTGTCGGATACCAACGTCGACCCGTCATCTGCAGCCATCCACCCGTGTCACCATCTGCCTTGTTGAACGGTTGGCTACCCTGGATGTATTCGGCAGTTCCCGCAGCGTCAGGGGTGAGCATCCTGATAGCGGTTCCACCGTCGGTGTCCTTGTAGGCGGCTTGGCCGGTCGTAGCAACACCACCTGTCGTTACTGGCTGATTACCACCAAAGATGGCCCAGGTACCGTTTGCAAGAGGCGCACCGCCGGCGCAAAAGGTGTTGCTGTCGACGTCCATGGCTTCTACGTCGTTTGTCTGCCAGTTGTACTTGGTTCCCCAAGCGGCATGAGTGCCGTACTGACCGGTAACGTTCATCGGGTTGTTCTCCGTCTTGTCGAGGATGTAGATATATGGTCCGACACCTGGGTTGAACATCATCTGTGCGGATACACCAGAGTTGCCGACGATCTCGAATGTGAGTGGTGTCGGTGTGTTGGCCCGTTTGGCATGTCTTGACGGACCTGGTGTGCCGATGAATGGCGATGCCGAAGCACCGATGGCAACAAGAGCTGTAGTGACGGTGAATGTTGATGTCTTCATATTGTTGATGTGTATGTGTTTGATATCAAAGTGGAAAAGGGAAGTGGTGGTATAAGGTGAATAAAGTGGAACGATCACGATATCGGTTTGTTGTTTACTGCTGCAAGAATGAAGGGAGAAGAAAAAATGTCCGTCGGCTAAATTATAGATCGATACGAGGAGAGCGGCGTCGACTGTCGAGGGTCGTTTGCTGAAAGAGAGGGTACTGGTCAACTGGCAATATGAGCTGGATGCTGTGGTTACTGGGAAAGCGAGGTCGAATAGAATGCAATTGAAAAACGACGAGCAGTGACGATAGGAGCGATGGTCCTTGAACGCCAAGCAGTCACTGAAATGCTCGAGCGGTGGGTATCGAGGGTGAAGGCGGCGAGCGAGTATATGAGTGGCCGTCGAGGTGTAGGGAAATGCTATGCAGGAAGGAGTCGGAGTCGTGAAGAGTCAGCAGGTGATGACAAGAAGCAAGTGGAAGATGACATGAGATGAAATATTGGAGGCGGTGTACCAACACGCGACCCAAAACACAGAAACTCACCTTTTCCCCTTTTACCAGTAGTTAGTGTTCACGGCGAGCCAAAACGGGAAACACAGGCGAAATTGTGATGCCGGTGTTGTACAGGCGGCGTGCGTAATGGGTGTGTTCGATCACGATCTCCTCTTTCTCCACTTTCCGGAAGCTTTATTGCTGGTTCTGACAGCTGTTCTGACGTTTTGCGTCGCGCGGGTCGTATATACAGTCGTCACAGGCAAGAGTCCTGGTCGTTGATTTCGTTGGTATCGTCAATGGTCAACGCTCAGGGAATCGAAATAAAAGGAAGGTAGAGGTGGTGAAGACCGGAAGTGTTTGTGAATGGTGGTTGTCGAAATTTGGTGCCGATACTATCAAGGAATCCGAGCTGAATGAGCGTGTTGTGTGGCGAAGGTATCAGAGTGGATCGCCTCCAAAATATCGTCAACGTCGGGCAGGCTCGTCGGGCAGTCTCGGTGGACTTAAACGCGTCTACTCTCTGCTTCCCATCCATCTCCCACTTCCGAACGGTCAGTTTTGTATTCTATTCATATTCTATCCGCGTGCGTTTGAGGGTGCTATCCCGTCCTCCATTGTCTGAGCGTTGGACGCAGGACTCGCCGGCGTTTCATCCAAGAACAATGCGCGATTCATGCTCTAACACTCCAACAACCCAAAATCACAAAGGAGATCTTCTAACAATCTGAACAAGGCCAGGGGATGATACGGAGTCAATATGTTTGTTATCTGGTTGGAGTCGGCAAGAGAACAACACAACTTCGACGAACGCCTGCTGGGAAGCTTCAAACCTGTCTGTTTACTGTACCGCAAATAGTTTCCCCATGGACGCGTTCCGATCCGTCATCCGTTTGCCGGTCTGCCTGGCTGACCCCGGCGAAACCGAACTCGCGGACTTCGGAATGCATCATATTGGCTGCCTTGCCCTGCTGCCTGGCCTATGTGCTGTATGTATAACTGGGTGGTTAGTTGCCTGTTGCCGCAGCTGTTACTGCTGTAAGCTGTGGCAAGCTTATGCATCAAGCTGTGTGAGCTGCTGTGTATGACGTGTATGAGCAGCTGTATCGTCGCCAGCTTCGTAGCCTCCGCGCAGTATCGCAGCTAGTATCGCTTGGTTTCGATTTTTGAGGTATCCCAGCTAGTATCCCTTGCCCTATTGGCATAAATAGAAAGCTTCTGGGGCTGCTGCCGTTAACGCGGCAGATGCTTGCGAATTAGACCAATATCTGGGTGACACAATATCTGCTATACAGTTATGATATTGTCATCGCCGCATCTTTTCTTTCCTCCAATCAATTCTGTCGTCATAATAATCCACTGAGTTGGAAGTCCGAAATGGCTCAAGCACGGCTACAATCAAACAACGTTCCAGTCGGCATAAGACTCCGTTAGCCGTTAGGCAGTCCATCTGTCAGTGTTTCGAACAAAGAATGCAGGGCTCGAATGCAGCTCGTTATCGTCGCGCTTAGGCTTTCGCGCCCCCGTGTGCGCTCCTTACGTTTCGAGATAGCCCCACACCCAGCCTCCTATTTTCGGAAGGTAGTCGCCTTGTCTCGTTGGGCTACCCCCTGAGCGATGCAGGTGACGATCGTCGTCAGCACTCTGTTACAGCTGTGAGATAGTGATCTGTCTGAAACGTCAGCAGATTGGAGGGGGGATAAGCAGATTGTCCCAGTCTGCAGCAGCTTCTTCTGCCATCTTCTTCTGCCAGCGCTGACAGCTGTGCTGACATACGGGCTGAATGACGACCGAGCTGTACCTTTCCACTTATCATGACTTGTGGACGAAAAGCGTAGGACCGGTCTTGAGGCGGAAGAAGTGAAAAGTGGTGACCATACGGAGAGCAGGTTTGAAGTTGAAAATGGGTTGCCGGGGGCGGGGGGATTTGAGATCATTCACCTGTTTACTTGGGAGTTATATGAGCGCAGGTCATTACCTCAGGTCATTACCTATCTTCAAAATTGACGATCCCTTCCGACTGCTCTCAAGTTAGAATCAGAGCTGTGCCGCGGTTGTGAGTCAATGGAGTTGCGGGTTGACATGAATCATTAATTATGTCGTCCGTGCGACTGAGGATTCATGGTCGTTTGCAACGGGGGATTAGCGTCTTTGTGGTCCAACTGCCGGCCGAAGATGACGAAAGGAACCTAGTATGAAAGTTTTCTAAAGACTGGTGCTGTTTTGTACTCGGGGAACATACGGTCCCGGATAACGATATAGCACCTGAACTGAGGCGAGTCGTGCCAGATTGTCAGGTCCGCGCTCGACTCAAATGAGTAGGATGTCTTGGTCAGCCATTTCAACGGAATATTGATGAACAACACAACGTGTTCTATGAATGGTTGTATGAGGGATCAGGTAACATAGTCCAGCGCAGGGACAACGGGAATAGCATGCCTCTTGACCAGTAGCATCTCTGTTGAAGATGCTTATCAACGACGTCGCTTGTACTTGTCAGATGCCCGTCGCACAGCTTCGCTCATGCCTCAAACTGTTACCGCGTCTAATAGTAGAGGGATTGGAATCAGTGTCGAAGCGTACCCTGAGTGTTTGCACAGACCCAGCGTGTAGGCGGTGTTGTCCCACTGCATTAACGGTATTCCGGGCCCTGGTCAGGTCAATTTGACACTAAGAACGACATCATTGTGTACTAGTGTTGTCAATATGTGCAGATTGTGGGAAAGATTGATACAACGGAAGGCTATGCGAGTGACCGGACGTATTGTTACTGTTTGCGACACTAATTCTTACGAACCCTGGGGCCACGAGAAAACAGGTCGGAGGGTAAGTCAAGCGTTCGAACTCTTCCTAAGCTGACTACCACACTCCACATTGGTAAAAGTTCAGACATACCTCTTCTTGAACCGTTCATACACCTGATCATCCGTTGCAGTCTGATTCCTATCTTTTCTTTGACGCTGCAATGGCGGCAGACCCATCGCATCTCTGCGAGCATCTTCCAGCGCGTCCGCATCCGACTGAACTTGGTGATTGGGTCGATAGACTACGATGAAAAGACGAATCAGATCTGGTAACCGAGGAGTTCGCAAAACAGACTCACATCGTGCTGTAGCATAATTTTCCTCTTGCTCCTGCCTTGTTGGTTTATAAGTTGTCCTCTTCGCTTCCATCATCGCTCTTTTGGCCCTTTCCGTCTCCTCGATATTCTTCAGACGATGGCTAATGCACAATATCGATTAGCCTCCACGTTTGAAATCCAGAGAACACTGACTTACTCCATGCCAAGATCAACTTCTGGAATGCTGGTCAGCATACCCAAACTCGTCGTGACGTTGCCTTCATCTTCCTCCTGTACCTGTTTCTGTTCCAATCTGTACCTCTCCGCTATCTTGTAGAGCTCGTCCTGAGGATCTATCGGACCTTTTTGAGCACCGTCATCATCGACTTGTTCGCCTCTTCGTTTCGCCAGTTCAGTCTCGATGAAAGCCATCCTACGTCGTCCAAAGCAATCAGTATCAACGGAAACAGGACCTGTACAGCAGTGGAATCCTCACATATGCTTGTCGACATCTAGTGCGTTTGTCTGCTGCGTGAAATTATTCGACCGTACCAGCTTTCGGAGTTTTGATTCCTCGTCGTCGGGATCGCTGGATGTCCAAGGCAAGGCAACTTGTGTCAGTTTACTTCCGCCTCTAGGAATCAGGAAGTCTTACGCTTCATCCTCTTCATCTGCCGCAGCCTTCTTTCCTGCTTCCTGGAGTCCATACTCCTCTTCTTCTTCTTCCACAGGCTCACCCTCTGCCTTCTTCTTTTTCTTCTGTTTTTTTTCCTCCCCTTTATTCAACTTGAGAACATCGATTCCGGACTGCGCCTGTTGTTTGCTGTATTTTCGTAGGAGCAGAATTTCTCGCAGTGTTTCTCTAAATCAACGCAAACCTCGTCAATTTGGTCCTAGCGGTGTGATCACAACCCGTTTACATACGTAGGTTGTTCATCTACCTGGTCTGCTGATCCCTCACCTTCCGCCGGAGGGGTGGTCAAATCGACCTTTTCCCGAGGATTGGCGGTTCTTGTTCTTTTTTTGAACATGCTAGATGAGGTCAGATACCGATAGGGATGTGGACTGACAGCTGCGATAGAAGTCAGATTGGCAATGGATGTTCACCAGAATTTGACCTCGGGTTCATGAGTTATGGCTGTCAGTTCAATCGAGAGGTTTGATTCCGCATGGGCCTCCAGCCTCCTGCAGGCGTATCAAAGTGAGTCATATGCTAACAACATATGCCAATCTTCAGGGTCATGCTAGAGTACGATTTCCAATCCTAGACAATTATGAACAGACACTTCAGGGTCCATCTACATATAAAAAATCCTGATACTCGTCGAGTAGACACCGCGCCTGCTTTTTTGATTCAGTCGTTCTCGATTCAATGTCTCCATCTGCGACTACCACCGACACCTTTTCTGCCGCAAGCGATACTGGTCGACCGAGCGAAACTAAATCCGCGGAGCTTCAGCTTGGTCTAACATTGGATGCACGAACAGAGAGAGTTACAGAAGACATATCAGCGGGCATCGAAGAGTCTTACCTCGCGTCAGATCCGAGTATCGCGCCGACGTCCCTGCCTCCGGTCGATGGAGGCCGTCAAGCATGGGCGTATGTCATCTGTGCGACCATTCTAGAAACGCTGGTCTGGGGTACGTATTTCCATTCACCAGACTTTATATGGTGAAGCTTACCCTTGAGCGCTTGCGTAGGTCTCCCCTTATCCTACGGAGGTGCGCATGTACGACTGGTCCATATGCGACCAGGTCTGACCATCTTGACGCCTTAGTATTCCTCGAATATTACGAGACTGTCTTTCCAGAAGCTACATTTGTATTGCAACAGGTTGGAGTTGTTTCCACCGTGAGTTGGCATTCCAGAGGTTCTTGGAATTTCCTCGTGGGCTTCGATAGCTAAAACACTACCAATCTCAGGGCATAATGTACCTCTTCAACCCTCCTCTGGCGCTATATCTGGCAAAGAACCCTCATCATCGGCCTCGCTCCATGTGGCTGGGAATCATTTTAATAACCGCTGGATTGATCGGTGCCGCCTTTGCGCCTCAAGCATGGATTCTGATTCTGTGTCAGGGTGTATTGTATGCGATAGGTGGCAGTAAGTTTCGCGGGGGAGGGTATAGTGAACAGAAAACTAAAAATCAGCCGCTGTCCAGTCTGCTTGTATTGTCCAGTCACCGCCTATATGTGAGTACAGTATAGCACCCTATTCACTAGGTTCGTTCGCTTATTAGAACATATTTTGCAGGTTCGAGTGGTGGCAACGACGTCGCGGCTTGGCGTCCGGTATCCTCTTCTCAGGCACAGGTAAGCGCTTCCCGGCAGATCGTCCAACGCTTCTGAGACTGACCGAGCACTCCAGGTCTAGGAGGACTCGTCGTGCCCTTCATTGCCAGGGCACTTCTCAGTACGTACGGACGAAGAACAACTTGCCTCGCATTTGTAAGTAAACCATGGTTTTGTTCCGATATTCTGACACGATCATTTGAGCTGATCCGAATTATGCAAACGCTCAGGCCGTATCTTATGCAATCTTGCTCAGCTGCGCGGTGCCATTCATCCGACCTAGACTTCCTCTCCCCCAGAAGCAGACGCGTGACGGATTGCACGTCCTGCGACGCCTTCGACGAAAAAACCGTTTGGAATCGGACGTCTCGTCGAGGCCAGTCGAAAGTCGAGGCAGCGCCAAGTGGGCTTGCCTTCGAAGACGGGCTTTCTGGCTTCTATTCTCTGGCGTGCTCTTGCAGGGCCTTGGGGGATTCGTACCTGGCACATACCTTCCATGTAAGCGTTTCCTTCCATCTCAAGCAGTCTGGTTACTTACATGAACCGCGTAGCATTCGCCTCGGCGATCCATCTTGGAAATCCCGTTGGAACGCTCTCAATCGCTTTGAGTGAGTTGATTGCCTAATTCAACTCGGGATCGTATCATGTATTCAACATGTGTCCCTTAACAGTGAACCTTGCTCGTATTCCCGGGCAGATTTTGGTCGGCCATCTGTCTGACAAAGTCAGCATTCGCAAGTTGATCGCGGTGATGGCCATCGCGTCGAGCGTGTCGGTGTACGCAATATGGGGTTCTGTCGCAGCGACCAATGGACAAGATGAATCCCAGCCGAGAGGGAGTGGAAAGGTTGGACTGCTGGTGTTTTCTATCTTGTTTGGGGCATTTGCCGGGAGGTAAGCATTCGGTTTGTCCTGAATCAAGCAAGGCATCTGACGATCTTTGGGTTTCGTAGCTACACGGCGCTGTTTCCAAGATTCATCTCGATCGTCGCAGGTGAGTGTATATGTTTGCGAGAGCGAATGCTGGCAAAAGTTTAATGAAGCACGTCGTGGATTCAGATGACAACCCAGACCTACCGCAGATACTCTATGCGTTCTTCAGTTTTGCTCGGGGTGTCGGTAAGCAATTTAACGTTGATCGTGCGAGTGTTCACCCCTAACCCAAACTTGGTCCACAGGGAATATCGCCAGCGGTCCCATATCTACCGCGCTACTGAAGACGAGCAGCTCATTATCTGGGAATGCCAAGGCAGCTTATGGTGTGGAAGGGTATGGAGCTCTGATCATTTTCACCGGTGGAGCCTTGTTGGCAAGTGGCGTCAGCGCTGGGTACAAAGGGTTAAAGAGGGATTGATAGGCATTATAACGCAAGGTAATGCAGGATTAGTGACAACAACTCTATATATAACCGAGTTTCATATCACTAAAAGGGCAAGAAGATGTGATATTGGAAGACAGACGGAAGGCTCGTTTGCCCAATAACGGAGACATCACAGAATTCGAGGCGCAGAGTAGCGCAGTTGACTATATATAATGTTCGGCATGTTGTAGCATAATATGCCATATTCGATCGTGCAGGAACCAACGTCGATATATTGGTCGTACGTCGGCATCCATTCCACAACATAACACTTGGTAGGGCAGCATGGTGGTCGAGTCAGGGCGTTTAGGGCGAGCTGTCAGGGATGGCGAATCCACCCTACCATGTTTACAATTTGGAATCGGCTCCAAAAAACAAAAGTGGAGGTCCCGCAAAACCATGAAGGGAAGCAAGAAGATAGATTGGTAACGCTACAGTATGACAACTGGAAGTCACCTCTATATAGCTAGCATCCCGCCACCGTTGGACTTCAGCACTACCCGCTATAGCATCGACAACACCCTCATTTACAGAATGTCAGACGGCCAAGTTACTCCGCAATTCTCCCCGGAAGATCTGAAACGGATCAACAGTGAACTCTCAGGCAAATCGCCTCAAGATATCCTGAAATGGGCTATCGATAATGTTCAAGGGCTATATCAAACCACCGCATTCGGCCTGTAAGTACCGTTTTCCTTATTTACCGACAGGAATTGATGCTGAGTGAAGTTATCGCTGCATCCAGGACAGGAATGTGCGCATTGGACATGGTTTCCAAGATCTCGCTAGAACGCAACGAAATCCACCTCGTGTCACTCGTATGTATATGTCGAAAGCAGCAGCGATACTGCAGCAGAGCTAACGTGCGACGCTCTCAGATCTTCCTTGATACTCTTTATCATTTCAAGGAGACTATTCAACTCGCAGAAACGGCATCTGAAACATATCTCGCTGAACTGCATACATATCGTCCACCAGGAGTTCAGACAGCGGAAGAATTTGAAGCAAAGTACGGCAAGGAGCTGTGGAAGACGGATGAGGACGCCTATGACTACTTGGTCAAAGTCGAGCCGGCTCAACGCGCGTACAAGGAGCTCGGTGTCAAAGCAGTCATTACCGGTCGTCGAAGGAGTCAAGGGGCGGATAGGCAGGATCTACCCGTGGTTGAAGTCGACTCAACCGGTCTCATCAAAATCAATCCCTTGATTGACTGGTCTTTCAAGGATGTCCGAGATTACATTGACAAGGAGTGAGTCATATAAGGCAGCCTTCAAGAGTCTCTCTGCTGAAAGGCGTGTTTTCCTATAGGAACGTACCGTACAACGCGCTACTGGATCAAGGCTATCGTTCGGTTGGAGACTGGCATTCGACGGCAGCGCCTGTAGAAGGCGACAAGTCGGATGGAAACGAGCGTGGAAACCGATGGCAGGGCCGTAATAAGAGTGAATGTGGTCTTCACAAGGACTACTTTGAGATGAAGAAGGCGTTTGAAGAAAAGCACAAGGCTGCTGAGGAAGTGGCGATACGAAAAGAAGGGGCTGCAGGCGTTTGATAGGCCATACATAACTCGAGAATAGTGACGTTGTAATAGACAGTTTTTGTCACGCAAAAGAATTGCGATATACAGCTGAGGAGGTTGAGAGGTTGAGGCTCACTCAGGTCCGGGTCACAGGCACGTTCACGCTCACAATTCACAATCCTGACGGTTCGCGTCTCAGCCATGGCTCTGCGATGACAAGCCAGCTTGACCCTGTTGCTGATAAGATACAGTCTATATGATCATACATTGTCATGGCTAGGAAGCATCTCGTAATCACGATTCCGTGACGTGGAACCTGGTTGACCTCGATTTCTTATCGTTGCCATCAGCCCTCCTGGCTTGTAGTGGAAGCCTGAGTTGAAATGTCAGATTAGCAAGCGATAATGAAGCATGCGTAGATACTTACCATCTGACGGGATCTCGTATAACGCCGTGTAATCCACGCCGAGTGCGCCTCCGTTTGTCCAGAAGTCATGGCAATTCTGAGCGACGGAATGAATCAGGTGAATATGGCGGCGACTAAAACACACCAACGAACGTAATCAACTTACACCCACAAGACCGACGCTGAATGGGTTCGAGCCCGTGCCTCCTTGCCCAGATTTCCGCATACCTTCTATTGCTTTGCCTTTCGTAAATCTATCTAGACCAAGTAGTTGCAACATTGGCCCCCCTGTACAAGCTCGAAGAGCGGTCGAGCATATCTTCCCTACTATACCGAATCTATGATGATGGTGTTGGTGTCCGGCGGCGCCATTGGCATTGTGCTTGCAACCAGGGCCATGGACGTGTATATCGTTGGAGCCTCCAAGTGGTCTCGCCGAGTCACCGACAGCATCACCGTCCCCATTGGAACTGATGACTAGACCTTCTTCCTCTGCTCCACTTTGACCTGGTCCAGCACCCAACGAACTTGGTTGCTGACTTTGGTGAGCCATAAGATGAGCCATTGCACCTCCTTGCTCACGCAAGCTACTTCCACCCTTGCCACCCATGAATCCATACCGGCCAAGATTACTGACTTCGAGCGTCGTCATTTGTCGACAGACTTGGAAGATCTGAGTGGCGAGGAGGATGATAGTCCACGTGAGCTGTAACGTGGACCATAGCGCTACTGCAAGTACGAATGGGGCAAAGTTATACGCTCGACAGAGGGAGGGCATAACGTCGCAGAATTCGAGGTAATCGGACGGTGGTGGCACGTAAGTGGGTGCATTTGACGTGTAGTCTATGTACGCGACATATGTTAGCGTCGCTTCTCGAGTTGCATCGCGCAATGTTGCCCCAGCCCCTAGAATGCCCAGCGACTCACAAGAAATGGCTACAGCGTCAAACAGAGATATTCCTGCGACGAGGGCGCCGACAAAGAGCAAGAATTGACGGTGGTTGCCCGATCCAACTGTAAATCGGCAAGTCTGGTCAGTCTGCACGCCGCATAGCTTTCCTGCCATTTAAATGAACGTACCACAATTCCATATCCAAGGACAGTGGCTGTAGAGACACCAAGTAGCTTGTATCAGCGCAGGATTGATGCGCAAAATCGTCGAAGCGGGACTTACTGATCGAAACGAGCTGTGCACCGATCACATATGCGACAGTGTTTCGCTCGAAGGGGTTTCAACGCCTGCCAAAGGAGACGGAAAAATCAGCTATCCACCCAGTCGACTGGCAGTAGGGAGAGAACTGACCATGCAGCTAATACAGAATATGGTCCCATTCAGCCTCCCGGTCGATGCGAGATCCTCGACCAACTATCAAACCACCGCAATATCAGCCGCTTCGCCCACGTCGCCCGAAAAGGGAGAACGACCTACGGAATTCAACTCGGCCTCGTCCTGCGGTAACCTGCTATGACCTGGATCAAGCGTGATGGCACGGTAAAAGTTGTATGCGCACGTAATATAGGCGAGCGCAAACCAAAAGTTAAGAATGAGGCCGTTGGGCGTGCCTAGGATAGCCTGTCGATTAACAGCGGTGCAGGTTGCGCGCGAGAAGAGAGCGTACCTGTTAGTAACTGAGTAAGCCAGGTGAAGCCCACCCAGACGAGACTGGCGGTGATGATAGCTGCAAAGTAGGGTGATTTCGAAACAGTATCACCGAACCCTGCTGAGCCTAGTAACGTCCGCGTGAGAAGCTTTCGCAGGAGCAAAGTCAGTGCGAAGCACTTGGGCAGGACAAAAACAACGTACGTGGTGCATTCCGAAGAACAAGGCGGCGGCAAATGGGATGCCAACGTAGATAGGGAGGTATGCGATCGACGCAAACACGGCACCCAGAAAGACGGTCGGGGCGAGCAGGATGGCATACTGCGTTCGTTTCTATGAACAGGCAAGTGTCAGCCGAGCGCCAGTGTCGTCTTTCCACCGCACTCACCGGATCAAGCGCCGACTGTATCTTGAAACCATCCAACGCATACCCGGCATCATGCAACCCAAGACGATACGGCTCAAGAATCTTCATCTCATCCGCCATATCCCTCGCTGTCTTGCCCGCATCGTCCCGTGCATCAAGCTTTGCGCCGGCGGAAACAAGTCGATCTATACACGGGCGAGAAGCCTTGATGGTTGCCCAATGCAGTGGTGTGAGGTGAGAATTGTCCGTCGCATCGACCGATGCACCGTGTTTGAGTAAAAGATCGATCGAAATGGCGTCACCTGAGAGGCCGTGAGCGAGTTTCCAGCATAAGGTTTGAGGAGACTTACCCTGCCACGCGGCCCACATGAGCGCAGTATGCCCATCCGTATCCTTTTCATCGACAGCAATAGGCTGGTGGAGCATATATAGCAACGCCATGACGCCCGAAGAATGCGTGGCGAGATGGAGCGTATTGAATCCCTGCGAATCGCGTAGATTTGGGTCGGCCGAGTGTTGTAGGAGCAGGTGTATGACGTATAAATGTCCATTTCTAGGGAAGGGAGAGGTTTTGTTAGCGCAGTGTAGGGATTGGCGCGGTACGTGACAGCATTGCAACTGGCTGAATCCGGGAAGATGAGACATTCTGCTGTTGATGCTAACTCCTTGGCACAACATCAGCAGTAGATGCGCGCCTTCGAATACCAGTCTGGATAGTGATGTCCTGGCCGATGCCTCAGGCGCAGCAGCAGCAGACTGTCAATTCCCGAGACAAGCCTCAGTCATGGAAATAAAGTGACGCCGTACGTCCGCTCGTGATAAGGGACTGACTGTGAACCATCATACGACGGGTGGCGTAGGCGGAATATTACCGCTCCGCCATCCCCAGTACGGCCTCGAGAAAGGAAGTCCGCTCGGTAGCATGAAGGGTCAAGGGCTCCTCCACCTATTCTTTACTCGGAAACTCCCACCTTCGCTGCCAGTGAACGACTACTCTCGGCCACCACTCCAGCGGCCTCGGGAAGAATCCTTGCTTCTCACCTCCAACGGTGCAGCGAACAAGGATCATGGCTTCATCAAAAGAGCTTCAGTGCATCCGTCCTCATAAATCCCTCTCGCTCCAATCTGCCACTGCTCCTCTACCTACACACCGCACTCGTCTCGGCCCGTCACACTTCGGTCCCCCGTGCATTCTCGCTGAGCCGTGTAATCCGCGCTCCTCCTCCTCCTCCGCTCTCCTCTCCCTCGCCTCTCGCTTCATTCCGCTAACCTTCACTTCCCTCATTTCGCCTCGTTTCGGCTCCTCAACTCACCTAGCAGCCCACATCAACGGCGTAGCCTTCAACTCCCCACCCACCGGATCTATCTCTGCACCCAGCTCCAACAGAAACCTGCATACCGCAACATGATTATTGATTGCTGCCCAATGTAGCGCTGTAACGCCTTGTTCGTCGCGCGAGTTTACTGTTTCTTCTGTGAGGTTGCCTGATTGTTTAAGAGCATGCAGCGAGGGGAGATCGCCGGCTTGTGAAAGTGTGTGTATGCTTGGCGGTGTTGACTCGTGCTCCGCCTCTGCAGCATCTGTGTCCGTGTCCGTGCCGTTCGGCCGTATCGTATGCGTCTCGGACCTGTTGTATTCCCCTTCCGCATCCAGCGGCGTGACTTGGGGAGCGGAAATAGTGGTACCATTCGCCGGCACAAAAGAGGGAGGGCCCATAATTGCTAGGGTTCAATGCGAACGAGTGGATACACAGGGTGGCAGCAAGAAAGAAAGGAATGAATGAAAAGTGATAAATGATAAATGATGAAATGAATCTGAAACCATGGCATGCCGCCTCTTACACTCTTCTATTTGTATCCGCCGCAGCGAACAATGATTACATAATACACTGGCCGTCTCCTCTTCCTCCTTGTTCCTCCTTGCTCCCTTCAACTCCCCGCAGGCACTACGCAAACATGACATCCACCCAATCATCAGCACAGCCTCCCTTTCCTCATACGGAAGGCAGATGAAGGACTCACCCCACGGCCGACGATCTAGCGGACATTGTTCCTTCGAGGAAGGCGTTTGCAGCCATTGCAATAAACAATGCATATGAAACACATGTTTACATTCGCCCCATACTGACCATTCGCAATGTATGCCCCGTCAGCTCGCACCGGGAGTAGAGGAAAAGAGGGAAAAACGTACTTAGTGGACAGTCATCACCCGGCGTCTTACAACCGGGACAAGCACTCTCGAATTCCTGCTGGCAAACACCACACATTTCTTCTTCATCATCCGACTCTTCATCGTCCTCTTCATCGTCCTCGTCCTCCTCTTCGTCGTCCTCTACTGCTAGGTTTCCCAGTGTGTCCTTTTGTGCGGATGGACCACCGCCGGAACTACTACCGGAAGGATCCACGTCCCACCGCCAGGAAGCGACCGCGTTGTACTGCTTGTATACGATCTTCATCCCGTCCCCGATCGAGCTCTTGAGGTTTTGTGCTTGGTCGGTTGTCGATGTGGTGAAAAGGATGGACGGCGTGTATATGGCGAGGAAGTGTCTCGATGAACCAAGGTTATGCAACCTCATACGACTATTTGGCACTTCATCAACTGCTTAACTGCTTCTCATTACCCAGGACCGTGCAATCGAGTGAGGCACATTGTAAACAAACCCTCGTCCTCCCTCCGCCCCCTCCCGCTCAAGGGTGAACAGCTCTCACGGAAGGAAAGGCTGCCAAACTCTCTCCGCCTTGTTCCTCCCGATCGCTCTTCCGCATCGCATGTTTTAGCAGTGACTCTGTCATTTGGTAACGGACATATACAACAACAAAAATCTCGGAAACATGAAAGGTACATAACCAGGTCTTCACGCAGAGACCGCTCCCAGCTGTTCCAGCCAATCCCATGAAACATCCGACGCTTCCTCCAGTTCAAGCTCTGACTACGTCGCAGGCTATACTTCATAAAGTAAACTCAGCCGCATGTACTGCCTCGATCGAGCACCGCGAGAAGAACTCACACGTAAAGCCCTCAACCGCTCAGCCAGCCTCGCATCCTCCTCTCCAACCGCCACCGGTCTCTCTTCCTCTGCGACAGCCGGAACAGCAGCAACCGGTGCAGCACCCTTCAGCGCATGCTGTTTCTCCAACCCTGCTTCATCCGCCACTTGGTTGATTAATGCGTCAACTTGGTCTTGTGGTGTGGTTGTGGCCGTGGAGGAGGACATGGTTTGTTCCATGTATGATGTTTGCACGTCTAGGTCTGAGAATTGCGTTTCGAATTTATCCATGACCGAGGAGATCTAGGTAGCGAGGAGAAGAAGGCAAGGCCAGGTTCCAGCCTCGTGAGACAGCTTCCTTTCGACGCTTGCCAACTCACCTTTTCCAAATTCATCGTCTCCATCGCCTTGTCCATCCCACGTACGACCTGGCCCATACTCCCTGTTACAGCACGCATCGTCACGGCCGTCTCGACCCGACTCGCTACCGCGTCTATCCGGGAACTGAGACGGAGGAGGTTGAGGGATTCGTTTTGTTTCCTGATGGCGTTCGCTGCGTAGATACGGGCGCCTTCGGTGTTTCCTTGTTGCAAGGCCTGGAAGAAGAGGCGGGAGGGAATTAGGACAGGTATAACGGTAGCGGAGACAACGAGGAACAAGCGTGTCCCTCTTTCTTGTTGCTCGAGGGAACGCTCTCGAAAGCGAGTACACGTCGGCAATACCAGCCTTGCGAGATCGGCTTGGCAAACAAGGAGCACTTTGACCTTGGCCTCGCCAGCAAAGACACTGATTTTGGGTCGCCAGCTGGACTGCCGCGTAACTTCTAGGAATGGAAGCGTTCTACTGGCCTATGCTGCCTCAAGGTAGCAACCGTCGCTTCTTCCCCCGCCTTTGGTCTCGTGCATGCACTCTGCGATATGCAACTACGGCTTCAGCCGACCTATGTCTGGCGTAGGAAATGTCCTCCAGACCGGTAGCTTACGCAACAAGGGACACAGACAGTGCTCTTCGCTCCCTCACGAGTCGCGTCACGACCGATCTTTTTGCAGTCACATCCGCCCTCCTCGGCCGCTCGCCTGCTGACTCGACTCACCTTTTTCAACTTTGCCTTTTCCCCCGACTCATCCTTGGATGCCTTCCTCGCTTGCCTCTGCAACGACTTTGCTGTAAACTGTCACACCGACACGAACAAACACACACGATCCGATTAGCTATGATGGGGGAGGGGAGGCAGTGAGATACCGTGTTGGCGGGGTAGCGTACCTTTAACTGGAAGAGGGATTCTAGGAGCCGCGCAAGGGAAGTTAGCGAGTTTCCCGACCAAGTCAATGGATGTACTCACTCTCGAGGTTGCTCATGATGGACGGATGGATCTGATACTGTATAGTCGTTACCTGACAGCGAACAGCATGACCCTTGTCTACCAACTACCACTCAGATTGTTGGCAGCTTCAGCTTCCCCGTTCACTTCATTTGGTCACTCATGCGTTCTTCGGGCGCACCTTCCCCGTCCCCCGCTATCGTTACCGTGCGTAGAAGTCAATCAACGTTACAACTTTCCATAATGATGAGAAGCAGCTCCATTTCACCTCATTCCGCCCGCCCGGTATGACACTACTTCACCTCCTCTCATATGCAGGCGCAATCGCAACATTCCTCTTCGTGACGCTCTCCCTCGGTACGTCCCGGTTCAGCAAGGTAGACGGCCGCCATGCATGCTGACTATAAGGTTCTTTGTTTCGTATCGGCAGCGAGTGGGTTATTATGGCTTGCAGAGTTGATAGAGGAACATTCGAGGACAGCAAAAGTGGTTGGGAAAAGGGCTATCTATGTGAGTCGATGCGGCTGTGATATTTGTTGGATGGTCGACATTTGTTAAGTGCAGCGAGAAGAAGTGGTCTGAGAATGGAATTCGCGACTCGAGAGGATTGATGTGGAACGGCTGTCTCTGTCCCCTCCCGCCGTAGACTGCAGGTCTGGAAGAATACTTCGCGGTCTCTGGAGGTCGCTTGATCGCAGTTGTCTCTCTTTCATGCGTACCAGCGCGAGACTTTGCGTCCTCTCTGCGGTTTCCATGCCGTTGCTTCGGATGCGGCATAGGTTGAACAAGAGTAAACGCCTCTTTTCCCCGTTGGCGGATCAACACCTACAACTCTTCCACCTACCCTTTCCAAACCGTCGGACAACGACCAAGCGTCGCTATATTTGCATCGAGGAGACTCGTCTCGAACCGCAAACTATGCATCGTTCCGACGAACAATAACAAGATATCGGGTGACCCACCTGTACGCAGCGTCTTTGACGCCGTACTCGGCAAACGGCCCCGATTTGCGCTTCCAAAGGACTCGGTCAGCGGAGGAATTCTCTGTCGCTGGTTGGCAATGTTCTTTTCCGAAAGGATTCGCGTTGTCGCGAGTAGTATATGGCGCATACATTTCTCATTTCAATTTCCACTTCACATTTCACGTCTAATCCCGCTCGCCTACTTCCACTCGGCTTCTCTGTCTCTGCATTACTCACTCAATCCTCCTGCATAGGCCATCATTGCACTCCACATCCTCCTCTACTTCGTTGACGGCTTCCCAATCCTCCTCATTCTCTTCTCCATCGCTGCACATATCGTTTACCTCCAAAACTTTACCTCTCAATGGCCGTTCATCTCACTCACATCGGCACGCTTCCTCCTCTCATGCTGCATGGTCGTCGCAGACCATTTCCTCTGGTTCTTCTACTTTGCGGAAAAGGCACAGGAAGCAAAACGGTACAACAATTCATCCAAGCGGTTTCGGAATCCTCCGCCTGTTCTGGCTGGAAGGACACGTGAGCGCTCTTCAACGCCGGCGATGGATAGTCCTTCGTTTATGGACGTTGCTGCGTTTTTCGCGGTATGCGTGTGGTTTGTGCCCCTCTTCTTGTTCTTGAGCTTGAGTGCAAACGATAATGTCCTGCCGCGAATGGGTGAGTTCCGTCGAATCCTTCGGCAAACTGCCCGTAATGACACGGCCTCTTTCAGATCAAATCCCTGGAACACCGTCAGGCTTGGGAGAAACCGTTGACTTGACTCAAACACCCGGTGGACATCGTACTCGCGGGAAAATCGATACGATGGGAACACACGACTACTTTGCAGGCGCAGGCACGGTTCCAGCGCGGCGATCTCTTCTCAAATCCGTGCTCGCGCCCGTTTTCTCCCTTCTCCCAGGTCGTCGTACTGGAAGTAGCAGACAAAACGCTGAAGGGATCATTGCACCACGTACACCGCTTAGAGGCTCCCCCATGCCCTCGCCTCGGCTTGTGCCCATATCAATGTCACGACAGTCATCATTCTCCAACACGGCATGGAACGACGATGTACCACCTGCGGCCGGTTCACCATATGGAACACCAATGAATAGCGGTCGGACATCGCCTGGATCTTCCGCACGGCATGCACATCACTTCCTGAACGGACACCCACCGCGTGCAAGTAGTCTGAACATCCCTGGCAGCAACGTCTCGGGCAACCTATCAGCACCTTCACTATCGACGATCAACTCGCGAAGAGGAAGTCCGACGCCGCGACTCGGACTTACCTTTGCTCAATCAGGCACTCCCAACGGTGGCAGCGCAAGTCCGATGAGGTCTCCGGGGGTGGCAGGACTTGGCAGACCATCTTCACAGTCGTCATTCCCTATTGGCCAGTCATCGCCTGCCCCACCAAAACGTACAGCCAGCGACGCACAGATCATTAGCAGTAACTCGATCAACCCGCGGAAAGCGTCGTATAATGCGTCTGGCGGCAGTGGAGTACCAATGATGCGCAGCGCATCTAGTGCACTAGAAACGGATGAACCCGAATCGTTGTCCCTCAATGGTGGGCCTATGGCAAGCGATAGCGGAGTGGCGCTTGGTGCGGCAGTCGGAAGTCGCGTACAGTATGGTATGGCGGGTAGTTTGACGCGGCGTGTAGGAGCGGAGATGAGGGCGAATGATGACTGAATATGTGGATGTTTGCGGAAAGAAAAAGACAAGCACCAGTTTGCATTATAATCGTGTATGTTATCTATTGCATTGCATCGTTGTGCATTTATCCGAGTCCCATCATCGTTCGTCTGGCCTGGGTCACATTCTCGATCGTCTTATGTGACACGCATTGACTTCCGCCTCGCAACACACCTGAACATGACAATGCCTTTCCATATACCCAACACGTCTCGAACTTGAAATTAGACGTTTCATTACACGATGTACAACTGCTTGGTCCGTCTGGTGGGCTAGCTGGTTCCGCAAGACTACCAAGCCGACATCTCCCGGCTTCCCGCCACACTCGGCTCTCTCATAAAGCACGTCAATTGGCCAAGGTGTCCGTTGCTATAAGATTCAAACCAATGGTTCCGTTCATGATGCACACCGGCCACAATATTCAGAAGACAAGCCTTTCAGCAATATAGCCCTCCTCCCGCAACCTTTGGCATTCCGGCCTTTCCCCGTCTCATGCTACCACTTTTTGCCAGTTTGACGGTGTTTCAGGCCCATGCTGCTTGCGCGATGTACAATCGACAATACGCTCGCTCTCTAAGAAGACTGCAGCCACCATTATCCAACCCTCTCACCAACCCGGTGAGGTATTTCCTTCTTCGTCCTGAGAATGTCGCTTTCTTTTCCGGGACTCGATGGGTTGTCCGGTCCTGTGAGCGGGGATCGACGGTGCTCGCACCTGAATTTGAGGGACACCGCAAGCTGTGCCACTCCCAGTAGGCGTTGAAGGGCCGATGGCGAAAGAGGCTCCCACTGGCGAGGCCCAAACCGAAACCACCGGATCCTCCAAAGCTTTTCCATACTCTTCATTCTGCTCCTCCCATATGCAGTGAGGTCCATATCGCGAGAGGATAGTAGGCGCTGTACTCGCTCTTTCGAGATGCTTCACCCACTTTACCGTTCTTGGTGGCCTTGTGGATACCAGAATACTCGCGGCAGTGTTCCGGGCAGTGATCGCTTCGATAACGTTTTCCGGTGTGGGTCCGAACGTTGCTACTTCTGGAAGCTTTGAAGCCGATTGAGAAGTTGACCCATCAAGATGGTTATGTATACTTCGGATCGAGGAAGCAGCAATTTCCTTTAACTGTCGGTATTTCTTGTCCTTGTCCTTGAGTTCCATCTTTAGAGTGTTGATCTCTCGGTCCCTGTCCTCCAGCTCTTTTTCCAGGATATTGGCCTTGGTCTTGCTACGAGAATCCTTTGCGTCGCTAAAGACCGATGATGAGCAGTGAAGAGAGAGCACCACATGATCTTTTTCTTGAGCTTCGCTGCGCTCGAATGGAATATGAGCAAGGTCACTCACAAAGTTTGGCAAATTGCTTTGATCGCGGCTTCTAGACTCTCTTTGCCGTCTACCTCATCATCAGGCGTCTGGTCGTAAGACATCTTGCAATAAGGGAGAATGCTGACGGCTTTGGAAATATTGGCGATGCTCCTTTGGTTGATGTTGGCCGTGATCCTGTGATATATTGTCGTGCCTGTTAGTCTCCGTTAGACGTAGCGCATACACTGATTCGCAAGAGGAGTAACTGGAATTTTGGGAGTGATGAGTTGATGGTTTACGCCTTCAAGTCAACTCTCCATACTCACGACGTTAGGTGAACAGCCAAGCGCTCAGCAGCAGAACAGCTGTTACGGCCGGTCGGGAGGAGAGGACGCAGCGGTTATCCTTTCCATTCAGTCCCAATGTATATAAGAGAAAGCGAAACCGACAATCCAAGGAATCAAGAGAATGGTGACGTCTATTTGCTCTTCTCCTCGGTCCCTTGTCCTCTCGAATCTGCCAGCAAGAATACCCACCCCATGCGCTCGTCTTCTTTCGAAAGGGTTTCAGGCAGCGTTTCAGGTTTGAAGTTGCAAAATGGCTTCGTTGCTCCGCAGACTCCGGCGCGCCCACAATTCAGGGTACTCTTGTACTGTTCAACAGCTTGTTGACCTTGTTAGAACTTCCCGGAATGAGTTTGGACACCGCCTGTGAGATGGATAATGTAACGGAACGAGCTGACAACAGTCTCGGCACTCCATCGTGCCTGAAAAACGTGTGCCGTTATACTGTGCGACGGCTATTCGTTGCCTTGCTGAACGAATGAACTGCTACACAAGCGTCAACATAATCAATACGCTACATCTGGTTCATCAACCTCTCTTCGCGGCGCACGTGGTCGCTTTTTCTTTTGCACTTCTATACAAATTTCTGGGCCCGTCCAGGTATAGCCTTTAATAGCGGCATGCACAATCACTTGCTCAACATCCCCTCGAGCACCTCCAACACCTTGTCCCCAACCTCACTCGTATTCCTCTGCCCGCCCAAGTCCCGCGTTCGGAAATCAAACCCGCCCTTGTCCGCGCCATCCAACACTTTTTCTACCGCACGTTCGATAAGTTCCGCTGCGTCGGCTTTTCCGAGCGAGTAGCGGAGCATCATGGCTGCTGACAAGATGGTGCCGATTGGGTTGGCGAATCCTTTGCCTGCGATATCAGGTGCTGAGCCGTGGATGCTACAAAGGATGAGCGGGAGAAGGGAAAGTTAGCTTGCGCGGGAGAGCAAGGAGTTGAGAGGTGGGTCGTCACTTACGGCTCGTAGAGACCCATGACGATGGCGTTGGCATCCGGAGCGCCGGCAAGACTGGCGGAAGGCAATAGACCGAGTGAACCAGGGATAACGGAACTCTCGTCCGACAAGCTGTCACAGAATACATGTCAAGTTAAACGCGGTATACGACAGAATGACTCGGAAAGCAAAACGTACATGTCACCAAACAAGTTCTCCGTCACGAGCACACCATTGAGCTTTCTCGGGTTGGCAACCATCAACATGGCCGCCGAATCAACCAAATGATGATCAAGCGCCAACTGCGGGTACTCCTTCTCCATCAGCGCCGTCACTGTCTTCCTCCACAGCCGGGAAGTAGCGAGAACGTTCGCCTTGTCTACCGAATGCACAGCCAAGGGCGGGTCAGCAGCGAGTGCGCATTGAGCGGCGACACGGGTGATTCGTTCGATTTCGGGGACAGAGTAGGTCGCGGTGTCTGTTGCGATTCCATCTTCGCCTGCCTCGATACGATCACCAAAGTCTGCAGTGCGCGAGGGGTCCAACGATGAGCGGTTGTGCTCCGTCTGGTTATGCCGCGCGACTACTCACAGATCCCACCAATCAGTTCACGAACGACAATGATATCCGTGCCCTTTGCAATCTCTGGCTTCAACGGGGAATGCGCAAGCAACGACTCTGACGCGAAATTCGCCGGCCTGATGTTGGCGTACAATCCGAGCTCCTTCCTCAACTTCAACAAGCCCTGTTCCGGTCTCACTGGCCCAACGCCCCACTTGGGTCCTCCAACAGCACCGAGCAAGACCGCATCGGCGGATTTACAGGCGTCCAATGTCGAGTCAGGCAAGGGGACACCGTGGTTGTCGATTCCGGCTCCTCCGAAATCGTGGGATGCGAGGTCGAGGTTCAAGTCGGTTTTGGAAGAGATGAGCTTGAGTACTCGGACTGCCTCGGCTGTTACTTCCGGGCCTGTCAGCGAAAAGCAATGAGATTAACGGGTATACTCGAACGGAGGAAGAGGAGAAGGAACTTGCCGATTCCGTCACCGGGGAGAACGACGATTTTGAATCTACGCACGATGAAAATGGTTAAGCACCGAGACACGCTCAGGAGGAAGAGAGAGAGAGAGAGAGAGACTCACGTTTTGGAAGCCATGATTGTTGGAGAATTGAAAAGATACAGGGTACTCAGGGGCTGAAACGTTGTTGGAAGCACTCTAGAGATAATAAGTTGGAGCAGCTGCTTCGGAGGAACAACTAGCCCCGCTTCCACTTGTTGGCCCGATACGTACGCCCGATGCGGGGCTGCGGAGATAGAATGACGTGTAATGCTACGCTTACTTAATTTGACTTTCTGCTTCCGTACCGAGACATAGATTTCTAACAGCCAAGCACTCAGCAACTGTATTATTATCGCCTCATCCTCCTTCTATTCCTTGTTATACAGCAACTATTTCAGCATCATCCATCATGGCCACCGAAACTCCCCCGCAGGCATCGCCTCAACCCTCTTCTTCTACGACAGCAACACCAATCAAAACACTCATCCTCGATGCCGGGCCGCTTCTTTCACTTACACCACTACGAAACCTTGCAACACGGTACCTCACTACTCCGGCTGTTCTTGCAGAGTTGAGGGATGTGAATGCACGCGAGCATTGGGAGAGGCTGAAGCTTCTTCCTGATGTCGATGTCGAAGTCCGGGAACCGGATGCTCTGTCCATGACCAAGGGTGAGTTCCGTCGGCGGCTTTCTCGAGTATAGCAAGTTCTTGCGGATGATGGTATTAACGCATTATACCATCGTTGTCACTCTTGTCGATAGTCATGGCATGGGCAAAATATACCGGTGATGTAGCAGTTCTCTCGCGAACGGATATGGGTGTGATCGCACTCACTTACGCCGCAGAAGTGGAGATGAACGGGTTTGCGAATATTAGAGAGGTGCCTGGAAAGGTCAGTTGCAGTTGGAGAAGGGTAGCACCGAGGATTGATAACTGATATCCTTTGCTTCTGATGTCTCCTTAGGATCCTATAGGAGTGAATGGTACACCGTCAATCCAGCCGGCTCCATCCACAAAAGGCGCTGCAGCACCAACAACTGTTCCTAAAGCACCGTCCGTCAACCCATGGAAGGTCGCACAGCCGGCGCAGCCGACACAAACCGAGGCTCAAGAAGAGGAAGCTTTCCCTTCCTTGCAGAGTGCTGCACCGAAAGATGTTGACGTGACGGAAAAGATGAACAGTATGAGCATCGCTGAGAAACAGGACGACAACGAGGGAGATGCCGTAGTTGAGCAGACGGAAGACGAGCCAACTGCTCTCGAACTGGAACAAACAGAGCCCATCCGCAGCACCAAGCGGGAACAAGTCTACGCCTCGGAAGACGAAGACGATGCTTCGGCCAACAGCGACGCCGACGACGACACTGACAGCGAAAACGACGCGGAATGGATCACGCCGGAAAACGTAGTCACACATAAAGCGCAAGACCTTGGTCTCGCCCCGGCAGCCGACACCAACTTCACGACTGAAGGCGTATTCCAGCCGTCTGGGAAAATACGAAAAGACCGAGGACGCAAGAATAAGAAACCGGTGCCGCAGCATGTGGGCAAGCCGTTGGATGTGGCGTGTATGACGGGGGATTATGCGGTGCAGAATGTGTTGATGCAGATTGGGTTGAACCTTGTCGGTTCCGGAGGCAAGAAGATTGGACAGGTCAAGAGTTGGGTGTTGCGGTGTCATGCGTGTTTCAAGTGAGTCAGTGCAGCTTATATCTAAGCAGCGTGCGCGTGCTGATCCTGTTGGCATTGCGGAAGAGTGTGTAAAGACCCAAGTAAGAAATTCTGCCCATCCTGCGGCAGTCCTTCCCTCATCCGAGCATCCGTCACCACCACCGGCGGCTCCATACCAACCACGCAAATCCACCTGAAACAAAACTACCAATACCGTACCCGTGGCACACGATACGCCATCCCCGAGCCCAAGATGGGTCGCGCAAAGGGCCAACAAGCAGGAGGGAGTGGTTTGATCTTGCGGGAGGATCAAAAGGAGTTTATGACCGGGATGAGGAGGGAGGATATTCGGAGGCAGAAGGAAGAGAGGCAGTTGGAGAAGGCGGCAAAGGCGCAGGCAGAGGGTAAAGGTAAGGGTCTGGGATCGTGGAATGACCCGGATGTGAGTGGACCCTTTTTGCTTAGCACCGCCGTGAGTGAGCTCATCGGTTCCCTTCTTGTTAGTGGATCCCGGAGATTCTTGCTGTGGGTATGTCGGGCAAGGGAAGGCACGCGACGGGGGAGAACCTGCCGCAGATTGGACACGGTCGACGGAACCCGAATCAAGTGAGAAAGACACGCAAATAGAGGCCGTCTGGCTTGCTCGATTGGTCTACCTATGGGCTAGATCCCACGGTGGTGTAGGGGCGAATTGTATTATCTGTGCATTGTTGTATTCTTGTCAGGATAATAGAAGGCTGTCTTTCTCCCGACGGTGTAACGTCTTTTTCGCCACCTATTTTCGGAAGCTAATGCCCAGCAAGTCGAGCGCACAATATGGAAATGAGCAAATATTTTTTCTGAGCGGTGGAACAGCATCCGAGATTCCGAGCGACCATTCAGCCAAGTCGCGTGTGGAAGGGACGGCAAGACCAGCTGGAAGATCTCGAGAGAGCGGACAAGGAGGACCTCAGAGGGCTCGGTAAGCGACAAACAGCTGGACAAGGACACTAGGAAGACGATAAGGAAATACGCAACGAGTCTCTCGGTCACCTCATCATCCGTCGATTTTACCGGCATTCGAGCCGCGCCGTCATGACCGCCGTCGCTCCTTCTCCCTTGCCATTCACAAACGTCAATAGCAGACTTGTCAACGATAGCCCACGTTCAAGTCATCGACATCAACAAAGGAACAGTTCATTCCGACAACATGGAGGATTAGCCGCAGCTGCATCTCCGAGAAACGTAAATAGTCTAGCATCAACAGCAGGAGCGAACTCGACAAACGCGCTGGACGGGTATGGTGATGGAATCAAGGCCCTCTTAGCGGATCCGATAAAGTTTGAGCCGTATGCAAAGAAAGTAGTGGTGGACGAAGCAAAGTACAAGCCGATAAATGGGCAGATGGAGGCGTTAGATCACGCATCGGCGGTTGCTGGTGTGAGTGTTGCTTTCGCGCCCTTTCTCTTCTGATCGCCCTTGACGTAGCCTCTGCATTCAGCCGTCGAGACAGCCATTCTCGTACGCTGCAGGAGGAGAAGTCGCAGCACCTACACCATCTTCACATGCTTCACAGACAAACGGAACGGATCTTTGGCCTCGTCCAGTGAAAACATCTTGGCCCAATGATCCCGTGTACGAACGCCATACTAAGGGCCTGCAAAATCTCGGCAACACGTGTTTCGCCAATTCGATAATGCAAGTCATGATGTATACGCCGCCTGTGTTGCACTACCTCAGTGGAGATGGTCACAACTTTGCTTCATGTGAGTCGCGTTTGTGAACTTGATCCGGGCTTGCCGCCAACATGAGCTATCAGCCATTCCGCTGGTTGTACAAACAGTATACTGATACCGCTCTATCGCGTATGTGTTCAGGCCCACTGTCTTCAAAGGGTTTCTGCCTTACCTGCGAACTACACAAAGCACGACGGAATCTATGGACACCGAACGGAAGCTCATGGGCACCAAAAGACATTATGAGGTCGATAAAAAGTATGTGTACCGGGCCGTCAAGCTTTCTTTATCCGGCTAACAGTATGACATGATGGTCATCAGAGATCTGTCCGACCATGCGGCAGTACCGACAAGAGGATGCCCACGAGTTTTTCCGATACGGCATTGACCTGTTACATAATGAGGCTTTAAAGGTTGCGAAGGCTACGTGAGTGTGGCGATTCGGTCTGTCTCTCGCCTACCGGCTGACACGACGATAACTTTCCTGTAACTTTCAGGAAAGAACCACATGCAGTTAAAGAAACAACGTGGATACACAAAGTTTGGGGTGGTCGCTTACGATCTCGAATCACCTGTCACGACTGCGGAAACAACAGCGACACGTTTGACGCTTTCCTGGATTTGAGTCTCGATGTGGATAGAAACATTGATTCGGTCAAAGATGCTTTGGCTAAGTTTGTGCAAAAGGACACGCTGAAGGGCAAGAACAAGTACAAGTGCGAAAAGTAGGTCTTCACGGTCTGTGTCTAGGCTCAGCCGGGATCGGTATTGACCCTTTTCTCGATTCGCGTACCAGATGCAAGAAACTCGTCGACGCCACCAAGCAAATGCTAATCGTAAAGGCGCCAGAGGTGCTCTCCTTGCACCTAAAACGATTCACACCTACTGGACGAAAAATCACATCGACTATCAAGTACACAGCCAACTTGAATCTTGACCACTACATGGACAGCGAGTCGCCAAGCCCATCATACGAACTTTACGCCGTTACCGTGCATCAAGGATCCGGTCCGCATATCGGTCATTACTACTCGTTTGTGAAGAACAAGAATGGCAAGTGGTTTGAAGCGAATGATGAATCGGTCAACATCTCGCAGGCAAAGATCTATGCATCAGCGTATATCCTCCACTACATTCGCAAGCCAGGCAGCGCCTTAGATGCGATCAAGGCAGGAAAGCAGAGTCAAATATACACGCCGAGGAAAGGTCCTTCAGAAAACGGTCGAATAGATCGGAATGGGTCGCAAGCCGCGACACCAAACACTGAATCGACACCGATCAAGCGTGGCGAAAAAAGAAAACACGGGAGTGAAGACGGCGCTTCAGACGAAGACGAGGCAGAGCGACAATCAGAAAAGGGACCAACGCCGGCAAAGTCAAAATCCAATGCGCCAAGCGCTCCAGATGGCCACGCTTCACCAGATGAGGAGCCACATGCACGGAAGAAGAACAGAGCACAGGACAGACCATTCGCACCGGTCCCGGCTCAGCAGTTCGGTTACGGCACTTCCTCGGTTTCACAAGCTCTCAAATCGGCACATGGTGACGACCGTGTATTTGAAGCTCGTTCGCAGGGATATGGGCACAAAAACGGAGGCAAGAATCGAGGTGGCAAGGTCCATTCATCACCGTATAACACGGCAGGCGGTATGGACTCGAAGCGACCGAAGAAAAAGATGAAGGGGCGGGATTTCAAGAAATCAAGCTTCCAGTAATTGTTCGGTCACTCGGTAGCGATACTATCAATCCATCACATGTCGGTCATGCCTTGTGGGTCCGCCTTTGGTTACGCTTGCCTATTGGCTACCGATGTTCATCATCCGCCAACTCGAGGTCGAAAGTCACTTCGTGTTTTGAACACGCTTGGCCGTCACATGAGCACTCATATATAGAAGATAGATGCTTTCCCAGCACGTTGTAAGGACTTTTGCATATAATACCTTGTCTACGCCACGGGTTACTACTACACATATGCATATTCGATTCACATCATGGATGAGGCGTAGAGAGAGAAAGAGAGAGAGAGACGGCACTACAGTTTTATCTTTCCATAGGTGTTGTTCTCCAAGCTAGCAGTTCTTTGCCCTTTACTGTTCCTTGACTTTCTCTATCGTCCTGCCGCGGCATTTCCTCGTCTATCCTACTTCCATCCAGAATGTCACTCGGATCTGCGTAGTTCCCAGCGACCAGTAACTTTCGAATCGCAAATTTCCGCATTGCTTTACGCTCTTCCTGCATCTCCTCGGCCTCGACACCTCTCTCCCGGATCCCGACGTCCATATCCAACTCCACCTTCTTCACTTGATCCATCAGTCCGAGTAGCCCCTCTAAGCCACGCAGCATTTCGTCTTCTTCTTGCGAACCAGGAAGGGGAGGTGCGATGGCCGCCATTCTGTGCAGGCGCTGTAGCTCGGCGGATGTGATTCGAGTCGGTGGTGGGTTGAATATCTCCGCCGGTAAGACGGTAGGCTGGAGCGGTAAGCCTAGTTCGTCTGTTGCGATCTGCGGATTCAGGGGATCGAAGGCCGGAAAAGTGTTCATGTTCGAGGTTGAATTGGCGCGGGATTGCGATAGAAATACTGTTGTGGCTAGTGCTCGAAATGGTAGGCGTGTATGTTGTGTTGAGGCCTGTCTGGGAATACCGCACAGGCAAGGTGTCCGGAGGACAGGGTGGATAGCTTTGAACATCTGTAGTCCTTCTTGCTTCGCCGAGTGCCGCTACTTTCGGCTGCAGAATTGGTACGATGAATTTCGCTGAAGTGATGAGAAGGTCGAAGATTCAGGACTGACTCTGCGTTCTGTTTGAGATTTTATCCGCCGGGTTTTGTAAACACTGCACGGTAAGATGACATGGCCCTCAACCCTCTATAATTCTATAATCAGCCATCACGACCTGGAGATATTCGCATGGCTCGCGCCAACAACCAACGAAGCTGAAACGATCGACGAGCGACACAGGAGACAGAGTACAGCAGCAATCTGTCTACTACATACTTCTTAACCTGTCAGAGTTATATTATATTCAACTTCTACCTAGACAAGCACTAGCGAACAGCTCGGGTTCGTCTTTCACTGCCTCCCTAGTATCTCGCTCGCGCACTCTTCCACCTCGACAGGTTCGTCACATTCGATATGAGCGAGTAAGCGACAATCCTTCCGAGGTAATTCACCAATGGAGCTAAATTATCTCTTCTTTTCTCGTTCTCTCTAGATACTGGGTATCAAAGAAACAGTACTGGTGTCAGTACTGCAAGATCTTCATTCGAGATGACGCTCCGGTGAGTCGTCTAGATGTTGTGTTCAACTGTCGTTGTGGCGTTGCTAACCTCTTTGTCTGTGGAACCCAGTCGAGACGTCAACATGAAACGGGGTTGCGGCATCAGGGCAACAAGGAGCGATTCCTCCGAGATATATACAAGAGTGGAGAGAGGTCGGTAAGGGAAAAGGCAGAGGAGAAGAAGATGATGGCACAAATTGAACAGGTAAGCTCTTCCGGCACTTTCAGCTGGATATGCACTCACGATTAGTTTCACGCTGCACTCTAGCAAGCCGCTTTAACACATCAGAATGCTGCGAATTCATCTGCTAGTATAACAGCGGCTCCTACAACCGGTTCGGCATCGCCTTCAGGATCCAGTGCGCCAACAAAGGGAAAGCTCGCGGCTGGACAGCCTGTAAATACAGATAAATACGCCAACTACAGCACCGCGGCATCCCTGGGCTTTGTCGATGCCGATGCCATCTTGGCGGAAAGAGCAAAGTTGGAGAGAGAGGAAAGGGCGAAGGTGGGACAGGCAGGAACATGGGAGACCGTTGCTGTGATTGCCCCTCAGGATATCGACGAAGAGGAAATAGGGGAGGAGGACCCTCGGTATGCCTTTAATGCAACTGACGAGGACAACAAACATCAGCTAGCCGGGCTCTTACGAGGTAGTCTGGACGAGGACCCGAGTGGGGAAGCGAGAAACTTTCGATTTGAAACTGATCGACAGCCGGGTGAATCGTCGGATAGGCCACGTCGAGTCAAGCCGGATATTTACGACGACGGAGGATGGGATCCGGATTCGATTTTGAAGCTGGGTAAGAAGACGAAGAGAGAGGCGAGCGCATTGGGGGATGTAGAGGCGGATGTCAAGGTCAAGGTGAAAGACGAAATGACGCAGGAACAATATGGAAGCGCCGAAGATGGTGAAGCAGCAAAAGGCAAAAGCACCTCGGATGGACCACCGAGAGCTGGTGATGAGGCGAATAGGCAATCTCCAGCGAATGCGGGATCATCAATCGTGAACGAGGAAGAAAGCAAAGTTAAATCGACGGGAGGCGGCATGTTCAAAAAGCGCAAAGCTCCAGGAGCTGCAAACCGCAGTGTGCGGCAGAAGATGTAACGGGAGTGAATCTCCTTCTTTTCCCTTGAACTGTATTTCCACCAGCATGGTAGTTGTAATCTCACACAATGTATTATAATAGAGATGCAGTACATACTCAACACACTGAAGGTAGTCGATCTCTCTACATAGCTACATAATAGCTCATGAAATAAAGTGGAATAACAGTGGAATGATGTCGCGTGCGCGATCGGGGGAAGCGACAAGTGTTAGTGATTAGCGTCAACCACCAAAGTAAACAGGTCCATGGCACTCCATTCGAGTATACTGTATCTGATCCGACCGATACGAATCCGATATAGCGCAACGAATACGGGACTGGCAGTACGGACGGCCAAAGATGCTCCTTCAATAAGCTTCAGAGCTTCTCACGCGAAATCGAACGGACCGCGAGTACAACAACAATCCTGCGGCCGCTTCCTGTCTCGCCCACATCCTCGTCATTTTGGACATCCTGCAACGATCACACACGATCAACCCACTTCCAGCTCTTCGAATCCGTCCACGACGGCTGAACGACTGGTATGACGCCGCCGCAGCTTCCCGAAGCTGTCGTAGGGGAAGAAATCCGGGACGCAGCTGTAGCCAAAGATTCACAGCGCTCGGAGGAGGAGCAACCGGGTAGCCTGATCGAAGGACTTTCAAAGATACCAGATAACGCAAAGGCGACAAAATCCCAACAGGAAGGTGGGCCGGACGAGACGGGCGAAGAAACAGAGCCCGCCGATGGAGACAGTGAAGATCAACGGACCGAAGGTTCACCTTGTGATCTGGATCAGGAAAATCAAGACACGCAGCTTGTGCAAGAGGAACTCGTTCCCGACTTTCAAGAGGGGAAGAAGCGGGTCAAGGTAAGTCGGTTTCTCCGACGGCTATGGCGCAGGGCAACGAACTAGATGACCCTTCTTCATCTGGTCTGAGATCTTATCGTTAATCTGTTCGTCTGCGCTCTAGGTTTACGAATTACGCGGTCAAGCTTGGGAAGATAGAGGAACCGGATTCGTAGAGGGAATTTATGACGAGGCTTCTGATGAAGCTCTGTTGGTCGTTACACGAGAAGAGAGTCATGATCCTACAAGTGAACCGGAACAGGGAGATGCACCGGGTCAAGGTGAAAATGAAACTGAACCTACTGAGCCTGGTGGTTTCTTTCGAGAAGGAGAGGACCCTTTCCTACTGAGAACTAGAGTTGGAAAGGCGGATCCATACTCGAGACAGCAAGGTAAGTGTCGGTTGAGCGCTCTCGGCGTGAAAGTCTCACCTCGAGAGGATGTCAGCGTTGACGTTTATTTCTTTAAATATAGAAACGTTGATTGTGTGGACGGAACCAACGGGGATAGATGTCGCTCTGTCGTTTCAGGATCCAGAAGGCTGCAATAACATTTGGGATTTCATTCAAGAAGTTCAACGACATCTGCAGCTCATATATGGTGAGACTGCCCTACAAATGCGAAATTGAGTCTCTACAGGCGGACTCACATTCACCTTTTCCGGAATAATAGATGATCAAGTACCGATGTCTGCATCCTCATCATCACCCATGCCTGCGTCGCCACAGCTCGGTCCCGAACAAGTCAATCCCGTACATACGGAGAGAGAAGGACGGGCTTGGGGGGCTTTGACAATGGGTAATCTCAGGTAAGTAAAGTACGCAACCGCTAGACGTCGTTTGTTGCTGACCAGTCTTCTTGAGCATATAGAGAGCAAGAGACCAGTCTAAAACTATCATCCAGATCCATCGCAGGCAGGGAGAAGACCGTGGAATTTGTCATCTCAAACGTAAATGCGGGGTTTCGGTCGTTTTGCAGGGTTTCAATGCTGAAGTTGGTCTGTCTTCCCCTAGGATTATGTCCGACAAATGATCCAGGTTTTCAACATGGCTGAAGACATGGAGAGTCTAGAAGACTTGCATTCTCTGTGTACGATGATGTCGACCATATGTGAGTTGATCGCCGAACTAGTGATATTATCGAGTACTGAAATAAAGAAATTCGGTGCAGTATCGCTGAATGACAACGGCTTATACGAATATCTCCTTCAAGAAGATGTGTTTATCGGGATGGCAGGTATTATGGAATGTGAGTCAACTAGATCAATCGTCGATCCCGTCGCCAAGCCTAATCTCAACTCTGTAATTCAAAAACCAGATGATCCTGAGTATCCAACATATAAAGCTACGTATCGCGACTTTCTCTCGGAGGGCTCTCGCTTCAAAGAAGTCGTTCCAATAGAAGACGAGACAATACGAGCCAAAATCCACCAAACATATCGGTTACTATATCTGAAGGACGTGATATTGGCTCGAGTACTTGACGATCCGATGTTCAACATTTTGAATTCGCTGTTATTCTTCAACCAAATCGACATCATTACCCATATTGCGACCAACGATGCGTTTCTGCATGAATTATTCGCTGGCTTCAAAGATCACAAAACGAAAAGCAAAGCATCCACAGATAAATCCGCGAACATCGCACCGATAGGGGGACTAGACGAGGACGAAGTCAAACGTAGAAAGGATATTGTGGCTCTTCTACATCAGCTGATGTTGATGGGTAAACAGGTGCAAATGCAGCACCGTCAGCAGCTATATCGCACGCTAGTAGAAAGAGGATTGCTGTTCGTGTGCGAATGGGCTTTGCAGCAACAAGATCCAGTAATCCTCAATCAAATTGCGGAGATGCTCGGTATAGTGATCGATCACGACGTCAATGCCGTCAGGTCCCACGCACTAAGGGAGCATGCCGAAAAGCGAAGAACCATAGCGGAAGACATGTCCTTACTGCTGCTGTCGTCGAGTGATTTAGGGCTAAAAAGTCAGATGGCAGATGCGATACGTACGCTTGTAGATATAGGTGGTGAAGGTTCCGAGGTAAGCTCCTCCTCGCAATCGTCTTGCTTCCTTTGCTGAAAATATCACTTGCGTTTCAAACCAGGTTCCTGCTATGCTCCGCACGCAACGTGATCAGGCCACTGGAGATGCATTTCTCGGGTACTTTTACGAGGCTTGTATAATCGACATGTATCGCCCAATGCTTGAACTCCCAGACTTCAAACAATACAAAAGTGGGTTCTTACACTAGTCGTCCTATGCAGTTTCCGTTTATCTCATATGTTTTCCCTTCAGCCAAACCCGTCACATTGGCCGCTGCCGAGATAATGCTGATGCAGTATCTATCAGAATTGCTGGCATTCTTTGTCGCCCAGCATGGACATAGGGCTCAGTTCTTCATCTTGTCGAATCCTGTTTCTGTTCGTATAGCAACTTTGCTATACATGAGACAAAAGCCATCGCGACACGGTAAGCATTTGGTGTGTAATTGATGGGCACTGGTACTGATGAGCTTCACCTCTAGCATCCCTTCGCTACTTCAGATCATGTTTGAAGGCTGGAAGCCACTTTATTCACCGACATCTCATCAAATACGAGCTCATGTTGCCAATGCTGGAACTTCTCGAATCCGAGTCACCTCGAGATAATATGCTTAGCTCGACCTGTTTGGACATTTTCGAAATCATTAGAAGGGTAAGTCTTCCCCCTTGGTTATCAAAGAACTGGTTACAGACAATTCCTCATGAACAGGATAACCTCAAACCGGTGATCAACTACCTTTTCGAGAAATACAAGCCAAGATTACAAGCTCTAGGGAAGAAGCCGCTCCTCAAGACATATTTGCTCGCACTAGCGCTGAGATGGGAACAGAACAATGAGCCATTGCCAGTCGAGCAGACCACGCAATCTGACGAAAAGTACGTTATGCTGCATCCGTATATCCCAGCCATTGTCTCTGACCTTGGGATCATCATGTCAGTGGATCTTTCAACAAGACAATGGACACTACGGAAGATGATTACTTCAACGGCGACTCGGATGAGGAGGAGATCGGTCCCATGCCACCCTCTGCGGTGGTTCCGACAAGTCCTGCTGGAGGTCAAAAACGTAAAAGATTTGGAGAAACCGATCCGGTCGACATTACGCCGCCAACAAAGATTACTAAATTGGGCATTAGGGCGCGATCTTTCTCGGGCGGCGTTCTTGGACTGGATTACGATGACGGCTCAGATTCGGATTCCTCTGAAGCATCTCCACAGACACCGGGTCTTGACAAGGGCCTACGGCCGTCCGCGCCAATCAGAAACGAGAGTACAAACCTGCTGGCCTCGTCCGCGATGGAAGACCAGGAATCGGTTGGAACCGACACGTCGTCTTCGCCAGGGAACAAGCTTAGGCTCAAGTTGGATGCGTCGCCGGGCCCGGTACCTCAGGATTTGGATGATGTTGCGTCCAGGATCGCTAAAAAGCGGCGGCAAGAAACCGAACAGGATGACGATGGTTTGGCGAACTTGCTGAACAACAACAAATCGACGGCGAGTCGACCCTCCTCCAAAGGTGATCAGCAGAAACTGACCGGAAACAAGGAGAAAACAGCGAGTGGGGTCGCAGGGCTTGGTCTTGCGATGAAAGATGCGGGGAAGAAGCTTAAAATCAATCTGGGCTTTGGCAAGAAGAACACGAGCGAAGGAGACAAGAAGAAGAGCGAACTAGATTCCCAATCAGCAAAAAGAAACTAGACGTGTTCAACTGTATCATCATCGATAGACGCATCGCTGCCAAGGCGACACTTCCTTTAGCATGCATGTTGTATTTGGGAAGAAGGCAAAAGGACGATGGTGATGTAGGTATCCCGTCGAGTATTGTATGGTTGGACGAAGGTAGTCGGCTTTTGACCTCTGACTAGGAACCACTTTGCAGAGCTGAACCAAGAGAGCTACCGACTACAAAGAGGCAAGAAGGGGTCGCCGAAATAAGCTTCAAAAGTTGAGAAGATCGATAAAGCGATCGCAAAATCACGCTAATAACAGCTAAGCTAGCCGAAGCATCACTTTCGAAAGCTTGACAGTTTGATCATCTACAAACTCGTCTATCGTCTATGTCCTTTGCACCGCATCCTCAATTGGAAAGCTTCGAATATTGTGTCTGCATACTGCAACCAATAGTTACTGAGGTAATCCTAAGATGGAGACGAGTCGAGTGCAAATTAAACCGCTGAGTCCTGCTGCCGAGGGTATGTATCAACAGTGTCTGCTCCTATTGATTATCGATGCTGACTTTATTGCATCAATGCCAGATGACTTGATTGACTTTCGGCTAAGCCATCCGGATACGCTTGCAAAACAGGTCAACCGTCATCTGTACCTATTGGATACTTCATACCTGTCCGAAGACCTGCAACCCGCCGCAACAGCAGAAATCGCCAAACGTTCAGAATCATTAGAGCTGGATGTGACTAGATACACGCTTGCTCTCAAGCGGGCACGAAAGGCCACGGAGGCGCAGAAAGCTCAGCAGGAGGCGTACAAGGCTCAAACGAGCGCTCTAGGTAAGATTTGGCTCTTGGTCCCTTTCTCTCTTGTTTGGACTTAACGGGCTCCTCAACATATAGCACAAAAGTGCCAGGAGCGCCGGGAAGAGATCCACGTCGAGCGTCAACAACTTGATTTCGCCAAGAAGAAGAAACAAATGCACGAGGAATGCGAGGCACTCGCAAAACAACTCAAATCGCGACCACGGAAAAAGGCCGAACTGGACAAGTAAGTAGCTCGCGACCTCGTACAATGTAGCAGCTGCTAATCCTGACGTCTGTGTTAGCTTGATCGGGGAATTGGAGAATCAGATCAAGGAGCAGGAAGAGCTTATCGCAGCATATCAGACCGAAAGCGCGGCTCGCCTCGAGGAATTCGATCAAGTATTCACCGCCCTGGACAAGGTGGTACAGGTAGAAAAAGTTGAACCCGGTCGATCAACCGCAGACTTGCCGGCTCTGGAAGAGGTTCTTGCAAGCGCTTCGGAAACAACGCAGGAAACATCCACCGGTTCGGACATTGGTAAACGGCTTGACCCCAAGGCCTCAGTGTTCACGCCTACTAGCCGACCAATCCTTCCGGGATCGACCGCGGGCGCAACTAGCGTCACCAAATCATCTTCTGGAACTTCCCGCGCAGGTGCCAATCTCCGTGGTAAAGACAAACATGGCTCCTCTGCCGCCGCCGGTACAACGAACCGAGTAACCCCCGCTTCGATGACAAGGACAAAATCGTCTACTAGCGTCGGAGGCAAGAAACCCACACCTGCCAGCGGGACAAGGTCAAGAGCGGCTCCCACCAGCGGAGCTGCTTCCAAAGAAGCCAATCCACCTCGAACTGGCGGAAGACGACAAGCGACCAACATTCCATCACAGCTGAAGACGTCGACGATCAATATGGAAGATGGCGAGATATCAAGCAACGATGGTACTCCCGCTGCCGCCGGTTCGCCAGAGCATGTGCCAAAGGTCGGACAGACAGAGAATGCGAGTGGGAATAAGCGGAATCGGCAGGATCAGGATAGTGGTGATGCTGTCAAGAGGCGCCGAGTGGAGGAAAGCAAGAAGGATGGGGTGACGGGGGTGTGATCTGTTGTTTGTATGCCTCTGGTAGTCGTTGGCTGATTTCATCGTTCCAGCTACGGACTTTCGAGCATGATAATAGAGGTTTGCGACGCACAAACCTATGCCATGTTCGACCATGTCGACTAAAACTTGTGACAACGGACACAGTGAAGGACCTTTCGCCAAAAAAAGTTTTACTCTAATAACTTGCCTCATTTTATGAAACGATTTTTCGCCCTTCTGAGCGTTCTTGCAAAGACCTGGTTGTACCGCATATCCGTTGCTCCGTTGTTGCCTGTGCCTGTTGTTAGCTGTTGTTGCAAAGGGGCCATGTCCTATCGGTCCGACGTTTGCCGCGGCACTCCGGACCGTGCTAGCAAACGATGCGGAGTTGTTAGTTGTTATGTAGCTGTGGGAAACGAGCTGGGAAACCGCCAGCTGTAAAGACGTTATCAGGATCCGCATGTCCGGCGGACGGGCTGCTTCAAATTGGTACCACCAGAATCTCGTTACGAAGATTCCAATTTTCAATTCGGAATACATGGGCCTTGAAGATTGGGATGTGGCGATGTTGTATTGCTTTGCTTGCTCCATTCCATGCTCGAGCTACAAGCTACTACTACCCATATGCATCTTTATTGCTTACGCAGAGCAGGCGAATGATGACGACCAACAGGTAGTGGATTCCAAGCTTAAAATGTCCGGATAATGTAGTCGGGGTTGCCTGATTGCCTGATCTGCCTGGGCTGCGGTCACAGGTCGGCGGGTTTGTCGCGCATCGGGTGGAGGTCTAGGGGAAAAGCCCTTGTTGGGGGGATGACGAATGCACACCTCATCACGAATTATCGCACGCCGCCGCTTTTGATTGGGTCAGGCTGGGCTCAAGCGCTTCCCGCTCCCCCTCCTTCCGCCAGTTCGGCCCGTCCCCCGTCGTCAGCACCTTCTCGAACCCTCACCCCCTTCCTTCCTTCGTACCGTCACCGGTCCAGGCCAGTCCAACGCTTTCATTTCGTTAACTACCTCTCATCATCTACATCGTCTTGATCAATCTCGTCGCTTGTTGAACCATCGCACTTGTGCTTCATTCCACTTTTCGTCCCTCTATTTCCATCTCTCAAAATGTCTGGTGATCTGTGAGTACTTTGACTATCATCCGGTGTCCGAATTTTGGCCATTGGATTGCGACGGATATCGGTCAGACGGTATTCGAGTCCAAGAGAGAACTCTGGTACACCTTCCGACGATAAGTCTGACCACACGGTCTCACAGTTGTTCGCGAAGAGCAAGAGCACGTCGTTTGAAAGGGCGTCTGTCAGTCGTAGATAACAGCCAAGACTGACTTTTCCCTTATCTGGCAGCGCAAACATCGGTTTGATCGGTTTGGCCGTCATGGTAAGCTATTGCCTCTTTGTAGTCTACGAACAGAATGCTAATCCTCTTATCTATCCAGGGTCAAAACTGTGAGTGTTCATGGCATTCGCAATAGCATTCTGTGAATTCCGCACGGACGGAATGACGCTTGCGAGGCGAAAAACGTGCGACGTAAAGCTTACGATGAACCCTTTGCAATCTCCTTCCAGTGATCTTGAACATGGCCGACAAGGGTTTCAAGGTCTGTGCCTACAACCGAACTATCTCCAAGGTCGATGACTTTTTGGCCAATGAAGCCAAGGGTAAGTGAATTCTGAACGAGTTCTCGTTCATATCCCCTGAATACTTACACCGACGCTACAATCTAGATAACGCCAACGTTATCGGTGCCCACTCGGTCGAGGAGCTCTGCAAGAAGCTCGAGCGACCCCGAAAGATCATCTTGTTGGTCAAGGCCGGTTCCGCTGTTGACAGCTTTATCGAGCAGCTCGAACCTTTCCTCGAAAAGGGTGACATCATCATCGACGGTGGTAACTCGCACTACCCCGACTCGATCCGAAGGACCAAGGAACTCGAGGCCAAGGGTCTCCTGTTTGTCGGTTCCGGTGTTTCCGGTGGTGAGGAAGGTGCCCGACACGGTCCTTCCTTGATGCCAGGTGGTTCCCCCGCCGCTTGGCCCGCGATCAAGGAAATCTTCCAAAAGACCGCTGCTCAAGCCATGGGCGAGCCCTGTTGTGACTGGGTCGGAGAGTCCGGTTCAGGACACTACGTCAAGATGGTTCACAACGGTATCGAGTACGGAGACATGCAGCTCATCGCTGAAGCCTACGACATCTTGAAGCGAGGTTTGGGCTTGCACGAGTCTGAAATCGCCGACATCTTTGACAAGGTGTGTATTTAGTTTGTCTCCACTATTCTTACAGCATTGAATCTGACCATCAATGTTACTATCCACCTATCAGTGGAACACTGGTGTCCTCGACTCGTTCTTGATTGAAATCACTCGAGACATTCTCCGAAAGAACGACGAAGATGGAGAACCCATCGTCACCAAGATCCTCGACAAGGCCGGTCAAAAGGGTACCGGTAAGTGGACCGCCATCAACGCCTTGGACTTGGGTTGCCCCGTCACCTTGATCGGTGAAGCCGTCTTTGCCCGATGCTTGTCCGCCATCAAGGACGAACGAGTTAGAGCTTCCAAGGCTCTTGCCGGCCCCGAGCGAGAGACCTTCTCCGGTAACAAGCAGCAATTCATCGATGACCTCGAGCAGGCCCTTTACGCCTCCAAGATCATCTCGTACGCTCAGGGATTCATCTTGTTCCGAGAGGCCGCCAAGGAATACGGATGGAACTTGAACAACGGCGGTATCGCTCAAATGTGGCGAGGTGGTTGCATTATCAAGTCGTACGTCTCGATCGTGGGGGGTCTTACTTGTTGGCGCCGCGTCTGACTTTCCGTTTTCTACCTTTTTAGAGTCTTCTTGGCCGACATCACCAAGGCTTTCCAGAAGGACCCCAAGCTCGAGTCCTTGTTGTTCGATGACTTCTTCAAGAACGCCATCGAGAAGGCCCAGCCCGGATGGAGGCGAGTTGTTGCTCAGTCCACCTTGTGGGGTATCCCCATCCCGGCCCACACCACCGCCTTGTCTTTCTTCGACGGTTACCGAACCGAACAATTGCCCGCTTCCTTGATCCAGGCTCAGCGAGACTACTTTGGTGCCCACACTTTCCGAGTCATCCCAGGCAAGGAGACCAAGTCGCTGCCCCTCAACCAGGACGTCCACGTCAACTGGACCGGTCGAGGCGGTAACGTCTCTGCCTCCACCTACAACGCTTAAACAAGTCGTCGTGAAAGCTCTTTGGGCTTTTCAGCGTCTTGTTTTGGAGTAGTGGTCTCGCGAACTTTGGTGGTACGGATGAAAGAAAAACTTTAGAGACAAGCAGCATGTTGTCAAACAACATGTCGCGTTGTCGGGTTTCCCTGGTCACAATTAGCTGCAAATACTTTGTATCGTTCATGTTAACAGGTGAACATTGGATAATGGAATACGAAAACAAGTCATCTTCTCGGTTGCAGCTTCCGCTATGAGCGGTGTGCATGTTGCTTTGCAGTCTCTGAGATTACCAACGCTCAGTCTTTCTGTGATTTCTTGTACCACAGCAGAACATAATAGACCTTTGTCTGCAAAGGGGTGACGGGAATATCAGTCGCTCACATGTCGCATACTTGCGCAAGCCTCTTCCCATGCCACAGAATGCTCAAGAAGGAGCTGTTGAAACGTATTGTCAGGTCTCCAGGCACAACCGCCATTGCTTCCCGCAGGTGCATGACATGACTCTGCGCTCATACAAAGGCCGGACTAGAAGTAATCTCATTATTACGACAGTCTGATATTATGTTATGACTAGAAGTAAGCTGTGTGGAGTTAGCGAAGCAGCGTTTCGCATCTCAGTCGCGTGCGACGGTAGAAGGCCCTTGTCAGGTCTGCCTGCGACTCTGGAACTCCAGAGTTGCGGCCTTTAATGATAGCATAAAATCTTTGATTCCATTGACTCCACCCCCTCTTAGTGTTCCGGGAATCTGCGTGCGGTGGCCCTCAGGCAAGAGAGATTACAATCACCCGACTCCATTCCTCCCTGAAATTCGACATCATTTTTGAACCTGCTGTGCGAGTGCTAAGGTTCACATTGGGTACAAAATGCCCTCTCAGTATCGAGGTGGTGTCAACGAGGTCAATGGTAATCCACCATCAAAGCTGGGCTTGCGCAGTCAGCGACGATGTACTGCAACTTCTCTCTCACACCTCATTGAACTGCAATCTAGAACAAGAAGCAGGCATCGAGTTCATTCTTTTCCAAGTATTCATATCCAGCCTACAGTTTATATGCTCGCTTTTTGCTTTTACAACTAGCTTGTATTTTCCATTCTTAAGTCCATGTCTGCATTTCTTTTCACGGTTTGAATTCTGACTGCTCATCACTTCAAAGTGGCGAATCCGACTCTGTTGTTGGCCAAATCGTAGACGGAGTATACGTTGGAAAGGAAAGCATCTCCTACCAACCAAGTGGATCCAAGACCCATGCTGTCGAACGCGATCAATGAGGCTAAAGCAAGAGATGGAACATCAGAAATGGGATTGCGATCTCGTAGAACCCAGATACTACTTACCGAGACAGTATCGTGTGCTTCCCTTCGTGCCGACGTAGCCCTGGTTCACGAACGACGCGTAGGGTATGCTGAATGACCTGCCAGCGAAGGCTGCAATAAGAAAGGGAGACATTTAGTAAAATTGCACAAACCGTTGCGTGCGTTTCCACTTACTCAAGGAGATCGCAGCCGAGCCAGTACAAGGGATAGCGTAGTACCCGTCGTATCCAGTGTATCCGAAGGAGCTCAAGGGGTAGTTGCTAGGGAAACCGGTGTAGAAAGCCTTGCCATCGGTGCTACTGGCGTAGATGAGGGTAGTTCCTGAAAACGGCGCACAAAAAGGGTCAGATAAGGGATGAGAGCTTGGCAACTCCAAGACTTACCGGTGTCAATGATAGCCTGTCGGTTTGAGACCTTTGCGGACCCGCCTACATTGGCAGAACCCATGGCAACCTGCCAGTACCCTTGTTGTGTAACGGGAGTGTAAGTCACCGCTCCAGAGTATGCATTGGCATCCAATCCGCCGAGACTGAGCTCTGCTCCTGACGCAGTAAGCTTGAAAGCGAAAAGCCCGCTAGAGACGGCGCCTTGCGAGTACAAGGTAGCTGGATGTATTATTTTGGATGAGCGTTGGTGCACAATGACAGACGGGTATTCTAGCAACTTACAAAAGAGAGGGGCAGCCTTTTCCGTACTGAGACTCTGGTACGCCATACCAACAAGCCTATTGAAGGGAAAATTCAATCGCTACATTAGTCGATGTTCAGGTCGTGATTCGAAATGTCAAACACTTACCCGTCGAATGTGGCACCAGTAGTAGAGCTGGCAGTGGTGGCGTAACCGACAGCCTGACTTTTTGCGCTCAGCCCGGCGACGGTAACTGTGTCGGTGTATACCTCGCCTGAAGTTGTGGATCCGTCACCATAGCTGATGGAAAAGGTTCGTCCTTGATCTTTGGCGGTGGATGAGGCGGAAGGAGTGTATTTGTGTCCTGTACCGCCACTACTTCCAGGGACCCAGAGGTCTGACGAGCCCTATAGATCACAACCGAGGCAAGCAGTTAGTAAAGGTCGCAGGTCGTCTGCCTGAAAGCAAGTTGGACGTACGGTGTCAAAGTCCATCAGAAAGGACTGGGCAGGCGTGCCGATGGTGATAGACCCCTGCCAGTATGAGCCACCTTGTTCAGCTGTAAGGCTTTCTTCGGCAATGGCTCTCTTGGCAAGGTTCGACTCCCGCTTCTCCTTCTTGTCAAACCCAGCAAGGGCCTTGCCAGTATTCTTCTCGAAGTTGGAAAGCTGGTTGTGAATCTTGCCTCGAAGGTGGTTCTCTTGAGACTTAAGCCAGTCAAGGTCGGGCTTCTTTTCGCCATCCCTTGCTACGAGAGGCGCGGTCCCGACGTAGTGCCTCGCAAGGGGAATTGCCAAAGCTCCGCTGGGCTCGACAGGTGCTGCAGTGGCTGACAGCGCCAAAAGCTGCAAGAGGGTGAGGACGGTGCCAACAGGCAAGCTGAGGAAGTTCATGATGTTGTGTGGTGAAAAGTTGTTAGTTGATAGTAGTTGGGTTGGAATACTGGGAGGAAGTTGACCTCAATCGACCCCATGGTTTTGATTATATAGTACTCCCGATTATTGTATGAATGGCGGCAACCATTGGAAAGGGTGGTCGCCACCCTGAGTTCCGCTACGAAGGACTCGGTACCGCATGGTCCCTCTTCAATATGTTGATAGGGCCACTGTTTCGTGTTCCTCGCCAGCTTTAGCATGTCTGTTAGTCGGTTTGCTGATAACTTCAGGCATCGTGGGCTGAATAGGTGGCTGAATACTGGCGCCTGGATCGGTGTCCTCCTTTACCGGTCCTCTACCGGATCTCGATATGGAGGCAGTCTAGATCGTTGCGGTTACCTCACCAGTACACCGGACGGCAGAGGCACGGGCTGGGAAACCCACCGAAAACTAGTTACTAGATTATTGCATATCCTTGAACCTCAAACGGCCTCAAACGCCTAGCTAAACGCTTCCGTCTGCAGTTCGTATCGCAGCTCGTGCAGCTGTTCGTCCCCAGATAAACTGTACGCACTAGTTTTGTCGATTGCACAACGGGACGCTATCGTGCCTTGCGAACCGGAAATAGCTGAATCATATTGGAGCTGCTTCACTGCTTCCAGCTCTGCTTCCTCTCGCCACCAATTTGAGCTCAACTTTGCCAGCTACTTTGCCAATGACCTCTTTCACTTGTCCGGAAACATGATTGGGGAATAAGGACAATTGAAAGAGGAAAGGGCCATACACCATACAGTAGTCCAACAAGAGCTTCCAACAAGCTCTTTGACATACGACTCTCTTCTCTAGCCCATGGCAGCTGTATGAACCCATGAGGACGAAGCGATAACAGTAGGGCAGAGCGAGCGGTGGCGTCTTAGCTAATGAAGCAAGTGGAAGACTTTCTCTAGAAGAACGAACTATGCGCGACCATGTGTTTCCAACGTTATTACTAGAGAGTGTCTAGTCTAGTGTATCCTTGTGTGCAACATCTAGTTGCTAGTTTGAACCACGTATGGTTGGCAGGGGTAACTCAGGTCTTGCTCAAATGGCGAACGAAGGCCAATAATGACGAAAACTATCCCTCGTGGGTCGTCGTTCACTCATTGTTTAAGCGCGCGTGATGAAGTGCGTTATTCCATCTGTTGCACCAACCCTCCGGTCGTGGTAACGTTCATAGTAGTCTACAGCTAAGCGGAGAGAGGGTAGGCTTAAGCAAGCTCTTTTGCAAATGCGGCACACAGAGGGTAGACCAGGTACCATACTGCAGCGACGCCGCTGTCTCCAAAGATGTCATAGTCCTGACTCCGCTCATGTGAAACAAGCATGAAAGACTAATGGGAGCCTTATCTACTTCTTGATTGATGCTATCGCTAAGTGACTCTACAGGTTGCACAGGTACACGATAACAGCAAGTCCATATGGCATCACCGATCAAGGGCTGTCAACAAAAGTTTGAGACCCCTGGACTGGGGGAAAATATGTCAAGCGGATGGTGGGACAATGCGACTGACAGTACCCTATCTCTGGATTGGCCGTGGTCCATGCGATACCTTTCTCCACCTATGGGAGGCAACACGAAGCTGCCGAACGGGTGGTGACCGAAGGAGAATCGTGTCGAAGAGGTTCATGATTGCGTCGTTCGACATCGAGAAAGCTAAGGTTTCGGAAGCAAATAGTTAATCACCCGACAAAGTAAACAACGGATTCCTCTGTCTAGTTCTTCTGTGTCAAGGGATAGAACTTCATTCAACGTCTATCACTCGGTATATGACTTGCTATCCCCTGAAAGGTATCCTACACGCTGTGGAAAGCTCCCATCATGACAGCCTCGGCTCTTTTTTCAACCGACTTCCGCCATTCTGCTCAAGCGACATGTTCATTCTCGCCCGGATCAAGTCTCTGCGCGGTTGTCGTCGATGATCACATCGTCGTGCGTTTTACAGAGGACATGCAGCTCGCCACGCATTTCGTATGCTCGTTCGACAAAGCAGAAGGAGAGAGCGACACAGAGCCAATACAAATCAAGCAGTTGGCTTGGAGGCAAGATTCGCAGTATCTACTGGCTTGTGCACCGCAAATTGGAGTCGTCTGGGTGTTTGCGATAGCCAGTGCGACGAGAGAGCGAAGGGCAGTGCTGAAGGCTGGAATCGAGGGATTCGTGAGATGCGAGTGGAGTGGCACTGGGACAGAAGTACTGTGTTTCTCTGGAAACGGCGTGAGTAATTGTCGTTGCTGGAGAAGCTAACGTTGTGGCTGATAATCTACGGCGCTCGCTAGCTGCGAATCTCGATCTATAGCTTGTCAGATGGTCAGACTTCCTTCATTCAGAATTTCAAGAGCACGCCCGGCTGTCAGTCTATTCCTCGTGTCTTCCTAGCTATATGATCTGAATAAGCGCCTTCGTCGTTTAGGCCATTCTTACTCTCCAGATAGACAGTATTTCGCCCTTGTGGAACGACATCACAACAAGGAACATCTTTGTGTATATGACGCTGGAGATCGGTACAATTTGGTCCGCGTGAGTTGATCCGAGTTCAGTGGCGAAATGACTCAGCTGCTAAAGCTCAGTCGACCATTACCTTTCAGTCATTTGCCTTGTTTACAACGGATACTCAAGGTATCTCCTGGTCGCCATGTGGAAGGTGGTTAGGTGTCTGGGAAAATAGGTTAGAAGTAAGTCTATGTATGATCTATCGACTTCGGGTCACTAACAACATATGCCTGAAGTATGCCTTTTACGCATATTCTCCTTTAGGGCCATTACTTGGAAAGTTCACGCCGTCGTCCACATCATTTAGTGGCGCCGATCCCGGACTCGGAATTCGAACTGTAACCTGGGGTCCGGGAGGCAACTGGATTGCCATCGGCGGATGGGACGGAAAGGTCAGCCGTAATTCATTACAGGAGGCGGAATGGAGACTGACAAGGCGACTCCTTGTTTTTTTTTCCAGCTTAGGATCATTGAATCCGATGGCTGGCGTTGCATAAGTACCGTCGATCCTTCTACAAGGCCACCTACTCGGGCAACCGTAAGTGAATCTAAATAGACCGGGTATTTCATATCATGCTGAAAACGTTTTGCAACAGGCAGTATGGAGGCAGCCGAGTGATTGGCTTCAGCAGAGTAAAGGAACACATCCCGTCCCTTGTAAGTCCCGTTTCGAACTCTCCCTCGACAAATCCAGGCGCTTAATTACTTGTTGTACCTACCAGTCTCAAGTGCCCCGATGTTTCATGAGTGGCCAAGACGGAAAGCAACCCCCTTGAAGAGCAATCCAGGCTTGGGCATCAGCCAAATTGAATGGAACGTTGATGGCTCATGTTTCGCCGTTAGAAGTGGTGAGCTTCAAGTCCAGCATGAATCACCCTTCACAACGACTTTGCTGACAGATGTACTGCATTCTCCATAGACACCATCCCGAACGTTGTTCAGATATACTCCTTCCTATCTGACGCCACGTCGCTGCCAACCGCTGTCAATCTAATAACAGCGATCATATTCAAGCATCCTCTTCGGCAAATGAGATGGAATCCTCAACGCGCCAAGAAACTGGCCATGTGTACGCTCGCGGACGATTTTGCACAGTCGAACATGGACTCGGGAATTTTCATGTGGGATGGGGAGTGGGAAGAAGAAGATAGTTTCACCGGGCCAGATGAAACGAAACAAGGCGTAGTTGAAGCTACCGTAATACCATTTGGTACGTGTACAGCGTCAGTCTGTCAAGGGATACTTGAAGGTTGCTTTCTAACACAAGCTTGCCTTGCAGCGGGCTTCAAAACGCACGATATTCGGTGGGCGCCCGATGGTACTGCTTTATCGATCATAGATCGCGATCAGTTTTGCGTGCTGCATGATACAGAAGGCTTCACGAGTGATGCGATGCCCGGAAGCACAGAGCTGTCGTTGATACAGGAGTGAACGATGTTGATCGCCGGTAGTGTCATGATTAGAGCTAATAGTTGTATATGCCACCCGTTGTATATGAATCAGTTATCCAGCAAGCTTACATACCATGAAAGAATTTTGTACAGTTAGGGGTCAGTCAATATGCAATGGATGATTCAATATCATAGAATCATGGGGTATATAGGGGAAACCAAATTATAAACCAGGCGAGTCTCTCGACTGGTGATGCGGATCAAGCTCTACAATAAACAAAACCCCGGATATACTCAGCCGCATAGCGCTATCCAGTTTCTCCTATGCAAGACAATCTGGCACCGCAACCCAAGATCACCGCCGGCGCCTAACATCCTTTGAGTCGTCTCTACTTATTGACCGGATATGTGTGCTCTTTGCATCAGATTTGCCATCCGTCTCGGCTTCAGAACCTTCGTACCCCGAATCGCTTTGCTGATCAGCCTCGAGTCCCACGACTAATATCGTTGTCGAGTCTGGTGATAACTGCTTCTTTTGCTCGCGGAGCGCAGTTTTGGCTTCCTTGTCTGCAAGCTTGGTTTTTCGCTCCATGTTCTTCAAGGCATCGTGAATAGGATCTAGATCCTCCCTCGGTGGACGGTAAGAACCGCCGTACTTGTCTGCCCAAGTAAAGTACTAAGAGGAAGATTGAGATCAGCAACGCCATTGCATCTGGAGGCAGTGTTTGAACACTTACCTGACCGTAGTTACATGTAAAGTAGAGATGGTGTAGAGTGTGGTGTGCAGGCGAGTTGATGAATTTCTCCAGGAAATGACCGTGAATCATGTCACCATCGTGAATCTAAAAGTCAAACAAGCTGTTTAGTCCAATGGCTATTGATAGAATGGGAGAAGAGGCGTACCAAAATCGTCCATAGGTTGACAACCATGAACATGCCGAAGTAGAGCCATTTGTTCATAGGCAAGATGTAAGGGATGATGCTAATGATTATATCGAAGTTAGTTCCTGTCGCCGAGACCAGACAGGGATTGATGTGACGTACTGATACGGTAGGGATTGCGCATAACCGTCCACGGGGTGAAATGCCAGAGCTGAGAAGGGGGTAGGAACTAAAGGAAAAACAACGCAGTCGATCAGCAACGAGACTTTTGAAAGGAAAGACGCATAGCGAAACTCACCCAACCACCTGTGATGAGGCTTGTGTAATCGCTTGTAGAAAAACGGAATGTGGAGCCATCGGTGGATCCAATAGATACACCAATCCGTGGACAGCAAGAATACGGCCATGCTAAAGCCCAAGTACGTCCACGATCCATAACCTTCCAAGGCCGATCCCTTGAACCATCCAGCTCCATATTCCTCCACCCGGTCATATAGCAGCGTTGTTCCTCGAACTTCTCCGACGAACCATGGGACGATAAGAGCTGCCATGCCCGGCATGGCTTGCATGGACAATGTAATCTCCTTCCGGACTTGGTTCTTGAGGAAACGAGGATGATGCTCCAGACGTCGATCGAACAAGGCATAATACGACAGTGTCGATATTGACCAGTAGAGAAGGAAGGATCCGGCGTAGGCTACCCAGAAGAGGGATACTAGCTGTCGCACGACGCTATCGCGAGGGAAGAGCGACGCCGATTGATGTGTTGCGAACGGGGACGATGGATCCGTGAAGAGTAGAGGAAAGGCGTCGGGTCCACGGTGACCAAGACGAGCTATCGAGAGTCCAAGCGCGGATAGGCTGTCTTTAATCGTTGGTGCAGAGGCGGCGACATTGACATGAAGCGATCCAGCAGGGAATGCCCAAGCCCATGCGCGGTCCAAAGCGTATTCGTCCGCTATACGCAAAGCGACGTCCATCCTAAAAGATTGAGATGAATTGGTATTCCGGAGGAGCTCGAAGTGGCGGCGGATAGGTCACGAATGCTCGACGGTGAGTTTGCGACAAGTGGTTTGTGAGTGTTGCTCCGATTCAACTGGTGAGGTTGTCGTATGAAGTAGCTTTGTTATGTGTTTCCTTTGATAGCAGTTTTTGAAGCGAATGTGTCGGGGCTTATGTGAAGCTCGGTATATACCTTCAAATCGTGAAATTGAACAAGGAGCCGACTGAGGATGCTCCGACCGCGGCGTAAAGAAAGACAGTGGAACGAGCGTGTCGCGAGTGACAATGCCGAGCAGCTACGAACGGAAAACGTGGAGTGGTACGACTGACGAACGAGAGGTGGTGGTGGCAGGCAGAGGGAGGGTGATGACGGACAAAGACACTACTCTCCTCCCGACTCGCTACGAAGCGAAACACAACAGGGCAAAAGTTGGAAGGAAACAGCTTGCGCCTGTCTCGTCTCTAGCCTTTGCATTTGGAAAACGAGAATCGTACGACCGACCGATAAACAAAAGAAAACACGCCCAAGCGCCTGCCTCGGTCGCGTAGAATGCCTCCACACCCGGTTGCCGAGTTTGTTTACAATGTGGATCTTTTGATCTTCCTCCGTGTGTCATATCTGATTACGGGGTTGCCAGCTGGGTTGCCATGCTCGGATACTACGTATAGCACGCGGTAATCGCTCAGATGCAGCTACTGATACCAGGACGAGCATATCAACATCCCCAAGTCCCGCCTAAGGGTCAGCGAGTTTGGGGGATGATGCAGCTGATTGGTGATGCCAATCATAGCAGGTTTTCATCTCTGCACTATCCGATTTTCGAGTAGTTCGATCACTACCAGTACAGCCGCATTACAGTTATGACTGCCGTCTTCTAAGAATATTGAAAATGCAAAATTAATCATCAATGCAGTCGTCTGTCATTACAAGACTGATGTAGAGTGCAGACAACATGAGCCTGTCCTCTGCAGCATGGATCTGTCGCAACGTCAGCTGCCACATGTCTTACCGCACCTTGACTTGCTATGCGACGATCGTCGACAACAGGAGAAGAGCGGTGATTGAACACTCCGCGAGACCGGACCAGAAGCATTCCCGGCATATAATATTTGTGCTGGAGACCTTTATACAAAACGCGCGAGAGCATGAGGTTTACTAACCAAACAGATCGAGTCCTGAATGGATTATATACCCAAGTCCTTTCAAAGAGCAGGACCATGGATGGTAGCTGATGCCTCGCTCAGAGTCGAAAGATAGTCCTGAGATGCACAAACTATGTCAGTGTCGGTGCATTAGACTTCAAGGAACGGCGACTCACCCTCATCCATGTTTCACGTTCCTCCGGTATGTAATCGAATTGTCGATATCGTTTCTCATTCTACAAAGAAGAATACTCGTAAACCACAACACCGAAAAGATTACCCAAGATTCAAAAGCAACTCACTCGCAAGACGGCGTGCATCTCCTTCAGGTCGACACTCTTCGCCATGTCGGCTAGATTCGCCTTGCCACCTCCTTCAGCACCATAATCATCATCCTCGTCCTCGTTTTCAGGGATATATGCCTTGTCGTTCATATTCTTGTTCCGCATTCTGCCCCAAAAGTCGACAAAACTGTTCTCCTTGAGCATCGTCTCAAAGTCCTTTCGAGCTTGTTGGAATCGGACCTCCTGCCATTGTTCATACCGTTGTTCCAGCTTTTCGGGAGTCAGGTTCAAGCGAGTAACAGCAAAGTCGTTGACGATTTCCGGGAACACATCCTCGAACGGCGTGTTCAGCTTTGGCGAATGCGATTCAAACAGCTTATGTAGAGCGTCTAATCGTTTTCGAGCAATGGTTTCCAGGTGATTGTTGAACATGCGTTGTTTGTCCGGAAGAGACAAGCCGGCACTTTGGAATCGAGGATCCTTTTCCAGTAAAGGCAAAGCCGCTGACCAGGAGACATTGTGTTCGCGAATGGCTTGCACGAGGAGACTCCCAAACTCCCGCTCCGCCTCTTCCCTGTTGGCACCCTGTTTCGATCTTCGGAGGTCCCGCTCCGTTTGAAGTTGTTTTTCCTTGACTTGTTGCTCTCGCTCTCGCAGACTAGCCTCAGCACGTTCCTTCTTCGCCTTTGCTTTTTGTGCAGCCTCTTTTTCCGCTGACAGTTTTGTTGAGGAGGACGACAGATTGGTTTGATAGCGCTTGAAGAATTCTTCTCGCAATGACGACGATCCAACGGCATCGTATCTTGGGTCGCGCACGAGAGGACGTTTCACCTGGTCGTCCGCGTGGATGTTGGGCCACCGGATAAGCGCTTTCCATGACTGATCTTCAGGATATGCACTCACCTCGGACCATTGAGAATTTGCATTGACATCCGCCTGTTCAGCCAACAACTCCATGAAATCCGATTCTGCTCGTTTCGCATCCGCGCGTTTTCCTGAGAGAAGAAAGCCAAGCTCTTCAGTTTTGTAACTAAGAGCCGAGACCGACGGACATGCTCACTTTCACCAAGCTCTTTCTGATACCTCCGGAAGGCCTTTTCCCTCTGCCGGTCATCCTTGCCGAATTCAAAAAATCGTCTATCCTTTTTCCAAGCTCTTCTAAAGTGATCCCAGATCATCCTGGTACTTCTAACCTCTGCCTTTAAGAGTTCGTGATATGCCTTTTCCGGATCTCTCTTTTCGGATGTTGCGGAGGATGAGGCCATTGTCGATTTGCCCAAGCGTCGAGCTCGAGCGACATCGCGACAGTATTCCTCAAAGACGTCTTGCCGATCTTTCATGGACGAAAGAAGTACGTAACGCGGATCGTTGATAAATAGAGGAAGCGATGTTTCCCAAGGTGCTAGGTGTGAGATATTCCTCTCGTAAAGCAAAGCCTGTGGAACAGGATCGAGAGGGTCAGCGTCATCAATTTCAAGCAGGTCATCGTTGCCCGAAAGGCTCACCTTGAACAAAGCTCTCCCCTCCTCCGCTGTGAATTCCACTTTTGTCGGAGCGTGGAACACGGCTTCCCTAGCCTCTTCCTCTGCTTCCTTTCTCGCTTGCTTTTCAGCCTTTTTCTGAGCTTGCTCTTTGGCATGCTCTTTCGCCATTTCTGCCGCGACCGCCTTTTGCCATGCTTCCTCGTCTTCCTCATCCTCTGGTCCAGCTTGACCTTCGTCGTCATCATCCTCATTTTCCTCCGGAACGTCGTCGTCTCCCTCGTCGTCGTTGAGTTTTGCTACTTTGGCGGGCCTGGATGCGCTGTCGTCGTCTCCGGATTCATCAGCGCCATTCGTCTCTCGTTCCTTTCTCTTCTTCTCGTTTTCCGCGCGCTCTCGTTCAAGCAAGCGGCGATGTTTGTCGTCCTGCTCTTTCTTTTGCCGTCTCTCCTCTTCCACCTCCTTCCGTATTCTTTCCCTTTCCTTCTCGGCTGCTAATTTCTCCTCTTCGGCCTTCAATCTCTCTTCCTCCTCCTTTCTGATTCGCTCGGCTCGCTGTTCAGCTTCATACGCCTCGACTTCCTCTTTGATGTCTTCTGGGACGGCCCATGAGGATTTCTTCGAAGTCTTTTCAGTGTAGAATACGTTGCCTTCGGTGGTAATGACCTTAGTCCAGGTGGTGTTCGGGATAGGGATCTTTTCCTTTGGCTTTTCCTTCTTCTTCGACAGGGCAGCAGCAACAGGAATAATAGTATGTCCCGCCATCGGCATACCATGCATAACAGGCGGGAAGGGCGGCATCATTCCCGGCGGAGGGGCAACTGACGGCCGGACGTATGTCGACTGTTTCGTTACATTGTTATAGTAGTACGGCGTTCCATTCGGAGCTGTCGACAACGAAGTCAGCTACGTCGTAAAACGGGGCATGAACGAAGGACTCGGCCCACCTTTATGTTCAGACCAGTTAGGTGCGAGCGGCGGTAGCATTACCATTCCTGGTACGCTACCAGGGAACCCGGCTGGAGGTCCAGGTGGCACGCCGTTTCCTGAGGGGACTGACATCGCAAGGCGGCTTGAGTGAAAGGGTACGATTGATCCAGAGGTCGACGATGCTGTCGGGGTGCAGTACTAGTCAACGGTTGAAGGTACGTTTGACAAGAAGATGAGGAGTTGACGACTTGCAGCATTTCCGTTTGAAGAAGGCTCTCCATGTCGATCGCTCATCAATAATAGCGCGGAAGAGGAGTTACTTCTTGGACAGTTTGTTCCGTTCGATACTCTCTCTCTCCCTCTCTATACGTAGCATAACGCAGGGCGACTCACTGACCTCTTCAACCTTGGAGAGACTGCTCACTCGACCGCCGTACAGCTAGATCGCAAATCTCCCAAATGTCGACTACTGCCGGCACGAAAAAGGCAGGAGAAGCGAGAGAAGCTGTACGCTATGGATCAGGAGTTGAATTATGGTGTCACGGCTTATTGAGACCCTTCCTATGGCATTCATATTCAGGGCAACTCTGCATACAAGAAGGGCAAATGGGTCGAAGCGATAGGTCCGTAAAGGGCTCATGCAAAGTAAAACGCGCCGCTTACTTCCTCCTATATCGGACTGTCCGTGTTTTAGGTCACTACACTACTGCCTCTGTCTTAGCATCTGAGGATCCCGCACCGCTTTTAAATAGAGCACAGGCATATCTGAAAATCGAGAAGTAGGGATGATGAACCTTCGGGGCATCAAGCATACACGCTGACGGCTTTGTTATACGCCGCCGTATAGATGGCAGGATTGCGAGCGAGATTGCACCAGAGTACTCGCTTTGCCTGGACAAAAAGGAAATGTCAAGGCGCTCTACCGTCGGGCGTTGGCTAGGAAGGAACTCAAGGCATACAAAGACGCCAAGCATGGCAAGTACATCTACGTTACAGCTGTGTAATTCGCAACGAAAGCTCAAACGATCACCAATAGATTTGGAAGTGTTGCTGAAAGCGGAGCCAGCGAACGCCGCAGCGAAGGAAGAACTGGTGGAAACAAAAAGGCTCTTAAAGGTAGATTACCACTCGTTCCCAACTTGCTGGTCATCGCACGGTATCGTGCTCACCGATCATATATGATACAGGACGAGGCAAACGCACCAAACCCGAAGAAGTCGCCGAAGGACATGGCCAGCTTCAGCGAGCTCTCCACCAAAAAGACCAACGCCACTGCCAGCAGTCTCCCCGCTCGTGATCGAGCTCAGGGTGTCAAAATCCCTATCAAAGTCGTTCCTAGATTCACCACTCGACCTTTCATCTCGCAAGAGCCGGATATCGAAACGATCCCATCTCGAATGAACAGCGTCGGTGGTCCGTCAGATCTATCAAAATCGGCGCGCAACGCTCACACTTCGACGGCAGCGGTCGCCGATACCCCTGTTCCAGCGGATTCCGGATCGGCGTTCTCGTCGCATAAAGTCAGCAGAGGTGCCAAATCTAGCTTTGCATGCAGTTCAACGATAGCCGCTCCGAGCTCCATCGGAAAGGCGCTAGTCGGAAATGAAGAGAGTGGACGGATGTTATCTGGCGTCAAACCACCATCATCTGGACTTGAACTGGTAGATCGGCTGCAAGATCTTGCAGAGGAAGGGGAGTCAAGGTGGCAGCTACTTCAGGTTAGTACACTTAATTTCTCGTTTCCGTTTTCCCTCTCCTAACGCTTCTCCCTGGGCGTGCAATCTTACATCAGTCTATAACGCCTCAAAAAATGGCTGCGCTGGTGGGAGGCATCCTCGAACCTGATCATCTTGCACTCATCTACTCGGCAATGGCTCACCGAACGCGCACGGGTATCTCGAGGGAAGAAAAAGATTCAATATTATCTTACTTGCGAGCGTTACGAAGTATACCGAGGTGGAAGATGACCGAGGCACTGTTGCTCCCTGATGAACGCAAGACGGGGGAGGATTTATGGAAGTTTTGCAATACCTGATAAAGGCTCTCCTTTCCGTCTGCCTGCAATGTGGCAAAGGCTGCTGCCTTATGTCTAGGGAACCTTTATTGTCGTCTATATGATCTACATGCCAATACCTTGCTCATAATGCTCCGCCGTAATTCGTTCACTGAACTCTCCAAACGTCTCGCCGTTGGAGCCAAGGACTCTATCAACATCCGGTCTGTTCAAACACGGAGCGTGGGTATCAATTTCCTATCGCTGAACACGTGAATCTCGGAGACCGACTTACTGCAGGAAAAAGGCAAAGGTTTCCCGCGAGACGGATGATGCGTCTTGTCCCGCACGCACAAAGTGGGGCGTAGCTGCGAGCTTGCCGTCGGTCAAGAGCTGCAAGGCTTCACCCGTTTGGAAAGCTGATGTGACGGAAGAAAGCGAGAAGGGTTTTTATCAGCGGGGAAAAGTCAGATATACTAATAGTCACATCGGTTGAAACGTACCAAGGCAGTCTGCGGGAATAGAGACCTTGACGGGCTCGGAGCCTTTTCGTCGAGGGCAGATCCATAGGCCGGCCTTGGGGTCCGGGGCGGGTACGAGCTTGGGCTCGGAGCCGTCCACGCCGTGGTCGAGGTACATGGCGGAGCCTATAACAAGCGCGGTCAACGTTTAGGCAGAGGATCCCAGGAAAAAAAGAATGCTTGGAGAACGTACAGAGCCCGGTGAGCAAACTATGATCCAAATGAATCCCACAAGCATCATCCCGAACACCGTCCTCTTCCGCACCGTTCTGGGCCTCGGTAGGCGATGGCGGGAAGTAGTGCAGCAGTCGAGCCTTGTTGCATTGCGAAGTAGCGATGAGGTCGGTGATGTTGGCAGAGCTCAAGGTGGATGATTTGACGTGCGGCGAGACGAATGATTCACACGCTTTGGAGAGCAAGAGACCGACTGAATGGATCATTTTGCCCAAGCTGAGTGCGTAGCAGGAAAGCTTTTATTAGTTGACAGCAGGTAAGGTATGGGTTGCACCTCGAGGGAAATGATGGTGGGAACATACTCTTTGAAAGCCTGTTCAAAGTTTTGCATGCCCGGTTCCGACTGCTCGGGCCATACATTGTCTCCATAGTACCTGTGATCCGAACACCCTGGTTCAGCACGCAAACACGCGCAGGCTAGTCAAGCCAGAGGTACTCACATATAGTTCTTCTGTCGCAGTTCTTCATTAACGTTGGGGTGGTCCACCAAAGGGTTGGCGTAATATGAACCCTTGTAGATATCGGGTTTCTACGTAGAATGCCGTTGCTGAGCTTCTCGGAACGCGTCGAATGGAGAAACAGAGCTGTCGCTTACACCGTTCATTATCTCTTTACCGTGTGACCATCCGAACCTGTGATGGAAAGATACCAGTCAGTCGCCTCTCCTCGCCTGAAACGACAACTCGGCAGAGACTTACATGTACGCGACCTCCTTCCTGGAGTACTTTTCTCGAGTCTCTTCAGGCAGAGAAGCGAACTTATCTGCGAGCTTGAGCAGGTTCTCCCGCAATCTCGGGAACTGCTCAGGCAGATCTGATGTCCAGCAGGTGAGCGATGATAAAGTATTAGCTACGTCCGCTCTGGAATTTTACCGAATGCACTTACCCTTGATGATGATCACACCCAGGGCATCCTCGCCGTTTCCAAACGCCTGTTCGATCTGCTTTCGCAGGCTTCCTGGAGCATTGACGAGGTCGTTGTAGGAAATGCTAACGGCAGACATGATAGTGAATCCAGATTGACAGTCGTAGAACCCGTGTGGATGGATTGGGAAAGGTGCAAGTCGTGCTATAATATGGTCAGAACAGAGAGACACGGATGTGAGCCTCTCGTGACCATGTGTAGCAACCCGTTGATAGTCGCTGTCGTACCTGTTTTCTATACTGGATGATGCTGTTTCTCCGCCAAGCGGGACAAAAAGAACATGAAAATGCCGGCAAGTCGGACTAGTCGGGACTGCCGGTCGATCGACACAAAAAGTGAGCATTCTTTATTTTACACATCATTGTTTAGTGTTCTTGCGGTAATCGAGATGCGAGACATGTTGGTCCAGCAAAGACCAAGCAATTAGTTGGAAGAGCTGTTGCGAGTTGCAGATTTCAAGTCGTTGAACAGCACCACTATTACTATCCGCTAATCAACGCCAACAGCGTACTGCGACGAGAGGCGCGTCTCCGTCGTGGCCAGAAGTGTAAGCTCAATGCTCCCCTATAGGCCTCCCGTGCAGTGTCCTGACCAATGCCAATACCCTCAGACCGTATGCCAGCATTCCGGTCGATACTCTCGCGAAAACACCTCCACAAAAAGCTGGCAATACCCTTCATGATGTCACAGTCACTACAAGCACTCAGCAAAGAGGAACTAATCGAGAGGTTGGTCAGGCTCGAGGCTAAACTTGGCACCAGTCTGGAAAAGGAGGCCAAGACTGTCGAATCGGTACCGACGATCTTTAAGCCGCTCACCAACGGAATAGCAACCATGCTTCGCGACGACAGCGCACAACAACAGAAACCTCTATATGTCAAAAAAGACCCCCGAATACCAATCTTTCACCGCAACCCTACTCGAAAAATCGCGCTTCTCTTCACCTACCAAGGATGGCATTATTCCGGACTTGCGCTTCAAAATATGCCTACGCCATTACCGACCGTTGAGGGTGAATTGCTCGCAGCATTGGAGAAGACACACTTGATCGAACAAGGAGCAGGCCAGGAAGGCTGTGGATTCAGCAGATGTGGAAGGACCGATCGTGGAGTCAGTAGTGCAGGACAGGTGGTCAGCCTGTGGGTACGGAGCAAGCGGAAGCCAGATGATGGAGGTGTCGAGCTAGGGGACGACTGGCGGCCAGCAAGAGAACCGAACAATCCTCAACCGATCGAAACCGCAGAGGATCCTGCAGATGCAAACGAGGTAGACGCATTGAGTGCCAAAGTAGACGAGGTCGAGATAGCTGCTGCTACAACCGTTCCGAAACGCGCTCGACGCTCACGGCCCGCTCTAGCCTCGAAAACGCAGCCATACGAAAATAACTACCCACAAATGCTTAATCGAGTGCTACCGCCAGAGATTCGAGTCATCGGATGGTCACCTCTCCCTACGCACTCGGAATTCGATGCTAGATTCTCTTGCCAGACTCGACACTATCGATACTTTTTCAACAGGACCCCCATTCCCGGTCAACGGCCGTTGAATATGGTGAAAATGCAGGAAGCAGCGGATAGGCTGCTCGGAGAACACGATTTCAGGAACTTCTGCAAGGTCGATGGCAGTAAACAAATCGAAAATCACTGTCGTCGGGTACATAGCGCGGTTGTGCGTCGTGATACCCTTGGGGAAACCGATATCGTCGGCGGAACGAGGCCGACAAACCAGCAGACAGAGTTGATAAGCGAAAACAACAACGCGGGACAACACGAAGACTGGGTCTTTGAGCTCATTGGCTCGGCGTTCCTGTGGCATCAAGTGCGACATATCATGGCAATATTGTTCCTTGTCGGACATGAGCTCGAGGAACCGTCCATCGTCTCCAAACTCCTCAATACTGGTTACGAACCACCGTTATACCCCTCGGTTTTAGACAAGACCATTCTCGTCCAGATACCGTTGGACCCGATACGGACGGAGGAAGACGGCGTGACAGAAATTGTGCTACGGAAGCCGCTCTTCTCAATGGCATCTGGGTTGCCATTGCAGCTGTACAGGTGTATATACAAAGAAGGCGATGTCGACTGGCGGCATGGGAGTTACGATGGTCCCGTCGCAAGCCGTCGAGGACCCGCCGCGAACGATCCACTTTCCGAAGCCGAACTCGCCGCGGCCACCGAAGGGACAGGAAACCTCTTACAGATCATGAAAAATCAGCTGGAAGAGGCAAAGATCCAAACGCGACATATCCAGGCATTCTACGATGAAGCTGTCGAACGTATCCATCCACATGGCATACCAATAGCGAAGCAAGCAGCTCAGGCGCATACTCTCGGCGCGGGCGACGTGATGGCATGTAAAAAGTACGTTGGGCTTATGGTCCGACTCCGGTCGGAGCCTGTCGAGGAGATTAATCGAAAGTGGCGTGAAGGACGCGGCGAGAAACGCAAGGCAAGACTAGCGGCGATGGGTGCAGTTGTAGGTCCTGATGGAGAGTGACACTGTAGAGCGGCACAAGGATTTTGTCACACATCCTACAGGCGTATCACGCGTTTCAGTGTCACGTTCTCGTGAAACCGCATTCAAGAGTTTTCCCCTTGCACTCCTTTATTCCCTTGGTGTGAGCTTGAAACGAAAGAGACCGACCCTACTTGTTTGACTTCGTCATATATCGGTTCAGAGCTCGTAGTTGCATCATGGTATGACGGTCACTCTTTCTTTCGCCTAATAAAACCAGAGCCCATGCAACATGTCGACAAACTTTTCATTCGTACCAGATATCACTTTGCAAGCCTACCGTGAGCTCTGGCGTGGTCAACTCCAAGAGGCCAAGACACGTTTCTACGAACTCCAGCAGCGTATACGAACGGTCGGCGATGCAACAGATGTCTGGACGATTTGCACGCCTTTGAGCTTCTTACCCACGCCAATGACGTGCGTGGCAGTGTGTGGAACGAGATTCCACCCCACCCTGATTTCAGATACGAGGCAGGGCTTGCAAAGCGAGCCTTTCTTGCGCTCGATATTGAAGTGGCGACAGCAGCTTCTATTGCAGACAACCTGGCGACAGTAGAATCCTCAGGCGCATTTCTAGACACAGATTCACAACGGTTCTTGGACAAATGGCAAGGATACTTGCGCCGCGAAGGTGCCTTTCTTTCCGCGAAAGGACGCGAAGTCGTGCGCCAATTGACGGTGGCGATTCAGAGCACCGCTGATGAATATCTCATGAACATTCGCGATGATGACAGTACGCTAGGACTCCGTATTGACGAGCTTCAAAAAAGTTCCTGGAGATTACTTGGCTTCACACGCCCCTGAAGCAAGCACCGGGGCCGTCATCATACGCCACCGAGAAGAAGATACCGGATCTATTTTGCAATATTGCCAAATTCAAGCGACTAGAGAAAAGGTGTATAAGTTTGAGAGGTCTCAAGCGAACCCCACCAATAAACCAGTACTGCATAGGCTTCTCGAACTTCGGCGTCAAAAGTCGCGATTATTGGGCTTTAATAACTATGCTGAATATCAGCTGGACACCACCATGATGCAGTCGACTGAGAAGGTAGCATCTTTCCTCGAGCATGTTCATAGAGATGTAAAGCCTCGAGCAGAGCACGAAGAGGTTCAAGTTACTGAGCTATTGAACGAGGAAGACGATGTGAAGGCTCAGGCTTGGGACATGCAATATGGGGCACATCTGCTGAAGCAGCACCGTCTGGAAAACTTTGACTTCAAGGATACCCGACGCTGTTTCCGCCTAAACAGAGTTCTGCCTGGTCTTTTTCAGATTGTGGAAAATATATTCTCACTTCGGTTCGAACCCGTGTCCGGTATTCATTCATGGCATTCGTCGGTATCAGCATATCGGATTTACAACCTCATTAAGGAGGTGCAACAAAAGATTCTAGTTGGTCGCATATTCTTCGACCACTACCCTCGAGAAGGTAAACTAGATGGGGCCTCAGCTTTTGTCGTGCGATCATCATCAGTTCCACAAGTACAGCTTGCTGAGGTGATTTTGTCCGCCAATATATCGAATCAACCTGCTGCTTGCATGACGTACAGACAGATACAAAACCTCTTGCACGAGTTCGGACATTGCATCCACGTTGCTATAGCACCTCATCGACATGTGAGATTTGCTGGAATGGGCCGCTGTCCCGTTGATTTCGTCGAGGTCCCAGCACAATTGTTGGAACTGTTGCTGACAGAATTCAAACTTTTGAAAGTGATAGTTGACGAGGAAGACTAGGTCATTCCAGAGGTCCTTCTTAATCAGTTGATGGCAGTTGATGACATCGGGACTGCGCTCGACGAGCTTGACGAATTGGTGCTGGCCAAATACGCAGTAAGTCGCATGTACGATGCTCTTCTCTGAGTATCAGGAATTGGCTCTCCAGGGTCTTGAAATTGCATAACTCTGCCTTCTATACTTTCAGTCTGAACTTCATGTACACCCCCCCGAGGACGAGGATTTTCCTGCCACCTTGATGAGTGCTGTCTGTGAAGAATACGGTCACGGGTCGTTGAGCACCGAGCATTCGAAATACTGCTCGTTCTTGCACTTGGCCTTTGATGAAACGTACGCCTCTCGGTATTATTCATATCTGTTCTCATCAGTGATTTGTGTCGACCTTTTGCGAGAGTTTGAGAAGAAGGCGGCGAGACCATCGACCTAGGCATGGCCAAGCGATATCGAGAGCTGGTTGTGCAACAAGTTGGTTCGTCGAATGCAGAAGATGCTATCGCGGCATTTCTGCGTATGTAGATTGGACGATCGTCTCAAATAGGACGGTGGAAGAAATCGAGGGCGAGCTGTGCCATATCTCAGGCCGTGGGCACTTGCTCTCTAGATCAACATGAAAAGCATTGTTATACAGGGAAGACAAATATTGCTTTGATTCTTTCGAAAGCCTTAATGGTAGACATCATACAACGATAGCGACATTCTTCATTATTTCCAACGATCGCATGAGATAGCAGACAGCAACAGTGACTTCTGGTAGTGCTTGCTTATTGTTTCCTGCCCAACAACCAAGACAACCAGCCGGCTTTCTTGCGAGCAGGTGTGATCTTCACAGCACTAGGTCCTTCCCCATTTTCCAGCTCGATAACGCGTTTTTTATTGGGTAATTCTTCAGCGTCATATTCCTCGCTTTCATCGTGCCGATGCATATGCGTTGGCGAGATGGCTTGCTCGCTCGTGATCTCCTGCATGTCATTCCCGTCTCCTTGATCTGTGCCAGTTTCACTTCCTTCATTGTTGACTTCGGCGGTCGATAGACCTTGATGTGAACGTTCATCTTGTTGATCGTCCATTTCTTCTTCGTCAGCCTTCTCCATAATACCCTCCTGTAGATTTTCCTCGTCGTGTTCCGTGATTTGGCTTATCTCGCGAGGAGCATGGACTCGAGATGGCGAGTGGCTCCTCCGTTGATCGGTAGCGGCCATGTCACCATCACTTCGCGTCACAGATGTCGATCGGGCATGCGAAGATCCTCTTTTGCGCTTCCTGTCTGGTGTCTGTGAAGAAGGCTGCAACCTGGGGCTGAATCGCAAATGATAGGCGTTTTGATTGTGATAGTCATTCAGGTCACCGTCTGTCTGACCCAGCGGGCTTTCAGGCGCCACATCTTCCAAGGGTAAGAGCCAGATGTGCCCTTCTCTGAGCAGATCACTGCCCGCTAGCTGTCTGACCTGATGCTCAAGGTTCTCCGGCAAAGGCTCCACATCAGAAGTCATTCTGCTGGTAAATGTGTTTCCAAAGATGAGATCCCGTTTCTTGCCCATCTCTTCCTTCGTGACTCTGCCGAGGTCGGTTGCGCCCATTTGCTCGCGACTCGCGTCGGTGCCGATGGAGCAATGGGGCACAAGTACAATATGACTGAAGACGCCTCTGCCGAACCGTATCTTGTGATAGTGGCATTGCGATCGAGTGTGAGCAGCCGGCGATCCGGAGATGTCGGAATAGTCTGTTCGGATTGAGGAAAACGATGCACTGGGAACCGGGGCATGATGATGCCGGGTAGGATCGGCGCCGAACATTGGGGGTCGCAGCGGCGTTACAGGGCCGGTCGGTGCCCCGTCCAATCTTGGCTGCGTGATGGACTGCCTGTCCTCCGGGGAATGTGACTTCGCCCTCCCCATCGCTGGCAATTCAACGTAAACTTCAGTCCTCTCCATACGCGACGGCGCCATTGTCTCCGAATCGTCAAACGGGCCATTAAGTCGAAGAGGATCCTCATCATCATCTTCGTTCTCCATTGCCGCAGCTTCCAAGGACTCTTGTGGACGAATCGGCGGTGTTTGAGACGTTTCTTGAGACTGCATCTCTCCGCTCGGCTGTTCACCTTCATGAACGTTATCGTTGTCAGCGTGTCCGTCTTCTTCCGATCCAGCCTTTCCAGAGTCACCTGGAGCAGATACATCCTCGTGTACCGAAGCGATGGCGGATACAAAGCTCTGTCGCTTCGCCTCGTGTATTCGATGACTTTCAACCAGGACTACGTTGTGATGCTGATCATGCTTGTGCAATAATGGGGTGGGTTCCATTGCCAGTGAAGCGTCGCGCTGCAAGAGACTTTCGGGTGCGAGCGGCGAAGGACTCCTGCCGAGCTGAGGTGGTTCGGGAAGCGCCGCCACGTCAAGTAATGCGACAACGCTTGCTCGCGGTTCAGTATGGTGCGAAGGCTGTGCGGACGAGGGTACGTCGAAGATATCATCTTCCTCTATCACACTGGGTGCCATTGGATAAGTGCCACTGCCAATACCTGCTGGTTGAAAGTTGCCCGCGATCGACGGTCGGGATTCCCCAATAATGTCTGTATGACCAGGTAGAAGTGCTGCATCGCTTTCACCTTGTTCCTTCTCGTTGGGCAGCAAGGTGCCGAACACGACAGGTGGAACAGCTCCTTCCTGGGAAAGGGAACGCTCGCGCTTGTCGCCAGCAGGCGTATCATGAATTTGCTCGGGCCACGGTGCACTTGGCATGATTTCATCCTGATTCAGGGTCTCCTCCCCATCGATTGCCATCGGGGCGGAATCACTGGAGTCACGTTCAGCACGTACTGCATTACCGGGCTGTTGACGTAATTCCATTTCTTGGATCATCAGCTGTTCCGTAGTTCGCTCGCCCTCGATTCCGTCGTGGCTTCTCTCGGCGACTTCGAAGAGCATGATGTCCTCGGGATTCGTTTCATCAACAACATCATACCCCTCATACCCGACGGGGCGCCCATCGGTATGATGCTCAGGCTCGTCATCATTGTATTCCTCGTCTTCCTCAACCAAGTGTTCTTCTTTATGAGGAATATCGGAAAGATCATGGGATCGGATTTCGGCTTGCAGCGCTTCAGAATCTTCAGGATCCACTTCGATTCCATCATTTTCCTCAAGCGGCACTGGAAGAGCTAAACACTGAGTTCAGCCTCATACTTGATGTCATATGCGAATGCGCCACTTACGATCCTCTGAGTCGTACCGAACGTTCTCTGCGGAATCTCGCGAATCAGCATCATAGTCGGGATTGGGTGTCGCGTCGCCGTCATCTGTAAACAGCAGATCAGATGTGCGGAACAGAGCAAGAAAGTTCAAGATGGGACACTTACCTTCATCCATCGTAGCAGTTTCGTCTACGCGTACCCCTTCTTGTTGCGAGCCCATAACTTCCGCTGAACCACGACGCGTACCATCTGCATTCCGAGTAGGCGGCAGGTCATCCACTACCCGATCCTCGTGATCTTCTTCCTGGCTGCCTTCTACGACAATGAAAAATATTGTACCCTTCAGTATGAGTACGTCAACAAGGTCGTCCCTGAACTCACCTGAGGTGCTCGAATTGTCTAAATCTTCCTCACTCTGGATTGACTTTTCGCCTTCGATCGCTAAGTCATGGACGACTGCATGGCGCGTTATCTTCTCTCCACTCAACTCTGCTTCATCACTGCTTCGAATCTCGCCTTCCTCGAGCTCGTCCTTCCCACTTTCTGAAGGACTCGCGATTGCTACAAATTCCGCGTTACGATCGAAAGCAACGGTCGGAGTAGCCTCTCTGCCAACCTGTGCATGTGGGACAGCACCTTGCTCTGGTTCCAGCGACTCTAGAGCCGACGTATGTAATCCCATGTCTTCATCACTCATTGCAGATGGTATAGTGACCGTACCTTCGCTCGGACTCGCTGTGTTAAATGTCGTTTTTCGATTCTCCAAAGACCCTTCGTCTTCATTTCCCCGGGGGTGAGAGTCGAAAGGAGCGGCTTCTGGGATTATCCCGGTTTGAATTCCGGACGATTCTGCCTGCAAGCTCCTGTTCGTATCAGGTTCGGTAAACAAGTGCGATTCGGGGTCTTCTGATGTCGAAAGGATTCCTTCTGAGACCGCTAGTGGCTCTCCAGTAGGACTGGTGTCACGGTCTCTGCTTTGCAAGCCCTTTTCCGCATCCGCTTCAACCCGCCCGTCATGAGGCGATGGCCCTCCACTAAAAGCGTTCTGCACTTCCACATCAACAGCTTGGGGTTCTGCGGTGCTGCGCAAAGCAGTAGCGACATCAGCTGGTGATGCTGGATCTGCTCGCGGATCATCATCGCCTGCTTCGGATACATAGGTCGCCTGGAATTGGCTATCATCGCCGTTGGAGCTGACATTGGCATCGGCGTCGAGTTCGCCCTCGTCGCCCTCTCGTACAGCGCCATCCATATCTGGATTATCCCTGGCTGGGGAGCTGACACCCTCATGCACGCTTCCAGTCTGGCTCAGGGTTTCAGTTGCGTTTTCGGCGAGATCCACGTTGGCAAATGTTTCCTTCGAAGGAGAGGTGGAAGGCAGACGACGCGCTGATTGCTCGTCGTCTGCTTCACACTCAGTGGTGGCATTTGACAACAAAGGAGTGTATAGGCAATTGAATGCTGCGGCTGTGCTGGATCCCGGTAGGTCTGCAATTCCGTGACTGGCTTCCGGGCGTGTAGATTGGTCGACTGGCGTAGTGCTTTCTTCGTGTTTCATACTTGTAAGCTCGTTGGCATCTTCGTGTCGCACATCTATCTCTTCGGCGGAGAACGACCTGGCGTCGATAATCTGGGCATCGTCGGTCATCATATCTTCTTGTCTATAGGCCAGCTCGTCCTCCCTCAAGTCAGCCACAGGTATGGACGACTCTGGCTGGATTGAAATGACTTGTTCCGTCGTGGGAGATTGTACCGTTTCTTGAATCGCAATGCTCGATGATGCTTGCCATACGCGATTTACCGCATCGGCGTCAGAAGATACGTACGTGACCTCCGTGACCGCATTACGTAGAACCGATGAAGTCTGCAAAGCTGGATCGATCAATTCAGAGGCTTCCCACAGATCTGAAGGTCGAGGTGGTGGATATCGAGTCGGCTGAGGCAAGTATGCTGCTTCTTCTTCGTGCATGTCGTCATCTGCAAGTTCGTCGACCCCGTCGTCCCGAGAGTATCTTGCCTCGTTGTTGACGCTTCGCACCGACGACGCGTAGTCGCCGTCTCCGATAATTGAATTGGTATCCTCGTTCTCCGATCTCGCATCATCGTCCTCAAGGTGACTTCCGCGATTGTCAAATTCGGTGTATTCTTCGAATGTGCGTGTAGGTTGTGTAGCTTGCTGACGGGAGTGTACAAAGCTTTGACTTCCATCACTGCTACTGGAGGATTCTTCGCTTTGGCTTCTGTCACTGCCACTGGAGGATTCTTCGCTGGTGCTCAACTCCTCTCCGGATTGGTCATCCATGCTTCCAGCTGGTTGTCGCGTTACCGCGTCCTGCTGGCGTCTTTCACTTGGAATGTCGTTTGTTCGATCCGACTCTTGTTCCGACTCTTTGTTGGAGTCATCGTCAACTTCGATGACATCCTCTTCACCTCCCCGAGAGAGAGATTCCGTTGGCACGTATATTTGACGTGCTGCCATGTCGTATTGCCCGCCTTGTGCGACGTCTATTTCTTCGTCCTCGTGTCCATTATCTTCAGCGCTGGCTTGATGTCTTTCTGGTCGTTGGCTGTCTGTTGCGTCATCGGCGCCGCTTTCCGAATCTTGTCCCTCTTCTTGCTCGCTTACAAATTCAACTCTGTGGAAAAGCTGCTCTGCTCCTTGGTCTTCAATCACAATCGTATATCACTTGTCAGTGTCGAACGAGATTTTGCACACCATGTTACCATGACTTACCGTTCACACGAATGGAGGAGAAGACCCTTCTTGCGTAGCCTTCTGGCGGTGCGAAAATATCTTCCTCTGACACGATATCCCCATCTTGACCTGACTCGTGCAAGAATTCGTCTTGGTCATCATTTTCTTCTTCCCCAACTTGATTCAGCAGGTGTCAATGTCAGTGTGGAGTCTCGACCGTTCAGAATCTATCGCACTCACTGTATGCAGGCGCTATCGCAGGCTCTCTTGTGAAACCTTGCGCACACATCCTCTCGTCTTGTGATTCTAGCTCTTGCTCCTGTTCCAGTTCTGCAGGCGCCTCTGATTCCTGGTCTGATTCCTCGAATGCAGCTTCATTACGGTCCATTTGACTGGTAAGATGGCGTGATTGTTCCCCACGACGGACATAGGAGTCGCCGACAGTGTTCGTAGGTATCTTTTCAGGCCCTTCCTCAGACTCCTCCCCGGATCCTTGATCGGAGCCTTCGTCAGACTCTGCCTTTGACCCTTCTTCAGTGTCTTCTCCAGACCCATCCTCCGGTCCATCCTCGTCATCAGTATCTGAGCCGACCTCGATTGGGCCTGTCTGCGGGTACCGGTGTGTCAGAATATCTGTCTGATCACCAGCTCCATCAACGAATGCGTTATCGTATTCGGGCTGCGGAACCGGAGACAATGACGCTTGGGCGTAGTATTCGGTCGGGTCATCTGCACCATCTACAAACTCTTCCTCGATGTAGTTTTGTTGGGTAGCGAAACGGTGATTCAAAACTTCTCCTGGCTGGAACCCTCGATGCACTGTATCGATACCGACCTCCTGCTCTTCCTCATCTTCATCCTCCTCATCTTCCTCCCGCGTCTGCATTTCATCGTCGTCAGTGACAGATTGCGCCTCCTCAGATCCAGCACTCCTTTTCTGGTGACTGACTCGGTCGTCTACATCGCGTTGACGCTGACGCTCGAACAGCTGCTCCAAGGTACCAGCATATCGATCATGTTGAGCGTCTGATGCAGGCGAAGCTGGGGACTGTATCGTTGTCCTATGTAACTCGACAGCGGCCGCATGTCGTGCTGCTAATTCTCGCTGAAGTGCTCTCGTCTCCTCTTCCGCGCGTTGAGCTGCAGCTTCTTCTGCTCTGGCAGCTTCCTCCTTTGCTGATTCGATGGCCTCGAGTGCTGGCTTTGACAAGATCGGTGTGTGTACTTCTGGAATATCCGGTTCCAAGCCAGTGATTATGGTATTTCGAAGTTTGTCTACCCAGGCGTCGAATTCTGAAGCGGGAAAGGCCTCGAATGCCGACGTTGCGACAGGTGGCCGTGGCATTTTCAGCGTCGACACGAGTTCCGTTACCTGAGGCAGCTCCTGAGGCAAGTGAGATGTCTGTTCAAGACTCGCAAGAAACAACCATTCGGGGTATGTGAACCAAGTTTATCCTACAGGACGATGAAAGGATGGATCAACTAAACGTCATTATATTCTGCGCGTTGTTGCTTGCTGGCTGGGTGATCGAACAATCGCTTCCATTTCCTGTTTATTCCTGCCCACTTACTTATCCCAGTCTCATGCCCACCACTATGCAAGGTATAATAAAGAGAACAAGGACCGTTTCCTCATGCAGAAGATCTAGAATATTCCAGCTGGCATTTAGCCTGGCATCCGCGGTCGCATTGGCCTATCTTTTCTGTATGTATCGCCAGATTACGCTTGCGTGCGAAAATTCAGAAAATTCGCTGGGAAGCAGTCACTTTCTCCTTCAGCTCTCCAAAAATGAGAAATCAGTGGCAGGGTCACGTTTCCAAAGACTGGTAGAGGGCACAGACGGCCGCATCTGTATCGCTACGCAATTGACTGTGCAGCCAGATGAACAGTCCGGCAGCTTGTCCGGCAGACTGTAAACCACCTCTTCTTCAGTTTCTTCTATCTTCGGTTTTCGAGCCTGCATTTACCGTGTGGACATCGTGGTCATCGTCCAAGCCTCAGGATCTACATATAAACACGGCTCACGTCGACGCCAAACTCAAGAGATTGGTAAAAAAGGCTGTTTTACCCAATTTATCAAGGGAGGCATTGATGTTGCGGAGATGCTTCTTGCTTGACAACGCATCAGCACACAACGACACACATCGTCAGTGCGTATTATCCAACTGATAAAACTCAGCTCCCTCCTACGCATCCCCCGTAATCACTCCGAGGTCTGAGTGCAACCCCTCCCGCCTTTCATCCGCCCATTTTACACATTACGTAGAAAGGTCTTCTTGACGATGCGATGTAGCGAGTCGTTTATTGGTTTTCCTGGGCCTTGTTCTGTTCGTACTTGAGGTAGTACAAATCTCGTGTTCGGGCTAGATAAGGGAAGGGAGAATATCATTAGTCTCGAATTCGAAAAACAGGGATACTGGACAGCAGCGTGAAGTCTCCCATCTTGTCCCTCTGCAAAAATTCGACCAGACATCGGACGGCAACCTTTACGGACAAAGTTGCCGTAAACCGTTCCTTCTAGCAGTAATCTCTTCCTGACCGCTTGAACAAACAACCCAGATTTCACGTGTTGGCAAAGCTTGCAGTTCAGCTTTCTGCCTTCTCAGTTGGCGATCCCAATATCCATTCCTCGCAAAAATCCAACGTCGCTGTATCCGCCCAGCTCTCTTCCGTGATGATGGACGACACTTACAGGCAGGAAGGTGGAAGCCATACCTACAATCAAGAGACATCGGTCAGTACTGAACTCATCCTCAAACGTCATTAAACCAAGCCGTGTGGCTACTCACCAGTAGACGTAACCAGAGGCCGTTCCAAGACCGAGAGCGACGGTGAGATCGAGAATCAACCTCTTTCGGAGCTGTCAAAAGGAAGTAGCCAGGTTACATCAGTTCCTTGCGAATTTGACATGTCACCCATCGCGTTCATATCCGGCTGCTCTGCATTCTCCCCATCAATGCTTTCCAAGGAGCATCCGGTTCCACTACCTGCCATTCCACATATCCCCTTGTTCTATGCATCCACCTGCTTGTCGAGTAGCGAGCGGCCGACTGGAACAATGCCGAAATGCAAGACGTTGAGAGGTCGGTCCCTGTACGTACCTTGCCAACAATAGGTGCGACGGGCATGTTGAGGGTGTATGTGGGAAGATATTCGAGAGATAGACAGTTCCTGCTCCAAATTGTTGCTATCGCTCTTTCCAGTTGTATCGTATAGACGTTGATACTCGAGGTCACTCGTTGGCTCGCTGCTTGCTGCTTGCGGTGCCGCCCAAAGAGCTGACTGCTCACGGCATTTTGCAACTTCTCAGGTAAAATTGCGGACGCCAAGTTGATGGTGTCCGCGTGTCCAGAGCTGGTTTGAACGTCCAAGCTGCCTGTTTTGATTTCGCCTGGAGCGGCAGAGTGGAGCGCTGGCTCCTGGCTGGCTGACTGGGCGCCCCTTTGACTGGGACGGGGACACGCTGGGAGATCGTCATTTTCCGTCGCTGCATCTTTGGCTTCGTTGCTGCAGCTGCCACGAACCGGGTGTGAACATCCGACGCGATATCTCAATCCAGTTGATTCGACCTTGTTCGACAGTATCATAAACCTCAACAAGCACATCTGGCATTTCCCTCGCTCAGCCTTCAACCAAGAAATTTTGGCGCCGAAGACACCGCATTGTCCAGGCAGGAAAAACGTCATCTGGAGACAGGTCGAAACCCACTGTGAGTTCCTCGGCCTGTTATTATATTTCTGGCAGCGTGAAGTGCAGCGGTTATGCCAGGTCGGATGTTAGCGAAGTGGAAGAACGGTGTGACGAAAGGCAAACGAGTTTTCCTGCAAGACCTTCTCAAAAATATCCGGCCAGGAAGAGCTCGGAGCGGTTGCTCGGAAAGCGAAGATATTTGGTTGGACAATGGTACGGACATTGATATAGGTGCATGCCACGGAGCTGCAATGTCGCAGGAGGGGTGTCGATTGTTGCTTTGGCTGGGTCATCTCGATATTACTTTGGGTTGTGCGCGAGGAACATATGCGGCGGGATCCGTGTCAGGATGTCTGTCCTTCACCTTCTAATGCAATATTGGTGATGGCCGAGGAGTGCTGGCCTTCTCAACGTCATCTGTCGAATTAGAAAAAGTTGGCGCAGAAATCGATGCTAATCTTTTGATTCCCCTTCTAGGTCCGTTCACTTCAGTCCAACTAAGCCATCCCACTGGACAACAGTGATTTTGGAAACGTCGCCATGGATACGGCAGATTCTGCGCAGAACCCTTGGCGGTTCGCGCAATGCTTTGGTGACAAGTCAGATTCTGTAAGAACGTTTCCTGCGTTTTCCTGCACCGCCTGCCCCCAGCGGCGGTGTCCGCATTCGTGGATCCGAATGCGGTCCTGTAGCTCAGGCATATCGGCGACAGCCTTTATGCGCGAGAAGAAAGGAATCATGCTAATATATCAAATTTACTCTGCATTGATCGGAAATAGGACAATGATATCACTGAAGGTCAGTCCTTTTGGTTATGCACGAGTCCAACACATGAACTGATCAAGGCATTTATTTGCGTAATACACCACAGCCGATATCATTTCGACTGTAGAATTCGATCACACAGGTGATTATCTTGCGACCGGTGATAAGGGTGGTCGAGTTGTCTTGTTCGAGCGAAACGAATCGGTACGTCCAGAGTACACTAATTGTTCATGTAACGGCTGACTTATCGTTCATGATCTGCATCGGATATAGAAAAAGGGATGCGAATACAAATTCTACACTGAAGTAAGTCCCTGCTTTGCAATCTAGCTTGACCTATATTGACCAGTAACATTGTGCCTTCACGCTAGTTCCAATCGCATGAGCCGGAATTCGATTACCTGAAATCGTTGGAAATCGAGGAAAAGATCAACAGGATCAAGTGGTGTAAGAGGCAGAACTCTGCTCACTTTCTGCTGAGCACGAACGGTAAGCAATTGTCATGACAATTCTCTAGTGTCGACAACAACCCTCAACTCGATTTGTGGACACAGATAAAACCATCAAGCTGTGGAAGGTGTTCGAAAAGTCCATCAAAGTGGTGCAAGAAAATAATGTGACCAACGGGTTCAGTAGTGCGGGCGGCCTTCCCGGCGTCTCGCCGTCGCAGCTGCGTCTGCCTCGGATGGCGGTCCAGGAAAACATCGTCGCCGCTGTACCGAGAAAGGTATATGCCAACGCCCACGCTTACCATATTAACTCGATCTCGATCAACTCGGACGGTGAAACATATATCTCTGCGGATGATTTGAGGATCAACTTGTGGAATCTGGGCATCAGTGATCAGAGTTTCAGTAAGTCTGAAGACCCCGTAACGAGAACCGCCATGTTTAACAAATGTCTCCCATACTCGCAGACATTGTTGACATCAAGCCGGTCAACATGGAAGAATTGACTGAAGTTATTACCGCCGCCGAGTTCCACCCTAATCACTGCAATCAGTTCATGTACTCCAGCTCAAAGGGTACAATCAAATTGGCGGATATGAGAGAGTCAGCGCTGTGCGATAGTCACGCAAAACGTACGTAGCACGTCCTCTCTTAGAGACACCAGACCTGACAAGCAATCTTGTACATACAGTGTTTGAGGAAGAGGAAGATCCTTCCCAGAAATCCTTCTTCTCGGAAATCATTTCTTCCATCTCGGATGTCAAGTTTTCCAAGGATGGAAACTATATCCTATCACGGGATTACCTCACTTTGAAGATCTGGGATATTCGTGACGAAAAAGCCCCAGTGAAAAAGATCAATATTCACGAACACTTGCGTGGAAAGCTCTGTGACTTGTACGAGAACGACTGCATTTTCGACAAGTTTGAGTGCACCTGGAGTGGAAACGGCGAGTAAGTGATAACCCTTGTTGAAGAGTTAGCCAACTCGGGTCGGCCTAATCATTATACATTCTCCCCTTATAGTCAAGTGTTGACCGGGTCTTACCACAACTACTTCCGCATATATGATGTGAATGAATCGGGAGACAAAGACGCTGTGCTGCAAGCAGACAAATCTGCTTTCAAAGCGAAGAAGATCGGTGGACCCAAAGGACAGGGCAAAGGACCGAATGGTATGGGCAAAAAGGAAGGACTGCAAACAGAAAACATCGACTTTGCCAAGAAAATTGTAAGACCCCATAGATACTTGTGGATTTTCACCGGCATAAGTAGCGTACTAACGGGTTGCGTGCCCAATCGTCTGTTCAGTTGCATGGAAGCTGGCATCCTAGAGAAAACACTATCGCTGTGAGTTATCCGTTGCTTTTGTCAGTCACTCTGCCGAGATCACTGACCATCCTCCGTCATTTTTAGATTGCTGCCACGAACAATCTGTAAGAATGCCCGAAATATTTGTCGTCACGCGCAGCTCCTCAATTCTTGCTCTTTCTCGTCACTATAGTTTCTTGTACTCTACATTGACGTAAACCAACCAAGATTTCGGGCAACAAAATTGCCAAAGCGCTATCTGGCGCTCCTTTCCAGCATCTCACGACTTCAACGACACGACATCTTATAAATCAATCGCCATTTTCTGTAGGACGGTCGATCGTACCAGGCAGCCCTGGCGAATCGATGCGAATTGTCACTCCCTTGCCTTTTCTTCTCGCTTCCTGGCGCCTATTCACTTTCGATAATCATTCTACCTTGACCAATCTTCACCATTTCCGACCCGGTCCAGTCTCCAAGGCTGGAACAACGTCAACAAACCCCAATTCAACACTTGTATGTATCACTATCGACGGGAGGGTAAAGCCAGTACGGACGCCAATCTCTCTTGCTACGGCATCTCTGGAATGGTTCTTCATTGGGGTAGGGCATTTTTGGGAATGGGAGCATCCGATAGTGTGTAACGCCAATCCCCGCTTGTACTTGTTAAACGGGGTTTGCAGGGCGATGTACTTATTTTCGGTAGACTCCTCCAGTGAGTATAAATGTGTGAAGGAGTGATGATTAATGAAATTCATCAGGACTCACCTCCGTGAGCGAGGCGGAGAGCTACTCGCGAGGAGATACATGAAGGAGACAGTGAGAGCTGCGTCGGGTGACATGGACAATAATGATGGACTTGGTGTCAGGGTGCCAGGGGTAATAAATATGTGCGATAAGCGACAGCTACTCTAGCGAGACCTGCAATAGCCCGAGATTCGTCATTTTCGAGGTCGATCGGGATAAGAATGTTGGTGTGATTACATTCGTAGAGCTATTGCATGTCGGTCTACCACTGTTGTCGGAAGGGAGACAGCGCTTCCAGCATTCACAACTGTGCCTCATCATATTAGAGTTCTCGATTCCAAGGAGATATATCGCAACTCATCCGAATCGCGACGCCATTAATCAGACATACTTCACATGGCCGAGAAGGCACCCGTATGGCAAGAGCTCTTGAAGCGAGCATTGATTGAGAAGAGCGACTACTCGGTCGGTAAGCTTAATTGAAGCGTTTCAGCTTCGCAGACCTGATACCCTGTTCTCCAGCGTTCGCATTGGGAACCATCACCTTGAACGGAAAACCAAGTGTCAGATATGTTGGTCTAAAAGAAGTTATTTCAATACCTTCTTCAGCCAACGACATCTCTCACTCGGTCGTCAACTCAGAACCGCTCGATGCCTCGACAATTGAATCTGCTAGAAGACCGGAATTTTCGGCGCTTGTCTTCACCACAGACGTTCGTAGTCCAAAGTGTGCCGAGATTCAGCGGAATCCGGCTTGTTCGCTGTCAACTTGGGCTCCCGAGTCAGGAATACAACTTCGAATCGATGGTACAGCCTACATCTACAAACCAGCGTGGTCTCAACAAGGAGCGCATCCTCCAGAGGTTTGGCTGCGGCCCGACATGCAGTCATCTCCTTCTGCTCCAGTCGTCAACAAGGTCGAGAGTATCATTCACCAAGCGGACCTTGAAGTGCACTCTAGAGCTTTATTTGACGGACTGCACTCGAGAACGAGGGCATGGCATACCCGAGGAATACCTGGCAATCCGATGGATAGTTATACCCAAGGCGAAAAGGAGAAGTGGCTTGAGGAGTTGCAGGTGCGTTACAGCTTCCCTTCAGGTTTCAGTTGGATGCCGATGCCATTGAATGTGCTCATTCTTGCTGCGCTACTACAGGCTGGAGACAGTGCCGAAACGGAAGCCGCTCGCAACTTCGCTTTGTTATTGGTTGTCCCTGAGGAAGTCGATATAGTGCAAATAGTGGCTCGCGGCCACGATCGAAGATGGCACTGGAAGTTGTCAAGGGATTTGTCATGGACTGTGACCGAGCTTGTACCATGAAAGACACTTCCCACGTAACTATACTGGCCTAGAACAAACATCACTTGGTCGTTTCATAGTGTCATATGAGGTGTGTGTCAATGTGGTATGCCGCATCTAAGCTACAATCTGCGTTTCATTTGAGCTTTTTACATGTAACCTCGGCTACCTCGACGAGCCATCTGCACAGGCGAATTAGGGGGGGGGGCTATGTCAGCTTCTCACAAAGATCCGCAAACGAAAAAGTAACGAACCTCAACGATCTTCCAGCCTCCAGTCTCTGGGTTGTCCAATTCCGATTCCACAAGCGTCAATACAGCGGCATACCTACACTGTTCCAGGGCGTTCGGGCTACCGACAACGACATCTCCCGTCTTGGCGGATCGGAAGCAAAGGACCTCTTGTGTTGCGAACGTAACAAGGAAGACCGGGATATCGTTTTCTAAAACCTTGCCTTGACTGACATCAACCTGTCTGATGTCGAGTACTTTGCTGTCCGACACGAGCCCCTGCTTGACATATTGGCTCATTGTCGCCCAGAGCACGTTGTACGTCTACAAGGCATCAATTTTAGTATGAAGAACATCGGAAGTAGTCTTGCACTTGTGGCTTACCGCCTCTCCGCACCACATTTGCAGAGTTTCCCTGTCAGCGCCAAGGTATGCGTCAACAACCTCTGGGATGATGTACTCCCGAAGCTCCTTCTGGAACGTTTCCATTTTGAAATCCGGGTCGAGCGCTCGAATCATTCGAATAACCTTGGCTGTCTCGTTTTCGTCAAACCAGGACCCAACGGTAGAGGTAATGGACCTAACCGTGGAGACGACCGGGCTCTCTGATTCCTGATATCGATCGAGCCAATGTGCGACTCGTGGGTTCTGCTTGAGCTTTTCTGACCAAGATTCCTTTTCCTGTTTATCCGACAAAACCAAGGCTTCACCGGCTCTGTGAGAATGAGGTTTCCGGATAAGCACAGAATTTTGCGAGACGAGACGGCTGTCAAAACTTACTCAGGGTTTGCCGCCATTCTCTTCCTCTCCTGGAGACCCGCCTTCTGCCTTCGTAGTTCCCGCCGTCTACGTCTCTCTTCCTTTTCCTCATATCCACCATAACGAGAGCTCTCCTCTAGAACTTCGGTCACCGATTCCGCTAGAGCCTTGTAAGCTTCCGTATTTCTGACTGGAGCTGTTGCTGTTGAGACTCCGGAAGAAACAGCGGCGGAAGCCTTGGCGATCTGTCGTAGGGAAATCAACCGAGATCAGGACATGATTTTGAGGCATAGTGGACGATGTAGTTCAACACACGTTACGCATAAGCTCGCTTTCTTCCACGGCTTTCATTGCTTCAGCAACACCGTCGGCGATGCTGAGACCAGCCTTCCTCATTTCTTCAGCCGCTGCTTTAAGTCGAGGGTTGTTTTCCAGCGAAGATTTCAGCTGTCGGAAAAAAGGGATGCGTCAGCAATTGTATGGGAGACAGAGTAGTTTCCGTCGTACATACTCTCGCTTTCTCGTAGGCCTCCTTGGCCTTCTTCATAGTCTCTGAATCTGCCAACTTGTCGACATCTCCCTGCAACTGCTTCACACTATCCTGCATCTCCCTGCTCTTCTGGAATTCCTCCTTGAATGTTTGCACAAACACCTTCCATGGGGATTGCGGAGCAGGCGATCCTTGACCATTGCGAAGATGCTGTGTGGTATGCAGACCGGCCGTTCCGGCTCGTAATAAGCTCGATGTGCTAGACGGCGAATATCGGGCAGGTGTTCGGACTGCCGAAGTGGCGAGGGAGACCCGTCGCATTTTCAAAAGATGTGCCGCTTGAGACCTCATAATGTTGCTGCTGAACGCACTGAAAAAACCGACTGCACTTGGCGTATGATGGGAAGGCGAATGTGCTGTGAAGATGTAGTTCCTGACCGCGTCTTGTCTGCTTGACCAGCCGCTTAACCTTCTGGTATCTTCATTCTCATTTCTCATCCGACCGGGACGACTTTCTTTTGCGCGGCGGCGGACAGCGAAGGGGTTCGATCACGCACAAGTGGGATTGGACGCACCTGGCATAGATGTCTCTGTCTCTGCTGCCTGCTGAACAACGTAACCTTCTTCTTCTTGTTCTGCAGGTAGGAGGTCCAGGTGACAGCGCTCTGATCTCTTCCTTCAGTAAAGCTCCATTGAAAGACCAATCCTTCCCTTCTGAGCATGGACGACTACAGCTTCCGTCCAGGAGGCTCGCTCAAGCTTAAAGGCGACAAGAAGTAAGCCTTCATTCAGACTACATCCAGAATCCTAATTAATATGCTACTCCACGCTGCTGCATCCGAGTGTAGGAAGAAGAGGTCCAGAACAGAACAAGAAAGAGCTTCGGCAACGAAAGAGGCCCAAAGGGCAGCCCGCGAAGCTGAGAACGCAGAAAGAGCTCGGGCGGCAAGGAGTACAAGCCATGAAGAGGGTGACAAGAGCGGATCAGGTGCGGAAGGAGGGGCTGAAGGTGCATCCGGAGGTGTGAAGAAAACGAAAACAGCTGCAGAAGAAAAGTTTGACAAGATTCAAGAAGAGAGGGTGAGTAGATTATGTCCATTCCAGAGTAACCGATACCGCAACTGACCTTCTGGACTGCAGCGTCGGGAACGTGCAAAGAAGAAGGCAATGATGAGCCATAAAGATAGGGTTGCAGAATTCAATGCATCTCTGGATAGATTAAGGTATGTGCTCCTCGCCACTAGTAAAGTATTGAGAGTGACTTGTATCCCGTTCCCCTCGACCCAAAGTGAACATCACGATATGCCAAGGGCAAGTCCAGCGTGTCGTGCCTGTATCTGGTTCCATGCTCATAATGTTTTCCTTTGTGCAGATTGGCCCAGGCTGATTTTCATTTGCAGTCATTCACTCTTTTCTCTGGCTATCTACCCGTGGTTTTCGGCGTCCCGTTGTATGTTCTCGTGTCTTCGAAGGAAAATGCCCGCATATGCACATTCCTGCCAGCAGTCTTGCGTTCTCCGTTGCGATAGCGTTATGAGCCTGCTGAAATGAGCCCATGAAAGTGCGTGCAAGATACATTGAATGTCTGTGATACAACCGGCAACCTTTTACAATTGAATAAATACAGTGCGATGGATCGACGCATCCAGCGGAGGCCTCGTGACTTCCGACTTGCGATTGATGTGTTCTTTCTAAGTTTTCAATCTAGCTTCTCGAGGTAATCCAGTCGATCCTAAAGGTATAACGCATCTTGTCCATCAAATGCTGCTCCTCATATTCAGTCAAAAACAGCAGCAACCTACCAGGACAACATTCTTGCTGGTCTCTTCAATCTCGCCAGCTAAGAATACCTCATCAAGGATCGCATAGACCTGGTAATTCAAACAGGTCAACACGCTTGGTGGAAGTATGGATGGGAAACAGCTCGTATCTGGACTTGCCTTGTAGAAAGAGAAGACAAGATCCAGTTCACAAACGTTTTGGAAAAAGGCATCTTTGATATCGCACGGACCGGGATGTTAGCTATATAGCAACACAAAGCCTTGCTGGCAGTGATCTTCTACGTACCTAATACCTCGACGAAAAGATGTATAGCCTCGAGATATGCCAGTTCATTATCACTCGAGTCCACGCAGACACAGAAGAAGAGACCTGCGTATCTCCTGTAAACAATCTTGTCGCTGCGGAACTGTAAGCAACACATACAAGAGATATCAATCCCGCAAACACCTGTTTTTCTCTCCACTCAACCACTCACTTCGACAAAGTTCGACTGGTACTTCTGATCCCTTGGAGCCACCAGGCGATGGACTTCACCTCTGAGCCGCACCTGTTGCCAATACAGTTTGCCTCAATTCCCAATCCTCATTGCATATAATCCGGTCTCATCAACAGGTAGCATACCTTTTCATCGTCATCGTAAGGCATGTACCATTTCGAAAGCCTGGTCTTTCCTTGACGGTTCTGGAAGAAAGCAATCAGGTCATGTCAGATTCCTGAATCCTGGCGCATACACCTAATATACATACCTGCACAAGGATGAACTTGATCATAACGGCGAGCGGTAGTCTGGCGCAGATTCTGTGCTCAATGTTTGAGGCGCCAACGACAGCCGGAGAGTACAATTGCAGAGATAAAGTAGATAGTATCAATAGACAAGGTGAAAGGTGAAGGAAGGTAGGAGTGATCGACCTAGAGTGATCGCGCTCTCCTGGCCTTGAGTCGTACAGACCCAGGATCCGAGACATCAGTCAAGGTCCTACAACTGTATGCTACACTCCTACTCAGTAGTATCCATCTATCAGTGAACGTTTCTCTACACGCTCCCTTCAGGTATTTCGCCGCAGATATGGTGTTACCGATACCCGCGGCGTCCACATCCTTGACTGGCCCATCCCGAAGACCCGAAGGACCACCTCGCGAGCTTCTCCTCGCAAACATCGCTTTACAGACCGACTTGACGAATCAGTTATGCTCAAGTCTTGCTCATGCAGCTTTGCCCAGCTACAATTCACGAACACCTAGACCGCCGTCTCGTTCACAGCCAGATTACGATGCAATCTTATCGATATACGAGAACCTCGTGGATGCGACAGACGAACAGGCGCAATTGCTCGAATACGCTCGGAAATACCAGGAGCGAAAGCGAAGGCTACAATGGAAGAGAAAACAAGCACTTGAGAGAGAGAATGCCGTTCGCGGAGTATTGATGGAGTTGGAAAGGGGCCGAGCAGAATTGGAAGAGTTGGTCAAGGATGGCGAACAGGTCGTCAGTAGGATTCAACTGGCGGAAAAAGGTGAGAACTTGACCTATGATATCCTGAATTCGAATTGACCATTGGTATTTGCAGCCAAATTTTCAGTAGATGAGCTGCTAGCTTATGCTCAGAATCTTGCTTCGACCACCTCGCGGCCACCATCGCTGCACCCGCCAGCACCTCTTCTTGCGGCTGAAATGCTCTACCCGGTGGAATCCATCATGCAGTCCGGCAAACTAGCTGCACTCGCTAGAGGTGAGGTCATAGGAATCCTTGGTGATACACAGGTGATAGGGACCGCAAAGGACCAGCCAGGTCCGGAGATTGTTCAACCCGGTTCGTATTGTTTCATTTCCTTCGCTGGCGATACCTGGACTTACTCTCCTGCACCTACAGCTACTGAAACGATGGACCCGCCTGCAAAGCATCCCCCAACGCAGACGGCAGGTCTTTCGGAACCTGCGAATCCTTCATCGGCAACTTCTGGAACGGTACAACCTGTCCATGCGCCGTTCAAGTTGGATCTTAGCGATTCGGAGGACGACGACTGAGCGGGTTGGCTCTATTAATCATGGAAGAACATAGTCACAATATGACTGGTTGTATGGAGTTCACGGCCGATCATGCCGGAGAAGTATCTGCGGTGTTGTGTGTTTCGGCCAGCGAGGACTGGCAACCCTTTTTCTTCCCGCAAATCTCGAATTGCGTTTTTGAGTATGGTCATCTTAGACTGCGAATAAGTATGAACGGATTTGCGCGACTTCTAGTATTGATTCCTAGTCTTGCGAACGAGGGAACTATAGCCAAGGAGAGAGAAATTGCCGACAGAACTTGCCGCGCTGTCTAAGCGTAGTACACTGGATTGACTTGCCCAGACTTTGATTCAGTACGGTTACCGAATTTACCTGGATGGTCAATGCTCTAATTTTACACCAGAAAAGCTAATGGATACATATGTCGTTCATGCTATATTACTGCTATCATTCGTGATGAATGTCTGCCGCATGTAATTGAGGATCAAAGACTTTGACGTCACGGCCCCCTCCCGCCTCTGCATCTTCGAAGTTGATGACCCGTTGTTCGACGAGATACTCGCTCTCTAATGCACTCACACTCCACTGCTGTGCTTTCCTCCTCGCCTCGATTACCACTTGCCGTATTATTACGGCGTACAGTAAGAACGGATGTATGAAGCGGTCTGCAAAGGCAAAATCAAAAATCAGTTACCGACGTTCCGTCGAAGACCATTTGAGTCGGTTTACGCACAGACGATGGCACTTTGTCGTGAATTCAGTCCTAATGCAAGTGCCAAGACAGCAGCAAGTACCGTAGGGGCGAGAGATCCAAGCAATAGGTACTTGAGGGCAGGGGTAAGAATGTGATGGACATTTTCTGGGCGCAATGCTTCAGCGAGTACGCGAGCTTGCGCATCATTATGTGCCTCGGCCCCATCCCCTGGGAGATCATTTTGCTAAAAAGAGAGCAGACAGCATCAGTAACGTTAAAGATTATGCTGAAAGTCGCATCGACGGCTACAACATACCTCGAAGAAGAAGGGCGTAAATACCTGAAGAACTTGAACGCGGATTGGATGTTCGATAAGGCAGAATGCCATAAGCACGCAACCGGTAGACCTGCAACAGAGCGCGTGTTAGCAAGTCGCCTTACAAGCATGCCAAAGTCACGATACACTTACCAAGCCTCGGCAACATGGAAAACCGGTGTCATGTCCGATTTGCCATAATTGATTGGTGCAGTGATGTACAGCTCTAGACATAGCCCCAACAGAATAGGCGATACCACGAACAGAACAAAGATTGCGCATGCATGTCTACCGAATCGAAGTATTATGTCGCCTTCCTTGATGAGATAACGCTTCCAGCTAAAGGGATTTCGGTAACGAGGAGTGTCGAGGTAACGGCGACCAATGCTTGCAACCCTCTTGCCAGTGCGTTTGCCCAGCCGTGACGCGAATTGACATATGTAAAAGCCAGCGATCTGGGAGTGGCAGTCCTCGTCAGTAACGACTCTCGTAGCGGTTCAGCATGTTTCACGAACCAAATTCATCCCGTCATGCACCTCCCGTCCAATAAAGTGATGCGTCGCGATTCTTCCGACCAAGATAGGAACCAAGAGTGCGAAAACGATAGTCCACGAGATGAATGCCCAGAGGAACAGCCCGAAAGCCCAGAATCGGGTGCGATAGAAAGGTGGGAGGTAGACCATGCAATAGTCCTTGCGAGGATCTCGGTGACCTTTGATCGCCGCCCTATCTTGCATGAGCCATAGAACCTTGTCTTTGTCCGTCTTAGGAATACCGTAATCGTTGACGGGTATAAAGACATTCTTGCGAGGTTTCAGAAGAATGACCTGATCGCTGTATGCGAGAAGACAGTATTCATGAATTCCTGAAGCAACTCAGATATTTCACACCAGACTTACGCGTAAGGGACTCTCATGTAGGTTCCTTCGTAGAATTCGTCATTTATTTCCCGATTGGTCAGCTTGGATACCAAATTACTGCATCTGCGATGGAGATAAAGCAATTTCGTTTCGACCCTTCCAGCACGTTCCTCTTCGGGAATTTGAATGCCCCGGAAGTAAGACGACAGCCGCAGAGTCTCGGAAAGGAATTTAAAGCAAAATCTCGTTACGACCTTGAATGAGTCTTGCCATCTAAGCTGTCGGACACTCTCGGGGAATCCTAGGATCAGGATGAGAATGTCTACAGGGGCGATGGTGAGCGAGTCCCTGCGGCCGAAAAAGAATAGATCTGGATGAACGACATGTACTTTAAGGGGGATGATGAACAGCTTACCTGAATGACCATCTTAATGGAAGAATTGGTAGCCCACTGTATTTCAGAAGGGACAAGATGCCTCCCAGAGGAATTGCCATGACCGACATGTACATAGTCGCGCTGACGAGAAGCTTGTATATCTGGACGCTGGTCTTCTTGTCGAGAATTTCTCGAACCTGTTGTTGACATGGATATTAGTTCACTGACATTTACGTCTCATTGGCAAAAGTCGACTTACGGGGCTGAATGAGGGATCCTGTGGATCCCTGATGACGTACATGGCACCTTTGCGACATATCGATCGACAAGTTGATAGAAACCTGGCGAAGGCAAACCTGGAGGCCAAGGAAGATACCAAAATTCATCAGATCAAAATCACGTTCGAAGTGACGGTCCAACTGGCTCTCACATAAACATTGTACCTGCCAGCCAGTGAACAAAGGCACTAATAACCGGATTGCGATGTTGCGCTATCCATCGATAATGGAGAGTACCGGAGGGGAATAATGGCAGAGTGCAAAAGTCCAGGAAATACCCCATGCACAGAGGGAATAGCAGCAACTCGACAGACATGAAGAAACCAAGCTAGATTTTCCCAATGTCAGCATGAAGTTCCAATGCTCGTAGATGGACGCCTGCATACCTTCACGATGACGTTACTTCGATCAACATGCTCCGCTACTGTTTTCCCGAATGAGCCGAGATATTGTTCTCCGAGAGCGGCAATGAGGTAGAACGCCAAATCGATGTCGAAAACGCCCAAAGCAATTGCTGCAGCCCGACTGGCAGCAGTGTCTCGCAACGCGAATGCAGTGATTCTGGAGGAGAATACTCGATACGTACGGCCTATGCCTCCAAAGAAGACTCCCAGCGAACGAAGCAAGCCACCACTAGATGTGTTCTCCAACTTTTCGATCATTTGACTGGACCACTGACCGACCGCGGAGATCATACCATTCCAGTATGAGCGAGTACTGGCTTCAGCAAGCTCCTCAGCAATTTCAGTCACTGCGGAATTTAAGGCAGCATTATCCGACCCTCCAAACGAGATCCAGGACGGAAGTTGTCGTAAGCAGATCTTGCCCAAAGCCACGAGTCCATCTATGACTGGATCCGTGATCAGACGGGTGATCATGATTGGCAGCCTGAGTACCCGACCAAAGAAACCGATATCCGCCTAGAGAACGTAAGATTAATTTAACATCCTCTCGTATGGTCATCCATAGTGTGGTTGGGAGGAAACACTTACAATCAGATGTATTTTACCAATTACGAAAGGGACATTGACGATTATGCAGATACCGCAATTCAGGACCACGCATATCAGGAGAAACTGAAGGCGGGGTACAAGTAAGGTCAAACTTCGGTTCTAAATACAACCACATTGCCGACTCACGTTCTGAAACAACGCTGCTGGAGGTCCGCGCATTCCGATGGCTAATGAATGCATTGAGACTTTCAGAATGCGAATTCGGCCTCAGGAATAAGCGTGAAACATACCTTCGAGAATACCATCGATATCTCCATCGATCATCAATCCGCCCTCGTCGGCCTCTTCATCATCAAGATCCGGTTCCGGGCCCATCTCGACTTCTTCGTCCCCATCCACCGCGGCTACCATTATGTCAGCATCATTCAAGACATGCCGCGGTCGTCGAGGATGAGGATTGCGGTCGATCGCTCGGCGCCGCCTTTCTTCGTCCCGTACAGCTCCTAGGTGTCTTGGATGGTCATTCTCGACAGCTGGACGGTGTCCGTGTAAAAGTTCGACCTGTTCATCCTCCATTCCAGCTGGCTCTGTGAAGTATCGATGATAATCATCCTGTATCGACTCCTGTAGGTAGGCTGTTTCGCCGCGACTCCCGGCGGGTGATCGATCTCCAGGTGACACTAAGCTTGCACCCGTGTGAGCTCGTTCAGATGATCGGGCCGAAGTTAACGATTCCGCCGGTTTCGAAGGCTGTAATGGTTTACGTCCGACAGACCCGGATGGATCTGTGATATCGCTCCTGCTATGTGCCAAGAATTCCTCAAAAGACATATTAGGATCCGCATGTTCGCGATGCTGTTGGTGCAATTGCTGCAACAAACTTGGACGAGGGGCCTCCTCGATAACACCGTCCGCTTGTTGATCCCTCTCTGCACTTTGGCTTATCTGTCCATCTTCGTCCACTTTGGGATATTCAACCCCATCTCGGAGACCGCTGTCAGACAGATGACCTGCACTGGCAGCATCGTTAACCCAATCTTCTTCATCAACCCATTGCTCCTCTTCGGTCGCGTCCGGCATTGCTTGCGGCGCCACAAGGAGTTCCATCACATCCGCACGGAGTAAATCGTGTTGCTGAGGGTCCAAAGCGGGACGAGGCTGCAGATGGCCCGCCTGAACGTTTACGGGGTGACGACCATGATCGAGGTTGAACACCACATCCACAGATTCACCGCGATCAACGTTTCGCAATCGTCTCTGTCTCCATTTTGCCCGCATCTGCAGTTGAAATTCTTCCGGTCTGGGTGCTACCTCATTTTCGACTTCTTGCGTCGGTCCTGGTCCAGCATTCTGGAAGATCCATTCGCGCAATAGGAATACCGCTAATAAGCTTATGACGATGGCGACGGTGAGTATTTGCCCTTTGAATATCCTATCTGGTAAATCAGACCTGTTTCATAGACAAATTCAGCTAGAATTAAGACGGCCGGCAAACGATGAGGAGCTTACGCAGTAAAGTTCTTCCATATGATCTTTGTCATCCGACGCGATGGTACATAGTTTGTCGGGTTCAATGTCGCTAAAATCTGCATGGTCAAGGTCGTATTGGCCAGTGCAGGTTCGCCAAAAGGTTTCTCGCTAGCGATTGTTTCGTTCGCAGTGAGATGGGAATAAAGCAATTGCCACCATGACAATGTTTGCTTCGCGCTGTTGACCGGAGTGGCAATCGCGGTAGCTGTGACATTTGCTAGGCTGTCACTAGGGGTTTTGCCAGTCAACATCATCGCCCTATATTAACCGTGCGGTCTGTCAGTAACATTTTAGCTGGCAGAAGCGCTTAACTAAACCCACAGTGGAGCTCCATATTGGAAATAACTTCGCCAAGCTCCGAACATGACTAGAGGCAACAGCACCAACCAAGTAAAAGCGACTAGAGCAGCTCGGAGTGCTAGTACTGTGAGGTTGGAAAGATCCAACAGGAGCCTCTTGATGAGACTGGGTAATGGGAGAGAATCTGGAATGTCCGCCGGGTAGACTAAAATGCCTCAAGCTTGAGCATGCTTGAGACTTGGCAACAGGATCTCGAACGCTCACCTTTTTGAAACGAGAATGCGTGTCCGCATAATTCACAATACTGCTTTTTCGAGTGATGCAACCATTGAAGCAAGCTGTTGACAAGTTCTTCGTCAGCAACGTCCCTTCAAGGCCAAAGATATCGCATGTACCAATCTGAATGCACATATCGAATGGAACCCGAGCATTTGCATGGGTGGAAAAGAGGGTGGTCCGGCTCCGCCTCTGTCCGACAAACTCTGCAAATGATACCCTCTACGATATGAGATGTCAGCACGGGTATAACACATAGATACAGAGTAACACAGCAAGACTTGCCATCGCCTGAATCGTCCATCACGGAATCGTCCATCTTCGGGACTCGTTATCTTCCGCTATCTTCCAGCAGGATTCGATTTGCGGAAATGGCTCGCAGACAAGGATGAGAGGTGAGGTGCCGGATTGACCAAAGGATCAGACAGTGTTTCTCGTTGTGAATATACCAGGAAAAAGGAGGCCGCTACAGCTGCACACCTTTGACTGCCTCATAAGCTGCCTCACACCGTCCATATAATGTATATACAAGTCCGGTTGTCTCAACGATCGAGCTGAAGTTGAAGCTGAGCTTGGAGCTTGAAGGCTTGTTACAAAGCACGGAGATATTGACTTTCCTCTCCTTTTCGAAGTAGAATCATGATTGATCTTTCATCTTTTCAGAATTTCTGGTATACAGCTCCAGGGGACTGATTCTTCGAGACCAATTCAAACCTCCAAACTCACGTCACACGGGGAGGAGCAACAACGGGCAGCAAGATACGTGGCTCGGATATGTGCCCGCGTAATTACAAGAATACAAATATTTCAACTATAAGCAGTCGTAACGCTGACGCGATATTGTCCGTTTGTCATGGTAGTAAATAGTGGCGCTTTATAGCTGCGCCTCGGGATACTAGCGATCGTCTAGATCTTGGTTGCCCTGCATAAAGTTGAGTCAGAGACTGAAAATGACACGAATAGCACAAAAGAAAGCAGGCAGCAGATACTTACAACTTGTTCTGCAACTTCGCCTCTTCAAGTTGTCTGCGAAGTTTGCTGCGTCTCGAAATAGTGGGTCAATACAATGTTCGACATTAAAACAAACATCAAGACTGACATGTTCTCCAAGCGCATCTCATTCCTCTGCGCGGTGACAGACTGCAAGTCTCGCTTGAGACTCGCGAAAGCTTCGTCCGCAGGTAAAGTCGCATCTGCGAACAAGCCATCGAGCTCGACATTGAAAGCCTACGTCGATAACAACGAGGAACAAAAAAAGTGAAATGAATACGTCGTTCTGGCGTGCCGGAAGCAGGTCAGCTTACCTCATATACAGCTTCCAGTTCATTCTTCAAGTCTGCCATCTGTGCATTTGCCAGGCCGTTCTTGGGAGACACCGTTTCAAGTTGGTTGGTCATCCTTCTGAGATCCGAAGCGCTCTGGATCACAGATAGACGGCTGAGTAATTGGTAACATGGGAAGTGCAGGATTCACTTACCTTTTCAAGACCAGACTTTAATGTGAGGACCAAGCTGGCCAGCCTCGTGCTACCCATTTTCGCTTGCTCGAGGTCGTGATCGAGCTGATCCAATAATCCAGCGACACCCTGTGTCCAATCGTCAAGAAAAGACACGTCAAAGTCGCTTTTCGAACTCGAAGCAGAGTGTCGTGAAGAAATTGATCCATGTACTATTTCGCGCTCTGCAATCTCGGGAGCCACACGCCTCTGTAAAGGAAACGATGAGCATATGCGGTAAGAATAGGGGGTTGTCGTTCTGAAACTTGTCCCAAGTAGTACTTACAGAAAGGCGTTTACTGGGAGGCGATCTACAAAGGCTCGGATTTCGGTGATCAACCCTGCGTAATCTGTCCTTGGCTGCGACATCCCGTCCGAGCCGAACCTTGAGCTCCGTCAGTTCCGCCCGAATGTTACCGCTCGTCCGCAAGGCAACGGTGACCTGGAGACAGTATCGTTGGGACGTTGTCAGCGTTGCGCTATGGGTCCATCTGGGCATTTATGCTTCTTACGTGTTCGTCCGTGTTTTCAGCTGCGTTTTCCGATGCATGGTAACTGAGAAGGGTACCGTGCCCTCTACTCAGTTCTCCCCTGTAACGCTTTCCAACGGTATCATTTGTATCTGTCGAGCCTATCGTTGTTGATGAAACGTGTCTCAACGCCGATCCTGCGAAATCCTGCCGTTGATCTATTAATATGCTTCTATTGTGCTCGGAATCGCTGGCTGTAGTGCTGGTTTTGATGTCTGATACCGTATAGTCAGCCGAGCGTTTACGCGGTGCAAGTTCTTCTTGTGAACGCGCTCGCTTATGAGCTAGTGTTGGAGATATGGTGATTGCGTCAACGTGATCCTTCAGAGGTACAGTTTCTCTACTGGGCGTCACTACTCTTCCATTCCCTACTGGCAGAACAAGGGACGTATAGGCAGATCCTGCAGCATCGGCGGGGCGAATTCCACTCCGGCGAGCAGATCTTGGTCCCATGGGCTTGGATAGTGAACCGTTGCTTCTGACGCTGCGGCCTCGTTCGAGGGCCATAGATGCAGAGAGTCTCTCGGACTGAGAAGGCGCATCAAGGATCCGAGGGTCACGATTACAGAGAAGTGTGGGGGCTGACAAGTTGCGGGTTGGTGATGGTGTCTTGCGTCGAGACAGATCTAATGGGCGGACAAGGGGCAACGCCGATGCTGTAGTTAACACAAGGGCTGTGATGGTGACGTCCGGAGAAGGCGATGGTGTTCGATTACGAACTGCCAAGCTACCGCGCTGGGGAGATGCGGGACCTGGAGGTTGTTGCTAACGCTATTCAGTTCTAGGTCTGAAACGGTTGAGAAGCATACGTACCCTGATACCCCATCATTTTCCCGCCCATACTGCTGCTAACAGAATGGCTAGATGGGTACGCGCTCGTCGCGACTGATACCGAATTCTTTCGAGCAATGTCTAGTTGAACGTCCAGGTCGATGTCACTCGCGTCACCTCCCATCCTCGATTCGGTAAGACCGATGTCGCCCTGCTCTTTGTAAATGCTAAATACGTCGCGTTTAGGCGAGATCCCACTCCTGCCTCGAACGTCGGCGTCTTGTGGCGATGCTGATCGACGGGTCCTTCTTGGGCTGGGCGTCTTCCCCGTGAGGTCACAATCTACAGACGTCGCAACGGTGGATTTGCTCTCCAAAGAGAAACGAGCTGTATCTAGCGTTGAGGACCTACTGACCACAGAACGCGATTTTTTGCTGCTGACGCTGGACTCGTAACGCGAAGACATTGTGCCTGTGCCAAACAAATTCTTCGAGATGTTATCGAGGTTCATCATGCTCGGTCGAAAGCGGTTCGCATGAGAGGGTGTACCCGGCAAGGAGCTGTTACTTGTTCGGAATCGATATATGCCAAAGACGTTGACTTAATCGACCAGTACCGAGTTCAGCTGTATGACTCAACCAAGTGATAATGATACACTTACCTATGTGTGAGACTGCGTTGTCGATATCTTCCACTCGAATAATGTTGCTTTCCAGAAGATCCTCCTCGTCCTCACTCGGTGTCACGGATAATCTGTTTCCCATACGTCAGCACATACTTGGCTTCCGTGCTTTTCATCATCATGACATACCGACAATCACCAGTGGGTATTGGGGTAGCCCGAATTACCACTAGAGGGTCTCCCTGTGGACCCAAGGGTATGGAAGCCGCAATTCCTGTCTCGTCGACATGTAACACGACTTTGCCCTAGTGCACAGGCAAGAGTTTCAGATTACGTGGTCTTTAGCTTCGCTGTTGGATCATCTACCTTGTGGGGATGTGCATTCCATGCCGCTCTCTCCCACATGTTCCAGAAACAGATGGCTTGGCCGGCGAGTCCATCCGATCCTTCCAGCTTCCTATTGTTCTTCGATACGAATGCGATAGGAAGTGCAGTACTGTGAGTGATATGGGTGTTTCTTCGAGCAGATGCGGGAAGCCTGGTTCGGGCAAGCGCCTGTGCTTTCCAAAGATTCTGTACAAAGCGTTGCTTATCCGTTCTTGCCGGTGTGTATTCGAGATTGACTGACAAGGGCGGATGGACGACTTGGTAGTGCCGGAAAGGTCGATTTGACCACTTGTCGCCTAAATCATGTGGAGCTTTCCCGAAGAATAGTTCGAATTCTGTCACAGAAACGCAAATCAGTCTAGGCAGCATATGATGAATGATGTGGCTCTACACTGACCACAGTTCCCCACATCGGTAGCTGTGACGTCAAGAATATCGATAACGCCTTTGAAACCCAGCTTGTCCTTATTCAAAGTTGTTTTGCTCTGTGCTAATCCAGCGAGACCACCTCCTGATCGCATGAGTCGGTCGATGTTGTCCAATCCTGTGACTGTACGTCCGTTGACTGAAGCCGATTGACGCTTCACTATCACGAGTTTGTCGTCAAAAAGAATCAATGTGCAGGGTAAAGAACTGGTGCCCGATCGGTTTGGTCCCGGTGACATTATGGGCAAGGGAAGGTTATCATAAGGAAGGGAAGGCCTCGTCGAAGTAGTCGAGTGACTCATCGAACCGGCACGCCTGTGATATTCGGTGAAGGTATCCTCGACATCTATGCTGTCGATATAGTCTCGGTTGTTCGAGATCAGATTCGCCTGTAGTGTCTCTCGCAATAAGCGATGAACGGATCAGAGTGATATGAGATAACTCACGGGGAACGCATCTACCGTTCGCTCCATGCAATACATGACAGTCGCTCTCTTGACCCTCTCATCCGCTTCACAGGCAGCGATTTTGGAGGCGATTAGGATGCACTCCTCCAGTTTGGGTCTCTGGGTATCGTATACAGACATGCTATCGATCATGGCTAACGATCTTTCGACATCAGCACAGCGGGCAATAGCACTTCACCATAGCGCTGGGGACTTACCTTGCCACAGAAGAAGGTACCTTGGTAGCCGTTGAACAGGCTCCGCGAGTAGCTCGCGGATACCCGAGTTTCCAATGCCAGATGTTTGGTATTTTACTCCCTATTTGAAAGCCAATCAACATTCGAATACGCGGTTACCACCAGCGATTTACGAACCTCTGTGAAAGTTTGAAATGACGACCTCCTGAACATCTCCTGCAGGACCTTTTGCGATTCGTCCTGCCTGTCGTAGTACGCCTTGTAGCAGTCGAAAGTTCCTAAGTCCTTGAGCTTGGTGCGATTCAAACATGTAAGCTGTTTGGGCGCTAAACGTTTAGTGAGAGCACCACTCACATGTCGCAAACACACATCCCCTATACCCTGCCCCGCAACTCTACCGGATATATCGATGTGTAGCAAATCACGACAAAACGCCTCTGCTGAAATGACGAGATTGTCGATATTGGCAAACATGACGTTGGCTTCATATGGTGGTATAATCATCGTGTCTTTTCTTTTGGCAAACTTTCGAAGGGGATCCGCGTAGGACTATCAGCACACAAGCACGAAAATCAGTGAGTCTCGTCTGCGCATCAAATACTGATACATCTCCCTTACGCTCTTGAGGTACGATATTCTCCTCAGATATCCTTGTTCCGTCTCCTGTAGCTCCTGGATGATCTTGCCAAGCTTGATTGGGTTCTGTTTGCCTGCTTTCGCAACCTTCGAAGGTGTTCCTGGAGCGCTGCGTGGCTGTCCCGTGGACGAGCTTGACGCTGTAGCTTGTGATATAAATGAGGAATATGATAGAGGTTTGCCAAGCTGGGCAAGAAGAATCTGGGTCGCTATTGGGAATTGGCATTAGCTTATTCTACGTGGCCAAAAGAGATCGACTACTCACCTTCACCCAACGGATCCTTTCGAGTGCCTTCCAGTACGACATCAATATGAAAAGCTCTCTTTGTCACTGCTTCTCCAGTGAGACAATCCCTAGAGCTCGTCGATGAATTCAGATCTATCGGCTTCCCTAGGTTTATGTTTTCGATGGCGGTAGGGTTGGCTCTTCTAGAGGCTGAGGAACCTAACGAATGTGATGCGTACATCGATGGCCGGGCCGGTGAGGAAGCCTGCATGATGAAGGACAATGCTTCACAGGTGAGAGCGCAATCGCATGGCGTAGTAGTGAGGTGACGCGGGAGGTGTTCTACCAGCCTGCTTGATAAGAAGGTCTGCACGTATGTCGTCAGGGACGAACAAGTTCTACTTTTACTCCACAAGTCGAGCTGTATGTACTTGATCAATGTGACAAGATCTACTCATAGGTGAAACCCGACACGCACCAGATCTGGTAGGCTTCTTGTCGCGTTTCACGTGTCTTTAACCGAGAAAAGCCTCGATTTTGAATGAAATTCGCGCCGATGTTTGTTGAGGGACGTTCTACTCAATCCGCACTCGAAACAGGAAATGAAACCGACAAACCGACGCTACGAGGATAGTGGTACTTGTTATCCCTAACTTCCCTAAAGCACATCGATGACGAGCCAGAGCGTCGTCAATCACCACCGATGTGAGTATGACCTTCGCTCGGCATGGCGCGCGCGGAGGCTCAAGGCATAAATCGAGTCAACGGCAGCTGCTGAGACTGACAACGCGGTGCTAACAACCAGTAGATCTAAGGAAATCCGTACCAGAAAGAATAGAACTGAAAACGTACGACATAACGAATACATGGGATCCGTCAAATACTAGATATCATCCCACATACAATGCAGTTGTGAGCTTTGTTGGGCACAAAACTTGTGACATCGAGACTGCTGCCCGTGTCGATCCTATTCAAGAAGATATCTGCTCTACCATACTTTACGACCCGGGTTCGCACCCATCTTGCCATGACCAGTCAGACCCGTTCGATGCTGCTGCTGAGAGCCTTGAGTAGTGGACTGGCCAAATCCATTCACCCCTGAGTTGTATCGCGGACCACTAAGCGAATTAGTAGGCCCGCCATTGAATCCGCCGAAAGGCCTGTTCATATTCGAGTTCGAAGTGTTGAATCGGCCGCTGTATTCGTGAGTGCCCGCTGGAAGCATAGGCTGGTTCATGCCGCCCCGAGCGCCGTATTGTGTGGTCATGCCGTACATGTCGCGGTTATTGTTCGAATAAGCGCCGCCTTGACTGTACAGATTCGGCATACCACTCAAGTGACTAGGCTGCGATGTATAACCTGATGGGCGGATGTACGGCGCTGTAGGTGAATCTAATGGCCCTGAAGGATGCGAGTACATGCCTCCTGCGGACACTGGCATTTGTCCTAAGTTGATACCGGCGTTTGATAGAACAGGAGTGCCGTCATATCCCGAGGACACTACTCGAGAGAAGGAATCAGGAAAAATCAACGATGCTTCTCGCAGACGCGAATGCCGCCACTGCTTACCTGGCGATTTAGACATGGCATGTGCGCTATATATCGAAGCGCCGTGGGAATTGACGCCAGGGCTGTAAGCCATGTTTGAGGCTTGTTGCAAGGGCATCCAGACGCCATGTTGATGAGCCATTGTCGACATGCCGTTCAAGGGGTTTGTGCTGTTAATGTTGGCTGGCATCCCGTCAATTGGTGATCTCGCAGAGTATGTGGAAGGCACGTTGGAGGGTGAATGGGCCATATGGCTTAGAGTAGCGTATTGATAACCATCATACGTCTTGGAGGCGGAAACTTCGGCCTGATATTGGCCGGTAGTATCGATACCTGCACTGCTGTAGTTCTGACGATTTGACTCCTTCGCGTGGTCTTCCAAGTCATTTGCTGGAGGACCGCCGTGGATGCTTGGGTATCGAGGGAGATCAATATCCAGTTCGAGTTCGTTCCGTTCGGACCGAACCTCCGACGTATTGGTAACCTCGTTCAAATCCTGCACAGACGAAGAGAGTGCAGGTGGAACGTCGTTTTCTAAAGGCCTGAAGGCATTATTTTGCTGGGTAGCACCACGATCGCCATCCAGATGAGACCAGACGTTCATCAGATGCTCTCGATTAGGTAATGTTCGCCCAGGTGACTGCGCTCCCGAATAAGTTCCAGTTGACGTCCAGGCTGCGTTTGTTGTAACGCTGGGCGAAGGTGGCCCACTTTTTGTGCCAGTAGCCGAGCGAGGATGAGCTGAGGGTGTGGAGGGTGCCTACGTGGAAAGTGCATCAGTTTGACAGTTGCCCTTGTTGTGAACCGTTAGCAGCGGACTTACTCGTGGTTCCGTTTCCCGGGCGCGAACATGAAGATCTTCTGCAGTAGGGTTTTCCGTCAACCCGTCCATACTCATCTTGTTCACCTCCGAGAGCAAATTGTCATCTTCGATCTCGCTTGAAACCATGAATTGCACTGAACTCTTGGCATCAGCATCTTCGGAAAAGGACTCGCTGTGTGGCCGAGCAAATGTGATAGCCACACCTTCCGGTACTTTTCGATTGACCCTGCTCTGAAAGGCAGACTTGTTTTCTGCTGTTGTCGTTGTGTTCCGAGCACTGGATGGCAGATGCTCTGATGACGACACTGGGGAGAGAAGTGGAATTTCTGACGACGTCTGAAACTCTTCCCGCACAAATTCGTTCTCTGCCGTTTCCAACTCCATATCGGGAGCAACAGAAGATCTAGCTTTCCCAGTGGGCAACTTGACGATAATCTTCCGGGCTCCCAATCGATGGCCTTCTTCCTTCAGCGTTTGGGAAGTGATCGACGATGATTCGCTAGGGCGTGTATCCTCTTGTAGAGGCACATAGGGCTGGAATTTCTTGGAAGGCGTTTTGACAACGGTTACTGGTTTACCGCGATAATACGTCTTTGGCATAAGCCAGTCATCACGAGACAGATTCCTGGAGCCTAATTCAAGTGGAGGATCCCACGATAGCAACCAGCCGCGTGGGACTTCATTGCGCATGCGATGTACCGATCGCGAAGGACCGAGCAATTTGTGTGGATTGGTTGATCGCGGCAGACGTATTGTGTACCGTTTCCACGCCGGACCAGGAGAAGGCGGCAGCGCAAACATGCTGAACACAAAATCGTTCGGGCGCGGAAGTACCAGGAAGAGAGGTTGCTGGATGTTTTCAGTCTGCTGTTCCTGGCTGTCAGAAGACGCCGCTTGATGGTCGGCGTCAATCTCAGTTCCGGACCCAAGATTTGTTTGAGGATATACGCCGTCGTTCGATGATGTCATGGCATTCTGAAGTCTTGCCAAAACCGTGTCAAATGCTGATCCAACGTTGGCATTTGGTAACGATGCATCGTTCACGGATCCCGACAAACGAAGATCCCGTAGCTCCGGCTTCGGGAGCGCGACTGTCACCTCGGTTTGCGGACTATACGATAGGTCTTCTGTAGTCTGCAAGGTGTCTGGAATGGTTTGCACGGCCGGTCTTGACATCGGGACTCTGGGTGATGCGCCAGACTCGCGTGAGCTACCGATTACACCTGGAACAACCACTTCCTGGCCCCTAGTAGACTTCCGCCATGACTCTGCCTGAAGCAGTTCGGGACGAAGATTGAATCTGGTATTCGCCCCTAGCGCTAATTTGGCCATATCGGATGGTGTAGTGTTCTTTCCATGAATGAGCAAGTTTGGTAGATCGTCGAAGTGTATTACGGCGGGAGTTTCGACATGAGCGGACTCTGCAAGCGGATCAAAGAACGCCGAAAATGCTCGGCTTGGCTCCGATCCAGACGACAGGCTGGCAGCTCGAGTAACTTTTGAATTGCGTTGGATAGTATAACTAGTCGATGCCGTCTGTTGTGACGTCCTGGATTGGCTGTTTGGGTTGTGTTGAATATTTTCCGGTGATCGCTGCGCATCCTGAGATACAGGGTCTTCGAATGCCACCCTTTTATCTGATGGCCGACGTTGAGCCGAGATGAGCGAAGGTACCGGCCTTGCTATCGGGTTTTGGGGTGTCTCCGCGATCGGTTCTATTCTCTTCACGATCACCTTGGGCATATGAGGAGGATCGTCCTTTCGATGAAGCGAAGATTTCATCGGTGCTAATTCTGGTCCTCCTGACGAGAGACCACGCGAAGCCTCCTTACGCAAATCTCTCTCAGCCAGTTCCTTGGCCTTTTGCCTTGCCCGTTCTTTTTGCGCCTCCCTCTCTGCTTCCTCCTGCTGTCGTCTAAGCCGTGCCTGTTCAGCGGCTCTATGCATCTCATCTTTCTGTAATTCGGTAATATCTATCGGCTGGGCCACCGACTCTGATGATGGGACGGCGGATGAAATGGCGACCGGTATCGTGTGGCTCTGCGAAAACAGAGGTGGTAACTGTGTTTGCATTCCTACTGGCGAGCGAATCCTACCGCCCGTTGTACGGGACTCATCCTCCACCTGCCTAGATTTCGCGACTTCATTGCCACGAGGCCACGCTTGATGATCGGAAACGGCATGAGGAGGTCCCCATGTTCTGCTGTGATCAGTCTCCGATGGCCGGCGTCTGGCCCAGGGATTCCGTTCAGATGCGATTACTGGTGGTTGAACGCGATCCCATGGCCTGTCCCTGGAAGTTTGACGTTCAAGCGGTTGCAGGTCGGTCTGTTTGTCCTGCAGCTGTGCATTAACTCCAACTTGAGAAACTCCCTCCTTTCCAGACCGAGGCAAGATCTGGGTAGGCGCCAGATCCGTCGGAGTCTGCACGAGTCGATCGAACGACGGTTCCATCTTGTTTGAACGGGCATTGTATAACGTCCTGGGTGAGGCGGTATGATCATTGCTCGGATTTTGCTCGCTGGTCCGCGCTTTGTCCTGCGGTAAGACAGCGTATTGCGCTTTCGGAGGCCAACTTCGGTCAAAGTCGTCCTTGGCAAAGCGTTCGTGTTTGAAAACGGGTTTGTTGTCGCTCTGCTGCACTTCGGCAGCACCTGGCATATCATTGCGAGTCGCCGGTGTCGGATCGATATCGCGGTTATTCGTCGGTACTGGCAACGTATATGTTGTTCCATCGCCGAAATCAAGCGCCTGTGGGAACTCCATATCCTCGTCGTCCTCCTGTACACAAGACGCAAATTTACTTGTGAGATCATGCTCAATATCGAGACGAGATCTGGGCTAGACTGCAACAGAGAAATCCCGTCCGAACGACATTCACACTCACCTCGTCCCAGTGATGCGCGTTTGGATCCTTATTTGTACCCCTGAAGGCGTTGAGACCCTCCAAGATTGCCTGATTGTGAGCTGCTTTCGCTTGAGCTACCTGTTGCGCCTGAACCACAGCACTCCTCTGACCCGCGATGACCTCCATCGCTGTCGGGAAATCGTTCGCGAGAGATTGTTTGAATCGAGCTTGTCCGAATGGCCCGTGACCGATAGAATTGGTCTCCTTTGCGCTTGTATCTTGCGAGGGAGTTGGAGCAGATGATAATAGTTGCCAACCTCGCTTGATCGGTTGTTTCACGGAGGTGAGCGAGGTCAAATGCCTTGCGGCAGAGGGTCCTTGATTTGTTAATCTAATGCCTGCCAAAGGCATCAACGACGGCGTTACCGAAGGACTCGGAGGAGGAAGTGGACTTCCAGGCTGCGTTGCTGTAGCCGATGCCGCAGGTCGGAGTGTTGAAGCATTTGACAAGGCGGCGTCGATAGTAAAAGCGCCTGCAGCATTCACGGGAGTGACAGCCCGGGCTGACAGCACGCTCGCGATACCGCTTGGCGCATTCTTGGCCGAAGGAGCAAGCGTCGATTTCGCCCATCCTACTGCTGGTGCTGCAGTAAGGCCGCCAGTGGCACTAGACGGTTTCGATGGTATCACTGATGTCAGCTTGGCACTGGTTAATAATCGTGAAGACGACAGCTGTTGAGTGAGAGACGATGGTCGAGCTAAATATGACGGTCAATACCTCGATAAGCCGATTGCGGATAGGGATGACAATGCAGTGCGCAAACTTACCGCTTAGATTTACCAGGCCAAGACCCACATCCTTACTTCCACCGGCGCCAGTGGTAGACCCTTGAGCTGAAGCTGCGCCCGAGCCAGTTTTTCCCAAAAACTTCTTGTTGATATTCACGGTGCTAAACTTCTTGGGTGCAGTCGAAACGATCGAAGGGTCCTTTCCTTGGCCAGAGGTAACGGACGATTGGGAATAGGCTGGCGAAGATGTTCGGTTGATGGCAGATGTCGTCGTTGGAAGTAAAACTGGCATAGGGACCGGTGCCTGAACTGGAGGGTCCGCATCCAATTGACCGTCCGTATTGGAAAATCCATCCACATGTTCATCTCGAGGACTAGGATGAGCAGTCGGTATGGCAGAATGAGAGTCGTGTTTTACATCGTCCAATGCATCTCCTTCCGGTGCAGTATGACCGTTGACACCGTTGGACGAGTCCTGTGACTTCTCTTGACGCACACCGGCGTCGGAGACGATGTCTTGCTTCGCCTCTTCATCCACTGCATTCCCTGCCAATCCCTCATTCGTGTTCTGCTCACGCGAATCCGCTTGCTTCTCCTCCTTATCCTCCTTTCCCGCCCGCTCTATAGCTCGTTCATCGCCCGTCACTGAAGCGATCAGTGTTTCATCGTGCGTAGCTGACGGTAGTGAGGAAGCTGTCTCTTCTGTTGTTGGTGCGCCTTGAGCAGCCATTTGTCGTCGGGTTTCGCTGGGTCCAGATCGCGGGTCTCGTTCTCGTCCGTCTTCCTTGTCGCGGACGACCTAGTTTCTCCGAAGTTGAGTTGGAAACAAGTCTGCCTGGTAGGCGAAATAGATTCAAGCAGCACCAGGCTTGGGTGGTTGACAAGAAATTTCAGCAACGGCAAGTACGTTGAATGCATATACTCAAATGTGCAATGGATCGAGAGAGCTGAGGAGGAGCCAGGGCGGCTCACGTCGAACGGGAGGATGCTCCAAGCGCGCGCCGCTTTGCAAAAGCGCCAGCTTGTGGGGTCCTATGTATCTATTATAGCCGGCAAGTCATCAGGCTGTTCTTACATCTTGCGAAGGTTCCATGACTGCTAGTCTTATGATGCAACATCTGCAGAGAATTCACGACTAAGGATGTCAAGCCCCAATCCTAGAAGCTTAACTCCCAGGCATACTGAACGGCAAAATCCTGAGCGCTTTCGCGCGTTATTGAGGCCTGCTGGAAGATTGCCCACTACGCTGAAGTAACGCACTTAAGGGCGTCGAGGGCCCGTTGTATTTCGCAACGCCAGATATCGGCTGTGTCGTCCCTGTCTTCAGTATATATACTCAACAGCAACCATGAGCAGAATATTTGCAGGCCGATAAGCCAAGCCGGCGAGTTCAGCCTACCGTCGCGCGCTCTGCCTGGCGATGGTGGATGACAGTCCCAAGTCTCCTAGGTAACCAAACTGACTTTCTTCACTACACCGTGCCTTCGTGCTGATCCTCGACAGACTGTGACTCTGCTCGTATTGCCCGCACGTCATTGATTTCCCATGTTGTAACATGGTCATGTCCTCTAAAACTACAATCCCGTCATTCGCTCCCCGCTTATTTCTGTACTCGAGTGAAGATCGGTCGTGGTTTTTCGTGCACAGGGACTTGGCCATCGGGTGAGCCTGGGATCGTCTTCTTCAAGCCCTAAATGCGAAACACAAGGGGGGGCGTTGAGCTTTCTTTCAGTTTCAAACGACGGACAAAGCTGATGTTAGGCTTACTAGCTTGTCCAAAATACACGAGTTCAGCGCAGTCTCGTCTTTCCTACAAGCTTGGAAATACTGTATACGAACAACATATAACGATTGCAGCACAGTAGATCCAAACCGAAAACAGATTAGTGATAACGTTGTCAGCGGAATGAACTGTAGGCGCTACAGAGTCTGTTACGAACCTGGTTGTTCTTTTCCAGACACTGCCAGTGCCTCTCGAATTCCACATTACAGTTATCCCTAATCTTCTTCACTCTGTAATTAATATAGAAGAGGGATCCGTTAGCGAGATAGTGCGAGTAAGCAGAATAAGGAAAGGTGGAGAGTTCTTGTGAGCACTGCGCGATTGAACGCCAGCTATGAGGATGTCAACAACTTACAGCTCCTGAGCACACCGAGTAACCTTCCGCCCTTCCTTCAGACAGTGTGCAGGATCTCTGCTTTCCTGCTTGCAAAGCATAAAGTCCTCTATCGTAAGACAACGCAGTGAAGTCGCAGTGCGGTTTAGCAGCTGAACAGGATTGATTTTCACCTCCATAGCAACCGGATAAATGTACTAACCATTGACATCCTTGCAGTACTCTCCAATTGCAAATGAAGCGGACTTGAGGGGCGCAGAAGTCGCTCCAACCTCGTCGACTGCTGGTATCGAAGGAGGCAGAGGGTTGGGCTCAATGTAAGGCACGTCCTCGAATGTGGCTGATCGGTGCGTGGCCATTTTGAGGTATTTTTGGCGGGTATGGAAAGAGCAACTACGCGGTGAAGTCTGTTAGGCACTGGTCGTACTGAATGATCCAACCGGCCTATCGTATACCATATCTTCATTCAGAAAAAGTTCCAGGTTAGACACCAACAGCTACTAGCAGCGGCTTGAGCTAAGCGCGAGCCATGTAAACACAAAGCGCCGGCCAAAGCGCATTCCAATTGGGACGATGGACGAACCAGCGATCGTCGAATTCGCAACAAGTTCAACGTTCCTTGCTTCAGCATCGGAGGCAAGAGGGTGTACAAGACGTCTCTTTATCAGCCAAACAGATATCCACAAACATGGCGTGCAGAACATCCATCGCCGTAGCGCTTAGATCGAGCTCGATCCGACCCTCTGTCCGAGCTATTCCCGCCGTCACGCTCGCTGCTCGAGGTTTCCAGACATCACCTCCTGCATTCCGACCCGATGCACCCAAGACGTCTATTCCGCCGTTCGAGGAACCCGTTGGATTCAACCCGGCATCGAGGACTCAGGAACTTTCGACTCCATTACACGAATACGGACAGTATTTGACAACTTGTCTGCCCAAGTTTGTGCAGCAATTCTCCGTCTACAAGGATGAATTGACCCTCTACACTGCGCCGAGTGGAGTCATTCCCGTCATTACGTTCCTCCGAGATCATCATCAATGTCAATACAAGAGTGTTATGGACGTTACCGCGGTAGATGTGCCAACCCGGAGTCAGCGTTTCGAGGTGGGTCTCTTCTCGGATATATTGTCAGTATGAGCTAATCTAAACCTGCTTCGTTATTGTTTCAGGTCGTCTACCACCTGTTATCTTACTTGCACAATCATCGAATTCGAGTCAAGACATACGCCGATGAAATTACCCCGGTTCCTTCCATCACTGGTCTTTTCCGAGGTGCCGATTGGTACGAGCGAGAAGTTTGGGACATGTACGGAGTCTTCTTCAGCGGTCATCCCGATCTGTGAGTCTACTTTTGATTTGCTGCTGGATAGGCCGGGCCGTTGTCGCAGAGGCTTTTTTTCTCGCGGTAAAGCTGACCATTTGCCGTCATTCCAGGCGACGTATCTTGACCGATTATGGATTCGACGGTCACCCCTTGCGTAAAGATTTCCCCTTGACTGTATGTTCTGCTTATTTTGGTGGAAATCGCTATGTACACTAAATACCCCGTTCTTCGTACAGGGTTACACGGAAGTCCGATACGATGAGGAGAAGAAGCGAGTTGTATACGAACCTTTACAGCTCACCCAAGCATTCAGGAACTTTGGTGATGCCGCCAGTCCGTGGGGTCAAGTGGAGGAAGGTGTCGATTCAACCCCTCAGGTACGCATCCTGTCGCTTCCACAAAAGAATCGAACGCTGACTTTGTGGCTGTTCGCGAATTCTCAGAATTTCAAGATCCCTCCTCCGCCACCCAAGGATGACAAGGAGAAGAAATAAGAGGAGACATGCGTATTTGTACCAGTAATCAATAAAAAAGCAACGGATTGTTCCTACCAAATTGACGATTCTGAGCGAGCCACAGATGCCATGTCGTTGCCATTCTCGCTGCATGCAATAAATAGTCGTTACTTGGTCGATGATATATCTGTCGCATGATGAGTGCATGAGATTTCGCGACAGCTGTTTGAGGTTCCACCCCTTGCTTGTAAAGTAGATGTACACTGCCCCTGGTAAGCTTTTGCAAGAGTTTATAGGCAATACATGAGAAGTCAAACTTGGGTGGTGGTGGACGCGAAAGGTGCGGACGCAAATAGCAATATGAAGGGAAGAACGGAAGAAGGGCTGTGCGCGACGAACCAACGCGCGATCACTTCTCGCAATTGTGCATTGTACATGTACCGAAGCACAAAGTGTTCCGGTGCTTCTTCTCCCTCTATACTCAACAATACATGTACTTCCGTGCAGCGACCACTATACCCAGGCAGAAGGAACCTGCCCACCACACTCTCTTCTCGGATCCATCTGATCAGGACAGAACGCGGCTTCATCAGAGGCGGACACCTTGTCTTTTCAACTGAGACAAGAGCGAAATTTCACAAACCCCATCAGCGTCAACTCGATACAGCATCAAGAACAAGCAGGCTTTCTGGTCTCGTGGAGTTTTCTCGTCGACAGCGGACGTACCTTCTCCCTTCACATAACATCACAACTGCGACTGCACGTTCAGCTCCATCATGCCTCATTCGCTACCTCGACATCCCGTCTCGCGTCTTGGTACATTGTTGCTTTGTCTACTACAAGCTTCAACGATACTATCTCAGTCCGCCAATGCACAAAAGGCAAATACGTTTGTCATCGTAGGAGAGTCCGGCGTTAGCGCTCAGCAACTCTTTCTTTCTAACTCGGGGAAAAAGGTATACATCATCGATAAAGCGGAAAACAATCCAGCTCAAGTAAATGGCCATCCAGCATGGGCTACCGAATACGACCTTGCAACAAATACATACCGTGGTATGGACATCTTGACGAATTCATTTTGTGCCGGTGGGACAGTACTGGGGAACGGAACGTGGCTCAACGTAGGGGGAAACAATCCTGTCGGTTATGGAGGTGTCCAGGTGAACTCGTGTAGCGGGCCGTTCGAGAATTGTGATGGCGGAAAAGCTTTGCGGTAAGTTTTGCGCAATTCTTTGTCGGCACAGGAGACTCATATCTCGTTACATACAGTATATTGGATCCATGTGACGATGGGAATTGCAACTGGCTTGACGACCCTAAATTATACATGACTACACGGCGTTGGTATCCGACACTAGAAACATTGGAAGATGGGTCCGCCATCGTCCTCGGAGGTTGCCTTTGGGGTGGTTATGTCAACTCTCCGAACCAGGATAACCCAACGTTTGAATATTGGCCACCGAAAGGGGAAGGTCTCCCGACACAGCTCAATATCCTGGCCGATTCCATGCCGGTCAATCTTTTCCCGTTGACGTGGCTTCTACCCAGTGGCAATCTTTTCATTCAGGCAGAATTCAAGGCCGAGATCTTCGATTACAAGAGCAATACAGAGTATTTCATCAATGATATTCCCGATGCGGTTCGGGTATATCCTGCATCTGCCGCCACAGCAGTTTTCCCAATGACTCCAGCCAACAATTGGACCACCACTATACTGTTCTGTGGAGGCACGAATCTTGCTAAGAACCAATGGGTGACCAACTGGGCTATACCTTCGTATGCCGCATCGACTTCTTGTGTCAGGATCAGTCCGGATGTGGATATCACTTGGTATTATGATGATCCTCTTGATACCGGACGAACCATGGGTCAGGTGAGTCGATCATACGTTCTTTCATTTTAAGTCTCGGTCTGATCATGGTCGGATGGTCTCAGTTTATCAATCTACCCGATGGACGACTCTTTATGGTGAACGGTGGTCATAAAGGAACTGCTGGCTACGGTAACGACAGGTATGTTATTACGCATCATGAATTCACGAGAACCTTTATTGAATGATTTTGAGAAACCAGTTGGGCAATCGGACAATCATATGCCGATGAACCTCTTACACAATCATGGTAAAGAGACAAATTTTACTGCATGGGTGTTACTTTGCTCACAGCATGTCTCCGCCTGCAGGTATTTCGATCCCACAGCGGCAGTCGGCTCGAGGTGGTCCAAGGCTGCTGTTAGTGAGGTCTACCGTCTTTATCACTCGAGCGCCACCTTGCTCCTCGATGGATCAGTCTTTGTATCTGGTAGCAATCCGAATGCAGACTGTAAGACCTCGCGAAAGGAACAAGTTGTCGTTTCCAAATTAACTTAATCTTTGCAGACACGGACAAGAAGAATTCGCCTACAGCGACCTATCTCACAGAGTACAGGGTGGAGATCTTCTATCCCGACTAGTAAGCCACCGCAACGATCTTTCAACTCTGTGTCGACCTTGATAGACCTTCTGCGTAAATAGCTATGACAAAGCGCGGCCCGCACCTGGGGGCTTCCCCACACAAATCAAGTATGGCGGACCCTACTGGAACATGACTCTTAGCAAAGAAGACCTGGCCGGAGATCCGATGAATATCCTCAAGACCAAGGCTGTCATGTAAGTAATCTTCGTTAGCATTTCTGCCGGATACCACTAACGTTTTGATTGGTATATATAGTATCAGAACCGGATTTTCCACGCATTCTATGAATATGGGACAGCGGCATATTGAGCTCAAGACTGCCTTTACCGTCAACGGTGACGGTTCTGCGATTCTACATGTGTCTCAGCTCCCACCGAACCCGGCCATACTCGGTGAGTGACTTCCGTTGAGCAACTATATCGCTGAACTGATGAGTGCCATTTGTTCTTCTCACCAGCGCCCGGTACTGCGGCCTTTTTCATCGTAGTCGATGGCGTACCTTCTCAAGGAACAATGGTCATGATCGGCGATGGTATCATAGGGACTCACAAGACGATTGCGAATGCTGAATTACCAGGAAATTCTATGCCTGAGAATGCGAATTGGAGAAAGCGTTGGCAAGAGTTCGAGAGCGACAAACATGCTTGAAATGTTCAGCACCACTTCGGATCAGGTTCAGGCTATATTATAGAGGCATTGTATTACGCTCGATATCTGCATAGATCTGTGCGTCATTATCATGAGATCAGCATCGAGGATAATCAAAGCAACGAATCACAACATTCCGTTTTCGACGCTGGACAATGTATAGGTTACAACAGGGTAGACTACCTAACATGGTCGTTTGCAAAAAGCCGGCGGAAAAAGTGCGTTTTCTTCACTGATGTTACGCTGGAAGTCTTGCTTTGTCTTCTGATGCGGGAGGATAGGGAGAGTCCATGCGATGCCGTCGACCTCGTGTCATCGTCATCGACGGCCTCGTCGTCGATTATGCTGTCATCCTCGCGGGATAATTTCGGTGTGAGTGGTTCTTCATCTGTTGTGGTTGTATTCGTGAGTGAACTGTAACTAGCGTTGGTGCTGCTGCTGTCGAAATCCTCGGTTCTAGGTATAGGTACGAAGCGACAATGCTTGAAGTCGGCCAGATAGAGATTCAAGGGTGACGCCTGACTGCCGACTCTTCTCCGCCATTTCATACCGCCGCTCAGAACTATCTCCAGTCCCGTAATAGGTCGTCGATCGTCTTGGCGCTGCATTTTTCGATCCAGGGTTCTATTTCCGAGCAAAAGACACTGCAAGTACGTGTTGTCTGGAGCTTTGACGGACAGATCTGATGTCAAGTAAGACTGCAATGCACGTGGCAAGTTCGCCGGATAGGGTTCCGGTAAGATGTATATCAGGCTGGTATAAAGCGAACTGCCGGATTCCGGATTATTGAGTCGGGGGAAACCAGTCCTGCCAACTCTACGTCGCCTATCGTCTAATAGAGGACCGATGGCGGTCGTGGTTGCGCAAGCGTGTCGTAATGATGCTTGCAGACAGGCCTCCGGGTCCAGCGTGCGTGAGACGGGTAAATATACGATGATGGCGTCCAGTGTTTCCGATCCGGTATCTTCATCCCCAAAGGTTCGCTGCGTTGAAGGTAAAAGATTGAATGATAGCGATTTACTGAATCTGTTCGATTTTTGAGGTGGCTGGGTTCCGTTCATCGAGGCCGATGATGCGTTTGCAGAGGCGCCTTGTCTTTCTGTGTCGTAAATGCTTAAAGCTGCTTTGTGGTTCCTCTGACTGCTTCTCCACTCTGCAGCAACTTTCTGGGCTTCTTTCATGACATTTTGATACCCGTCTACCAGGTTCGAGGTAGCGCCGGATTCAGGCGAACACGAAAGCTGGATGAACTCGACTTGTCTGTCAATTCGATCCATATTTCCCGGCATCGATGTTGCAATGTAACTCTGTGACGAAAGCGCAGGTGATGGGAAAGGGCTATGAGGATGTCGAACACTTTCGAGTCCGTCCCTTGTCGTATCGCCAGCGAGACTGGATGCCATAAGGAACAGAGTGTTCAAGTAGTTTCCGGATGACTGGATAATATGTCTCGTCGCTAGAGGCATATCTACGGATAAAGCTCATCAGACATGGCTCGACGCTTCAAGAAGTGAATGATTGCACTTACCGCCAATCACCAGTATGATTCTCTCCCTTCCAGCATAAGAGATCAAGCCCGCATCCATATCGCTAACATTCACCACCCATTCGCCGGCGTCGAGCATATCGACCTTCTCCCTTCCCTTTCCTTTCTCACTCCTGGCGCTTGCATGGCTCCTCGCTGTGTCTTGCTGGCTTTGTTGTAGACTACGTAATGACGAGGGAGACCATGAGCGGTTGCCGTGCTTCGTTCTTCTAATTGATCGTTGTTTCTGTAATAGCTCGTCTTCTGGTACTGAAGCCAACGACGTGGACTGAAAAGATTGAAAGGCAGGCATAGCACTACCGGAAAGGATGCTGCGTCCTGTTTCAATGAGTCGATGTTCGCGATTGCCGGAAACCTGAAGTGTATTCGATGAACTGCAGCTGACCAGAGCGAGACCAAGAGGAGGCTGCCAAAGGTAACGCACCAGTTATGTGAGCTCTGTGAGTCCGTTGGGGAGTACGTGAAGCACTCTTAGTACGAAGTAGTACGCATCTTGAGGACAGTTGCAATATAAGGTGATGATCAATGTCCGAGCGGTCAGCTTCGCACACCTGCCCTCAATGATGGTATCGGAATGTAGGAATGTATCCCCTGTGGCCACGGAGACCTGAACACACTAGCAGTAAGCAAGGTCAAGCTCATACTTGACTGCGCATGATGCGGCTGGCGAACATGATGATGACGGACAAAGCTTTGGACAGGTCACCTACGATCGACAAACTCGGCTGCTTATCTCAAAAAATCTGGAACAGTTTGGAAAGCTGTTTGGAATCGCTCAGATTTTGTTCCACTCGCTTCATGCATCATCGCCATTTTCAATACATACATATACATGAAGGGGTTCGCACTTCCTCACACTCCGCTCTCGATGACATTGGGCTCATGTCTGCTGCGAGCTGCGAGCGAGACATACTGCGCCGCACATAAAGTTTGATGGATCAACGATACCAGAAGGATACTTTTAGATTTCGAAGTCGCGCGACGTCCGTAGAGAAAAGCTAGCTGCTAACTGACCTCCACCGGGACGTGACTATTCCGGTACAGTCTATACAGTACCATCAATAATCTAGCAAGCAGCTTAGGATGCCCGAGAACAAGCTTCCTGTCGAAGTAGGCTCCTAGTTCTCTAAGTACTCTACGCGGTTCGCGAAGCCAGTGGCGAGGATTATACCGTTACTTGTACAACGAAGCTTACGACAGCAGTTTGCACGTCAGCTTTCTCACACCGGAAGGCGGAACGATGCAGCAACAGCGGAGAAAAAGGCTCTTGAAAGAAGTAAGCATTGGAAAGTCATGTTACAGTTGTGTATCCGGTACACAGACTGCAGAAGAGACGAAGAGATGGACTCAAGCCCCAGGGAGAAGAGCTGGGAAAGGTCAATTCGATTCACTGATTCAGGTCCTTGTTGACTGCCACGGGAATGACGCATCGTCGCACAGCCCTGCGGTAGCTCCTGCGGTCATATTCCAGGTCTCGGAAACCACTACCGGAAAGAACGCTTCATCGACTCTTATCTCGACCTTGCGACAGCGCTTAAGTTTCTCAGCACAGCGATAGATACCGCTTCGCATGGACGTGTGCGAATGAAGTTATTCTGGTACAAGTAGTTTTTTGGTCCAAGAGTGCGAGGCTCTGGAATGTCGGATATTGCGCCTATGTCGAAAGGCGACCATCATGGTCCGTTTCCGCGATTAAGGGTCGGCAGCTTGAACGACATGCCGACAGAGCGGAATGCTTTAGGCACCGATGTCATGTTCGATGCTCGCAATGTGGAACGCAAACATGACACGGACAAGGTAAGAAAGTAGAAGCTACCGCCGAAGGACAGACAACCTCACACACATGTCGTGAATCGAGGCAACCTGGGAGCTAACCTGGGTAGCTACTACCTGGGTCAGGAATGCTGACTAATCGCAGTTTGTTTCCGCACTTTCCGTTATTTCGTTCGAGTCTTTCTAGCTGTCTTTCTGTGTTGAGTGACTGGCTACAATCGCAAATCAGCTCGTAAAGTCGTCTGTTGTTGACCTTATGCTACAGACAATTTCGCAGTCAACATCATGAGCGACCCACCCAAGGCCGTCTACGTACCTCGAGCAAAGCGAGAAGCATTGGCAAAGGAGGCCGAGTCGCAACAAACATCTGACGACTCAAACTCGGCCGTTGTCACTGGAGCGGTAACAATCACGGAAGAGGAAACGCAGGACTGGTCCTATGCTCGGAAATGGTTCTTTGACCGGAGCGAGACGTTCAAGCGTTTGCAGAACGTTAAGAAGCAATTTGGAGAAGATCCTAGAGTCGAGAATCTGTAAGTCTTACATGATTGCTTTCGGCCTCAAGCAGCTCATCATCTTGTTTCTGCTAGCTTCAATCAGCAAAGAGCCAACAGCACTCAGAATGCACCCGTCTCTCGGCGTTTTGCAGACCAGTTCTACGTAAGTGTCCCCAAGTCAAGGGTCATCACCGGAAGCAACGACTTACCCACTCGGATCTACGTTCTCCAGCAATGCATGCAAGATATCGATGATACCGCAGGTTCTGTCCTTAGTAAAGACGCAAACCCACCTGTCCGTAATTACCTCGACCTTGGATGCTCCCCGGGCGGTTTCTCAAGCTGGGTAATGGACCAACATCCTCGATCGAAGGGACTCGGTGTGACTCTTCATCCGGACAGAGGGGGACTGCCGATGGTCAGTATGCCACAAGGCGACTACGACGTTCAATATGGCGACTTGACGGAATTGCAACGCACAACGGATCTGATAGAGCAGCGCTTTGGGTCCGATGATCAAGGCGTGATAGACCTTGCGTTGGCAGCAGCTATCTATCGGTAAGTCGATCACGATATCGCAATACCTCGGCTTTGACCAACGATATCCCTTGTCCCTTTCTCAGTGATATCGAAACTGCTCAACCAAGGTCTCGCAGCAAAGATGAGGAACCGTCAGCTCCACCAGGAGCCAGAGTGATACTTTCGTTATCGCAGATCAGCTTGGTGTTGAATCGCCTGCAAACTGGCGGCCACTTTGTGTTTGTGCTATCCAACAAACCCGATCCCGCTACAGTACAAACCCTTGTATTATTACGACGACTCTTCCGCCGAATCTTGCCGTGTAAGGGCAAGACTTTGCACGGTGTCCGATCGTCGTTCTATCTCTTCTGCGAAGGTTTCGATCGGCAAGCATTTGTGGAGAATGGCATCTCGAAACTGTTGAGCTCGACTATCGAAACAATGCGACAAACCGCTCGAATGATCATTGAGGACACAGAAGGAGAAACCATCGATGACGCATTGCAGCGCCTTGGTATCGAAGACAACAAGAACAAGGAATACTTTGCCGCAGACATGATCTGGCTACCTGAATACAGTGATCAGCGAACATTGCTCGAAGCAGAAGGCGACTTTGTTGAACAGTTTTTCAAAAAGCTGTGGGACGGTCAGGTCCGGTCAATCGAGGAGAAGATCGTCAATCTCGATCACCAAAACCATTCGCGTAGAAGCGGCAAGCCAGGATGGGTTGCAAAGAAGACGCCGTCGTTTGGCGAGCATGCTCGAGGCAACCCATTCTCGAATTCGGCGTCCGATCAACCTGCCGTTCTGGAAGCAGACACTTGGCGGAAGAAGAATGCACGCGGGACACCCGGCCAAGTTCAACAAGACTCGAGTAACTCGTCTCTTCAGCAGAACTTTTTGTCTCCTGCAGGGGAAGACGGATGGCAAGTCGCCAAGGGTAAAGGACATCAACAGAAGGCCACCGATCAAACGCCTGTTGACGGAAGACAACGGACTATCGCAATGCAACGGAAAGACCCCGCCGTCAGGGCGTCATCGGCCTTTACTCAGGATCAAGGTGCTTTCGGCAATTCATGGAGAAAGTAGATACTCAACGGTTGGAGAAAGTACACACTCAGCGTTTGTTGCGCCACTACGAAAGTTGTAGCAGGCAGGGCGGATGATCTGGTCCATGGTAGCGAGTTGTTATGACTCCGCATTATATAACGACATCCCACAAAACTTTACAGCAACTCTGTACAGATCTTCATTTCGATTTACAGCAGGTCAATATGAATAACGTGGCTGTTGCCATATCTTCTTACTTCTGAACGCGCAATTAATTGGAGTTCTTCGGAGCGTGGGGTCGAGACAAGTCGCCAACGGGCAAGGAGAAGTACGAAGTGTCCTTGGTAAGGAGACCAGCCAAAGCGATATAGAACGCGATAAAGGCAGTGACTATGCCCAATGCACCACCGGCCGTGTGTATTCCAGCCTTGCCAGTGAGTTCACCGACCATCCTGAAGCACAGATTAGCAAAAGTCAAAGGTCAGCATTCCGTATAGGATGGTTTATTGAAAGGCTTACAAGAGAAGGAAAGTGATGTCCAGGAAGAAGAACAGGGCACTAAGAGCAATGGACGCTTTCCAAGTAGCGACGAAGAATATCTATTCATGCGTAAACGTGTTAGTCTTCGTCACAGAAGCAGCAACGAAGAAACTTACAAAAGTGACGATGAACCAGGAGGCAAGGTAGATACCCAAAGCTGAGGCAAGCTCCGCTTTACGGTCACCGTACGCAGTGACGATACCAAGCTGAGGAACTGTGGATCGCAGAATCAGTTAGACAGTAGGTATACTATTATGTGGTATATTACTTACTATAGATAGCTCCGAATGACAACCAGAAGCCACCATAAGACGAGAAAGCAGTAGCAGCAAAGGTGTTACCCGAAGCGAATTCCCACATTCCGGCCAACAGCTGGACCAAGCCGCCGTAGCCGAGAGCCATACCCAAGACGACGTTGGGTGTCTTGACACCTCGTGCAGAAACGTTGTACATGCTATGAAAGCAACATAATATTAGAGCCTGGCAAGATGTAGGTAGAGCGCGAATACCAACCTCAAAACAAAGGTAGTCGCCGCGAAACCCATCAGTCCCAAAGGCGAGGGATTGGCGAACTTTCGGTGAAAGACTGGTCAAAGCGATTCGATGGCGTTAGCGAGGAGAATCGACGTAGACTATTCAGAGGGAGCTTACCTGGAAAGGCTGGTTGAGAGTTATCAATGGGGTTTCCACCAGGAGTGATGAATCGAGCAACACTTCCTCCTCCCTGATGATATCCTCCATTGTAGTTCCCGTTATTATGGTTGCCGTTTACTGTGGCTCCTTCCACATCGTTGCTGGCGATACTCTGAGCAAGTTTGGGCTCGTAAGACATTGTGATAGTTGTATTGGTGATCAAGTGGTAGCGGTAGTTGGAAGGTGGTGCAGATCAGGGGCGGAGAAGTGGGGGTATAGCAGTCTCGCTTCGTTATATACACAAAACACCTGATTGGAAAGTTTTGGGCGGAGTAGCCAAGAACAAGCTAGCGCAGAACGTACCACTCTCAGGTGATAAAACAAAGAACATCCAGTTCGCACGATGCCTGGAGTTTAACGCTTGCGAGGCGAGTGAGAGCCCCTTGGCTCCCCACTCCTTCTTCTCCCTCGCCAAACGGCCCGCTAAGCGCCACTGCCCCCGATCAGCCTCAAAGATAGCTTCACAGATCGCAGATGACAAAACACATTCCATTCGCAGGCCGTTTCGTACGAATACACCGTGGGGCGGGTGTTGATGGTACAGAAGCTGGAAGAAGGATTCCGACAGAAGGAGGGTCAACAAGCTGGTTGGCGCTGAGGGAAGTTTAATCCAGTGTTATTCAGCTCCAGTGCATCTCGCTCACAACAAGCCAGAATGCTTGGATCGGATTTGACGACGGGATTCCACAAGCTTCCGGATCCTACAGAAAAAAAAGAAACTCGTCATGCGGAACCTCCACTTAAACAGGCTAAAAACAATCTCAAGGTCTTCCCTTCAGAAGGACCGCTGGCACTCAAGGGGGACTACGGCCGCCAAATCCTTGATTTTGACGCTTTGACCGCAAAAGCTTGACCTGCAAAATGGGCACTCAACGCATTTTTCCCGGCCGTAGGGTAATTCCACCCCGGCCGCCGGATGCTCCGAATTCCCGGCCCCCGGGACGGCAGAGCTGGCGCGCCGGCGGCCGTCGCGTTATTAATACAGTAAAGAATTAATACAGTAAAGAATCTGACACCACTTAAGATCCCGGTCGAATTGAGCTCTGGACTAGCTTCTGGACTGTCGTTCAATTCATGGCGTCGCCTCGTCGTTTAGTTTTTGCTCCGTGATCTTCGGGTTTGCTGCGAAATCCCGGATTTTGTTCTAACCCAGACCATGGCTAACGCAAAATGTGCGGCCGTAGGGTACCGTCAATCTGGACGCTCACCGCATAATATGCGGCCGTAGGGTCAAAAAAATAGACTCGATTCCGACCCTCAAACCGCAAAAAAAAGCGGCCGTAGTCCCCCTAGAGTGCCAGCGGTCCTCCTTCAGAACAACGGGATCAAGCCATCGCCTTCGAATTAGCTTTGTCGCGCTTTCCTGCCAACATTCCTGCCTTTGGGAATTCCTAGCTGAATTTTTCCGGCTGTCGGCTGTTCCCTCTCCGCGCTTCTCCTCTGTAATTATGTAATAAATCTGTGTCTACAGCTTACTCCTATACAGCCGCTTCCCCCGCCATTCGCGCAAGACCCCGCGATTGATTATATGGAATTCAGCCTCCAGTATCACGAGCAGCGCTTTTACCTTCTATCTAAATAATCCCATCCATTCCATTCCAACTATCACCTTTTCGGAAAGTTCTGCGGAGGAGCAGCCGGGGCTGCCACTGCTGGACAGCTTTCTGGACTTCGGGACGCCGGATACAACTCCGATCCCGGACGCCGGCCTTTGTCTCCCGAGCCAAACCGGCGATGGGACTGGCGATGGTGTGAGCAGTGAGATAATGAGTGACATCGCGAAACGCGGCATGGCCAAAGAATGGTCGAATACTTCTGGCAATAACGTGGCATGCTATGGTAGACTAAAGACTAAGGGATCACAAAATGCAACGCAAGGATCGAGATTAACCAGTACTGTAATAGCGCTTTGCCCCGGAGTTCATGAGGTTGATGCGCCGTGTCCAGACGGGGTCGGGAACGGTCGTCGAGAGGAGAAGAGCTCTTTGAAGACGGCACTGCTCGGGGTGATGCTAGCGTGATTATACTGCTTGTAGCTAGTACCGCAAGACGTTTACCAGTATTCGTGATGCACGCATTGTGTATCGATTCCTTCGTGTTCGTCCTGCAACAACGGAACTTTTGATTCCGTCGGTATGAGCCGTAAGTTGTCAACTGATGAACTGTCAACAACCGTTTTGCTGTCGGCCGACGCATGCTCTCACTAACGTCCACCGCCTCAAGCGAACCCTGGAGGGCGCATTGAAGCGAAACAGCCGCCACCATAAAAGGCCGCGTGGTGGAAACAACAGGTAAGAGCGGAGAAAGGGCAAGCTTCTTATTTGCCTGTCAGGTCGTCCTCGAGCATTCAGCTAGCAGCGATCGGTAGTCATTAGCCACCTGCTCGAGGCGCTTGCAGTCGCAAAAGATCGGCTCAGCATGGGGATGCACCGGCTGGACCCCTATCAGCATGTTCATCCTCGAGCAGAAGTCTGCTTGAGATAATTGAGACTCGGTCGCACATGGGGAACAGTTGACTGTCTAGGGACTGCAGGACTAGAGTGATCACTGAGAGTGTCGCGGCCGAGTCAGATCAGCCAGCCAGATCATCAGACTTTCGCGATGCTCGTACGGTCATGTGGTCCCAAAAGCCATCTTTGTGTCCAGCCTGCCCGAGACGTGCCCTCTGACGACTTTGCCACGCGTCCAGATCATTAATGAATGTCAAGCACTATTCCACTAATGTAATATCAAAACGACCGCGCAGCAGATGCAGAAATTGTTCTCGATGCCCCGATGCGCGAACGATGCTGCGTGAAACCAATACAATGTGCATGCACTATTCTATAGAAGTAAGGGGTGAGTTCAGCAAATGAGAATCTCGTGGACTTCCAGCACGGGCTCATGCCATTCTCTTCGACAAACGCGATTCAACCTGGCCCATAACGTCTGCGATCCGCGGCCCGTTCGCCTTCGGCCCCGAGACGGCAAGTCTCGTCCCTTCGATTGAGGACTCCTGTAGAATGGTTCGTCCGACGTGCCTGACAGACCTGCTGGCAGGTCTCTTGATGACATTTGCTTGATTACTCGATCCTTTGGTATAAGCCTTGTTCACCTTGGAACCGATGGAAGGATCGTAAGTGTTTTGTTTCCGGGACTGGAGAGGACCTGCAGTAGAAAATCGACGGACATTCATATCCGTGGATGGTTGTTTTGGTGTCTTGCTCGTCTTTTGCACAGGTTTTTTGGGTTGGATGATCCCGACCGATTCGCGCTGTTGGACATGACCGCCATACACTTGCACTTGACTGGAATGCGCACGGAGGCTCAACGCTTGTGTAGCACTGGTAAAAGGTATCCGTATGAAGTGACCCAAAGATGTCTAATACGGCACCTGATGTCAGTTGTTGGGGGCGACGCTACAGAGATAGGTTACCTGTACTTACAGAAGAGATACTGCTAGCAGGCGCAGGCTTCAGAGGATACATAGGCACCATTGTAACACCCGGCATTGGCATGACTCCGTAGTTGAACCCCAAAGAAGCTCCGTTGACCTGGCTCAGCAATGCCGTAATGGAAGGTTCCGCTGACAAGGCTGTACTCGACGCGATATCCACCCCCGCATGTAGCATCGATTTCAGGTTTTCGACATTATGATGATCTTGGTAGACTTGGAGATGTATACCCCATGAGGGATCTTCCAAACAAGCGACGGTAGCCTTGGAAACGGAGCCATGTGCCAACGGGGGTGTATGGAGAAAGAAGCAACGTGTACCATACTGGCAGTTTCCGTGAATCCAGTAGGCGCGACAGATGTCGGATTTATACGTCGGAGTGGCTGGCATGTTATGCAGACTTGACGAGTGGAAAGTACCCACTGTAGACGTGAAAGGGGAAATCTGCCAAGCGAAAAGAGGTCAGTCTCTAATTCTCTCACGAAATCACGAATTGTTCAACGTTATACGTACAGGAGGAGACCAAGAGGCATCGTAACTGTGTACCGGTGAACCAGGCAACGGCGAGAAAGGCAGAGGCTGGTAAGATTGAGAGTACTTGTTCGTCTGTTGGTAAGACAATTCTAGCGGAGCGGGCGACAGCGAGTTTACCGGGAAGGACCTGCTGGACGAGTGCAGTCTAGGTCCAGTGGCATGATTCGGGTGGTCCCTTTGTCGGGAAGTGGTGTTGTTAAAGAAGAGACCGAGTCCGGTATGTAAGTTGGGTTCGAAGGTAAGACCTGTGAATCGAGGTTGAATCCGTCCACTGCGTCCAGCATTGGACCCTTTCGATTCGTTATGTTGAGGACCTGTCTTCCGAGATTTCTTGCCTTTTTTCTTGGTTTCGCGTCCGGAGTCATGCTCCAGGGGACTCTGTTGGCTACCTGCTTGCCTAGCCTGAACAGATTCCGTGAGCTGTTGCAGTTCCCTAACGTTCTTGATGATATTCGAAGCCTGTTGCAGCAACTCGTTGCGATCTTCCGTGAGCGATTGTTGAGCAGTGACGTGAATATCTCGGAGGAAATTCATCTGCTGCATCGCCTCCGTAAAGTTCATGCCTGATGTAGTGCTGTTACCAAGACGTGGTCGTCCTCCCAAAGGAACCCCTCCACTCCTTCCTGGCCTCTTGACTCGCCAGCGCGACCGTCTCCGATGTTGGAAACAGACTGCCGTTTCGAATGTTTCTCCGTGTCTTGTCGAGCACACGCCGCCTCATCGTTCACATTTGGGAACGTCACCTTTTCGCCATTTTGCAGTAGGATCTGTCGTCCTCCAGCTCCCACTCGACGATGCAAAGTATCCGCAAACATGCCGTTTTCATCAAAGTATGCGGACAGATCGGTATCTCGTCCACTAAGAGCAGCGTAGAGGACGATAGGGTGAGGAAACCGAGGATTGTAAGCAACAATCTCGTTTGTCACTAGCTGTAGTGCTGGTTCATCTGGTCGTCGTGAGGTTTCGAAAATGGAAGCAAGTGCGTCGGGCGAGGCAGCTTTCACGGCGATCGTTCGAGGATGTAATTTGGATGCTGAACTTTTGGAGAATGAAGACGATTTTTGTTGCACATCGATGTTGGACGGTCCGTGTAGTTCTTCGTCGACGGACGCCTTTAGCTGCACACTGTCACCGTGTTGTGATCCTTTAGAGACCGGTGCGAGTTGATCTTCAGCAGCAGATGCTATCGGAGCAGAGACTGACTGTCGACCCGACTCTGTCGAGAGTTTCGATATTGGCTCCAAAGCAGAGGCAATGCTGGGGTTTCCCTCAGGATCCCCTATTGCACTACTCTCCAGTGCCGTCGTCGCTGCGTCACGATGAAGCAGAGAATCACTACTATGACGAGCTATATCGGATAAGCTGAAAGCGCGTCTTGGAGCTCGTCCTCCTTGTCGAGAAGGCACCGAATTTGCAGCCGTTGTTGTCGTGTCCGATATCCCGTTGGCATGAGGAGGCTCCTCTTCGGGACGAAGAGGACATCGTTCAAGAGATTCCAACATTTCCGATGTTCCGACCGGGTCTTCGACGATGAGCTCCAATGCTGTCTTTTGACTGCTTCTTCGACGATGAAGCTGTGCTCGAGGCAGCAAAGTGGGTGGGACGTGTTGTGACATTGTGTCGGCTTGATATTGAAGGCTATTTGGGTCACGTTGTTGTTGTTGTTCATCTTGGTGGCTCCTTTCCGGGGTCGAGGTCGTGTCAAACAAACTGCTTCCACAGGTTGTAAGCAGTGTACATGGCGATGGTGGAGTCTGACAAGCAACGAAGTTTGGTGACTCGGGTCTGGCACCATGTTCACCGTCTTGATAGGATTTCCCGATCCTCGCGAAACGAACTTCATTATCAGCTTCACAATCCGTAGTATTATCTTCGGCGTCGTCCTTGAACGAAGCGACATGCACGACCCAATCTCCTGTCGTGAGAGGTGCAAGCTGACGGTGTGGATTATGTTGAGAGTCGAATAGGAGCTCAATGACGTGTGACGGGCTTACATGAGGAAGAGAGGGATTGCTGTCGAATGGATGTACGTCCTGAGCGGATGGAGAGGATGGCGCAGCTGGTGCCGGGAAGGTGTAGCCTTCAACGACTCTCGCGGGTGCTAGCGAATCACGTCCGTGCTCGTCGTACATCTCTTGGAAGTAGATTTCAATGTGCTTGATCTATTGACCTTCAAGATGAGAGGGAATCAGATGGTAGGCATTGGAAAGGGACAGTCGATGACAGCCGGCTTACCTTCCAATGGATTCAGCGCATTGATTCTCGAAGTTGAATTTGCTCTCCAGATTTGCCTTGAGAGGGCATTTTCGCAACGAGTGCTGGCATCGCCTCTGCATATATACACCCCAGATGAATCGTCTCCAAGTTCGGCCGACGAGGCGTTGCACATGATGCTCATAGCAATCATACCGCAAAGGTGTCTTGTCGAATCGCAGGAAAGGAGGATAGAGCGTCCCACCCTATTTCTCTCCGGTGCTCGGACTTGCAGCCTGCTGCGAATGATAGAGCAGAGCTCGCTGGCTGTCCCCCAGGGCGCATAAATCTAGACTTTAATGGTGGCATTTGCTTTGGCGTATTATAGTGTTTCATCAGCGTTTCAAAGTGATAAATTAGATCAGGTAAGGCGAATGACGGTACCCTGCGAAGCGATCTGCCAGCATGGTTTATGATGCGACTGGAGTTTTCGTTGAAAATGCATTGTTCTGACGTCGTACCGCTATATCAAGACTAGGTCGAAGTCAAAGGAGCTTGACACCACGCAAAACAGACGAATGAGCAATACTGGATAGACGCCTTCGAAGCAGGCAGGTTGGGCATACCTCTCTGCATGCCTTTGATGAACGCTCCTTCGACTGATTTTCGCTTGATAAATGAAAATCAACATGACACGACAGTTGAAAAGGAATGACATTACGCAGGTTTACCCCTCGAGGAACAGGGTGATGCCATTGAAAAGGGGTCAAAGTGGTCAACTGGGACTGTCCTCTCGTTGAAACAGGTCCTGAAACGACCTGTGGATTTCGATCGTTTTCCCGGGGCACCATGAACTGTCAAAATGCCAGCCAGATTGACAGACATCAATCCACTTCTTTGGCAAGAGGTACACTCTTGAGCATCCGCCCAACAACAAGTACGACAGTCATCTAGTCAAGCTCTGGTGGTGGAGCGCACAGACGGAGCCCGTCTGGTACAACACACAACGCGCCCGACTGAGGCAGCCCAAAAAATGTCGGAATTCGTGCACGTTCCGGTACTCCTTCTCTACGCCATCAACTCTCTCGCCCTCAAAGCATACCTCTCCGCTTCATCCCAAGGAACTGTTCGCCATATCGCGTGGCTTCAAGCTGTAGTATGGACCTGTTTGGGTGTCTGGACATGCATTCAGCGGCGGGATATTCTAGGGTTGCTCGGGAGGCAGGTGAGTAGCGTTGTACTGGCCATTATGATGGCCAACCCGTCGTAGCCGGCCATTCCGACCGCAGTGCTGATCATTGACGTGGGATAGCTCCGCTATTCACTGGTCGGAGGCTTGATACTTTTCGTTCAGTCATCGAGCTGTATTCTCGCCATGCAGCATCATAATCTCGCTCGGTGAGTGTCTTGCGACATGTACTATCAAGAATCTGGTATTCATCTTTAGATTTGGATAGTCTCGCTGCCTTTAGCGCTGCCACAGTGATCTTGAGCGAGTCATCACAGGTAAGCCTGTACGCGTTGATTGTAGTATATCCGTGCTGAACTTTTACGTTCACGTCTCGATATCAATAGCTGCCAAGCACGGTAGTCCTACTTGGCTGTGTAGGTTGGACGGTCGTCAGGGCTTGGATGGATGGTGCATGTGAGTGTCAATGACCTGGTTTTCCCTTTCAGACCCCTAACGAGATCACCGATGAATCCACCAATAGATTTATCATCAATATCTCTGCTACTGTACCTCCTCATTGTCTCCTGGCGTTCAGTAACATCTCAGCCACGTAGAAAATCTGTTAAACGTGTGGTGGAACCGAAGACGATCTTTCTCGACGACACATCGATCTTGGGCTGCGCGTTCGCCTCCATTGTCATGTATGTGGCAGTGGCTGGCTTGATGGTAAGTGACAAGATGCTGCTGAAGCGAATGAGGTGTTCGTTGGATGACTGAACTTGCCCTAAAATTCTGCCTTTCAAATTGACAGTCCTCGCCGCATTCCACTATACGCCGAGTTCCAGGCAACCTCACGTCGTTCACGGCTGCAATTACAACAATCATCTCCATCTCCGCTAGTCTGGTACCAGCTGCTTCGGCGCCAAAAAGTCTCCTCGTCGGCTTATGGCCCGACGCCAACGCCATGGCTATTCAGCAAAAACCTGAATTCAAGAAGGAAACAATTGGATTTTGGCCGGCGACCCTGATCTTGGGGCTAATGACCATGAGCGTCCCGCAACAGGCGCCTAGTCTCTATGATCTCGGCTTCGTAATGTTGTCTTACCTAGGTAAGTTCCAGGTCATGTAATTATCAAGTATCCATTGACCTAATCAAACCTTGTTTTTTAGCGATTATATTCGCGCCATCCAACTTCCGCCGTACGAATCCCTTGACTCGCGCCAATCCCCGTGCCGTCAACGTCTCCGAGGCTTACGCTTCTGCTGCTAGTCCATCGACCGTAATGAAAGCAACAAACGCTTCGGGGCTACAGCAGCTCCTTCCAGTCGGTCTTCGGTCGGTGCTGAAAGACGTGTTACGGTCTCCCGAATCCAGCAAGATTTTTTACTTTCTCCTGCTCAATCTTGCCTACATGTTCGTCCAGCTCATGTGGGGAGTTTGGACAAACAGTTTGGGCTTGATCAGTGATGCGATTCATATGGCATTCGATTGCGTCGCATTGGGTGTCGGACTATTTGCCAGTGTTATGGCGACATGGGAATCGGACGCTACTTTCACATATGGGTACGTACTTGAAAGAAGGCGTGTGTAAGTAACCTTCGTAGTGTGTGCTCATCTGGTATTGTGCGTCCACTCGAAGCTATTCGCGGGTTCAGACATTATCCGGATTCGCAAATGGCGTGTTCCTCATTCTGATCTCGATATTCATTATTGTCGAGGGATTGCAGAGAATGTAAGTGGGCTCGAATCCAGCGGTTGAAAATGTTGCTGACTAGATCCTTCATACCTTTGTAGAGCAAATCCTCCTCAGATCATGAATATGAAGCAGTTGCTTCTTGTCAGTGCAGGCGGTCTAGGGGTCAACTTGTGGGGAATGTACGCTACGGGTCATCACCACCACCACGGGCATGGCCATCATGACCACGGTCACGATCATGGAGATCATGTGGGTAGTATTTTATGAATCTCACAAGCAGTATGCTGGAACGATGTGGTTCTTCTAGCATCACGGCCACGGACATTCCGCAAATATGCATGGTGTATTTTTGGTAAGTTGTGTCTGCCGAGCCCAACATGAACCGCTGCTGACACTTGTCGAATGTTCTCTAGCATGTTCTAGCTGTAAGTCGGACATGCTTACCAGCACGATTTCCACATGTTGCCTGATTGACATTCTACCTGAATGATGATACACTAGGATACCATGGGTAAGTTTAGCATATGACCACGACAAGGGGCAACATATACTGACTTGCACGTATGTAGGGAGTGTTGGAGTTATCATTTCCACCCTGCTAATCAACTGGACTGGTTATGCGATCTTTGACCCAATCGCATCCCTTATGATCGCTAGCTTGATCATCGCAAGCGTTATTCCGTTGATTATGTCGAGCGCAAAGACATTGAGTCTTGAGCTAGAGAGCGGCAAGGTCGACGAGATCCGTAACGCTTTAGCCGAAGTGAGTTTGCATCGTTGCATGATATCAACAGGGGACCGCTCGTTAGCTTACTCTTGCATGATCACGATAGTTGGCTAGCCTGGATGGCGTGGAATCTTACGGTGCTTCAAGATTTTGGCCGAAAGACGAAGAGACCATTGTCGGATCAATACACATCCAACTTGCGGTCTCGAAGTCCGCCATTGACACTTCTACGGCAGAGGATCCGATGCGACCAATCATACCCAAGGCTTCTACCATCTACGCTGATCCAGATCATACCAGGGAATTGGTGGAAAAGCTTATGTATAGCAAGATACATGGGCTGGAGGCTCTGCATATACAGCTTGAAGCTGGAGACTCATCCTCGTTTTGTACTTGTCGGACATGACCCGGTGGTCTATCTGGTCAATTGTAGTACTAAATTGTAATCCATATTTGTACCATGGGGAATGATGATTTGCTCAAGGCCTTGAATACAGCCTGTCGCGGGTCAGGTGCACTCTTATCTAGCAATCTCTGTCTTCCGGGTTCCCATCAACTATATATCGATTCAACTCGCTTGAGATTGTAGATTGTGCAAACAAGCAGGTATACACACTGTATTCGTCATAAGTAGCTTGTATGAGCGATCGAGAAACGGAAAGACCATCATGCACGCAATGATGGCCTCAGCTTCTTGTTTCTCGAACTCAACTGACAGCCGGTATTCATAGGACACTCTTTATCCAGCAGGGACCTGAGCACTATCCTGACGACTCAGATCGGAATGGCGTCCGGCCTCACGATGGTACGTTTCTGGCCTGAACATTGCAGCAACCTTTGGCTGACTTTGCAATCCAGGAACCACCTGAAGCCAGCGCTTCCGCTTCGAATACACAGGATCTCCAGGTTCTGATTCTTGTTGGACTCCCAGGAAGTGGTAAAAGCTGTTTGGCAAATGCATTGGAGGGCACCGGAAGATGGGTCCGAGCTTCCCAAGATGATGCGCCAAATCGGAGGAGGCAAGAAGCCGAAGCTATGACCAGAAGTGCACTTCGGACTCAGCGGAATGCCGTCGTCGACAGAGTAGGCTTTGATCGCAGGTGAGTGTCTTGATCAGTATCCAGTACACCACTGGATGTATTGATGCCAGGATTTCGTTCATAAAAGGCAACGATCGCACTTTATCGAGATAGCACGAGAGAGCCCTAATGTCAGATGTACATGTGTTATCCGTAGGTGATCCCGTTCGTTCCCTGAGTTCACTCGTCACCGGCTAATATAGGACAGTCTTCAGTCGACGCAAAGCGAGAGGTGAGATGCATCGTTTACATGCTGTATATCAACGCTGATAAAGAATATACCACAACAGACGCTAGAGGCGCGACTCGCAACACGGACAGGTCATCCCACTTTGGTCGATATCGACATGGCAATGCGAGTGCTGAATCAAATGCAGAGGGAATACAAACCGCCGCGACCGGATCAACCAGAAGGATATTCACGGGTCTACGTCTTGCCGGAAAGTGAGCAGCCGGCAGGCGGAGTTTGGAGTGACGCGGATCTGGAAGAGTTACTGCATAAAGTGGAAGCCAGCTCATGGAGAGACGAGCCATACGTACCTCCTCCACCAACTCCTGCTCCGTATTCAAAGAGAAGTTACGCAAGAGGCGTCGGAAACAGTCAACAAGGACAAATCCGGGGGAATGGCCGAAATTATTTCGAAGGGAGTTGCACGTCAAGAGGCGGAGGATATCACAACTCATCGATCCACGCTTATCGTCCCAGGTATGATAATATGATGCAAGGAGCGCCGGCCGGGGACCCGCTTGGGCATCCTCCATTCGAGGCTCGACCGCCAATACAGTATCACCAAGGTGGATATGACGCGGGCTACAATGATCGCTACCCCGCTCGCCCAGTTTATACTGGAACGAATCCCATCGGGTATCCCGTTTGGATGAATCGTCCGTCATATACCAACCAGAATGGCTATCAAAACTCGCAGCATCAAAGAGAGCACTGGAGACCGCCACAGGAACAACTCCGCGCAGGTCATGGTTCGCCATTCCCTACCGACGGGAATGACAGATCGAATTATCAGCGACTACCACCGTCGACGCACTTGGGAGCCGTAGTTGGTGCCTCGTATATGCAACAGGATATGCCCTCCAGTGAACAGAGGCAAACAGAGCATGCTCCCAAGTGAATGAATTTTAGCTCAATATGGGATCTGAGTCCATAGTCGCAGTTTGTATTCATGATCAAATATAATACCATTTCAAGCGTTGAATGTACATACCCATCACGCTCACCCTACTGGACTTGAGGCTAGCTTGACTCACTAGAGAAGGTCAAGCGTGAGTCGTGTCTCCCAGTCGTGACCATCGAATGTTTGTGATGTTTGCGAGACGTTCGCGAATACAGAGGTCCCCTGACACCGATGCGATTTCAACTGGCACCAGGCGAAATATCCGAATTGCCGGTTTGTCTTCTAGCATCGCACCGTCCTCATACGTTGCTCGCCGTACTTCGTAATAATAAGCTAGTGCACAAATCAAGGCTCTCAACACTATCCTCATGGGCAGATCGGACATGAGCGCATGGCGTTTCTTGCACGGGACTGCAAACGTTCAGACTACTTTGTGTTCAGAGATATGTTCAGTCTGCGGCAGTTACTTCCAAAGACCCTAAGGCCTGGTCTCGCCGACAACCAGCCTCTGCTTTTCAAAATCTCGTGGCTTTCGTATCTCTTCCACAGAGGCTTCCAATGAGGTCGACGCGACCAACTTGAGTTTCTCTACCACAGCTGCTGGCGCCGCTGTGTTCGCCGACAGGAAGTCAGGTTACTGGCCCACAGGTGAGCTGGATGGGCCTGTTGTGATGTATGGCGATAACACCAGCAGCGGGCCCAAAGGAACGATGATCGCGACGTGAACAATATGTGGTTGTCCTCGCCACGCTGTAATGCACCCGAACACCACTCTGTTGTAAACAAGACGTCGGGAGGGCTAGTCCAGAGACCACAACGTGAAGGAATGCAGAAAGCAAGTCGACACCATGTACACCGGGCATAGATTGATGGTTTCACCAGCTGCTCAGTCTTCAAGTGGAAAGTGAGCCATCCTGTAGCATGATGCACTCCAGCTGCAATTCCGAAGGGGAAAAAATGCCCGCGGAGGTCACGGGCATCACAGGCATTGCGTTGCAAGGAACGCCAAAAACGTATCTCTCTCGCCGAGAATCGAACTCGGGGCTGATGCGAACAGATTCTGGAAGGGAGAAAAACTGACAAGCATCGATGTTACCATTACACCACGAAAGACGTTGATGGGTGCATTAATTCTCAATAATTATGACACCGCTCAACTTTCTCTGGACTCCACCTTTTCCTCACCCTCCAACACCCTCCTCTTATGCGGAAACTTCCATGATCAGCGGATGTTCATATAATTCAACATGCCGAGGACTTCAGCGCTCGCTGTTGCGGCAGTCGGCAAAGTACAATAGTTCCACTTCAGGTATCAGACGCAAGACCTAATCCTCAATGACACCGAAGCGAACGGTATCTCCCTCTGCGATAACGAGTAGGTGATAGGGGGACGTCAGAGCCCAAAGCGACGTACTGGTACTAACAACGACTGCTCGCGGTCGTACTCCCACGATCGCGACCGAGGCAATCTCGAGGTGTCGACGTCTCGTAAGAAGGATATCGCTACGTAAATGCTGAAACACGCCGCACGCTGAAAGCGAACATGCATATACACGAGATACTCAGTACAAAGCCATCGAAAGTATCGCAAACGCGATTATGCGGCAAAATAAGTCATAATTGAATACTTGAAATGTAGGAGATCCATTCATCGCGTCTCCGACAAGGCACTTAGTTAAACGTCTCGGTCAGACCGCATTTCCCAACAAAGGTCGGGTTGATGAAGATCTCGCCAGCTCCTTCTAACCTCGCTCCGTTTCTCGTCCTCTAGACTTGAGTGTGATGTAAACATCACGTCATGAGATGAGAGCGAAGAACAAGTCTCCGCATCGAGGTGTAGTAGCAAAAACGTTAATACGTAGCGTTGTCCCATCATGCCTTCCATCATATAAACTGGGAGAGTGATGCCACCACGGCTGGCGGTGGGCACAGCGGACATGGCACACGGCAGCGAGAGCGAAAGACGATGGCAACTCGAGCGCAAGGGCAACGAAGCGCACCGAAAAGACAGATCAAAAATTATGAGGCGACAAGATTCGAACAAACTTAGCTACACAGCGCGCGCCTTTTCAGCAATCTTGCTCTCCCGGCTGAGCTGAGCCAACCTGATTCCGCCGACGGGGCCGAGGCACAGGCTGGACACGCACTGTGCAAGTGGTGATTTGAACGTCGTAGGTAGCAAAACAACCCAAACGTTGGCGAGCTAAAGTTCCGCACCCCACGGACATCCTCAAGATCATCTTAATTGTCGGTTGTTGGAATAAAGATGTCTCCTGTAAGTGCTAGTATACTGAGGTTATGTCTCTAAAACGTGAAGCTGACCGCCTTGTTTTTCGAATGTAGTCTCGGTTAGTACATGGACGGAACTCTTGCCGATACATGGAGGATTTAAGCTGATTGATGGCTGGAATTTGAATTGCTTCTTTCGTGGTGGATGGATTATGTTGGATTGGATGGATTATCTTGGTCGGAATGGAATGAATGGACGACGGAATGTAATGATGGTTGGTGGATGGAAATGGCGCCTACCTCGACATCCGATCACACCTTTGGAACTCGCTATCGCCCGCGCTATCTCATCAACAACTCATAACAATCATCTCTTCGCATCGGCCGACATTTCAACAGTCTCTACGTCAAAGGTCGTGTGCTCGGTCACAAGCGAGGAAAGCGAAACTCGCGACCCAACACCTCTTTGCTCCAGCTCGAGGGTGTTGACTCCAAGGAGGCCGCTCAGTTCTACCTAGGAAAGGTGAGTCGCCTTGCCGTGTCAGAGGAATGTGGAGGGGGCAGTTTGAGGATTCGGTGTGATAGGGGTGTGCCGTAAAATCGGAGGTGGATTGCAGGACAAGCTGGATGGACGGGACATACGCGGTCGTGCGATATACCTAGAAGACAGCAGGGAATGCAGGGGACGCAGGGAGCCGCAAAAGAGAATGGCGTTAACCGAGACCGTTTACTGATTACCCATCTTCCTACAGCGAGTCGCCTACGTGTACAAGGCCAAGCGAGAAATCAAGGGCTCCAAGGTCCGAGTCATGTGGGGACGAATCTCGAGGTCGCACGGTAACTCTGGTGTCGTAAAGTCCAAGTTCCGAACCAACCTCCCCGCCCACTCTTTCGGTGCTTCTTGCCGAATCGTACGTCCAGTTCAAGCTTCTCTGGGCACGATCTTATTGCTAAATCGGCCGTCCTTGAACAGATGCTCTTCCCCTCCAACATCTAAGCGAGCCATTGATGTTGTTGGTGTCGTTACCCGTCGGATGGTACATGGAGAGCGGGAAAACAGGCTTCTGGTTTCGACAACTGTCAAGAACAGCTTGTAGATCAGGAGAACCGGGGACTGCAACGAACAATACGCTGGAGGTTTCCCTGTACTACTTCATGCCGGAAGGCGGGTGCATGATATCGATGAATTGAGATGCAATTCGACCATGTCTCTCAATCAGGTGGAAGCAAGACAGATCGTCGCCTGCACCCATCGGTGAATTACGGCATGTTCATGGCTATTTTCATGGCTTGGCTCCTTTCTGCAACGTCTCTTGCACTTGCCTGTCCCACCACTCTATCATATCCCGGCTCACACCCATCCTATTGACATTGCTCGACTCCAGCGTCTCCAATGTTCTTGTAAATTTCCGTATCTGAGAATGGTAGGCATCAGTCATTACAACCGCATGACGGATACCCTAGTCGAACATACCTGATACTCTATTGCACTGTAATCTCGCACGGCCAGTTCCGGTACTCGGAAAGAATGACGCAAATGTAGCAGGAAGTTGGGTTGAGACGCCTAGGAGACATAAGTACAATGTCAGATTCTACGTATCCCTTACAGGAGACTGCGAAGGATATAGTCACTGACTGGTGCCTTGTTCATGACATTGCGCATTCCTCTATCGATCGGCAGCATTCAGTAGGCATTGGGGATACTTGGCCAGCTCCTGTACTACTCACCTGCGGTACAAGGCGATCACTTCTTTCTGTAATCCAGATTTCGGTCTCGGTCCAGCCATCTTTGCTCTGAATGATGCAAGGGTGGACGGGTATTCGGTGTGGCTTATAGGTGGAGAGAGCACCAGGCAGTGCGTCGACCGTATTTCGAAATATAGTACAACAGGAACAGGGACAGCTAGGGGCGACATATACCTCGACGTGTGATAGCATATGATCGACTTGGCCGAGCGATCGAAAGCGAATATGTGCCGTTCAAATATGTGACAACTTGAAATTGACTTCAATAACCATTTCATCAACCGCTTCTTCAAGCTCTTCAACATTGTCCATCCGCACTGAGCCAACAGCAAGAGCCCCAACGACGACAGAAAGTTCTGTTGGAGAGGACGCCAACCTACTTTATATACTACTCGGTAAAGCTGCTCATGCCACTGGTGCATCGCCCATCATGCCCGATTTCCAGATTCCCCTATCGGCGTCACCAGCATCATCAGGCAGAGCACCTATGTATCAGCACCCGCACCTGATTGCAACGTACTCGTATCTTACAGACCGGTCAATACAACACACCGACGCTTCCATGAGCTACCACAAAGGCGCTAGTATAGGAGATGATCTGAAGGCGGGTTATGGTAGTCTCGTTGAGCGGGATCCTTTGCTTGATGAACACCTGGATGGACTATGCGAGTCATTGTTGAAGTTTCGCAGGGAGGGAGGAGTTATGAAAAAGGGTGCATTGATGACATGGAGAGGCATGATGACGAGGTATGCACACTCTGACGCTGCATAACGACGAGCGGTTGTTCAGCAGACTCAGTTTCGTACCAACCTCCTATCATGAATGTAGATTCCTTACCGCTGCCTTCTCCGACCGTGATAGTTGGGAGATGAACGCTGTGGCATTCGACGGCAACGTATATCTCGAAGATCATGTCACAATAAAGGGCAGATTGAAAAGGTTAGTTCTGGATGTTCATCAAGCCTGAGTTGTAGCCTGGCCCGCTGAGGACCTCCTTCATTTTCCGATGAACTCTTCAGGATTGAAGAGGAAAAGGGCTACAAGCAGCAATCGTACTTTGGGTATTCTTTCGAAGCATTCTCCACAACAGACGTTAAACCAAAACCCAGCAAGACCGCTCAAGAAAAGGCCAAGAAGAGGAAACGGCCATCCGACATCCAGGTGAATACCAACGCTCAGTGGTGTTGTGTTGTCAAAAGCAAGATTGGACGGGTTCGGTTATACATGGGTGGAGAAGTAGATTGTGTCGAGGGTAAGCCTGCATCGTATTCTTACTCGTAACTCCTTGGAGCCTTCAAACCAAGGACCTCCATGTGAATAGGAGAATGGCACAAGGATTTGAAGCAATGTGTAGAGCTAAAAACGAACATGGCCATTTCCGACGGGCGTCAAAGATACAACTTTGAAAGGTAGAATTTGCTAGGACCTCTTCCATCTAGTTTAGATTGACCTATTGCTCCTTTTGTTCATCCCATAGGAAACTGATGAAGCACTGGGCGCAGAGTTACCTGCTAGGAGTTCCAGTCAGAGATATTTCTCTTGCCAGACTCATGCGGATGCCAAGCTGATCTGATTTCCGTGACAGAAAATCGAGGTTGGGTTTCGGGACGCCCAGGGCATTCTTATCAGCATGGAAACCTTTATGACAAGCCAAATACCGAGAACGTGAGTGGCTTTCAAGTAGAGGATGGAGGGAGTTGCGGCCCATATGCTTATTCGTCTGCTTCAGCATTCACAAAACGCCTAATGCACCTTGGGACGCCGTCAAGTGTTTAGAGATATTTGAAGCGTTAGCCAGCAAGGTATTTGAGCAGGTTATCACCACGGATCCAGTCCCGAGTTGGAAAACTGACGGTGGAGACATGTCCAGTATGCCTGAGCCGACGGTCTGGCGCATCAAATTCCAGCCAAAGCAGGGCCTATTGATGAGCAAGCTAGGTCCGTATACACCTGAGAATGAAGACCCGAAACAACGCTGGGCATTTTTGCCACGATCATACGTGGAAACAATGTTGCAGCTTTAACCGGACCAGCAGAGCAGCCAGTCGAGACTGGCGCGAAGACGAAAACTAAGTGCAAAGTCAGTGTCTGTCGATGACACGATCGGCATATAGACACAGTAGGAACGGGCTCTCGTGGAAATGACACCAGTTGTATAAAAAAAAAGTTCACCTAGATGTGAGGAGATGAGGGAGGCATGCTGGAAAGCCAGCCGAAGAGAGCGAGAAGACAGCGCCCAGCCCTGAATGAATGGAGTTCAATTGTCACTAGAGCTTGTATCTCGATCGAAATGTCAACAAACGCATGTCGCGGAAGTCGCTTGAAACGCGAAATGATAATGAACATTATTTATCCTTGGTGACGTTCATCGTCTTCTGCTTCATGGCACTGTCGTTCAGCTACAGTTTGAGTATCTCCACCGGTCGGACCAACTTTTCGATCCCATCTGGACGTCGACTGTTAGCTGTGAGGACCGCGCGCCCAAGGCGAAGGAAGCGAGGTACGACCATTAACCCGGAGCGACACCATAGAACATCAGTCAACATTTCTCCACAGGCCGCCATCTCAGCTCTTTCTGCGGCCACACAAGGATCAATGCAATGGAACGAACACACGACATTCGTACAGGATCTGCCTACAGCTCGACCCCGAGGACGCCGATATCACACATTAAACGTGGTGGTGCCGATAATGGAATACAGCAGTCCGATTTATTGAGATTGCTCGAGGACCTGGGAACGGATTCGCCTATCAAGCCCATGGAAGATTATGGTCTACCGTCATCGATCCGCCCTTCCTCCTTGGCCCAGTACGATGGCGCGGCTGCGAGAGCGCCGACGTTCTCACGGGACGGTCAACTGAAACCTGGTTCCAGCCCCATGGAACGCAGAGCGAGCGATAGCATGATCGCTCCTCAATCTAATCACGGCACAGCGGACGCACGGGAAAGGGAAACGCCTTCACCTTCCTATTCATATGCTCGACAGCCGTCTAGACAACGGAGAGGTCCAACACCGCCCTCGGGGAGCAGCCTCTCATCGATAAAGTCGTCGTATTCAGCAATATCTCAGCGTTCGGTGGACACATATGGCTTGACAGATTCTGCCACATTGAATTCCCTCAGCTCGATTGCGATAACACCAGAACTGACGACGGAGGATGGTGGGAACAGTGAGCCCTCTAGTAGTGGGCGCTCGCGATTTGTGCCATCCGCAGGCAGGACTTTCAATCGCACAGTTTCGGCACCATTGCAAATGGGAAGACACGAATCCACAGCGAATGACGAATATGAAGAGTTGTCGTTGACGAACAGGAAACGAGTAGAGCAGTCCAGAACAGCAGTTCTGGATAGCCGGCGTGACGTGAGTGCTTCCTGCGCAGAATCATTTCCAGCTTCGACGGATTGACATACTGATGACCGATTTCTAGAGACACGTTCGCCAGCCTTTATCCCAAGACTATGGAGCCGGACCAACCTCGAGTGAATCTTCCAACGCGCAAGATAGCTACAAAACCCCAGCACTGCGGAGACGCGTAATGGATGCCACTGTGCAAGGCTCAACAGGAGGAAAACGTTTCGCCATGAAAGCTCAGAGGCCAGTGCGGGACGCGAGTGGATGCGTAGTATCTGATAGTCCACCCTCGTCGGAGGAAGTTCAGTGTATGTTTACTTGAGAATATCAAGATAAAACGGGTACTGATCAACTGGCGTCTACAGTTCGGGAAACCGCAGAGAGCCGAAGTGCAGGCGAGTCATCGTCAAGCCGGCTCATGTCGCTGGACAGTAGTCACACCAAAACAAGCCCTCGTCAACGCATTCATGCTATACCATCTACAATACCAGAGGATTCAGTAGAAGAAGGTACCGGAACAGAAGTTGGGCATTCCTCATTACCGAGGTTCGACTCGAATGCACAGACAACAGTGACGAACAATACTGTACGGGGTCATGGACATTCTAGCTCTTCTTCACCCTCGAATACGGCTACTCTGCCCCAGGCGGTAAGGCACGTTGCTGCTGATCGCCGTAGCGCACCGAGTCCTCCCGCCCAGCCGGCTTCGACGATGGTGCCCGACGCTCTGAACAAGGAGAACCGTGATCCCTACAACGCGTTGCAAGACGGGCTGCCCCAACTGCCAGCGACGGACTCCAAAACATGGATACAAGACAGGCCGACTGCCGGACAATCATATCTGCCCTCACTGCGGGCAAGGGTGACCAATCCCACTTCAAAACACTTGTCCATGTCTGAGCTTGCGTCAGAGGATGTCCAAATCAGTCTTCCAGAGGATAGAGACCTCATCAGCGAAGCACATCGCGCTTCTGCATATCAACAATATAATCAACCTCCTCCGAATAGCGAGCTACCATTGATAACACCCACCATAGCCCGATCCATGGACGCAATGGATCATCAGATACCCGTGGAACAACAGCAACCAATCCCACCATTCGTGGCGTACAACACATACCAACAGGCGATGACCCCGATGGCAAACGGATACTCGCAAATGCAAATGCAGCAGCCTCCGCCGACTGTCTCCCAGCTCCCAGCGGGACGAAAGGCCTTTACAGTATGTATCTCGTTCGTGTCCTCGTATACCGGAACTAATCAAACGTGGCTCATATAGGTAAACAACAAAGAGTATGAGCGGCTGGGGATTTTGGGTCGAGGAGGCTCTTCCAAAGTTTATTCAGTCTTGTGCCCCACGAAGCGTACCGTCATGGCTCTGAAACGAGTTGCTTTGGAACGGTGTGATCAAGAGACCATCACCAACTACATGAACGAAGTTGCTCTGCTCAACCGACTGAGAGGGCATGATAGGATCATCCAATTGATGGAATGTCAAGTGATACGTAGCGGCTCTGGAAGGCCAAAGACTCTGCAAATGGTAAAGTAATCGGGAAGATTCTTCTTGGCTTCATGATTGCTAAAATTCAATTGCTTTCTGACAACAGTTGATGGAGTGCGGAGAAACAGATTTCTCGAGCCTCCTAGACGAGCAACGGGGAAAGCCATTGAACATGAACTTTGTGGCTTTGTATTGGCAGCAGGTAAGTAGTAGTACATCGGCTTTGTTGAAACAGTAGATAACGTGTCACATTTACAGATGCTTGAGGCTGTGCAAGCTGTACATGAACAAAAGGTAGTGCATTCAGATTTGAAACCGGCCAACTTTGTCTTGGTCAAAGGCCGCCTAAAAATTATCGACTTCGGTATCGCAAAAGCGATAGCAAATGACACCGTGAACATTCAGCGGGACGTCCAGGTAAGTACAACTACACGACTCGGTGAAATGGAATGAGTGCTGATTATTACGCTTTTTAGATCGGGACCGTGAATTACATGTCACCTGAAGCTGTCCATAAGATGAAGGGTCAATCTGTTTACAAAGTACGTTACATTCCACTCTTGCGAAGAGGATCATTAGCCAATTATCTCCTCCTTTCAGCTTTCGTATCCGAGCGATGTCTGGTCCTTAGGGTGCATCCTCTACCAGATGATCTACGGCAACCCTCCTTTCCATGGCATTGCTGGCGGAGCAATGATCAAAATGCAAGTAATCGGCTCCGGGCAACATGTCATCGACTTTCCCGAAAGAGTGACCAGTAAAATTACCGACCCACAAGAAGGACGGGTTGTCAACACGCAACAAATCTCGATCCCTTACTCGGCCCGACATACGATGCGCAGCTGCCTTTCCTATCGGAAAGAAGATAGATTAGCAATCCCGGAACTGTTAGGGCACAACTTCTTAAAGTCTGGTCAGGACTCAGGTGAGCGGTCTTTGGCGCCTGTAAATTTTCATCATGCTCACCTTTGCTTGACTTATAGTTCCGGAGCTCAGCGATGACCAAATATTGATGACACAATCGCAGATGCGGAGACTGGTAGATCACGTCCTCAGGGAGTCTCAAGCGGGGAACGACGTGGGCACATGGAGACAGGAGGTGACGAGCGTAAGTTTTTGTCCCGTCCGCACGTCTGTCAACGCTCATCCCGTTCTTATTCTCTTCTCCAGTTGATGTTTACCGAATTGAGATCGCAATACGAAACTGCATTCGGTCGGCGGAGTGGCTAAAAGAGATTGAAGAGCGCGACCGCACAAGAGCATACTGGCTACCATTCCTGTATCGATTAGATCTTCTCCGTTGTATTCGGTGTTTGTCATCATGTAATCCGGGATTTGTATCAGAGGGGCAGCACGCCATATGGGATCCATGTATATCTCTCCCCGCCTTATAATATAGACGCGGCCTCTATGTATGAATACAGAAACATATAGTCTATGATGCGGGGTGGGTCTAGGTTGATGACTTGGGCGTCGGATCGATCCGCCTATTAGGGTCCATGTACGATTGGAAGTTCTCCACCGTGATAGCTGCCTTTCGCTGTGTGAGATGCAACAAAGCGCAGGGTGATCAGTTGTGTTCGATTGTAAAGAGGTGGGATTTATCCTGCACATACCTCTTGGAACGACTTGACTTCTTCCTGTAGAGCTTTGATGCACATCGCCTTTAGCTGCCCGCTCAAAAGTGTACCAGCTCGGTAATCCTATCGATTAAATAGCTATCAGTGTCACTCAAAGATTGGGAACTGCAGCGACGATCAACGTACGGCGGCGATCTGTGCAAGCTTTTCGTCATCCTCCTCAAAGAAGGACAGGTACTGGAAGGGAACATCAACATCTGGGTTTCCACCGTGCAGACGATGCAGTTCTTCAGTTTCCCGTCCACCAGAGAATCCGTGCTTGTTGATCTTGTTCTTGATCTGGTTTGGCGTATCGGACATGTAAATGGCGGAATTTGGATCCGATGCAGACATCTTGGTTTGCGCCCCTTGTAGCGCAGGCAAGAATTTGCAGTGGATCAAGCATGGCTTGGGGTACTTTAACTTCTGAGCAACATCTCGGGTCAAACGGAACTGAAACGGAAGGAGAAGTTCAGTCAGATACTTTGACTCTCTCACGAGGTACCAAGGGAAAGGCTTACGTAAGGATCCTGGTCAATGGCACAAGGGATCAAACATGGGACTGAGTGGTCCTCGCCAAAGATCTGAGGGAACGAGTTGGAGAAGGACGGTGCAGCTTGAACAGCGACAAAATGATATTTGCCAATGTTGTCACTATGCGTAATCCAGAATCATACCGCCCAACTTCAGTGAGCGACATTCTTTTTGTGAAGAGAACATTCGTCATCGGACTCACGACTCTGTGAAACCGAAAGCGGCTTTGCTTTGACTCTGAGGAATGGATTTGGCAATCCGCAGAATGTTCCGGTAGAAGGCGCCTCTATTGAAGTGATATACGAATCAGTCTTCCAGTATTGTGATTAAGGGGAACACGGAACAACGTACCCAACATAGTCCAAATCAGAGAAGATGAACGTCTTCTCCAACTTGACGCCACAAGCAATGATATCTTTGATGTTTTCATACCCAAACTTGTAGTTTTCCTCGAGCTTTGCAGACGGTTTGAACAAGAACTTTTCGTCGTCTGTAAAAGATACCATATGGGACTGATCAGCAAAGGGCAAGCGAAACACCGGGAGCAATCGATTGAAACGCACCAGTCAACTGGATAACCAATGGACAATCAAAGACATCTTGCAACCAAGCAGTGAACATGAAGGGGATTCGATGACCCATGTGCATGGAACCACTGGAAGGACCTCGGCCGGTGTACAAGTAGAAAGGCTTGCCCTGCTCGTATCGATCTAGAATGAGGTTCAAGTCTCTGCATAAACAGAAGGCAGGGTAAGCGCATGTGAATTAAGGGATAGGGTTGGTTAGGATTTGCTCACCGATGAGAGAAGAAGGTTTCACGACGCAACAACCTATGAGGTTTCCTGCCGGTCAACTTTTCGAACCTTTCCAACAACTCTTTCGTAATCTTTCGTGTGCCGAATTGCTCGATGAGCTTGTCGTAGTCACTGGAAAGGAGATATGAGCGATTGCATTCTGATCTCAGGGCACAAAACCGAACCACATCGAGACTTACATCTCCATTGCCTTTCCTGACGCATCGATTTCTCCCTGTACGTCCCAAGGAGTGACGACTTGAGCCTTGCCACCAGCTGTTTCGGATTTCTCAGCGACGGCAGATGGAACAGGTGCTGGAGCGGTCGAAGGGGCAGTCGGAACATCGGGTATCCTAACAAGCAAAAAATCAGGGTAAATCATCCGTGATTGGGCAATGTTGAGTACCTCTCCTGGTACTTACTTTGAGCTGGCAGGCGCATCTCCACCTTCTGCAACATCTCGGATACTGCTCAGGCTAGGCTTGCCACGTCCGTGATCCTGCCCTCGAACACCCTCCATCCGAGGTCCGCTAAAGACACCAAAGGTAGGAGCCGTAGGGCTGGTGAGGCCGACCATACTTCCTCGCCTGACGGCTTCAGGGATCTCTTGTCCTTCTTCCAAGGTAACCTTGTCCCATTCATCCGGCCTGACACCCTGGGAAGGAGATCGACCTTCCTCGTTGTCGTCACCTGATCCGCCAAAGATTCGTTCGGGACGGGGCAATTTCATTCCGGCCAACTTTGTGGAAAGCTGTTCAGAGATGGATTCTCGTCGCTTTTTGGAGTTGGCTTCTTCCAGTCGCTCCGGGTTAGGTAGCTTGAGAGAAGCGAGCCGGGCAGCGAGTTCATCTGCATTCGAGGTTTGGCGATGATGCTGCTTGTTACCCGCGGAACCACTAGACTGGGTAGCTTGGTTGTGGTTGCTGTTGACGGCAGAGAAGGGCTCATGGTCGCTGGTAGCCAAGGGGTTCTCTCCCGCTGTGGGAAATTCAAAGCCAGTAGGGTTCGGAAGGTCCAACTGAGCGAGCTGATCAGCGATACCTCCTGGCGTCAGCTGGCCGGATGCGAGGCTCGAATCCAGAGACCGCTTGTTGGGAGTTGAATTGGGATCGAGATAGGTCATGGTTGTGCAGTCTTGGGCTCTGATCAACGACTCGAAATTGCAAAGACCGACGTATAATTAAATGGTCCCCCCCTACTTTACTCTGAGTCAACCGCCAGGGATTTCTTCGTGGCAGCCTTTCTTTCGAAACTCGAAACGCGACACGCATCTCAGTGCGAGAAATGCAAGAAATCTTCCGAAAACGAGAACAATTTCCGCGCATGCATGCAAAGATAACCGTTCCCATGATCGGCGTTCTTCACCTCCTCCTCGTATCGTCTCCCTATATCCAGCTGCATATTCGAAAGCTCAAGCTTCTGAAAGAGTACATTCAGACTTGTTCAGCTCACCCTTCACACAAGATGAGCAAGTCACCTATTACATGCCACGGTTCGTCTCTTCCTTGTCTAGGCACGCTCGGCGGTTCCCTGACCACGTTACCTGCTCACCTTTGCCAGTGCTCGACAGCAGCAGGGGAAAGCCCGCGCAAGGGGTCAGTGTCCGGCTCGAATCCCTTGTTGGGAATGGAAGCTTTAGACCGTTGGCGAAAGGGTGAGCCATATCCAAGAGCAGCCTTATGAGATCCGAAATAATCGACGCTGATACTCACCTTGTCGCTGACTGCGCTACGCAAAGCACAACCGATGCGGATGGACGTTGTTCAACGCTGTTGGACCCTACACGGAAACCTGCACCGGGAGTATACAAGATGATCTTTGAAACCGGACCATACTTTGCTACTATCAAGCAAGAGACATTCTATCCCATAGTTGAGGTGAGCACCGTTCTGATCGAAAGACCAATCAGTTGCGGGTTTTGCCTGATCGTGACTATGTTGCGGTTTCCTTCCTTGTAGATCGTTTTCGATTACGCAAAGCCGGAAGAGCATTATCACATCCCATTGCTCTTGAATCCCTACAGCTACACCACCTACCGGGGCAGTTAGATTTCTCAACAGGGTCTCCAGATGTCACAACAAGCAAGCTGTATTCCTAGTTGATTGATAACAATCTAAAAACTTGCCCGCAAATCCGGTTTCATCGGACTTGTCAGATTCGGCTGATAGCCATATCGAACAAGCGGACGAGCATGGAATCAACAGCGAGCAGATGGTGTGCTAGTATCAGTATGCTTGTCCTGCAAGAGTCTTTTCTATAATACAACCACGGGTACGCGCTACCAAACCCAGTACCTATTATCGTTTCCCTGTCATGCTGCCCAATTACGAAAATAAAGCACACATCACGACCTCTAAGAACACCCTTGTCTATTTTCAAAATATTAATACACCCCCTGACAACCTCGGATTACTTGTTGACCGCCTTGTCCGGTTCAAGGTATAATTTGTTCTGGTGAATGTACTGAATCACACTGTTTGGTAGCAAGTATCTACGAGCAGAAACGAGGGCATTAGGATTGCAAAGGAGAAATTTCGAGTTGTCGCAACGACTTACTTGATGCTCATGCCCCTTCGAACAAACAGACTGATAGAAAGGAGAAGAGAGATAAGAACCAGCTTGTTCCTTCAGCAATGCCTGTCGACTTACCGAACTTTGGTAGACGAGATATCGTTATAGATGAGCTGTTTAATCACAATGACATTACGTCTACGCAACGGGCCGCACAAGTATAAGTGGGGTTTGCACACCGAGCACTGAGCACGTCACTCACCGATGATGGTAGAGAATATCGTGAGAGAGAAGGAACGCCCAAACATCGGATCCTGCCCTTTCCACGATTAAGCATCCAAATCGTCCGAGAATGATGTGCAACTACACGATAAGTGTCAGATCGTCAGTGCTTTGATCCTGACAGAGCCATTCAGCTCAGCTCCGCTGCGCCCCGGCTTTCACTCACATCCGGTGCAGACCAAACACCCGGCTCGCCGAAACTTTCAATCAAATCCCCACCCGCAAGGAGCATGACCTTGTACTTTCTCCTGCTCCCGTTTCGCATCTCAACACCGCTCTCTCCGTCCTTGCCATTCAGCATTTCGTCGAAATGATCCAGGACGACAGCGGTACGTTGGTATTCTGGTTGACCAGCCTCCCACGGATCGACCATGAGCCATGTTGATGTGTGTTCGACAGCGAGTTCGCACATTCGTACACGGTGGTGTGCAGGTGCAAGACCAGCCTTTTTGTAATAGGACGACCTGTTCGTGTAGTCGAGGCGTCAGTACCAGGCGATTCCCAGGTGCAAAGATTACGTACACAGGCGAATAGTATCCTGCCATGATCTCGTATGTCTGACTTTCAACAATCTCGTCCTTTGCCATCTCGAACATTCGCCTATTCGTGAAGCCAGGATTAGTCAAATGTATCTTGAACTAGTGTATGATATTAGTAGCTCACAGGTGCAGATATGTCGGCGGGGAGAATGATCCACACGCTACGATCACGAGCGGTATTTTGCTTTCGTCTACAGAAGCAGTGAATCAGCTCCTTGATATCTTCTCCGGTTAAGCGCGAGATTACTCACCCTTCATCTTCCTCTTCAGCCTGTGAATCGGGAATCTGTATTCTCCTGCTTCCCCTGGTTCCTTTCTCATGTACCCTTCACTTCCACCGCGCTCCGCTTGGACCGCTCGCGCCCGATCGTCTGCATCAGCTTCACCATCGAGGAAACCCATCAGCGCATCGTCACCTTCCAGCAAATCCACCTCAGCTGATGGAGATGGCTGTTCAGCCTCAACCTCCTCTTCAAGTCCAGAAACAACGGTGGAAGGCGTCGACGGCGGTTGAGGGGCGTCGTGAGGGAGGTCCAGGTTGTTCCCCTTCGAGGCGGGTGAACCGAGCTCATTCCTCGTGATTTCTTTTCCGCGTTCTTGGCCGTCATCATTCGGAACGGGCGGAGTGCCGAATATGTAACCAGATAGAAGACGCCTCGAGCGCATCGAAGAGAGAGATACGTCATCCTGTGAGGTTGGGACTCTAGGGTTCTCCGGGCGTGTTGGGCGTGCCGTCGAAGCAGAGTCTTGTGACTGCAAAGAAGTTTGGGAAGCCGCTGCGGGGTTTCCGAGACGCATCTGGGCAAGCGACATGGGTGATTCGCTGTCGGCGGCGTTCTCAGAACTTCCGTTCGCATAGTCTTCGAGCGAAGAACCCGCTCCGGGAGGTGTATATCCTCGAACGACAAAGTGTGGTGTAGCATGTGCGCTTGTCGATGCAGAAAGGTGCCCACTGTCGCCATTCTGCACATTGCTCTGGGATGCTCCGAGCGATATAAGATCTGGCTCAACCAGGTACTCAGTGGCTCCGGAGAACGGAGGACTAGAGGAGTATATAAAATCAGAGACTTCCAGATCTCCGAGTTTCAAAATTACTCACCTATCGTTGTGATAGCTGTGCACACCCATGGCCGGGAGAACCGGTGCGATTCCTGGGCCTGACTTGGGAGTCTTGCTCATGTTGTCTCCGATACGAGTTGGGTATTTCCTGTTTGTGTTTTCTGGTATATGCTCTGCGTAGTTGGATCTTCTCGATCCGCGACGTGTGGATTGCTGACACTCCTGTGCTGGTCGGCGGGATTTGCCCTTCTTGAGGAGTCTATCGAGACCGACGTCTTCTTCTAGGACCGTAAGAGGCCGGCAAGTCGCCAAGATGATTGATCGCGACAAGAAGAATGCTACAACAAAGAAGACTGACTGTCTCAACCCGAAATGATTTCTTTATCCGCCTGCGTACGAAGTCAGCCGCGCGCGAATTCCATTGTTGAATGACTACACTCGGTCAATAATTGCTCGCGTGATCGCGGGTCAATATTTCTAAGCTCAAATGTAATTACGAATGCCGCGAATGCCGACCACTGAGTGGGCATATGGTCATCTGCTGTATTGTATTGCCTATCTACAGAGTCCATGGTCGGCTTCTGACGGAAGCCCCGACGAGCTATCCGACGAATCGTGGCAGAAAGCAATCACGTTCACGCGACGCTGTAAGGAGCTTCTTATAGTGACCGCGACTGGCGTTGTGAGGGGTCCTTTTCTTCAGTGCGATACATAACATTGAACTATACTTTGAAGGCGGGGCCAAGCGTAGTGCTGCACCCCTTATTGACTGATCTCCTTGCCGGAATAGAGACGATGTGTGCCATGTATTATACTATTATTATGAGACCCCTCCAATCTCAAGCGTCTTCTCGCTTGTTACAAAGCGAAACTGCCGCCTTGTATCACGCATTCATGGGTAGCAGCTGACCGATGATAACCGACGGCTACGAAAAGTGCAGTCAAGTCAAAATCAGTACACGGACACAGAATATGTCCCGACAGGGCTGAGACGACTCACTAGATCGAAAACATCTCGCCGTATGGTGAAGCTTCCTGCGCAGGGTATTTTTCTGATTGTTTCTGTCGGCGTCCGCTGCGGGTCGTGCTCGACCACCACTAACGTGACTTGCATAAAGAAATTCTGTGTCGTGTTTTCAAACGCATAACTGGCAAATTTTTCGTAATAGCAACAGGTTCTATTCACCGCAGACTCAGATACTAGACTCCGCAAGCCATGGCAGAAGCGGAGACTTACGAATCATTGTCAAACAAGTGATAAATATATTTTTTCCTCCCAACCAGCTCGGTTCTGCTCTTGTCCACCAATTTGCAAAACTCATCACCTGCAAGGCAAATCTCACCCGTTCTTCGCCACACCGCTGTTGGTGTTCCGTTATATGAGATGAGCTTTTCGAGTTCCTGTCGAATTGGTAATCGTGATTCAGTCAGTACCGCCCCCTTCAACAATTGGGCGGTCCACTCACAATCAACGTTCTCTGGAAAGTCTTTTCCAGAAACACTTCGTCTTCAAATGTCAATGGCATCCTATCGCAGGCATGCAAAAGCAATAAGTCGTCATATCTAGCGGGACCGCCAAAGATCCTTACTGTAGAGCAATCAGACTCGGTCGAAAGGCTGCCAGCGCTCGGACCACTCGCAGTATTGAAGCTTGGTTGAAATGTTTCGCAAGGTGTTTCATAAGATCGTGATAGCCCTCTGTATAATCACTGAGAACGGAAGAATCAAGACAATTGAGCAGGGATGCCAACAAGTAGCAAGCACGAAGAAATAGACATGAACTCACTGAGGTTTCACAACCAAAGAGTAAACGTCGGATGGTGTCATCGCCGTCAGCGGACTCTCTACCGGCGCTCCGCCTGCGGAGCCAGTAAACGATAAGCCTGTCAAATCACCACCGCCCCCCTGTTTCGATGCCATCCCGGGTGTGGTCACGGTCGATTGCACGTCGAAAGGGTATGCCATCATGCGATCTTGTTCCGCCGTCGAGGCCTGACCAGCGGGGACCATCATAGCGGGTTCTGGCCAGCTGGGATCCATAGTGAATAGTGGTGGGTCTGTCGAGCTTGGGTGCAGGGTTGGCGTTGTGACTGTGCCAGAGTCCGCAAACATGGAAGACAACATCGCGTATTCGAGGTTGGCGGCTTCCGACCCGAATGCTAGGGGGATAGGAGATATATGTTAGCCAAGAGACCACCAGGGATTAAGGGGGAAAATCAACTTGCGGTATGCCGGGTCAAATGGCAGATTGTCGTACATCGTATCGGTTTCTTGCCATATATCGCGATCGAGTGGTTGTATTGGCCCTCCGTTACCTGTATCCGCTGGCATGTCTGTCGGATAAAACTGCATGACATTTGCTGGTTCTGATCCTGCGATATCCTGGGATTGAGACTTTTTCCCGGTGCCACTTTCTCCTCCATGCGCAGTTGCAGCGCCAAAACTGTTCGACAAGCGTGATGTGCCAGGCAGCGGGTGACCGGTGGCCCCGGGCAGCTCCCTAATGTCCCCAATACGAGGAGAGTTGGAGGAGGATAATGTTTTGCCGCTTGCATTTCGTTTTATCGTTACTGGACGTCTGTTTGACGAGTAACCTGCCAGAGTCGCTATCCCCGAGGATAGGAGGTGAGTGTCGTATACACTTACGTGCCAATTTCGTGGAGGGGATTGAGCATGAACTTACACTTTTCGCTGTCGTCCATCAGGTACTTTGCCTTCTTCCGAAGTCCTTCTGTGCATTCCTTGCCTAGCCCTTTCTTTACACATCGTTGACAAGGTCGTGCTACGGAAAAGAGGTTGAGATTTCTGCTCTTTACTCCTCGCAAGGCAGCCTCTTACCATCGTTACACGTCAAATGTGCCCTCTGACATTGTAGGCAAGCTATTGAATGAACACACAGTCAACTCGTCTGCTGAAATCAGACAACGCACAGCACAACTCACCTTTTGCAGCCTTCTTCTTCGTAAGCTTCGTCGAGCTTTTCGTATTGTCACCATCCTGCGACTCGTCACCCGTATCCGCTGGAATTGCTTTAGGAGGCAGTGGTTGCTGGTAAGATGGCCCGGATATGGCGTTGCTCTGGGAGTAGAACGACGAGTTTTGGTCCTGCATACTGCGGTACTGACGGTATGACTTTCAGCGGTTCTTGCTGGCGGGTGGAATCAGATCAGAGCGGAGAGGATCTAGAGCCTATTGGGTTGAGCGCCGTTGCCACAAACTTGAAGAGCTACAATCCTTGATATCGCACGGCATTGGATAAATGACATTGACAACGAGAAGCTATGATGAGTGCTCCTTCTCGTTTAGCCTCTTCTAGACCTTGCTTCCGCGCCAGAATAAACGATCTTGTGACACCGCGATAATGCGCAGATATTGATATTGCCGTGGAATATATTAACGTCTCCAGAGTTGGGAACATTGAAATCAGGGGTAAAGGAGCTGGTAAAGGGCCAACTTGGTTCACGTTTCACGTTGGGCATTTGATGAAACTGTCAGCTTGCATCCGCCGTCCTGCCTTGTTGTTGTCCGACCCACAGCCATTAGGAAAGGGATCTTCTTTCCTCTTACAAAGGAAAGTAGTGGCAAAAATGATCTACCGGTTGAACAGAAACATAAGACGCCAATCGCGGAGACATTTGGCAGGTTGAAGCAGTTGCAAACCAGATCTTCGACAGCCCCTCCTCCTAGCGACAGCGGACATCTAGTACCGACGGCTTAGTCAACTGTGCACAGCTTTGCAGGAGTATAGTCGCAGAAAAGGACCTTGGTATCAATGGCTACACGCAGTCATGAAGGTCTGGAGACCTTGTACAGGAAGACCGACAAGCACGACTTTGAATCAACCACCAACCGTTCCTCCTCGACATCTCAGCAGTACTACACAGCGTGCAAGCCCGGTAGAATCACGAAGGAAGCTATGAGGGTGTCGTTGGAAAGACGGTATCCTCCGCCACCTGTAAGCAGGAACGCAAGAGGCGAAGCTAAGCACGATAGGATGAAGCGTCCAACAGGAGTTGGGTCCCGAAATACAGTCAGGTCCTTCACTCAGCCCTTCACCTTGTCAGCCCAGACATCACATTACGAAAGGACGCCACGTTACCCATCACGCACCTCTACTAATCCAGGCGCGGGACAGCAAGTTTCCCACCAAATGTCGCCACTCGGCGTGTCCCGCCACCCCGAGTACGAGTACACCCCTTGCTATTCGCCCACTACTGGTCGGAAATCGAGCCCCACAGCTTGCATTTCCCCAAAGCTTGAGCCGAGATACGAGTCGGGTTATTACTCGCCACCCTCGATGACTGAACCATGTCAAATTCGTGCTGTCTACGTCCACGATTGCAGGGATACACAAACGAAGGGGAACGCTCGGAAGCCAGTGACAGATACCGAGAAACCGCTACCTCCTCTCCAACCAGAAAGGATAGACCACAGATTCTTTGAACAGCGGTATCGTGATGGCAAGGCCTCTTATCCAGAGGCGAAAGAGTGGTCATCAAACGCCTCGGATGAGCAGTACGGCAGGTATCAGCAAAAGCCAGAGTCTCTGAGCAGTCGCAACAACCTTCTGCGACCGGCAATGTTCGTAGATGCACCGACTTCGCCGTCGGTCAGTTCCACCAAAACTGCTAGGGAACAACGTCGGTCCCTCCCAAAGTCCGATGTACAAGGCGACAGTGACAAGGAATACCTGGACGTTGACGAAGTCGAGGAGGAGATAACATGCCCAATGTAGGTCTGAATGGTTGAAGTTTACGACTAGACAAACCCGCTCGACTGACTTGATCCTACCTATAACGACTGATGCTTGACGCAGCTGCATGTCTGTCCTGTGAGCATTATTGACTCGATTGCTGGTTCGAATACGTATGACCCTTGATCCCCTTCCCCCTATATAGTGTTGGAACAACCGCTGCTTCTCCATGCGGACATATATTCTGTGGCGGATGTGGTTTGGAATGGATACGAGCGAATGTGAGTGGCACATTTCACGCCAATGCGTGCCTCTTGCTCGAGAAGCAGCTGATTGGGCTTCTTTGTCGGTGGTGGTTTTGTTCAGGAAACTTGTCCGATTTGTCGCAAGCAGCTGGCTACTCCCGCTTCTCTGTCTCTCGTGCCGTTACACGTTATGGACGCCCTGGTGCAGAAGTGGGTGAAAGGAAAAGGCAGTAGATGGGAGGGACTGAAAGACTGGGAAGATAGATGCGAGTAAGCGGCCTGCCCAGTGAGTTTAGTTAACCAACAACCAATGATCGAATTTGCAGAGTGTGGGACACACAACGGGTAGTCTGGAGGGAAGATTTAGCAGCTATTGAGAGCGAGCGAAAACACCAGATGGAAGAGAGGGAGAGGGGGCAGCAGAATCAGGGAAGCCATGAACAGTCATTCAGCCACATTGACGGTCCTCAGCCGGCATTGGGCGACTTCCTGTGCGTTCTAAGTTGAAGACGTTTCTCGCCTCACATGCTCTTCAAGCTAACCATTCCAGTGATGTTGCTTCAGGTTGACCGACTTACTGTCACTTAGAGTCCACGGAGGCTTGCCCGTGATGGCATCGAGTGCTCAAATGCGCGAATACATTCGACCAGATCCCATATCGTCATTTCTGGACGAAGTGTCTAGGCTACGGCGGGAGATACGTACAGGTATGTCAAACGGGTCACGCTGGTATTGCCGTCGGCCTGGCTGAGTATATGTGAAATGATTTTCAGAACGTGATCACTATCTATCGACAGCTCTGCAGGCCTCATCTCACTCACCGTCAAGATTGTCCTCCCGGATTCCTCACGCTGCTGATCCCCGCAGTTTCGGGCACGAACCGGAATGGGAGGTATATTCGCCGTACTCTTGGAACGCTGCATTGTTAAATTGTACAATGCATCCGCCGTTTGGGCTAGCAGCAGGCGACAACGCTGGACTAGCATCATCCATAGAGGACCTTGGCTCTAGATTCAGAGATTTGTGGACTGGCGTTTCCTGGTCCTGACTCAAGCAACATGATCGAGAGACTGGCGGCGTCGTAGCTGCAACAAGACATCATCCGTATGAAGTACAATAGAATATCTGTAGGAGCATCGTGTCGCAAAGCTCGTAATTCTCACGAGAATACTTCTACGCATTGATTATTTGATATGCCAGGTTCTAGTCACTACATTGTTAAAGAAGAAAGAAACTGCGTGTATTTTTCCATTCCAAAATTCAGGATTGTGTTCACCGGTACATGTTCCATCTGTATGTGCATAAAAGCATGAAATCCCCCACTAACATTATTCCGTCAAGACGGTTGCTGTAAAGTAGTTTGATTGGATCAGCATTCTACCGTTCCTTGTTCCTCAAAATTACTTACGCTCTCGCGACTTTGTGCTTTTTGGCATCAATCGTGTTTTGAGACCCTGAAAAGACAAAGCAAGACACGCTTAGCTAAGTCCACCATGAATCTGAAGGATTCCAGTGAGGGACCTACCCGTTGCATCCATTTCGCCTGTCGGTACGCTTTGAATTGAGCTGGTCCTCGGCCACGCGATTCCAACTGTCTCTTGTGAGCCTCGTCAATTGACTTCTTCTCCCTCTTGTCAATCACGCCATCATCATTTGCATGGCTAACAATGGATAACGTTGCAAAGTTAGGATAGGCTTGGCCTTACGCTTGTGCAGAACTTGCTTACCTGTTCTTGACAGCAATTTCCGCTTCGCCTTCCACTCGATCACTGCGGAAAAAAGGGATGCCCGGTCAGTTGACATGCCTTGACGAAGAAAAACACGACGACATACTAGGCCTCCAACGCATGTCGCCTCGCTTGACTCAACGACTCGACCATTTTTTCGTGATCCTGATCCAAACCACTATCGAGTTTGAGGATCACAGTCAACCACCCAACGACCTCAAAGTCGTGGTGTTTCGCCGTTTGATCGTTGATGGCATTCTGTCGCAGGTTCTCCAAATCTTTGCCGACAAAGATGGGCAGCTTGACTTGCTGCTCCACGTCATCGGTAATATCTTGTAGCCAAAGGACGGCGATCGCAGCAGGGCTGTCTTTACCCATAAGCTTGGAAACGGTACCCGTGCCTCCGCCGAATTCAAAGACAACCGACGACTGGTATCGTATGTAGATCGGGATCCGCATGTCATCGATGTCCCAATGAATGGTCGATCCATGGACTTCGGCCTTGTTCTTGGGTATAGTCTCGAGACTGTCGGAAGTCTTGATGGCAAGCTTGATACCGCTCGAGGGCAACAATTCCCGGTGACTCTCGTCAATGTCCACGGTAACATCCCCTACGTCGAGTGTACCGGTGTTCCATCCAATCATGTTTCGCGGGAACTTGGTCTTGATACCACGGAAGGCGAGAGACATGTTGATTTTCCCAAATCCTTGACCTTCGGTGATGGCCCAGGTCGAGGTAACGCTTGACGATTCTGCAAACACTTCAGCCATTCGCAGCGAGACAACACCGAGGATGGGATCCGACTCCCGTACCCGGCTGTCTCGCATGACGACACGAACCACACTGTCTTGCCAGTCACGGACAAACACTTCGATAGGTGCTTCAAAGAACGGCTGAGTGTTGTACTGCTTGACACGGGTCTTGAACACGAGATCATCGTTGACAATGACTTCGCAATAAGGCGAGGGCAAGTTGTCGTTTTGTTGTGTGGGATCATCGGTATCCTGACCTGCCTGACCCTCACGATCGCCCTTTCTACCCGTCAAATCCTGCCTTTCAACATTGATCGCATGATGAATCGTTAAGTTGAACACACCAGACGGGTACTCGGGATCCGGCTTGGTCTTTTGAACATCAGGCGGTGGCGGGGGAAGATCCTTCTTGGCAGGGTTGGGCGCCTTGTCGTTCGGTCGCATCTCCATCTCGGGTGCCGTCTTTGAGACGGGCGCGGGCATCGCCTTTGCCTCTGAAGCGGTCGGCAATCGTTCCAATTCCTTCTTCAACGGGACCTTTTCAAAGTATCCGATCGACCAGTGCAATGTGCCCGTCATCGAGTCGGCGTCTTCAAAGCCCTTGAGTTTGTCTTCTCGACGGATCATCTGGTTCGGGTGCTCGATCAATTCGGCAACCGGGATCTGAACTCGTCCAACCAAATCACTAGCGGAACAGGACGCTTGATCATCAGGACAACGCGCCACGCTTGCAAGACGAATAGCGAGGGAAGCGCCTAAACTCACTCTGCAGATCGCTTATCCGAGTCCCACAACATGGCAGACAAGTCCTCCTTTGACCTGATCTCATCCAAAGTGAGCAAAAGTACCGCCGTCTCCTCCCACACGGGGTTCAAATCACCGAGAATAATTCGCGTCGAGTACATCGGTTTTCCAAACTGAGGGGATATGGTTCACGGTTCAGTTTCTCCCCCGGCTGGATGCAGTGACCGGTGGGGCAGGGCGAAAGAGGAACGTACCTTGGCATAAGCGAGAACGACATAGGGATCCGATTTACCGTTGTTATCTTGCGCAGACAAATCCTCGGCGTAATGAATAGTGATGACAAACACGCCGATGGCGGTCGTATCTACAAGATGGGCAAGAAAGTCAAACAACGCCTCGCTTGATCGCTCGAGGACACCAACGTGGCGGACGTACCTCCTAGAGCGGCGCCAGAGAACATTTCCTTCAAGTTGAGCGTCATTGATTTGGGTGCGCACATTTCCGCAGTACCTGCCGCAATTGCCATCTTGACAAAGTTTGACACGACTACGAGAGACACAAAAGTTAAAAAGACGAGCAGCGCGTGAATGGAGGTAAATGAGGGACGTACATGGGAGATCCAAAACGTCTGGAAGTTTCTTGGACATGGGTACACAGCTCACATCGACGTGCGGTACGCCGCACAGGGTAAACGTCAAATTCCTGACATATGGAAACTCTTGAATCATCTGCATCCTCAACCGCACGACACCGGCAATCCCTTCCACCTGGATCCAGATAGGGACGGGCAAGTGGAACCAATCCCACGCGCCAAGGAAAAACTCGAGGAGCAGGTGAATGTTTTTCGCTCGTGTGCCTTGGTTTTTACCCTCGACGGCAGAGTAGGCAAACGCGATTTCAAAGTTGTAATAATCGCCCGCGGCATCCTCGTCGATGATCTTCCCGCTCGTGTCCTTGGATTTGGCCTTGTTATCGCCCTTGTTGATCCAGTTATCTTTCGGGTACCCGGGGCTGCCTTGTTCATCTGCAAGAGCACGGATAGACAGAATCCTGAGTGGGTTGGTACCTTGTCCGAAATCAGAGATCCGGACGGCTTCCACGAATCCAGGGAGGGATTGTTGCATGATATCCTCGACCATGTCGGTGATGCTGATAAACATTCCTGGGTCGACGAGTCCCCACATGAGCTTGATCATGTTGTTGAGCCACTCGACGGATTCCGGGGTAGGAGGCGAGTAGATTTCACCGCGTTGACGATGCATGTCGAGCCGTACTGCGTCCATTTCTTCCTCGAGGTTTCGGCTGATCAAGCTGACGAGGGTGACGAGGATTGCAGTGGCGGTACCGCAGATGAAACTGACGCGAGCAAAACGCCAGAAACCGTGTCCAAACGCGGTAAAAAGCCAGACGGCTCCCAAACTTCCTGCACAGGCCACACCGAGAAGCTGCAGTTTGTGTTGAGCATAGTTGAGTGAAGCCGGACGGGGCGGCGGGAAAGGATGGAGGAGCACGTTGGAACCTTTGAGTGCTGGTTTTCGACTATCAAAGTCTTTCGGATCGGCATCCCGGATGATGACTTCTCCACCAGTCGTAGGATCCCTTACACGACGCTCGCCCTGTTTCTTGACCCTATCCGTCGGTTTGACCTGGTTGGCGTTCATCCGTTCCATCATCTCTGCCTTTTCCTGCTGTCCGGCCGACTGACCAGGCGCGGATTTGCCATGGGGTGCAGCGGCGTGGCCTTGTGTCGTTCCAGCGGCCTGTCCGTTGGCACGAGAAGAGGAGAGCGGAATATCACCAGTTGCATGAATCGGCTGTGCACTTCCATTTCGGTTCAGGTCACCGTCCTGAGACGCACTGACAGCCGTCGACCCAAGGGTCGCTGTATCTCCGCCATGTCGGTCAAGGTAGTCGGCATAATCATCAGCCTCCTTGTCACGTTGCACCTGGTCTTGCCTGTACTTTTGAACGGTAGGCGCAGGATGATTGTACCCGTATCCTTCACCGACGACGCGCGTAGGCGGCGCAGGAGGGAGCTCGGGCGGTGGAGTGCGCATTCGGGTTGGCCGAGGTGGTTTAGAGGAAGACATTGTTTTCGGGTCGGGGTAAAGGAGCGAGTTTCGAGGTCAGGAAGGAGGGACGAATGGAAACGCGTCTTTTCCCTATATACGAGGTCGACGAGGTATGACGTAGGAGAGCCAAGCCCGCAGTCTGAGTATTGCTTCCGCACAAGCATTCGCACGGGCGCACAGGAAGCAAGCAATATTTGGAATATACGCGCAGTTGGCGCGCTTACGTGTCGCTACCACGCTTGCTCACTAACTTGATCAATGCTCACTTCTTGATCAACTTGCTATACCTTGCCGTCCCTTTGCGCCTCAAATTCAACATCAATCACACTACATCAACACTCACGATGGAAGCACTCGTACAACGTCTCGCACCACCTCCCGCTCACGTCGATCCGGACGAGTACAGCCTCGGCGGAGACGGAGAGGGTAACTTGAACGCTCTCGGTGTCGTCAGGGGAATGCAAGTACCTCGAGTTCCAGACGTGAGTGCATTCGTGCTGTTTACGTATTCTTCTATCTGTCTAACCCTTCTCCGCTCCCTATCATAGCCCGCAGCATTCCTCTCCACATACACAAACTCGATGTCGCAGAACCCTCAGGCAAAGATAAAGCTCGAACACGGAACCACCACTCTCGCTTTCCGATTCCGAGGCGGTATCATCGTCAGCGTAGATTCTAGAGCAACTGCCGGAAGTTATATCGCGAGTGGAACGGTGAAAAAGGTGATTGAGATCAACAAGTATCTGTTGGGAACCATGGCGGGTGGTGCGGCGGATTGCCAGTATTGGTGAGTCGGAGCGAGCGAAGCGAGCGTCTATCTTTTTTTGTGCGAAGCGAGCATCATTGCTCTAGAGGCCAGGTCGAAGGCCTTTCTCGAGGGCGGTGTAGGCCGCCCGAGCGTAGCCCCCTTACCAAGTGCGCAGGCGCGAGCATTATTGCCCTTGTCTCCTCGAGGCTGTCGCACGACGATCGAGCGTAGTTGCCTTCTTCGAGTGCGCAAAGCGCGAAGTTCAAGGCGACGGAGGAACAATACGGGTATGCCAAGGCGGCGTCAGTCATTCGACAGCTGCGTCTTCTTACTCCCACGGTAGTCGAGACTTTGTGACGGCTGTGCATGCCAGGCAACCAGTCCAAAGGACCTTGGAATCAGCCATCATTCTCGAGATTACGCACCCCTTCTGCTTGCTTTGACAGCAAAAGCGCAGGAACCCTCACTAACCCCTTTCCTTCTTTCCAGGGAAACCTACCTCGGTATGCGCTGCCGAATGCACGAACTCCGAAACAAGGAACGAATCTCCGTCGCCGCCGCCTCCAAAATCCTCGCCAACATTGTCTACGAATACAAAGGCCAAGGACTGTCCATGGGCACCATGATCTGCGGCTGGGACAAAACGGGTCCCCAAATCTTCTACGTCGACTCTGAAGGCACACGTCTCAAGGGCAACGTCTTTGCCGTCGGTTCCGGTGCCACATTCGCCTACGGAGTACTCGACCAAGGGTACTCGTGGGACTTGTCCGACGAAGACGCACAGGAACTCGGGAGACGCGCCATCGTCGCTGCGGGTCATCGGGATGCGTATTCGGGAAACACAAACAACTTGTTCCATGTGCGTGAAGATGGGTGGGAGTTCTTGGGTAACAAGGATATCAGTGAGCTTTGGTACAAGTATGAGCAAGAGAAGAAGGATGCTCGTGCGACTGCTGGAGCGGGAGCAGGGACAGGAGCGCAGGGGGAGAACGCGGCGAGACCGACGACCGAGGTTCAGCCGGTGCCTATGGAGGAGTAGGCCGTGCTTGCCTTTTCAGGCAAATGTTGTAACCCTATCATCGCCATTACAAGGCCGCGAAATGACATTATAGATCCGCTGGCTGACGGACGACGAGTTCAGAGGGTGTCTGACCACGACGTGGAAACTTTTGCATCAAGGACATCAAGGTAATTTTCCTCCCAAAGATTTCCATAACGCAAGCTCCCTAACGCAAGCCACTATTGTTTGCTTGTGGCTTTTGGGACTGTTTCAAGTCCAAGAGCAATGTAAATATGCTTCCTGTACACCTATATATGATCCAATACACAACCATCTCTCAAGTCTCCTCCTCCTCCTCCCGCTCACACGGCGCGCGACCGCCTCTCCCGCACTTCAGTAGCATGCACCTTCATCCGCTGCAACATCACCTCGGGCTCCACCTTTTCCGCCGGGTTATTCGCGCTGTCGTCCCGCTTAACGACGATATCGTACGTCCGCGTTGTTCCCGCTTCTCCGTTGACTGGCGTTGTTGGGTTTGTGGGTTTCGTGGGCGACGGCGACGGCGAATTGGAGACGCTATATAGCATCGTCCCAGCTGGAATGACACAAGCGAGGGAAGGGAGCAAGCTGATCAGCAACCGCGCATCAAGGAGCTCGCTCATACATGCCGTCCAAGTGACGTACCAAGCACCATGGCCGACCCGACGCCGAGTCCTGGGGTGAACCCTGTCCCGTAATAACCTACGCTTATACCGAGTGAGACGGCTTTACGGATCGTCAAGATCAAGTTGACTGTGACTGCCGAGACCCTCTACGCCACCCGATTGCCGTACGTACCACACACAGACACAGACACGGACACAAGACACGGACACAGTCAGTCAGCTGCTTTCCATCCACGACTCATCCCGTCACACTACCCGGCACTCACCGCTGTCAACTTGTTGACACCCCGTATACAAAGACCCTGCGTGACGACGTTCATCGCCAACGCGACCCACGCGGACGGTACCGCCATCTCGGGTAGCAGCCAGACGCGTGGAAGCGCGGTAGGCGGGGAGAGGGCGAGCCGGGAAAAGTCTTTCGCGATTGTCGGGAGAAAGGGGAGGAAGAAGGGGAGTGAAAGTGCGTGCTGCACGGGGCGGCGGGCGGAACGGGAGCGGTTAGCACGAGCTAGCGATGTGGGGGGGCGGCGCGACGGGCGTACGCTGTAGAATAACCCTTCCTCCCATACTGCTCCGTACAAAGCGTACGTTCGTTCCTGCCATAGTCCCATAAGCGCGGAAACGACCAACGCACCGGCCAGGAGCGCGATCCCGAATGCGTATGCGGTGGTGTCTGATATCCCGGGATTTGGCGTCGGTGTCGTGCTGCTGCCGCCGGGCGGCTTGGCGGGGGTTGAGCGATTGGTAGAGGTGGAGAGGGTGGCGAGTGTGATGCCGATGGTGATGAGGAGGACTGATAGCTGACGAGATGAGGAAAAAAAGGGTTGGGCTAGGAGAGGACGAGGTGTTTGAGGGAAAAGGTGGGCTTACTACTTGTCCTGCGCTGTATCGTTTTTTCCCAACCGCGTATCCCATTGCCATCGATACGCAGAGCCCTGGGTAATCAAATTACGCGACGAAAATCAGCATGAGAGGGTTGTATGTGCGCGGGAACAAGGAGCCGAGTTGCAGGGGAAGAGATGTCGCTATAGATAATTGCAGACTTGATAAAGAGGTCTTGAAGGTTTTAGGGGAGAGCGCTTGTGCCCGTGGTCTTTGAAGCATCACGTTGCCATCAAGACCCAAAAACAGCGAGACCCATCTCAGAGTTTGCCGAACCGCACTCTCAACGTCATAGGAAAAGCATCCAATGCAACACGAGCCCCCGCCTGTCTTGTCCTCCGCCGCACCGCACGACTCATTCCCGCCTCACCGGCCCGATCGTTCGTTCTTCCCCCATCACCTGCGCCGTCCCATCATCTCTGCGCAACTCCAGACGCTGGTCCTCTCCCCTCCCCTCCCCTCCGCTTGCACACTCTACCCTCCCCTCCCCTCCACGCTCGCACTTGCACTCGTCGTCGTCGCGACTCACTCACTCACCTCCAGACCTAAAGATGATATGTATCGGAACCGGCACACGAAACCCAAACGCGGCGTTGTTCATCAATGATACGGCGAGGAATAGGGCTACTTGGACGATCCATCGACGGACGGGGACGGCGCGGGGTTTGAGGTGTGGGAGGGGGAGGGGGAGGGATGATCGGGTTGGTGGTGCGGGTGTCGTGGGTGGTTCGTGGTTGTCGAGTTTGGTGGTGGCCGTCCCGTTGGTGGGAGGTTGTTGCCATGTGAGTTGTGTAGGTAGTGTTTGCAAGGCGACGTAGAGGAACTGGATGAACGTGAGTAAAAGGCCTGGCACACATGGAGCCCGACAGGGATCAGTATATTTCCCCTCCTTTACCTTGTCAGGCAAGACGGGAAAAGCGGGAAGGGCGGGAAAACCCATTTACCTCCACTAGGATGACTCTTCAACACGGCCTCGAGCGCGAATACATTCCTTTACAAGAAACGAAAACGAAAACGAAATGCAAGGATCAGCCAACGAGGGCGAGGCAGGGCAAGGACGGACGTACGAGCAACAACCACCAAAGACGAGTGCGATGACGGGGAAAAAGTCGGCGGCCGAGGTGAGGACGGATTCCGAGGCGGCGGGTGACATGGTATGGTAAGTCCAGGTCCAGGTCTGAAATGGGAATCTGCAGGTGAAACGACGTCTTTCTTTCGAGGGAACATGCCATGCAGCATCAAGTAGAGGAAAGGAGAAGCGGGACATCGCCGTTGATGTCGAGGCACGATATTACGTAATTCTCTCCCCATCGGGCGCCGCCGGACATCCCAGCACTCAGCAGTCGAACGACGGAACAGGAGTCACTCGTCAGCGGTCATCCCCTATTCCCCTATTCCCCGTTGAATATATATCTCACCCGCGTCAAACCTCCCTCCTGGTAGCGCAGCAGTACCCTAACGTACGTAACGATGCGTCGACGACCTCCGATACCCGCACACGACGCCAGCGGCTCATCCGACGTTGACACCGATGCAGATCCCGGTGCCGGTCCCGGTGCCGGATCGAACAGCAGCGGACGGCAGGGACGAACAGTAGCGGCTGCGGAGAGGCGCTCGACGAGGAGGAGGAGGGGGCACGGTAGGGCTGCTGCGTTGGCGGGGGCGGGGACAGGGGTCGGGATGACGACGACGACGATGGGTGCGTGGTATTCCAGGTGGTCGAGGCTCGTCGTAGAGGGTTTCAAAGCGTTCGGGCGGCACTGTGCGAGGAATCAAGTACGTCCCCGGGGCTTTCCAAAGGAGCGAGGCTGTGTTTCCCCCCCATGCGTGTGGGCAAAGCAAACGTATGCGTGTGTGTGTGCTTATTGGCTGTTTGTTGCGCGCGTGGGTCATTGAACAGATCCGAGTACTCTTGATCGATAGTTTTGTCATGACGAGTCTCTTTTACCCGGCGCTCGCACTGCACGTTCAACGGAAATCGATACGCAACGCTGCAGCCGCCAACGCAGCCGCTGCTAGTCGTCCTGTGCAGTCGTCGTCGTCCGCGTCGTCCCAGCAGCAGCAGCAGCAGCAGCAGCACAGGACCCTAACAGGCCCACTATCGCTCTTCTCTACCCCGCTACTGGATAGCTTCTTCCCGTTCCCGGAACCTGTTTTACCGGTACCCGCTCCGTTTTTCCCCGTCTGGGCGGCCGAGGACGGCGGCGACGGAGAAGCGGAAGAATGGACCCACTATTTCACCGTCGAGCCCTCCTCGCAGTACGGCCACCACCACCCACGGAACACCACGAACCCCGCGTGTGATCTCCTTGTAGCGCCAGTCGCATGGACAACGATGAAACAGGTCCTCGAATGGCGCTCACGCCGTGTCAGCGGAGCCGGAGGGGCCGTCGTCGTCTCCTCGATGCCTGCGGAATCGATTGCACGCGCGGCCACAGCAGGAGCAGCAGCGGAGCCGAGTAGCCAGAGGTTCAGGAACGAGGTGGAGCATGTCGTGGAGAATTGGGAGGCGGTGACGGCGCGCGGGATGATGGGTGTTTTGCTTCCCGGTGCGAGGAGGGGTACAGCGGCAGCAGCAGTCGGGACAGGGACGGGGACAGGGAACGTGGATGAGATTTATACTTCCTTTCAGCCTCTTTTTCGAGCCGCTCAGGGCGCAGGGGCAGAGGAACAGGTCCGGCCGGAGCGGTTTCTCGGTCCTTGGAGTGGGGCGTTGGATGCGGTCAGGGAACAGGTTGGCGCGGAGGAGTATGTGTATGCCGGGTGGGGCAAGGGTGGCGGTGAGGTGATCACGTACACGGTTTCGGTAGGGATGGGTTCCCCGTTGACGGTGCGCGATGTGATTGTTTGCTTACATTCTGCGTTTGTGACATGGATACAGGCGAAACCTGCCACGCGCGCAGAGGAACAGGCCCGGACCACGGAACCAGCTGCACGCCAGCAACAGCAACAGCAACAACAACGCTCAGGAATCCCCACCCTGATCTACCTCCTCTACCTCGCCGTCACCCTCTACTTTCTCTTCCTCCTCTCCCGCGCAAGCGCCATGCATTCCCGCTTCGGAATCGCATTCACGGGCGTCATCCAGGTCCTGTGTTCGGCCGTCATGAGTTTTAGCGTGATGGCTTTCCTCGGGTTCGGATGGGGCCATGCGAATAGCGCGCGGAATGCGGCGGGGGAGACGGTCGTTCCGTATTACTTGATGCCGTTGGTTATTTTGATTGTCGGAGTGGAAAACATGGCGACGCTCGTGAGTGGAACAAGGGCGTAGAACAGGGTGAATGAAATCACGGCTGACCGGGCGGCGGCGGCGGCGGCGCTGCGCACGACTTTGCAGATAAAAGCAGTCTATTCGACACCCATCACCTACTCTGTCCCCGACCGTATCGGGTTTGGACTCGCCAAAGCAGGCCCCACGCTATTCATCACATCCGTAAGCGATATCCTCGCCCTGTGCTTTATCGCATGGACCGTCAAACTCGGACCCGTACGGGACTTGTGCCTGTACGCCTCGGTCCTCATCTTTGTCGACTGGTGGATGCTGCATACTTTTTTCTTGACCGTCGTTTCCATCGATTGTCAGCGGCTCGAATTGGCAGATTTATTACGGCAGGGCGTGGAGCAGCCGCGGAAGGCGCAGCTGCAGATACAGGTCAACAGTGCGAATGGGAAACATGGCGCCGAGGGGGATCGGCACGGGGCGGACGTGACGGTTGTTCGGACGGGAGGGAGGAGGACTCGAGCTGGCGCGGGTGGCGGCGGCGCCGGCGGTGGCGGCGGCGGAACGTGTGCGGATGTCAAGACGTTGAAGTCGGAGTGGATCAAGGGTGCGAAAAGTATTTGGAAAGCGAGGACGGCGAGGGGCGGTAGTATGGTCTTGGTAAGTCTCGGTCGTGACGTAGGTGTCAAGTGCCACATCGGGTGCTGACGACCCGTCCCTCCCCGATAGCTGCTGTCGTTGGTGACAGGCGTATATTATATCAACGAATCGCATCAAAAGGACCGCCTGGCCCGCATCCTAGGATACGGATTAGCAAGGTCTGACAAGAGTATCGATCTCACCGAGCTATATTATGAACCTGCGCCGACACAAGCCGCCATGGTATCCAACTTGCCCGACAGCATGCAACGACTCTGGCACACCCTGAATCCAAACCAACAACCCTCGATCAACGTCTGCGTTTTCCCGACACGAGCATTCATTATCCCCTCTGCCGATGTGAAAATCACGCCGTCGCAACTGATCGGTTCCCTCGAGCGAATGAGTCGACCGCTCTTGCCGCGTATCAAACCGCTGTTTTACCTCCTCAAAGTCGTCATTTTGCCACAGCTCGTGACGGCGTTCTTGCTATGGCTCGTCCTACTATATTTGCTCAAAGACGCGGATCTTTTGGACGCGCAGGGCGATCGCGCAAACGTGGATGATGCAGAAGACGAGCAAACGCCGAGTGACGATAATGGACCCATGCCGGGCACACGGCTGGGACAGATCGTGCGGCAAGCCACATCGAATGCGATCCCGACGATTGATCTTGCCGATGTTTTGGAGATTTGGACGGATGAAGCGAGCTTGGTTGTTGTCGTTGCCGATTCGGATAACAAAATGCGGGTCGTAGAGGACGACATGGCCATGTCGGTCGCGTTTGCGGATTATCCAGGACGCAGAGAGTGCGTGAACCTTGGTCAACAGGGGAAGAGACTGGCCGTGGCTGGTAGGGGTGGCATGGTACGGATATTCGACGTCAAGCAGATTCGATCCTCTACGAACAATGCATCGACCTTTGATTGCAGTCTCGTCACGGCGTCAGCACCACGAATGGTTCTCCTCCTCGACAACACTAGCCCATTCTCGATCGACTGTTCGGCTGTGACAATACACGGCAATGGTATGATCCTGCTACATACTTCCGCCAACATCCAACCTGTAGTCCTCAGAGACGCTCTTCAGTCTACCGCAGAGAGCTTCAAGCTCTTTGCTAGAGAGACCGCCAACGGATCTACGCGATTCGCCGCCTCGGCTCCTGATGGCACGGTTGAAGAGTGGCAGTCTATCAATGGCAGCTGGACGATTACGGGCCGCGTCCACCTCGACAGCGTCTCCATCGTCAACGATTGCCTGTTGAGCAAATTCGCAGGCGATCAATTCTGGTTCACAGCATCCGACGAGGGCAACATGCAGCTTTCATCGTACCCTGATAACCATGTCATTCAAACGTGGAAACTATCCGACGACCCTATTACCAAGCTGGATATCGCTCACAGCGACCCAGAACCGTGCACAAGGTGCTCGTTATTCCAGAACTCGCTAACATGTGACGTTCTTTACTGGACACACTCGGCCGTCGGACGAACCGCTCTCTCGTTTGAACTGCCGAGCACAGAAGTGTGCACGTGTAACCGTCATCCGGGCGGACGGGCATCGCTCTCCCGACCTGTCGACCATACACCGCTGCGTACATATGGCACGGCGAAAAGGCAAAGCCACTCTGGATCATCCCACAAGCATCGGTCTACATCACCCTCGCCCCTATCAAAACAGTCACAGCTATCGGTCGATCATAATACGCTGCTGGGGGCGCCAGGCACCCATTCACGTACAGAATCAGAGGAAGAGATGCTGCTTCATTCTTCCGACGGGAATGCACAGCGCGAGTGGACAGTCCACAGGGTTAGCCATAAAGTGTGGCACATGCATCGCGGCACGGCGGTATACCTTTCCGCAGTGAAACTCTTGGTCATACTCGGCAAGGCGAAAAGGGATTGGCAGGCCACCTTGGTCGATCTGAATGACGTGGCAGAGACGGACGCCGAGCTTTCCTTGCCGCTTGGGATGGTTCTTCGGCCGACCAAGTCCCTTGACTCGGTAGCCCGTCCGTCCAAGCAAAAGATGACAAAGCTAGCGTTTTCATCCATCAAGAGCGCAGCGGCAGGCGGTCGAACGATTCTATTCGGGCAGGGCAACGTGTTGATTCGATTGCAGGTGCCGGCCGTGAATGACGCATCATCAGTGAAACGACGTGTATCTACCGTCTTTACGGTCCCACAATCAGCGAACGGCACCCTGAGTAGTCGCTCAGCACATACGCCAATACCACTGAGGTTGAACGGGACTGGTATACCTCAGAGTTAGATAAAAAGAGACCTGTAATTATATGATTGTTGTATCAGGGTCATTACGGTTATCCAGTACAACTGGTGTCGGCGGAGTGTTAGTGGCGGGAATTGAGGGCACGATGGCTTTGGCGAGGGTGTCGTCTGATGAGTTTACGCCTTGCATCGGCAGATAGAGATCAAGATGAACCTGCACGATCCTATCGATTGAATCCTTGTCCAGGGGTTCCGCAGCGATGGTGTTCCTCTACAAAACAAAACGGTATCAACCTTCCCGCTTGCACAGCCTCGTCGAGTACCGAGATACTAACAAGAGCAAAACACACGCCTCGATTCGCAATCGAAAACACATCCTTGAATTCCGGATGATCCCGCCCGCACTGCCGAGCCTCGAGACAAGCCAACAGTCGCTTCTTGATCGACGCCTTGTTCTTGCCCTCCCATTCCTGTGTCGCGTGGGATCGCGATGCCAGTGCTGGTCGTATAATGGCAGTGGTGGAATCCTGTATGCGTCCGCCGTGTCCGAAAGGATCGTCATCGATGGGAGCAGCGCTTTCGGCGCGTGTACCGATTTCGGATGGCCGACTGGTGTCGAGCGTAGGGTCTGTATCAACTATGAGAGAGCCGTTCCCAATTGCTGTAATCTTGCCCGCACGTCTACGCCTATCATCATCCTGCGCTACCTGCTGCTCCGTCGGCCGCTTTCGTTTCTCTCCACGACGACCAGGCGTCAGCTTTTTTGTAACCGTCATAGTCGTCGACGTCGACACAACTCCATCGGCAGTAGGAGAAGAAGCCGAATTCGAGGGGGACATTGCCACGCTACTTCCCGCCCTCGTAGATGCCGCCGCAGGAGGAGGCATATAAATCCTCCCTGAACTTTTCGCCCGGGACATCCTTGCTGCTTGGGCAGCCACCGATGCGGTCCTTCGTAGCCCGCGGGAAGAAGGGATAGTGGGGACTTTGAAGCCGCCAACGACGTCGTTTGTGTACAATGTATCTGTCGTTGCACAAACGAAAAGGTGAGTCAGCCATGGTCGATGTTCAGAGACGGTTCCCGGAACAGCAGCAGCACCGAGTGGGAAAGTACAAGCGTCGCACACTAGTGAACGTTGTCAGGTAGAGCTTGTGAACGGCAAGAAGCAACCAGTACGTCCAACACGGTGTGCTTCGCGGGAAAACAGTACCCCCGACACTCTTGTATCCAGTCTCCAGTAAGAAGCGTCATACCCTTATCAACGTCAGAAGGACATGCTTGCTCGCCGTGCATGGACTCCAAAGAAATCTTTACCGACGCCGTGCGCCCGGTAGACTGTCCATCTCCAGTTCTTTCTCCCTTGCCTTATAGCACACCGTGAATCACGCGAAAAGGCATTGTTCGTACGTACCTCTCGGCAACGGCTCCCCCGGTCTCATCACCACCCCCGTTGCACGTTCAGGCGCAGCAACAACCTTGCTCCTCCTTCTCCGCGTCGCTAATAGTTCCAGCTTTGGTCTTTCTGCGCCCGTGTCCTCGTTGGAGAAGTGGGATTTAAGTTGTCCGTAGATGAGGAAAGTACCCGCTTGTGCATCTAATCACGCCGCCGCCGAAAAAAACGAGGTATCAGTATCCATACCTCCTCCGATGTAAGTGAAAGGCTGATGCAGCTGGACTAACCGATCACATCGTCACCCAACGTCACTACCAGCGCTTTCCTCGTCCTTCCGCTCGACGAAAGAGGCGCGCGGCAGAGCGTGTTGAATATGTATTGCGCGAGGAGGCTCGGTCCGGCCTTTTGGGAGGAAGGGTCGAGGTACCTGTTCTCCCTCCAGAACCCGATCAGTTCACCATGCTCCCCATTGTAGCTCCATTTCGTTGCTCGCTGTAGTAATCCTGGTGTCTAGAGAGGCAAACTCACACATGCACCGCACCACTATCCTCCTCATCTGGAACATCCAGATCGTCGTCCTGTAACCGCTCAACACTCCTCACCCTTAATGTTTTCCTCCCCTTCATTGATTCAAGGGAAAGACACAGGTCCGTATCGCCGCCTGTCGGACCAGACGGAGTCGTTGTGAATGCTTTGTGTTGTGTGTCGTTGATGCTGGCGGCGCCTGGTATGCGTGTCGTTGCGTTGTCGCTGTGGCTGTGGCTGGTGATAGCCGAGGTTGACTGGGGATGTAACAACGGACGAAGACGGTGCTGCGTGCCTTGCAATGTTTTATGCCTGTCCGTCTCGGCCGATGATATCGTTTGCGGCACGTTGAACGTTGACGTTGACGTTGACGTTGTAGCGGTAGCGGTAGCCGCATCTGCAGCCGAAGAAGGGAAATATGAACCCTCTTCACGCATCGCTAGTTCTTTACCCTCGATATCCAACCCCTGTGTACTTTGACCTCCAGTTCCAATGGTCATCAGTGGTGTCGGTGTCGGAGAAAGCGGAACAGGAGAAAGCGGAATAGCAACGGCAACGGCGGAAGTCGGAGGAATTAGAATCCTCGCGCAGAATGCGATCCCTGGGAGGGTATATCGTTCTTCGCCGACCTGGAGTCCACCGCGCCAGAGGAGCCGCCATTTCGAAGACGATGCTCGAGGTGTCAGAGTCGTTGCTGCGGATGGTGTGTGGCGTTGGGAGGTCGGTGTATGGGAGGATACAGTGGGAGCGTGTATTGGTGTTGATGTTTTCGTGTGCTGCATTTGCGGAAAGATCACTCCACCCGCCGTTGTATCGGCAGCAGCATCACTTGGCCAGTCTTCATCCCCAACACTTTCCCTCGAGCGAGGGGAACAAGAGACGACCTTGCCTTCCCTCTGTAAGCTCTGTAAATGCTGCTTGAAGCCTGAAAACTGCCTTTTTGGTGGCTCTGGCCTTGATGGAGTTGTTGGTTCTGCGTCGATGGTGGCGGTCACGCTCGTGGGTCTGGGTTTTGCGAATGGATTTGTGGGGGACATGGTCGTCTCCCTTTTCCTCGTCCCTGCTTGAAACAAACTATTATAAGGGAATCTCGTGAAATCGAAAACCACAAGTTGTCATGTTTGGACAGTGGACGCTTCATTCCGATCGCATCATCGCTTCTTCATAATTCACCCCTTGTTGCTCCTTCATGTGCCAATGCCCAAACGCGGATCCAAATTAACAAGATGAAACACGAGCTTCCAAGCTAGAGGACCTAGGAAAGCAGCTCAGCTCAGCATAGGGAAAGGAGGTTATCAACCGTCACCTCCCTTTCTCCTCTATATTCCCTTTTCTTTCCTTTTTCCCATCCTCATTCCTTTAACCACGGAATCCTATCATCTTTCCCCGCCCAAAGATGGCTCGACGCTCTCTCCGCCCCGTGAGCAGCTACGGTACCTCCCTCGCTCCTGAAGATAGCGCGAGCAACATCTTTCATTACCCGCCGCTGCCGTCTTTCCCTGCGCCGCCTGCATTCCCGCTACCAATGGCCATACCTCGATCCGTAACCAACCGGCAAAAGCAAGCGGAAGAAGATAACCTCGAATACCTAACCCACCATCAGTTCCCACTTCTTCCACCATCGCCGCACCAACCGCCCACTTCCTCCTCCACTGGCGCGCGATCACGACCAAGTAGGCCATTCTCGACCGCCTGTCTGAGTTATATCGACGAAGAAGGCATATACTACCGATCTCCAATCGACCAGCTTCCGTCCTCCTCCGAGCGCAACGCCGCGGAGAAATCAAACGCTGACAATGGAAATCAAGAAACGATGAGGGGTGTTGGTGGCTCAGGGGAACAGGAGGAACAGGAGGAGAAACGGAAACGACTGCTTACTGAGGCAGGAATTGTCACACCGGTCTCTCTTCTCCCGCTCAACGGCAACGCCGCGAATCCAATGACCGCCTCAGGCGGTAAACAACTCAAGAATGGCCTTCTTCCACTCGATAATACTTCATCGCTACAACCCCTGCGGGATACTACTTTTTTCGGACGGCTGTTGTTGAGGCGTGATAGGTTTGAGGAGGAAGGTGGTCTTTCCGGGCATAGAAACGGGAACGGTCAGCGGCAACGTTACCCTGTCCTCTCTTGGCTCCTTAGCATCGGTACGTCCCCCTCCCTCGCTTCAACAACAACCCAATTCTCCGTGCTTTTTGTCCCATTCCTGCATCTTCATGAAACCCTTTTTCATTTCCTCATTCCCTCCAACCATCTCTCGCTGATTACCTCGTCCGCCCTGCTTTCCCTCACGTCGTCGTTGTCGCTGGAGATAGCAATGTGCGCCGTCATGATTCATCAACTGGTCCAAAACTACCAGTTACAAGGAACACCGATCGCCCGGAAACCAGGTTTCAACTACATGGTCAGTCCTGGGATTCCTTCCACTTCTCCCCTCTCCGTTCATCGTCTAGTCGTCGTGTCATGTCCGCGATACTCACGTATTCCAATATGGCTGCATTACGCCGCTGCGCTTGGGAGAACAGCTAGGTCCATCGCCCGAAGTATTGATATACAGCGGAGCGAGGTTCACGCCGTGCATGAAGCTCGTCAGGGAACTCGTACGTCCCTGAAAGTGATTCCGTCGCCGTCCATCGTACACCACTTGCTGATCGATGCGTTGTCTCCGGCTAAACTGGCTGGCTCTGGTTTAGTCGCCGTCGTTTCAGATGGCTTGTTTGAACGATACATCCTAGTACGTCCCTGCCACTGTGGTAGCGCCCTGCTTAACGATGCGTATTATGCGACAAATAGCCCAGCGATGAGTTTATGCTCCGTCCGCGAGATTTGCGGGTTTGGCGGAATCAAGGAGAACGGGGTACCGAACCGTGAGTCCAGCGAGATACATCTCTTTCCCGACTGTTCTGCCCTATGCAACTCGCCGCGAAGGGGTGGCGACTACCATGATCGCATGCTGAACAACCCGATCGTTCTTGTCCAAATATTTCTCCTCTGTGTCATGCCGACCTCTGCCCGCTGTCTCTTCTACGAGTTGCGGGCTCGTAGAATGGTTCCGCTTCATCCTCCCTATTTTTCTACACGTCGGGATCATCCACCTGCTGCTCATCATTCTGGTGCAGTGTACGCTAGGAGCGATGATGGAAAAGATGCTGGGTGAGTAACCCTTGGCCTCTCTTCCTTCTTCAGGGTTCCAAGAGGTGAAGCGAGAAGTACTGAGCAGGGGAGCTGATGACATCTGTGGTGGTATGCCCGGCAGGGACTATCTCGTTTGCGATCGTTTACTTTACAGCGGGGATCTATGGATTCATGTAAGCCCTTGCTCCTTCCTCCTCTTCCGATACGCAAAACACCCTTACCCTCCCACCCGTCGCTCCGCATATCCACATTTCCGTTCCACCACCAGCCTCTCAGGCAACTTTTCCCGCCCAGGAATGCCGTCTGCAGGCGCATCAGGCGCATTGATGGGCGTCAACGCATGCTTTGTTGTTGGATTGGTCTTGTATTGGAAGCAAGAGCAACGTCCGTGGGTAAAGGTGCGTCTCACCGTTCTTCGTGTTTGTAGAGACCAGGTGGGAACGATTGAGTGGCTGATTCGCCTTGTGTTGTGGGAGGGCCGCGTAGGTTGCGTTCCTGGTTGCGGAGTTCTTGATCATGATCGCTATAGGTGAGCATCCTGCTACTGCTTTAACAGTATTATCTTCAACGTGCGACCCTGGCAAGAGGCTGACTACGTGCCATAACTCGCAGGCTACATGTGAGCGCTCTGAAATGCCCAGGTGGACTGCCGCAGAGCTGATGATCGATGCAACCGAGGTAGTCCATATGCAGTTGATGGACTTGCACATCTCGGGGTATGTTCTTCTCAGCTACAGGCCAGACTCTTTGATTGCTCAAATGATGGGTTGCGTGGTCTACTACAGGGATATGCAATGGGACTTCTCTGCGGAATCGTCTTGTACCCTGCAACTATGTAAGGTTTGGTACCAGCCGTGTAGCGATCCGCTGAGCTGATAGGACCCTCGGTGTTCTGCCAGGACAACTCGTAGAAAGCGGACAGCGGTTTGGTCGACAAGAGCGGTCACCTTGGTACCTATCGTCCTGGCCTTCGTGTTTACCACTCGGAACTTTTGCAAGTTTCCCCCGTCCTTCTCGCATCAAGACGGAGGGGCAGCCGGCTGACAACATGCTCCGACGGTTTTTCGATTTCAATACAGATACCGATGATTCAGATGCTTCTTGCAGGTTTGTAATCCTGCTCCTTCTCTGTATCCTATTCTTCCATACTGAATGCCTGTATTATATCACTCATCAGCTGGTGCAAATACCTCTCCTGCTTCCCAACAAGCTCCAATGATAAATGCAGTGGGAGTGTGGGTCCTTCTCCAAGGGTATACGGAACGACTAGGCTGGCTGATTAAAACGTGGTCATATACAGGGGTTGGTAACAACAAGCCAAATGACGTTCAACGCTACGACTCTGTATGGTCTGCAAGACGTTACAACCTTGCCACCCCTGATCTCGTAAGAGTGCAGCAACTTGTCGCGGTAGACAGCCTCCGGCAGAAAACGCATAGACGACTATTATAATCGGGATCTCAGACGGTTCAGCAAGCATCGCGATACAGTAACGACATCCTTGTATAGTATAGTACGGACGAGAGCAGATAGGCATAGATGCGACCAAATGACTGGCGTTCGAAAGTATACGTGCAAAGGGAATCATCTTCAATCGAGCTCTGGTACTTGCCATTCGTGTCACACAACTTGATCCTGATCGAACCACCGTCCGACCTCTCGTTGTGGGAAGCATTATAGTTTACAACCTTTGATTCATCTATCTATACATAAAACGATTACAACTAAACTGAAACATACAGAGCAGAATTGAGTGCCAATGGTCTACTGGAGAGCTAGAGTGGCTCAAGCCACGTAGTGCTTGGCGCAGAACTCGCGGAGACGCTCGCATGCGTCCTGCAAGACGGCGGACGGAGCAGCCAGAACCAATCGCATGTGATTGTCGATGCTAAAGGATGCGCCTGGGATACAAAAGAGGTTCTGCTCCTGCACCAGAGCTGTAGCACAAATACGGAGCGGCTCAGTAAAAGCTTCCAGTGCTAAAGAAGCTCATCGCGCTTACCATTGCAGAATTCCACATCAGACGGATATTCCGGGAAATGCTTGATATCAATCCCGAGGAGAAGATACATTGCCGCAGTGGGGAACGTGCAGTAAAGCCCCGGGATGACAGTCAGCTTTGAATGAGCCAACTTTGCGTTGTACTGCAGATAATTTCGATGTTAGCTGTTACATCATTACTCTGCGACAACAATAAAACTTACCTCCAGCTTGCGCGTGACTTCGTCATACCACGAGTCGGGAGTCTCGGAAAGGATTCGCTTCAAGCTCTTTTGCACCAGTGTGTTGGGACCCATGAAACGATTGCCCCATGCGTGAAGACCATTCCTGATTGCACCAGCGACGTTCAGAGGGTCATGCAAAGCGATCCAGCCGAAACGCCAACCTATAGACCGCGAAAGACGTAAGAGTCTATATCTCAGTTTGTACAGATGGTTACTTACCAGGCAACAAGAACCGCTTGGACAGACCAGACAATGTCAGGACTGGTGCAGACTTGACTAACGATGCGAGAGGCACAAACGGCCATTCGGACCAGTGCATATGTCCGTAGATCTAAGCGGGGAAACATAAGTGCGAGTCAAGCCGGAGACGAACATGTAGCACTCACTTCGTCGGCAATGATAGGGATCTTGTGCCTTTCAGCAACATCAACAATGTCTCGCAAGTGCTGAGGTGTCATATTGTTGCCACATGGGTTGGAAGGATTCGTCTGGATAGCAAGTCTTGTGTCAGCGCTGCACTTTACCGGCATCGAAAAGAAAATGCTCACAATGAGGACGAATGCGGTGTCTTCGTCAATCTGCTGTTCCATGGCCTCGAGGTCGCATTCCCATTCTCTGTCGGCAAGAACGTCATAGTACCGCACCTCACAACCGATCGCACCGAGCAGAGTTTCATATGCCGGGAAACCAGGTCGTGGGATGAGAACGTTCTGCTCCGCCGAGGCCATCACCGAGAAGCACATGTCAAGTGCGTGTGATGTTCCGTGAGTCTAAGGTAACATACATTAATCAGTATATGTTTCAAATTCACAGTGCTCCTGATGCTTACCAATGTAACGTCTTCCGCGACGTATTCCACTTGGTCCCACCGCTTGTGGTAATCCGCCACTGCCTGGCATGCTTCGCGTAACCCAGTTCCCGGAACATAGCCGTTGGCACTGCCACTCATCAGTGCATCCTGCATCGCTTCAAGTGCTACTTTGGGAGGATCATGAAGGCCAAAGACGGTGGGGTCCCCGAGACCGAGGTTGATGAGGGCCTTGTCGGTTTGCGTGTTGGAAAGATCGAGACCTGCTACAACAGACCTGATCTTGTTCTTGGATCGACCCTGCGTAAGACCATGGAATAGATTAGACAACCGTGCAGAAGCATGGTGAAAGCGTACTTACAACGGCAGGAGACGCCTTAATGGCCCATTCCTTTTGCGGTCGAGAGACATGGGCAAGCCCTTTCTTGCCAGCGGAAATGGGTTGTTGAGAGGTAGAGGGATCGGTGGCAACAGTCATTGTCAAGGGATATGTAACGGTGTGATGTTCGTATGGATCGGATAGCAAATGACAGACGAGAAAGTTAGGTATTCAAGTAATGGCAAACAGTAATCATCAACATATTTTCCTTTATACACGAGCCGTCGTGAGGTTGGTAGTTGCTAGTGGCCAAACTTTTCCGCCAAACCCGCTTTTCTTATCAGCCAAACCGGCAAATTGTAGCTCAAGAAATCGCCGGCAATGCCAATTATCAGCAAAGGAATTGGCCTAACAGCCGGTTGGCGCGTTTCAGATAAGATCACGAGGAATCATGACTGTTGATTTTAGGAGAAGAGCGAAATGCTGACAGGGCAGAAAGACACGTCATTAAGCTTGTCTTCTCGCGATCCACCACCCCTCAATATATATATATGGGAAGGGGAGACCACGGATTGTCGGATGTCCGGTGAGCTGCCCAGCATCAATGACTAGCAAACAGGAACAGTCCTATGAAACATGCATAACGAACTGCACGAAGTGAAGCAAGAGTCCGAATGATGAGAACAAAGAATAGTGTACATGTCATTTCTGGACCAGGCAGTATTCAATATATACACTACTCAGTTTGGCAAAGATATGCGGACCTTCAATCTGGCAGACATTAATCCGAACTCGCCCTCCTAATCGCTATCCCCATCAAAGTCGTCATCATCGTCATCTCGGTCGTCGTCGTCGTCGAGCGGCAAGCGATGCGCAAATGCGTATTGCCGGACCTCCTCGGCCATCTCCTCCTGGAACATCCGTATCGCATCTTCTGGCCTCACCGGCGCAGCAGCTCGAGTGTCACTAGGCCAAAAAGCGAATGGTCCATGTGGTGATAGCTGCTCGCGCTGGACGGCACTCCATATGCCCACAATTCCCCGCTTAGTTCCCCTCCCGCCGATTTGGATGCCTGTCAATCGCCATCGGTCGTCGCCGTTCATACTGACTACCCACGTCCATCGAATTTGTGGTGGATTGTCTGTTGTAAGGCACACGCTGCCTCGCACCTGCGAAGTGGTTTGATGGTGCGTCGCGTAGTGGTTTACGCCATGAAAGTGCAATGCTGGCAAAAGGTTGGAGGAGGGCAACGGGCTAACGATTTCTTCCTGATCTGCAGGTGCTTTCGGATCTCGACCAGGGTGGAGATGCATCGACATGAAGTTTCCCACAGCCTCACTGTAGTGTTCAATGTTGACTGTCATCGGCTGGAAATTGTAACGCACCCAATCTTGATAACTAACAAGGCAGAGCGGGGTAAGCGTCTTTCCCTTGCCGGACAAAGTAAAAGACAGAGCGCTTACTCCATGAAAGCATACGTGCCTCGCCACACACCGCGGACACCCGCCCAATCGTGGAGCTCGGCTTCGGTCAGCCCTGTCAGCTTCTTCCCGACACAGGCGGAAACGCCCTGCTCGCTCGGCGGCTTTGCTGTTCTCCAACTGTCATTTGCGATCCAGCCGAGCACTCCAGGAAGCTCTGCAAGACTATGATCCCTCGCTTCATTGACGTTGAGCTGCATGATACTTGCAACCGAATCGAGCATCGGCCAGTTAACCGTGCCATCGTCCGCATATGGTCCCCAGTCATTCCAGTCGTCAAAGTTTCCGGCATTGTATACCGTCTTTCGATGATGACCCATGATGCGCCGATATTCATTGCGTATCGATTGGACGGCCGCACTGTCCAGTCCACCACCGTGTCGTATCTTGGCTCGGTCGACCATCCGACGCTCTGCCGATGGCGTGTTCCATCCGTGCAGAATGTTCAGCTGAGCGATTCGAGCAAGCGTTTCCTCTGGTATTCTTGAAGTACCTTGGTCGGAAGCCGCTGTGCGAACGGATGAAAGACGACTTTGGCTTTGGGTGTATAGTTGATAGACCTCCCAAAACGTCGAGGAAGATAGTGCACGCTGTAGCTGTTCGACATTGCGGGACTTCGCACCAGAAGGCGTTTCTTCGAAGAGTGTCAGAAGAGCGCGAGATATAATCTCGATATCCGCTGGTTTAAGTTCCTGATATTCAGTTGCGATGTCAACTTCTTTCACGACACCTTGACCGGTTACCGGGAAAGGGATCGAGACATACCGACGGTGCTGTGTAAGCGTCTTTGCAAAGCTGGTGTACACGAGCCAGATCGGTTACACGATGCTGCCAGTCAAATGTTACGGGTTCTTCGAGTGTGGCGTGTAGTCTCTCCAGAGGATCATCGTACAAGGCTTGATAGATCTCCCTCCATAAAATCTTGTCTGGATTCTAGGAGTAAAGAGGCAAGGCTCAGCTTACGTCAACTTTTGCAGTTTCGTGCCTCCTAAGTCCTATCGTGCCTCGAATGGCTTCCCATGTGCTCACCTTGTATAAAATCTCCCTGAACAGCTGACAAGTAGCAGCACAGGCAGCAAGAGTAGGCGTGTCGGTGATGCCAATGATGATGAAAATGTCTTCCAAGATCTCTGGTGCAAGATCAAGAAAGCTGAGGCGTTCAGCCGAGGTTTCTTGGCGGCGATCGGAGGGAGAGGCTGAATCAATAGGCTGGAACGGGTCTGCGGTGGCGTGGGTGGGTGACTCCATGATGATTGATTCGTGTGGCGGTTTACATATCCCTCTGGTCAGTGGCGAGACACATGTCACTTGACACGTTACTCTAGGATTGCTATCTCAATACGACGATTCACAACTACCGCTGGAAGACCATCATCACCGGGGTGCCCCGCGATCCGTCTTGGCCTCCACATGGACTTACCTTTCGCTATCTCCATGTCAGCTCAAAGATTGCATACATACATGCATGCATACAGTAGGACAAGCATATATGATTACAACAAACATGAAAACATTCCGAGCTAACTTTGTTATCATAGGATGAGAGGTACGACCCGAATGCCCAGCTTCTACCCATACAATGATTTACCGGGATTGAGCGGGTAAAAATCTTACTTGCAACGTGACATTCCGGACCATTCTTGTACAACGCAGCGTGACCTCGTTACTGATCAAGTATATCCTAGATCACTGTGCTTCCTGACATTTCGTTCCGCTGCTAACCGTTGACGACGTTGTTCACGCTTCGTTCTCGCATTCCTAACGGCACTGATCATCTCGGCCGTGTACGTGGTGGCTGCTCGAGCTGCGTCCCTCTCGAAATATCTACCGATAAGTGTGGCATGGTTGAAATGCCTATCAGCGAAGGATATGTCATCCGTGTCATTTCGATGGTGCCGTCTCGGTCGTTTCCCACTCCGAGTTTGTCCGCTCGGGTTATAGCCAATGGCATCCCCGTTAGGACCGGATATACCCAAGTCCCGATAAAATTCCTCCTCGAGCAACATATCATGCGCCCATCGCCTGTGCCTTTCTTGATTCTCTCGGCGTTGATCGCGGCGCTTGATACGGTCGTTGATCATCATTGAGAGTGAAAGTGGTTGAGGCTTCATTCGAGGGAGAGCGATGTTGAATAGCGTTGGTGCGAGGAAGGATGGATGTACACGAGGTATTCTTTTTCTTATCACCGACTTGACTAGCTGTTATATATTCAGGTGGTGGGTCAGTCGTGACGTGAAGGTAGGAAGATCGAAAGAGTCACCTTGAGTTTGTGTTTACGCTCATGTCTAGCTTGTCTCGATGCGGCTACTCTTTCCAATAACGATGACCTTTTCTTGAAAATCCGGTCCAGAGCGACATCTTCACCTTGCAGTGAGTACTCCATGTCTTCCAATAACTAAGAGAAGAGGAACCGAGAATCGGTAAGTCCTCCTCCTTGACATGAACCGAGCATTGTGTAAGCCAGAAGGCAATGAGACTCACCTTGTATTCCAATGATAACCAGTCTCGAACTCGCTGGTACCCTTGAGTGGCTTTATTCCGGTTCCATCTTGACCGGACATCTCGTACCATCACCTCGGAGGAGTTGCCGTCTACGTTCACAGGGGCATCACTTGTCGGAGGTGGAGGTGGTGCCGCCTGGCTAGCGAATAGTCGATCCAACTGACGAGCATTGCGGATCAGGGATCGATATAGCGACCACCGAGTCGGAATGGTGTGATCTTTTCTCCTGGACAAGACATGCTCTTGTGCGACCTTGATCTTGACATCATCTTCTGCAAGCTGATCCTTCCATAGGTGGACTTTTGTCGGGTGGTTCAACTTGTGGCAGTTGAGGTTGAGGCGTGCGGTGACGGCAGTGGTCGGTAGTATGGGCAGGATGGACTGTTTGGCCGGCCAGAGACGTGCTGACATTGCCAGCTGGATGACATGACCTCCGGGTGGATAATGGTTGAAGTGGAATGAGATGAAGAGGATGAAAGAAAAAGAAGGAACACCACCAGATAGCTCACCAAGTGGAGGCAGCGGAACAACGCTCAGGTGCCCCCTAATCAGGGCAGCTGGTCGTGGTCCGCCGTCCGACCATGGCTGCTGTCTCATTCTCATCTCATGTCTGTCATACTCCGTTCCATTGAAGTGACCCCACCTTGTTTTTAGGGAACTCCAGCCCAAGATCTATCACTCGAAGACACCGTCAAAAATGTTACCCCAGGAGGAATTGCCCATATTAGAGGCGTTGGTCAAGTAGGTCTTCTTGCGCTTTTCCGAGAGACGTTGTCGTTCTGACACCCTGCTTGTTCCTAGTATCAAGCATCGCCTTACAGCTTTGAAAAAGGTATGTTCCCGCAGCGGTCTATCTTTTCCGCATTTCTCTGATCGATCTCTCTTTATAGGATACGTCCACTTTCGTACGCACTAAAGATGTCATGTCCATCTACCAAGCTGTCGCTCGAGAGGTCACCAAGCTCAACGAAGTCAGGGACCGACAAGCCCATGAAGGCATGATCTCCAGTTCGTCCGCCATTGCTTCCGACAGCTCTGGTACATCAAGCGTTGTTCCTCGCTCCAGAACTACCAGCAATGCCGGGAAAGTTCGTACGAAGGTAGCCGGCCAGAGTGCAGAGGATGCGGACAATCTCAGTCGAAGATTATCGAACATCTCCTCCGCCTCCTCCAACGCGACCGCCAGAGCATCCAGCAACGACAGCCCTGCAGCTTCATCGGGAAGGGACATGACGGCTTCGCCAGTTGAAGAGGAAGACGATGAAGAGGAATTAATGTCAGAGTCTGCTTCGGGGGCTTCCTCCCGTGTGGCATCCGTCCTCTCGACTCCCGCGGAAGAGAGATGCGCACAATTGGAGGCATATCAGTCACACAGTGGAGAGGACAAGAATATCGGTACACCTCAAGCGTCGACGCCAGCTCTTTCACCGCAGCCCACGGCTGCTGCATATGCCGGATCAGATTCGTCGATGCACCATCATCAATATCACCCCTCTCAGCAACCCTCGGCGTCTACACCTGGTGTGGATGTTGACGTTGATGTCGACCACGATCTGTCTCAAGCGATGCAAGCGCAGCATATCTCGCAGATCGATGTCAAGCCACCAAGTGAAACTAATAGGGTGGATCAGGTGTTGAACGATGTATTTAGTCTCCTCAGTTTATTCTTCTTGACAATCGGAAAGACGAAAGAGAGTCCTGGTATTTATGTCCAGATTGCGAGTATGAGGGTGAGTTCTTCAAAGACCTGGCAAGTTGACACAAGAGACCATTCCAGCTGACTCCATTGTTTTCCGCCTCGCTAGCAACTGCTCGACCATATGAACGAATCAGGCATCTACACACAGGCAGATCTCCAACCATTCGCTCACCGTCTGCAGATCTTGAAGACTATTATCAAAAGGGACAAGGAAGAGGGCAAGCACCCGGCTGCGATTGTCAAGCTCATGATGCGAAAGTTGGGAGATAGTGGTAAGCAACGAGTATCCGTCCTGATGTTTCAATGAAACCCAATGTTGATTTCCGATCAACTTGCAGAACGTCTGTTACAGACCCTGCTCAAATCTCTTTCTGTCCTCTCGGTTGAGCTTGTACCGGTCCATCAGAGACTCGTTTCGATCCGACGACAACTCGTAGCACTAGCAGCCCAGCTCAAGCCATCCAAGGCGGAAGTCAAACCTTTGGTTGAAGAGCTCAGGAAAATCGATTCGTCTCGAGTAGATGGCAAATTTTTGGGTCCTGGAGGTAGTTCGGTCCCTACCGGTCAAGCCATCTTGGTCGGTCTGATGGAGGAGTGTTTCGAAATCTGTCAGGATATTCGAGCGCGAGATGGAGCGGAGAATGTGGCTTCGCCGTTACGACCTATCTGGGAGCGTTTGACCGAGATGCGTGCACAGCTGGAGCGGTTACGTATGTAGACCCTTCTTCCTCCTCTCTTTTCCACCTCAGGACGCAGCCGATTGACCCACCTTCTTCTCCTTGCCTTTTCCAGAGCTGACGCATAGGTGGACGTTGCGAGAAACTGATCTGTACAAGTAGGTCCTGAACCACTCGTGTGAGGTTCCACAGTAGACTAACATTCTCTACTATGGGTCAGCTACGCCCAGTCCTTGAGAGAAATCGACCAGATGAGAGTGGACGGAAGCTTTGTGGATGCCGAGGGCAACAAGGTAATTTGCCCTGTAAATATTGGCAGTCACGCCATCATGATTGACTAATCGTTTTTTCCCTTCAGGCTCAGGGTCAATATGTATGTTACGCCCATTTCCATATGCGCCGTCTCATACTAAAGTCTACCTCTACAGGTTCTGTTATATTTGCTGAGACGTTGTCATGGTCTTATCTACCGGTTGATCGCCGAATCTGAACCGATTTCGGAGGAACTCATGCCAATCGTAAGCGCTTACATCGCGCCACCCTCACATGCTACACATTGCTCAGATATGATTTCCGTTCAATAGGCTAACAAGCTTTCCACGGTCAAGAAGTGTCTTAACGAAGTGCTCAAGTACGGCGGACCATTCAGCGCCCGAGACTTGTATCCGGTATGTATGCTGCGTGGACATTCTTTAAGTCATTGATATCTGAAAGCATCACCTTGCATCACAGTACCACCTGGCTCTGCATCAAATCGATTCATTGCGTAGAGATGGTAAATTCTTCTCGGAAGACGGATCCATTCCTGAAGGTCAGGCTATCTTGGTCGCTCAACTTAGTGAAGCCCACGAAATCTTGGAGATGCTCAAAGAAAGCATGGGAGATGAAGATGAAGATGATCATAGCGACGACGAGGGTGAAGAGGAGGAGGATAGCGACGAAGAAGACCAAGACATGTCTGCGCCGACGGAAGCTCGGCCTTTACCCGTACACGCGGTGCCAGCGGCTTAAACAAGGGGTAGGGAAGCGTAACGTCCCGTACCAGCGGGCCATGCACATCGCAGCCTGATCGTCGGTGATTGTACAGTGGTATACTTGAATAGTTGTGAATACAAAAAATGTACATATGAAGTGTATACAAAGAAAACTCTGCTCAGAGAATGGTGGTAAACGTGGACCAAGACCTACAAGCGGAAAGTCAGTTTCTCGCTCTTATTTCCGAGGCTGAGAGACGAACGTGATTACAACAATCGAAGCTTCGATACATCCCCACAGGAACGGAACCCAACTACGTGATTCCAAATGTCAGCGAAAGATCTCATCTCGACTGAACAAGTCGATAATCACTTACGTTGACATTTCGAATCCGGTGGTATTATAGACAGCTGCTAGGACGAACCCGATGATGGTGGACATGACCAGTGCACTCGCCACACACCAGAAGAGAAGGATTGCCAGAGGCACAAAGGCAAGGTACATAGGCGCTGATTTACGTGCTCGAGTCGAATAATTCCGACTTTGTAAAGGTGGTTCCCGCCAAGATGCTGCATCTTCTTGTGATCCGTCTGATGTTGGTGCGTGGCCTTGACTTGACTCCATTCCGTGGGTCTGAATCGTACTGAGCTGTATAGTCTCTCCATTTGCCGTGACTCCCACGACGCCTGATTGGCGTCCTTTGCGCCGCCGCATTCCGTCGGATGAGGGCGGGCCATCCTCATGGATTTGGATGTTTTCGGACTCCCCATAAGAAGAGCTCATCTCCTTTAAGTCGGCTGTTCTACTGCTGTTCCGATTTGATAATCTCTTCCGAAGCGATAGTGAAGAGGTTGGAGAAGATAACAAGACGAAAGTGCACCAAAGTGCTGGGAACACGAATATCAACCCGTGCAGCACGATATGCCAATAAAGCGTGTAGTGCCATATATCTACGTCGACAGAGCATACTTTCGTCAGATGCGGCGATCGAGACAAGGAAGTGAAAGGACTTGCCTATCGCTTCGAAAAGAAAGTTCCCAGGCAGCACATCTGTCCCGTTTCCATTCGAATGGCGAACGATCCAGGTAGGCCTATATAATCCTGGCCAAGTCGGAGTGACATATCCTGGGGGTGCTTGCAACACGGTATCCTGATTGGCTTAAATATTAGCATTTACAGCTTCAAAGGCAGGTTGTGGAACTTGCGTACTTGCCCTGTTCGAAGGCGTCAGAATCGACTGAGCCGCACCCATTGATGGCAGCTGATGATGAGAGTGAGAGCGTAACCTGAGTATCTACCGAGGGGGTGCACCTGCGTCCATCTCCGGCTGCAGGGAGACGCTGGTAATGACGATTGGCACTGTGACACCAGTCAGGCAGCTGAAGAATCGGTCGGTATAAATTACAAGGAGGATATGTAGCTGGATATGTTAACAGGTATCACGCAGCAGCAGCAGTAGGCTAGTTCGTTGCATTGTTGCCAACCTGCCCACCTATACAATTTGCTTCCGCGCGTTCTGATATTTTCTCCAAGTCCAAAACGTCAGAATCCCTAATCGAACCCCGTCCTCCCCTCTACCCATCCGTACACTCCCTAGAAGTGTAAGACTGTAGATAGCCAGACCTAGACCTGAACCGATCAGACCATCAGGTGGGATGCTAAAAACAATCGAGTGCTGACTGCGCTTTTCTCGAGTCGGATTGATGAAAACACACACACCAATAACCAACATCCCTATGGTGAAACGGTATCATGGTCGCTTGCCACTGCCTCAACAGCTCAGTTTGCGATCGGCAGGAGTTCGACTCTCCTTGGAGATAATGCAACAGATTTCTTTTTTGGAACTGTTTGCAACATAAAACCAGCGAAAGGCGATGGTCAGAAGAAGAGCACGAGGTGTTGCGTTCCAGGGCCTCTTTTTCGAGAGGCGTTTCGACGTCACGACATCTTCGAGACTGGACAGTGTTGTACATTACGCTGCCAGCGAATGCACTGAACCTCACGATGGTCGCGAATATGCATACTGCAAGTCAGTACCATATCATATCGCAATTTGTCTGTCGTCGCGCCTGACTGCAATTTTTTCGCGGCAGAGTGTGTCTTTGCCCGCCTGAATCAGCGCCTGTACCCTTCGTGCTAGGTAACCTGTAGACGAAGCCTCCAGATACCAACGGGTTACTTTTCAAAAGGCCTTATGAGGGCATGCACCATAGAAGAAAGGCCGCGAAAATGTGGTCCCCCGTGGACGCGCCTTCATTTCAATCCTCGTTTGCCACCCGACAGCGGAGTATACCGATTTCGTACAGAGAGCAGCAGCAGTGCAGCACGGGTTAGGCCGACCAGTCGCACACTTGGGCCTCTTCATGATCACACACCAACGGTCCGTACCCGTGAATATGCGTGGGTGTGTGGTTCATCGTCACCGTGCAGGCGTGTCGGCCAACATCGTGTGATACTGTCCAAAAGTCCCGTTCAATTACTGATGCACAGCGAGCTTCGTCTACCTTAGAACGTACAACGTACGACGTACAACGTACAGCGACAGATAGTGGCTAATTTGCTTCTTCGGAAATGCACGATGGTCCGTCCCTTCATGCTACCATCAACGCCATGCGGTATGACACGAATCACGGAACCTGCCTCTCTTCTGTACCCAATACTCAGTGACGCTTCATCTGATCGCACTTGCAATCACGCTCCTTCAGACGACAAAAAACGTGGGTCTTTGCCTTATACCCAGCGTCTACCTATAAGTCTACCCGTGTCCGGACAACCTGAAGCTAAGTTTTCCGTGCGCTTGTGTCAGAAAATCTCTCAGCAACAGCAGCAACAACAGCAAGATTGGCAGCAGAACCACGTCGACAGCAATCCACACCCTGCCCAAAAGACACCGCAGCAACCCAACCCTTTCCTTTCGTCTCGTCCGCGATCATGTTGCTGGTCTAGGTGGGAAAGCAGTAAAGATCAGCCGCAGAGTGAAGGGAATACCAGTTGACACGTACTGTACGCCTGGACGTAATGTGGCGTCGCGCCTTTCAAACGGTCCATCAGCGGCTGCGGCCGATAGGTATAGGGAGTTTGCCTGGTGCAGGAAGGCGCGGCACAATACTGACCACTCCCCTTGCTCCCCTCCATAGCTACATTGTAATGATAAGGAACATAGGCGGGGGGAGGGGGATTTATAGCCTAAAGCAAAGCCAAAGCGGTTCAAGCTCAGCTCTCCAGCGAGTGGATGACCATCAGTCCGAGACGCTCACCATGGGTTGAGGGTATCTGTACTGGGAAGAACGTAAAGAAGAGAAACCCACTGGCGTGGAGCGTCTGACCGGAATCTTCGGAGAGGCACTATCACCTTTATCCCAGTCGTCCTGTGGGATAACATTCACGATGTCGCGCTAGATTGGGGAGGGTCGCATATATATATATCGTCGTTCGTCCGCACAGCACTCACCTGCTTCGCCCGCAGCCCAAGAACGTAGCACTTCCTTCAAAGTTCCAGCGAATTTACCGCTTACAAAGGATGTCCGAAACGCAAACGAACCGGGGCATCCCAGCGAAACATCGATGGATGACGGCTGAGATCTCTGGGTCGGTCAAGCTGGCACGTTGTACGGTGTGAAATGACATGGTTCGACATATGAGTGGCTGATCAAGTGCAGTAAGATGCCCTTTCATCTTAAAATTAGAATCATCCCTCCAATCCGGCGGATCATCGGTAGTTGACGTGATGCTCGAATTCCGTTTCGTACCATTGCAGGTCGGGAGGGGTTGAAGTGGTGGTCGAGGTGATAATCCAGGTGACGATCCAAGTGACAGTTGAGCTGGTTGCTGACTTGGTTGTTCAGCTGACTGTTCCGTTTGCAACTCTTCCGATTGCTGCAAGGGCAGATTAATGGAGGTGAGCCGCTCTTCTTGGTCCGCCAACACGGTCTCCATCTTGCAAGTGGTATCAATGGGGCATAGTCCAGTCGTATGTCAGGAAAGGTTGTCGATATCTATTCCTACCATCCTGCCATCCTTCGAGAATCACGAGAATAATAATTGAAGAATGAAGAAGACCGCTCGTTCGCTACTCGCTACTGATTGAGCTGCTTGAACGGGTAACGCTAATAACTCTTTGGATCCGCATTCGTGTCTCTGCAACCATCATCGATCTTCCTACCTCATCATTCAATCTTCTTCCTTCAGCGACGTTATACTCTATAGATATGCTTGAACGGAGTATTGTGACTATCCTTCATGATCCTCCAGTCACTCATCGTTCTCCTGTGTACAATCCCGCCGATCCCGAGCCAGTAGCCTGGAATCCGTCACGATGCCTCCGCTTGGCGTCAGAGACTTGACCATGCCCGCAGGTATGTTCTAACATCACCACGAAACACCGGTCTATGCTTAGCACCTCCTTCCCTATCATAGCGGCGTTCACGATGGTCTTCGTCCTGGGATCATTCATATACTCATCTATCGGATCAGCAAAAGAGATTGCAGCAAATCAAAAAGCGAAAAACTATGAACGTGCATTGGAGCAACGCAAGCATCTTGGAATGGACGTGTGGGACCAGAAAGCCGAGAGGGAACGGTTGAGAAAGGAGAAGGGATGGGCTAGCAACGCTCCGCCTGGGACTCAAACAAGACCGGCTGAGGAGGAGGTATAATGTGGAGGCTTGGGTCTGGGTGTATGAGGATGGTGGTGGCATCTTTCACGCGAGATGTGGATACAGTATGTACAGATAAACTTCACAGCCAGAGGCTGTCAGTCTAAGAAGAGACGATAAGACATCCGCAGAGGCTTGATAACCGAGATAACATATTACTTCCTCCTTGCCCGCGTCGTGGATCTTGATGTCCTCCCACCAAGTCCATCACCCAATTCCTTCCTCCGTGCCACCTTTGCTTCCCACTTGGCCTGCCGTTCCGCCTTGAGCTTTGCCAATTCCTTCTTCTTCTCCTGCGTGGAACTCTCCGATATACCCTCATCGCGACGGGCCTGTTCGCGTGCTTGTTCTGCAAGGAAGGTCTTGACTCGGGCTGAGACTAGGGCATCGATGTCTGCTGCTGCAGTAATGGTTGCAGGGGTCGGAAGCTGTGGCGGTTGAACATCGTTTTCGGCTTCGCTGGATATCGAAATCGTGTCCGCAGACTCGAGGTTGCTGATTACCATCCCAGGCCGTTCGAGCAGATCGTCCAATGTCCACTGACCAAACTTGCCCTCTTGAAACGCCCGTAGAAAGAACCGCTGTGCCGTTTCTAGATCCAGTTCGCCGCCAGCTCGCATTGCCCCTATTCTTGTCGCCAGCGCGATTAAAAGCTCCGTAAGGTCATTCGTCGGTGTCGTAAAACTCGGCGGTAGAGGAATATTGTTGAGGTACGAAGCTGTTTCGGACAAGGTTTAGCGATAAAGGCACGAGGCTCTCAGAACTGACATTGATAACTTACGATATGTTGGATCTAGACTGCGGAGGTTGAGGCGGTATAAAAGGTAATCCGCCAATATATCTGGTTCAAACAGACTCGCTTTTATTCCCGCTGCAAGCATCATCGTTCAAAGCAATCAGTCGCGAAGTTGCGCTTGACTTCTGTTTCCATGCTCACCCGTCAACGCCAACTTGAGACCCTTCTCGGCGCCTCGCTCTCCCTTTCCGAGATACGACATCATCACTCCCGGCGTATCATATACGTATACAGGCGGTGTTTCGTTGATCTTGACGGTACCCGTTAAACGACGTGTAATGCCTGGTTCAGCTCCGATGCGGAATGCTTTGCCTAGGTGTATATTCCGATGAACTTCCGGGCGGTGACGAAATAATTGACACGAGATACTCACCTTTATGCACTCCCACTCTTCTCAACGCATTCAATAATGACGATTTGCCGACATTTGGCATTCCAACCACCAAGATGTTCATGTCATACACCGCATCATAGCGTTGCTTGGCGTGATCTAACAAATAAAAGTATCAGCATACCGTTGAAGTCGATAGGAATCGTAAGGGGGACAAGTGGGCCTACCTACGGCGTGCTTGAGAATCGACCGGACGTCTTTGTCAGAGCGAGTATCGGCAAAGAGCACCTTTTGGTTCGCATGTTCTAAAAACGCTTTTTTCAGTGGCTAACGGGGAAAACCTTATAAGATCAGAGACCGATAAGTCGATAGTGGCAAGCATCAGGATAGAAATACCTACCTTTTCGAACCTTGATTCGGCAAGATCCCGCTTGGTATAAACCACTAATTTCTCCCTCTGTTTCCCCTTGACGTCCATAATCCTGCCAGCATCGTTGCTCTGCAATCCCCACGAGGTGCGTAGTACATCATCAAAGGCCGAGTTGACGCTGGTGAGCGGTAGTCTGGCGTCCCTGGCTTCTATCACTAGGTCGATATCTTTCAACAGGTTGGGCAGCTCGTTCAATGAACGAGCCATGTGCCCGGCGAACCAACTCGGTGTACGTGTCGGGAAGGGGAAGCGTAGGCGCGGATGGAACGGGAGTGCCATATTGCTGGAACGGGATGTCGACGGCTCGATTAGGACTAGGTTTCGTGTTGTATATCCTTACCTTTACCAACTACTTGACCCAACTTGATGATGATGTCCGAACTCTGGAAATATCAAGCACAAGTGCGGAATCAAATGTGAATCAATTACCACGCGAGATGGATAAAGCTGAGCTGAAGAGAGACAACGAAGGATTATGTTCCACATTCTGCCAAGGGACGAGTCATCAGACAACGAGTGCGATATATGCTGACTCGCTCGCTAGCCATCAGCCACCGCACACTTTTGAGCGCTCACGGTAAATAGACACCATCTAGGCATTCATAACTGTCAGGTAATACCAATTGCGTAAAACGGATTGTGCGGCCAGAGCTGATAACCCCTTTGATATATAGTGCAAAGCCTTTCACGATGACAGACTCTGATAGCGAGGCAGCCGCTCCGGACAAGCAGCATCAGTCACCGAATCTCGACAACGACAGGCAGGAAGAGACAGAGATTACGGAAGAAGTGAAGGAGGAAGTAGAGATTCCAGAGTTTCCTACAGAAATCAACACGCAGGTCCGCACGGAAGAGGTCGAGGAGCAAGCGGCCAACAACATTCAAGCATTGACCGATGAAATCAATAGCCTCCGAACTCGTGTATCAGCCTTGGACCATCAGCTGGCGAATGCCGATCAGGAAAACGCTCGTCTCGAGACCCAGCACGCTAATATATCCGCCTCGTTTGCTCAACTTCAACGAGAGCTAGCGGAACTGGAAGCGTCCTCGAAATTTATCGCGGCTGCGAAAGATGCTGTCGACAGGGAATTGGCCGAAGAGAAGATAAAGCGGGAAACGGCCGAAGAGACGGTGGAAGTGCTGCGAGGCAAGGTAGATGATGCGAGAAAGGCGATTGGGAAATTACAACAGCAGGACAAGAGGGCTAGCGTGATGCTGACTGGAATGGAGGCGCCAGGCGTAGATGCGCTCGGGATGGGTAGCTTGGATGATGGCGTGCTTATCAAGCCGAGAAGTAACAAGAGAGCCAGTATCCTCTTTGGAGCCAATGTGACTTCAAAAACCAACCGCCGATTGAGCAGTGCCTCGGATCACGAATCCTCGAGCAACATGCTATTAAGCCCTCCTTCGATCAATGCTATGGCCACACCATCACTTCCTCAAGCACCGGTCAACTCGAAGGGTCTTCGAGAATTACGACTCTCATCTGCAGGCGGGGGCGGATTGACGCCCAGCCCAGGCATGCCCCCTTCACCAGGTGCGATCACTGTGACGGGTGCACTGCTCGAACCATACAAAGAAGTATCCAACAAGCGATGGTCTGGTTTAGGATTTGGCAGCGCACCTCGAGGTAGTCCCACACGTCCACCGGTAGATATCCAAGACAACACCTTAGAGGAAGACGATCCAGTGGAGGAGCTCGGCGCATTAAAGCAGCAGGGTAGACCTGCACTCGGCGGCAAAAGTGTATCATCGTCATCCTTCACCTCGACCGGCGCTGGAGCCTTTGATGCGACCGTGGTTCCCGCCAAACAGCAACCTGGGGAAGAACAGCTCCTTGCGCTACAAGCTGAAGTCTTGTCACTTCGATTAAAGCTGGAAGACAGCCAAGAGGCCAGAGTGGCAAGTGAAGACTGCTTGAAGGCGTTGCGAGAGTTTATCGCGAGCTCTCACTCTCAGACTACTCCGCAGGCGGCTGGTGACCAATCGGCCATATCAGGCGAGACAGGTTTCGCAGGTATCAAGTTACCTCCTCTACCGACAGACAGAGATCCAGAGGACGAATACGGTACCGCTCAGAGACAGCCATCTCCCGAGAAGAAAGGTGGATGGGGTCTCGGACTGTGGCGAAGTGCGGCACCATCAATGACCAATCAATCGCTCACAACTTCGACGAGGTCCGAAGCAGGAGATCTCAGATCGGTTGCATCGACCGCACCATCACCCTTCATGGAAAACGACAAACAACTCGCAGAACTACAGATCGACGACCAAGAGACGCACATGCCTCTCAAGAACTTTGTCTCATCGTGGTCAAAGGGAGTTTCCGTCGGCGTTGCGAAACTCGAGACACCGCCTTCCGCCATAGTCGCTCCTTCGCCCGCCAAAGAAAAGAAGGGTTTCTCTTTCTTTACGAGATCGAACAGTGATATGGGTGCAGCTGGTGATACCACACCAACCGCTGCGACGAACAGAATGAACCAGAACGACGGGAAGAACGGACAACCAGCCAAGGATACCTGATGTGAATGCGACAATCGATGCTAAGTATGCAACATGGCGGGATGAATTACGAAAATTTTACGATATGATCATGGATGAAGTATAGCGCTGTGTACATTATGCGAAGTGACGAGATTGTACGAGGGAGTTCAGACGCTGTAACATGCCTGTGGCGGCTTCTCCTTGTCCTTGAATTCCGCGAGTACGGGGACATGGAGAGTGTAGCATCTTGTAACAGTGAACCATGCCGAAAGCGCTGCAACATGTGCATGTGTGATCGTGGAATCCCCATGATGAAGACGGACTCCCATTTTTCCTGCCTTCCGTCAAGCATGGCGCGACTATCCCTTTCATCCCGAGACGATGTTTATGTCTCAAGACAACGCATAGCTTTTCGCATAACACTGATGCCATCAAGACTACCTGGACTTAGCCTCATTCAGCCCACTTGCTAGGCAGCCGTCCGTCGTTGAACACGATAATAGCTTCTACGATGGTCCTTTCGCCTTTCGCAGTAAATCTCCTTCCTACCCCTTTCTTCTGTCGGTCGTGAACCAAAGGATCTCGTTTTCCGCCCTCAAGCCAGAGCAGCAGCGTCTATCACTACATATATCGCGCGTCTGTTGTGCTGTATCTGCATTTTTTCAATACCTTCACTCCACGTGAGCGTGCTGAAGAAGTTGATCGCAAATACCACTAACGGTTTCCGCCTGAATAACACCCCTTGATCACAAAATACCAGACTTGACGATGCAATCTCAGCAGCAGCAGCAGCCCAACTACCAACAGCAGCAACCGGTACGTCTTGCTACTACAGGATCCTCTTCATGGCTGACTCGATACCTTTCTCTTGTTGTCGCTCCTCGGCCTTTTCGCCACCGGTAGATAGACCCGAATGCGCCCCAAGGCCACGCGCAAGCTTTCATGGGACAAGCTCAACAAGACGGAGGGTATGTCGTTGTGATACCTCCTGACGATGAAGATACTGATGGCGTTGCATCTGACTGGTCATGAACACTACAGATACTACGGAACTCCGGCGCCTGGACCAATGGGCATGGTCCAACAGCAACCGCCTCCTCAACAAATGCCAAACCAACAACAATTTGGGGGCGGCGTGCCATACGGGCAATACCCACCTGGAGCCGAAAACTGTGCGTAAAGTGCATCAATGTATAACGTTTATTATCACAACCCACTAACATACGTAATGCTCGAACTCACAATTCCCAGATGACAACACTCGTGGAAAGGACGAGAAGGACAGCAATGGTTGCCTGAAATGTATGGGCTGCTGTATTGGCTCATGGGCCTGTTGCGAGATATGTTGTTAAGGCATGATGATTGGTGTGCCAAGGTGGCAATTCGTCATATCTTGCCGAACACTCGAGCATTGAACACCCATCAAGCATGTATATCGATGCTCGTTAGTTGTTGCATGCAGAAGGACCACGCGATGTACGACAGGTCTGCCGGTATTGTTTGCTTGACCCACTGTTTGATGTTATATGAGTGTCTATGCCTCGCAACCATCAAGCATTGAATCCGGCAGCCGTGAGAACTAGAGACAACTCATCGGACTTGGCTGCACCCGCGTAGGGATCCGACATGGGGACGATACTGCTGCTGATATCAAGCTGATACAGACACTTTTTGTCAGAAGGCGTCACGCTTTTTGCTACCCAGCTCCAGCTTCGCCAGCTGCCTTCACCACTTGTTATGCGCCTGAATGCCTGCCTGTCAAGCTCTTGTTCAAGACTTTTGGAACTTCGTAGTCCTTGGCAGCACAGCATCGCTTGTTGCTGCGGCGACCGAGTTCAACTGGGAACTGGGCTGCTCTGCTAGGGACATACGAACATACGACCGAGATGGCCGGCGGTCGAGCCTCCACTTTCGCCGGCCGCTCGTTCATTTTGGCTGACGATTTGTGCGAGGCTACGAGGACAATGTAATAATGTAATTTTGGAACTTCTACACCGCAGCCACAACACCACCTCACCTTCTCCTTGACCAGTGGCCAGAGTGAACGAGAAGGAAGAGCTGAGCTGAGATGACAGGTATAAGGCCAAGTTGAAGAGACTGGGCACCGTCATGAGCGATGAGCGAGCTCATGAGCGGGTTTCTGCGCCGGCGTCGGCAGTCAGCATCGGCTTTCAGCTTATGTTATTGTACAGCCTTGAACCCGGCAAACCACGCGCGTAGTCTTTCGTCGATTGCCCGCAGTACGTCAGTGAACAGTTAATCATCATCGCGATTTCTTGATTTCTTCCAAGAATCCAAGCAAAATATTGCCGTCACCTATTCCCAGATCTATTATAGACTGTATGTGGGTTGCCCATAAATTCATAAGCTGCAAAGTCACACTCAGCATTGCCACCAAGTCGTCTCCTCAAATCCGCTCACGGTCATCGTAATTCCAACTCCCGATACCACCCTTATAATACTCCACTCAACCGGTAGCTCCACCGCCGAATTTACCGTACTTGCTCCTAATCGGCCCTTCGACGTAATCAGCGACCGCTACCGTTCATCCGACTTTGTTGTGCTACGTACATAGGGAGACAGCGTTCTTCACCATGCCCTCCTTCACCACGGCAGCCCTTGCAGTCGTCCTCGCCTCTGCAGCTTTCACCGCCGCAGCGCCGTCACCCGAGCCAACCGCGCCACCAATTCGAGGACCTTCACTGCCTCTTGTACACAATCATGCATACCATGCCCGTCGAACGCATCCGGATTTAAAAGTCCGTCAAGAATGGCTACGATCTGAAGCGCTCAACCTGAAACGGAAATATGCGAGCCACCTTCCCGCGGATGAAGTCGCTCAAATGAAGCGAGATGTGCAGGAGCGAGACATTCGACGCTCAGGTATCGCCAAACGGCAAACGACAAAAGGCGGCGAAGAAATGATGGATGTCGGATACGATGCCAGTTATACTGGTGGATTGACGGTCGGGACACCGCCGCAGTCGTTTCAGGTCATCCTGGATACCGGCAGTTCCGACTTGTGGCTAGCTGGTACCGAATGTACGAGCACCACCTGTCAGGGTATCACAAAGTATCAAGAGTCGGCGAGCAGTTCGTTCACTACGTGCGTCTTTTGCGACTTTTTGCGTAACTATAATCGGCTGATATGATGACGTTCGGACTGTTTCAGCTCAAACCAAGTGTTCAACATCACCTATGGCTCTGGAGAGGCAGATGGCTATCTGGCTGCGGACACCGTCACAATGGCCGGTTACACTGTCAACAACCAAGTCCTTGGAGTAGTATCCTCCGCTTCCGACAACCTGCTACAACAGCCCTACTCTGGACTGATGGGACTCGCATTCGAGACCCTTGCATCATCCGGAGCTATGCCATTCTGGGAAGAACTAGTCACCACAAATCAATGGCCGATGCCCGCCATGGCTTTCTACATGGCACGATATCGAGACGATTACTCTGCAACACAGGTGGAGGCGCAAGGAGGATGGTTCTCGATGGGTTACCTCAACCAGAGTTTATATACCGGTGAGGTCAACTACGTCAGCATCAACCAGAACGACCGTGATTACTGGCGTATCCCTGTTCAGGGCGCTCAAATTCAGGGATCTGCCGTGACCATCGTGAGTATTTCAGAGTTGGTAGGTCTTGCATCCCGGAACTGACAATGTTGCATCTTGTCTCCTGACAGACTTCATCGTCTACCGGAGGATATGCTCCACAAGCTGCCATTGACACCGGTACCACCCTCATCGGTGTCCCGCAAGCTGTTGCGCAAAAATTCTACGCCAAAATCCCTGGCGCACGAACGATCAGCGTCGCTGGCCTGAGCGGATACTTTGAATACCCTTGCAGTACCCAGATCGCGCTCAGCTTGCAATTCGGAAGTGTCAGTTATGCCGTTTCTAATGGCGACTTCAACTTGGGACAGTTCACGAGCAACGTTCAGTATTGTACCGGTGCAATCTACGCCCAGAATCTGGGATCGCAAAGCCCGATTCAGTGGATTGTCGGTGCGACATTTTTGAAGAATGTATACTCGTGAGTGGCATGGTGTCGAGCACCATCTAGACGCTGACACCTGCATTTTTCCCCGTCTAGTGTCTTCCGATACAACCCTACAGCCATCGGATTCGCCGCGCTTTCTAACAACGCCAGCAGCCTGATGACTGCCACCGCCGCTATTTCCGTGCTGCCCACTTCCACGTCGGGTTCTTCGGGCTCCGGTTCAGGTTCAGGTTCAGGTACCGGTAGCGCAAACGCTGCTATGGGTATAGCCGTCACACCTTTCGCCCTCGTCTTGAGCGTAATCGTATCGACGGCTGCGGTATATGGTCTCGCTCTCTAGACTAGAAGGATGATCAACCAGGACAAGGAGGGTTTCGCAACATCAATCGAAGTAATATGTATCCAATAGACTACCCCGTGGGCCTTTGTACAGCTACAAGGCCACCATAGAACAACGAAGCAAAGATCGCATCACACCTGTAGAAATAAACACGGCACAGTGCTACAAGAATATCCATTTGCATTGCCTTCGTTCTATCAGTCCTTCTATGCACCACATACCCATGTACCTTGTTCATCCATTTCCCTCCGCGGCGTGCAGTACGTCATCATGGGTGTCATCAACGATACGTTGCCAAGGTGGAGGTCAAGGTCACGGTGAGTCGATGCCTGATATTCCTTTGGCCATTTATGCAAATCGTTGTACACGGGAGCGTTCCGTGTCGAGCTTGCTTGCGTTGCTCGCCTTTCCCCCTTATTCAAATAGGTTCCTACAGTCAACTCGGCCCTGTCTCTTGCATTACGCTTCGCCCCAAAGTTTTTCGTCGGACCAGCACCATGGCATCCACTCCGCCCGTCGATCCTTCCGCACAAGCGTACATTCTGCTGACCCTCAACGATGTTCAAGTGGTTCAGGTAGATGCATTTACTGTCAAGGAGCATTCAACATGGACTGACTGATTCCCGCATCTATAGCTGTATGAGCATCAGGAAATTCAATTAGGCAAGGGAGAACTAGTGCAAGTCATTCCATTCCATTGTCACGTTACTCTTCTCCATCTGACCTGCCCTTTCACATCAGACTCGAATGCATCTCATTACCCATCAACCCGGAAGTCGGTCGTCAACAAGCAAATCCCTTCGCCGACAGATCCGATCCCACAAAAGACCTGTGGCTTGTGCTCAAAGTAGGCACGTTCGAGCTGCCCCTTTTACCGACTCACAAGATATCGAAATCGTCTACTGTGAACGGTACCACCGTATTCACTATTCCTTCGCCGCACTCTCCTTCCGGACCTATCCTCGAGCTTCGCCTGGCCCCAATTGCGTCACCAGAGGACAAGGAGGACTATGAGACTTTCGAGGTCTTGCTCAAGCAGTATGGATGTCTGCCGCTGAGTCAAGTATCAAGGGAGATTAAAGGATCCGCCGCAATTGCCTCGCCGTCTTCAAGCGATCTGGTTGGAATGGCACCTGCCCCGAAGACTGCAGCGGCGAGCTCCCAGCGAACTCCACCACCGATTCCACCAAAGAATGGCTTGTCCAGCGGATCAACCCCAGGAACTGCTTCTCCGCGTTCGCGAACCGAGGCACGAGAAGGTGGCAGATTTGTGCTTGTGGATGAAGATACCGGTCAAGTTATTGGCGAGCTGGACAATAGGATCGATGTAGACGTCGCCAGTGGCGTGAATACCTCTGGGCCGGGCCAGGTGGGGGATGGCAAGTCCGCCGATCCCGTCGTGGTTGATTTCGGGGAATTAGAGGAAGGGTGGGCGCAGAAAGTGTCTGTCCAGAGTGTCGATGAAAAGGACTTGGATGATTGGATGCTGAAGGGTGCGCATTACATCAGGTGAGCGATACTGTTATTGGGCGTCATCGCTGTCCTTTCTAATATCTCTGTAATTCGCCTGTGATGTAGCAAAGGACTGCTCATGTTCGGCAGCACGGCCTCCAAATCCATGACGGGAGCAGCGGAACTGTATATCAAGAACACGAAACCACGAGCTGAGCCAGTAAAATTTTCACCCGGGACCAAGCAAGGTATCCGACAAGTCCACAATGTTTCCACCAAAGGAGTCAAGGTGACCAAAAAGACGATGGACACGGTCAACAACGTAAGCTACTCCACGTCTGTACCTCGAACACCACTGACTCTTGCCGCTCCAGGCTATCGGGCGAGTTGTCGAGGTGGCAGCAGACAAGGGTTATGGCGGGTACGACAAGGCTCAGACAGCTGCTCAAACCATTTGGAACTCGTCATCAAGGCGTTCCAGTGTTGCGATGGACGGGCAACAGCAACAACCTCCGCCATACGCTGAAAAGCCAACCGCGCTACAGGTCGATACCAAGACGCTCGGAACTGTGCCTCAAGGGCAACAATCGGCGGCCGCACCTTCTCTTCCCTCTCGTAACGGACATGCGGCATCGGAGGCGCAACAGCAACAGCAACAACCACAGACCGCCGCACAGGGATCACAGCGACCGTTCTGGAATAGGGTGTTTTTGGCTGCGGAAGTGATTGGGACGAGCTTGGAGGCCACGACGCAGACGTTGATCACATCTGGCACGAATGCTGCTGCAGAAGCCGCCGGGTGAGTTCTACCTCTACAGCTTACTCTGAAGGGCGTGCTCAGCTAACAACAAGTTTTCCGCCACAGACACAAATACGGCCCAGAAGCCGGAGAAGCAACGCGTATCCTCGGCGGTTCCGTACGCAACGTTGCGCTCGTGTACGTCGACGTCCGTGGCGTCGGTCGAAAGACGCTCTTCAAATCCACCGCAAAGGGCTTCAAGGGTGTCGTCAAGACCCGATTGACGAATGGCAAAGAGGTCACAATCACGGGGCAGGATGAGGATGGGAATTTGAAGATTGCTGATGGAGATCATGCGGCGCGGGATGTGACCGTGAGGATGGCGGGTGTCGGGTTGGATGAGGGTGCGCCGGGGTATAGTGTAGCGTCACCGAATATGGGGGTGCAGGGTGATGCGGTTGTGGATACCAGGAAGATGAAGAAGACGCAGTGATCGGGAACGGAGATAGAGGAGTCAGCGGAAAGTGTACGAAAAACTAGACGAGTAGACTGAAATGTTGAAGAACAGGTTGTAAACTTCTCGGAATTGGAATAAGATCTACTGTAAAAGATTCGCGTATACCCCTTCTATTATCGTTTCGGTTCGCTCAAGAAGGATCACACACAAGGAAGATATCCGCTCGGCGTTCTGACAGCTGTTTTGAACCCCAAGGTATACAGTACACTACTTTACAATCAATCCGACACTGCCGCAAACTAAATACAACAAGCGACGACGCACTCTCCGAGCACTGATAACCATCCACCACCGTTATTTCCATATTTCTTCCGACCGAGCCGTCTCTTCCCGACTAGACCTAGAAGATGGCGTCAAGGCAACAACACGCAGCACATGCAGCACACATTCCCATACAGCATGATCCGCCCATTCCAGAATCTTTCTTCTGCTGTATCATGATAGGCTGCGGCGGGTATTGTTGGTCTATAGTGACAGCGACGGAAGGACAATAAGCCAAGATTTCCACGTGATTCTTGAACGGAAGGAAGGACGTACTCATAGGCGGCTGCATGCCGTACGGCTGCTGTCCATACTGTTGTTGTTGTTGGCCATACGGTGGCTGTTGGCCATAAGGTTGCTGCGGATACCCATTTTGAGGAGGATAACCCTGTTGAGGGAATCCGCCATTCGGAGGACCTTGATAGTAACCCTGGTGTGCGCCTTGGTAAGCAGCGGCAGGCGGTTGTTGTTGATTGTAGTAGTTGTCTTTCATGCTGCTGGGTGGTGGTTATTTGAGAAGGTGGCAAAGAGGTGCTGGGGTGAATTAATGATACTGATGATAACAAGCGTCGTTTCCTTGTCTTGCCTGCTTCACCCACGAGCACAGCCATAGAAGTCTCAGAAACGTAAAGAAAGGCTTGGCACCGGTAACTAGCTTACATGATACAATATTCTCGGGCGCCGATGACGATGGCCCCTCAGTTCAGCTCTCAACTTTTCTCTACTTTTATACCCTCCCGATTCCCGACGGTCGATTTCTCACTAGCAACAGCAACAACAGCACTGGAAGCAACAAGCACCACACAAGACTCCCCAGAAAACACCACAACATCCAGGCCCATCATCTTCCTTTTTCCCCTGATGATGCACGATTATCGGCGCTAGCGCTGCATTCGAGGAACGAACGACCAAATCGGAACCTTCCGTCAGCGGGATGAAATCTCAGAGACGCTGCACGGGTCTAAACTTACCCATTTGTGCTTGTTGAGGGTATTGATACTGATTTGGGGGATACCTAATGCGATATCCGGGAAATCAGGCTCGTTCTTTCAATACTGCCCGAGTTAAAAAGGCTCAGGTACTTACCCTCCCTGCGGTGGTGGATTTGATGGATAATACGGCTGCTGTTGGTTGGGAAAATATGACATCTATTTCGCATCACGTTTACGGGGCATGTCATGTCGATCAGTCTCGTGGATGCGGCGCAGGACACTGACTGCTCACCTGAGGAGGCTGCGGGTGCTGCTGTTGTTTGCCCATGACTGCGATTATTCGATTAAAGTGGTGTTCGTATTAGTCGAGCTGGAGGAGGGATGCGGAAGTACTCGTATGTAGATAGTAGAAGTAGAGGCGACTTCGAGGGCGACAACCCGCCGCCAGCTATATATCTCTCATTCATCGCATCGAACGGGTAACATTACAGATCCAAGAAAAACCCCTTTCCATCCGATATTGCACCGCCCCGTCCGTGTCGCCACCGAAAGTGGACGTCACTGTAGCGAGTGATTTCACCAACTCATTCACCTGCACAGATGATTGAAAACAGAGCTGCGCCTACCCCGCACTACCAGCTGCACTAACCGAGGGCAAGTCTCTGTATCCTGCCGACAACGACAGCTCGCCGATGAGACCCGTCGGCCCGGCGGAGGAAGCGGAACCGCTTGCGACTAACTATCCCTTATCTGATAAACACTGCGATGCTATGCTATATGCTATGCTATGCTGCTAACCACCATGCAAGACACCCGGGAATCCAAGCAACCCTCGCCTTGCCATTTCTACCGTTCGACTTTTTCTTCCTCCTCGTCGTCGTTCATCACCACCTTTGGAACAACCCACCGGCCCAACGCCAAGTTCCCCCTCAACACCACCAAATCCCTAGCCATCCCCAACCCATCCCACCCGACGTTGATCTTACTGCCCGGGACCTCGTGCCATCGGATACTGACTTCCGCGATTGGCAAGCGTAGGATTTGGGCGAGGAGGAGGAGTTCGACGTCGAATGACCAGCGGTGCAGGTGTAGTGTGGGGAACAGGGTGCGGGCTGTTGTACGGGTGAATAGCTGCGGGGGGGGGGGGGGGGCGACGGGGGGGTTAGTATACGGAGCGTGGATGAGCGGGTTGTGGGAAAAACGTACTTTGAACCCGCATTGTGTGTCTTTTACACCACGAACGCCGAGTGTGCGTAAGAAAACGTGGAAAGCCCGCATCAACAAGTTTCTCAGAAAACTCCGCTGTTTCCATTCACACACGCACGTTCCGCGCCCCATTTGATTAGCTGATGTCCAATTCGGGGGAAAGGACCGGCTCGGAACGTACCTTTACGACCGCATCGCTATTCACCATATGCGCGCGACTCCCGACGACAACTGCGTGCCCATTGCTTGTTGGGGAATCTAGAAGTTTGTCCATGGCGCGTTGGAGGAGTGTCAGGTCGGCGAATGTGGAGGCGCCGTCTGCGTCCGCAAAGAGAATCCGACGGCCGCGGGAGAAGAGGACGCCCTATAGGAAAGCGGAGGGTCAGCACAAGATCGTAACGGGCAGAGGGGATGTGGGCGTCTCAGTCGCGAGTATGGTGTTAGGAAGTCGCCGGAGTGAGGGTTTATGTAAGACAAAGACAGTATCACCTATATACAGTCGGAGATCCGAAAGTACATGTACTTTCGGTTCCGTCTCTTTTTCGTGCGGACGAGGTCACACAGTCCTCGACCGATACTGTACGCCAGCTCGACAAAGCTATCTTTCCGACGACCGAAAGGATCCCTCGCATCACGCAGGGTCAAAGACACGCACACCGGACCCCACAAAGACGCTCCTCGGGAATCAAAAGGCTACTCCGCCGGGAATCAGAAGACTACTCTGGACGACCATCCTACGACGGCCCTTGCAGAACCCCAAGATCCTAAACATTCTTCATGCGAAAAAGCACCTGGTCCGTGCCATGACTGACTTGCTAGCTGGCCGCTGTGAATTGTACGGTGTCCTTCCTTTGCAGAAGAGCGGGACAGACGCTGAAACCTGAACATGAAACCGTGGAAGTGATTGATTTCTCGCTCGGCCTAGGCCTCCGGGAATGACGAAGGATGCAGCGTGAAGTTTTCACGCTGCCTTGCGGTTGCCTCAAAGACGCAACCAAACCCCGGCCAGCATCAGACACCTGAACATCACATCGCTCTCCCTCCGAGCGGCTCTTGACAGGTCCGTCCGCGGCTGGCCTTTTGAGCTACTCGCACGGTCTCGACCTTGGTGTTTTCCCATCCCTTTGCGCTCTTCTCCTCGGTTGCTCTTCAGGTCTTCTCGCCATCGTCCGTCGCTCGTTTGCTCGCTCGCTCGCCTCAGTTACTCACATGCCTCACCGCGCCACCTTTCCCCCTATTCCTCTCCAACTGAACCACCCTTACCTCCACCCCTACTTGCCCTCCCTCTTTCTCCCAAGTCGACGCTAATGCCTCTGCCACCCGAGCGGTATCATCCGTACTCCCATCATCGACGATCAGCACTTCCGCACCGCCTTTCCACCACCTTTCCCTTTCCTGTTGCTTGGCGGCCTTGATGTGGTCGATGAGAAACCTCATGGCTTCATCTACCATCCGCGGTAACCTCTCCCGCTCGTTATAAGCGGGTACGACGACCGTTAACCCGCATTCCGGTCTGTCTTGTAGACGTGACAAGTGTCCCTTGTTGGCGGGCGGGTGGGCGGCGGATGTGTATTGTGTTTCGGAAAATGAATGGGTGAGTGGTGTAGGGCTGAGGAGGAGGAGGGCTGCGTATGCTGTGATTGCTATGAGCAGGGGAAGGAGGAGGAGGAGGAGGAAGAGGAGGAAGGAGAGCATTGTTGTGGGGATGAGAGTAGGGGGTTTACTCTATTTGGACTGAACCATGACGCTCGTCCTCAAGATAGAGGAAGCACAAGCTCGCTCGTTCGCTTTCGTGGAACCCCCCCCCCCCGTCCTCCCTCCGCTCCGGCTCGGAGTGTGTGATTTGTATCCGCGCGTGTTTCAGAGTCATTTCATTCATGGAGGGATGGATGGATGATGCCGGCATTTCCATTCGATTCCATTCATTCCTGTTCTTTTACCTAGGTTTTATTATTGTTGGCTACGGGTCAGGTCAGGCGAGCAAGAGATAAACCATGCCACTTGCCAGGATACCACCACCGCCTCGTCCGGCGACCGCTACACCGCCACAACAGCAGCAGCAGCAACCAGCCCAACTCGGCCATGGCGACCTCCTCGCTTCATTCGACCAAGAGCAAGTCCCACCAACGGACACTAACCCGCATTTACAGATGTACAATGGCCCTACAGCCGATTTCTTCAGCTCACCCTCGGCACCTGAACCGGCCACGCCAACAAATTCACAATCGCACACCGGGCAGCCGCCGCGGCAAACGCAACACACAGCGCACTCTCCACCTCATACCCATACCCATACCCATACCCATACCCATAGCCGGCATCCACCGCGTCGCCTCTCCCAAATATTCTCCAGCCTAGGCCCTGCAAGCCCACCCGTCGTCTCTGAGCAGGCAGGAAATGGGTTCATCCTCCCGCCGCATCATCATCACCATTCGACGAATCACGCGACATTGACATCGACGTCGACGTCTGACGTGCCGGGTAACGATGAATTTGGCGCGTTTACGAGCGCTGCCGCTTCTTCTTCTTCCTCAGCGGCTACAGCGGGAGGAGAACACAGGGAGAAATCAAGACCGCAAGAACCGCATCGCCGGTTATCATCGTTTGAGGAACTGTGGAACCTCGTTCCGGGTGGGGTGGCGACGTTTCCTCGTCGCGCGGGAACCGGTGGAGCTTTGGAAAGGCCATCGACGACGATGGCTGTGGAGGATGAGTTGCATGAGGATCAGAAAGAGGCGGAGCAGGTTTCTCACGCACAGACACAGTCCAGCTCGGCATCGGGATCGGGATCCGGGTTCACAGGACTGTCCGACCTCCTCCGCTCACGGTCTCGCGACCCAACACCAGTACCAGCACCACCAGCCCCCTCCTCCTCCAGCACGACGAGCAAACTCGGCAACGTCCTCGGCACCACCATCAAAGCCGCCTCGAAATGGAAAACCATCCGCGGTCCGTCCTCCTTCCACCCCATCCCGTCCTCTTTTACCGAGGAACAACCCCCACCCGCTTCCACGCGAAGCGGCTATGCGCTCCGCCATCCATTCATCGAAGACGCCGACGATTTCACGCCGCCGGGCTTCCGCCCACCGCCGATGGCGAAACCATTTGTCATCACCCATGCGAGCCCTTTTGCGTCATCAACGACGACGACGACGACCGGTTCTTCATCGTTGTCCCCGCCGAGGAGGGGACTGATGGGTGCGCCGTTGACGGGTGCGCCTGGGTTCAGGGCCGAGGATACGTATCTTGGTTCTACGCGGCCTGTTTCCTCAACCACGGACGACGATCGGCGGCAGGGCGGCGCCGGGGGGATGGGCGGCGGGGTAGGGGTAGGGAATGCAGATGCAGATGCCGGCGAGAAGAATGGGAGCAGTACCGACGGGCAGAATGGGAGTAGTGCCGGTGCGGAGGGGAGGGAGTGGACGGGCACAAAGTTGGTGGGGAGGAGGGAGGGGACGGACGTGGTGCTTGATCAGGCGGGCGCTGATGCTGTGAGTTTCTATTTTGTTCGTTATCGCGCCAATTGGTGGCGTTTTGTTGATGGATGTGTGTATGTCCCGACAACTCTTGCCCCCCTGCTTTCTTGGGGAGAACAGTTGCGCCCGTCTTTACCGCCACGGCAACGTCTTTCCCGAACATGGACAATGCTCTGTACGCTTTTCTCCCTTCCCTCAAACCCTAACTCTGCCTCACATTTACCTTCCACACCCTTTTTCCCGCGCGCGCGCGCGCACGGCAGACTCGACAGACCAACACGGCGCATCACTCACCACGTTTTACCGCTTACTCGAGACCCATTCCCGGAAAAACCCACAAGCGGGGAACGTGTTGGTCGTCCGTGATGCCGCAGGAAGGCGGTTTGGCGTGTTTATGAACGAGGGGATCAGGCGGGCCGAGGGGACGTATGCGGGGAGCGGGGAGTCGTAAGCCGCTGCTTGTTACTTGGTTTCCAGGTTTGCGTCGGTGTGTGTGCTTATTCGACTGTACGATGTAGGTGGCTGTACAAGCTCTTCCAGGAAGACGACGACGATAGTCGCACCCGCGCGCACGTTTTCCGATGGACGGGCAAGAATCACTACTTTGCGCTTTGTGAATCCGAGTTCATCTCTTTTGGCGGAGGGTACGTCCGCTTTCGCTGGAGCTGTCGTTGCGGCGGTGCCACTGACCTTGCCTCTCCTCCTATCTGCTCTCGCTTCTTTTCCCTCTGCTCATGGTCGCTCGCTCGCTATCGCTCATGCGCAGGGACGGGCGGTACGGCCTCTGGATCGATAAAAACCTATACCATGGTTCTTCCGCTCCCTGCCCGGCGTACGATAACGAGGTCCTCTGTGCGCCTCCGGGGAGCAAGGCGCAGAGAGGGACTTTTGAATGTTATGGACTCGAGGTGTGGGCTACTTCGTGATCCCGGTTGAAGTGCGGGCTACTTCGTGATCCCGGCTCTAGGAAGCAGCCGTGGGGGAGCTAGGACGGCGGTGGAACGGGTATATTTATGGTTGTACTTGCATCCAAGGCATTGTGAAACGAGGCATCCTCGTGGCGGGTCAATGTGATTAACGCAATGCAGCTCGAGGTGATAAAGTTATCTTCCTATACGGTTGTTGGAGGCAGTGTTTAGCGTCAAGCACAAGAGAGACTTATATTTTCATCTTTCCTCGATAACGTTTCCTCCACGCCAGTACAACTGCATACTGCGTCATGTCAAGGTTGTGGGCCGTTGGTGAATAGGCTAGTGTTCTAATCATCATCGGCCGGGAGCTTAGTGTGCTCGTTGCTCCGAGATCAGAGGCGTGGCCTTGCGAAACAAGCTCCACAGCAAATTGAATGTGAATGGACCTCGCGCGATCGCATGAGGAAGCAATCCATACTGCATACTGTAGCATGCGAATCCAGCATTGTTATCGCTTGCGTTTGGTTGCTTGCTGCGACCGACTGTTTCCGGGCCCGGTCGAGTACAACTCATAAGACTCCACAGCGACATCGTCGCCGAATCGATTCCCCACGGGAGGGTGTCCGTCTGTACTACTGCACTGGAGCCCACTTGAGAATCTCTTTTCATGATCGTGTCAAACCAGTGTCTGCAGGGTAGCCATACTTTGCGTCGTCGTCCGAATGCCGCCGAATTTATTGGCTGAAAATGGGCTTCGAAAGCGTGAGAAAAAGTGCGCCCGAATCACCCAGAGTCGTCGATTCTTAGCCTAGAGCTCACCGTTCAAGTCGACATCTTCATCATCGTTGACAGCATCGATAGTATCGCCAACAACTTTCACAGTACATACCTTCTATCAACATGGTCTGGGGTCCTCTTGCTATCAGGTAGGCATTCCTCTGCGCGCGGCCCGACTCGTAACGCTAATCGACTGATCTGCATGACAGCTTCGCTCCTCAGCTCAAGGCGCTCTCTCCCGGGCTCTTCGAGTCACTCAGGCCGCTCGCCAACATGCTCGTCAAGGCTGCCGGGTACCGATCGATGGGACTAAAGTACGATGATTTGTTGATGGAGGAACGTGAGGATGTGCAAAAGGTGCGTTCGAGGTTGTGAAAGGGGCGATCGGGAGTTTGCGGTGGATATCGAGGGATGATTCGGAAGGGCTGAGCTGGCTTGATGCTGACCTGTACACGCTTCACCTGCAGGCAATCTCCCGACTTACTCCTCAGCAGGTATACAACCGAGCCTTCCGAATCAGGACCGCCATCCAGCAATCCATCTTGCACAAGCCTTTGCCCAGGGAGCACTGGGTCAAGCCCGAGGAAGTACGTGTTCTTACTCTTTCGCATCCCTCACAGGACCACACCAAGACTAATTTCTCCCGCGCATTTTCCCTGCCTGCAGGACGTCCGATACATGACCCCGCTCGTCCGTGAGATTGAAGCAGAAAACGCGGAGAGGGCATTCTACGACACGGCCAAGGTCGAGCGAAAGTAGAGGGTCGCTCAGCACGGCAGGAGACGGCACGAGGGGGGCGGCTTGTAGGATTTATGCAGTCTGTATTCCAGATTCCAGACGTGAACAGATATCGACCTCGCCAGGAACAAATCGGGAGTTAGCGAGTGCAGGTTCGGGGGGAAGAGGAAGAGCGAGAAGAGAACGAGTCGTGGTATGCCATTGGGATGTCGGGATGGACTGTGCATGCTTAGAGACATCTACCGATACACCTTGCACGATCAGGAGTCCGCTTGTGGGACTGCCGGGAGTACCCGTCGATTTTGGTGATCTATCGTGACCGTGACTCGAGACGTCTGGAAACATAAGCAGAGCCCGTTTGAGCATACATGGTATTCAATCGTGGCATTATAGACCCTGCATTTCGGTTCCTTTGCTAAGAAATAACCCGTGTTCGCTACAGTCACATCATTCCAGACATCGTTGGAGGCAACATGCTATATCTATGCCATTGCTATTCGTAGCTAGAATCCATCATACAAACTCGCCGCGCATCCGCGTGCAAATGCCGCCGCCCGACCGACCGACCAACCGACCGCGAGCCTAATCCTTCTCCCCGACCCTCGTCAACCATTCCCCACGTTCATCCTCCCCCATCTGCCTGAACAACCCGACACCCTTTGCCTCACCCTCCGGCACCGGCTCATCCTCGGCACTCGAGCAGATTCCAATCTCGATTTCACCCGACTTGAAGTCTGTGGAGCAGACGGTGGAGAGTGCTTCGATTGCGAGTTCTATCACGGCCGTACGGTCCAGTTCGGTTTTTGAGGCGGCAAAGGATTTGAATTTCTTGTCAAACTGTAGGGGATTTTTCATTGCATGGATGTGTTAGTGATCCGAGTCGGGTCAGGAAAAGAAAAGAGAGTAAACGCCAGGGGAACGCACGTAATTGTTTGCTTCTGTCTGTTTCTGACCCGCCGCGCACGCTGTATGCCCGATATAGTAACCAGCAGGATCAAGCTTGAAGATCTGAGGTCCACGTTCGGGATCGAGACCAATAAGGATCATGGCTGTTTGTTTCAGGAGAGGAAGGATCGTGTTGTCAGCTGCGCGGTTGATGGGAGGGAAAAGGAGATGCGGAGGGTCGCGACTGACAGATTCCTTGTGGTCGCATACCGGCACGTTGGGTGTAAACCTGATTGATGTTTGCCATCCTTTTAGCCACTACACAATATCCAACCAATCACAACACGATCAGCTCAATTCTCCCTCAACACTCAAAGAGCAAGCAACGAGGAACACCTACACGCATCCGGCGTGATCTCATATCCAAACTTGTACCGGAACTCTGCCGCCTCTGACCGCGTACGTTGGACCTGTGCACGAGCATCCGCGATGATACCCGTCATGACGCATCCGATTGTTGGTGTGATTCCGAACAGGTGGGTCACGGTTTCAGGGTCGATGAGCTTGTCCTGTGCGTAGGTGAAGGAAGGAGGTCAATGAGCCGGTTAAAGGAGGTAGGTGATGTTGATACTGTCCAACCGTCATCTAGGTATGATTGCGTTTGAACTTACCGGTACTTTTCTCTGAGTAATGATCACACTCGTATCCTTGCCTCTAACCGCGATCGAAGTGATTCCGGCACCAGTGATGGCCTTGAATGCATATTCTGTGATGCGGGACGCAAAGCCGGGTCAGCGATGCTGCCAGGTGCCAAGCGGACATATCGCGGAGGACGGTGCTTACCGACTTGGTAGAGCTACGAAGAGGGAGTTCGTGGTCAGTCAATAAATGAGGTGAGGGAGAGCAGTAAGCGGGACGTACCCTTCCCTCAGGAGAGAAGACTGTCAGGTATCTGCAAGAATAAAGAGGCCGGATCAGTAACCCGTAGAGTGCAAGGAAACGGAGAGAATAGCTCACCGGTCGTATGATCCTCGTGACATTGTGTAGGTGAGTTCAGGTGGATGGGAAAGAAATGGGAAAGCGACAAAGGTGATGCTGGCCAGATGATATAGCTTTGGACACTAGAAAGAAGACGAGGATTGCGTGTCGGGGAGATGGATGGATGACGAGGGATTTAATATGGGCGCACCTAGCCACTACTAGGGGGAAATTGCACGTGATGAGCCAAGCTGGCGAAGCTGCTGCTGCTGCTGCTGCTCTGCGAACGTTGCTCTACTTCCCCCCTGTTTTGTTTATCTGCTAGAGCCGAGACATGGGCGTGCACTCTACCAGCTACTCTTCCAAAGCGAGACTATTAACAGACAGACAACATGTCACACGACGTTCATCTGATGGCGATCAACGACCAGCAGTATATACAGCCTACACTTGCAACACCACAGGATTCCTATATCGCGTTTTCTAGCTACCCGTCTCCTACGACAGACGACCGTCGACAGGCGAACGATCCGGCAGCAGCAGTATCCACAGCAGCAGGAGGAGCAACATTCGATCAATTACCAGTAGTCGTTCCGTCCTACCCTACATGTCCGCACAAAGAGGTTATCAGAGAAGATCAAGTAGAGGAGTGGGTAGGAAGGCGCGCTTTAGAGTTTGCGTTTACGAGGCATGGTGAGAGGAGGTCGATGAAGCGAGGTGAGTTGACGAGGAAGAAGGAGCATGAGACGCGCGCGCTACCCGACCATTAGCCTTCCGATGTTGATGGCATGCTCTTGAGCCGGATCGCATGATCTTGGTCGATCTGCGGTCTCTGTGATGCAGCAGGGATCAGACAGCGTATTGGAAAACGGACGTGTAGTTCGCTGACTTATACATGCCCGTCCCGCGATACGTCCAAGTCGTTCGGCGCGCGACTTACAGACACGACACTCGAATGCAAACCTAATTTTGCTGCCTCGCACGTACGCTGATTCATCTCGCATAAAATACACAGTATCAGCGCCAACCGCTATTCCCCACCTCGCTCACCTAGACCCCACCTTGACCCAACCCTCCGCTCCCATCGACGTCTACCAAACCCTACACTCCGCCTTGGCCTCGCACGTACCTCCAAGTCCAACGCCTCAAGAGATCGAATCCCTCGGCGCAGCAGCATCAGCATCAGCATCAGCATCAGAACACGGCGACACCACACACATCGATGCTTCGACCCCAGCCTCATTTCCAGAAGCACAGGATTCCCCTACGCCTTCCTCGGGCGCAGGTACGAGTGCGCGCAAGCCGCGTACCGGTGCTGCGCAGTATGAGAGTATCGTAGAGTATCGGTGTTGCTGGAGTGGAAGTTATCGGCCTCGAGCGTATGAGAACAAGACGGGGCAGAAACGGCAGCGTGCGCCGTCGACAAAGGTTAGTTTTTCGGGGCGGTGCAGGGAAAACAACTTTGGTGCTGATTTTCTGGCTGGGGGTAGGTCGGGTGTAAAGCAAAGTTTGTGATTCGCAAGATAGCAAAGACGGGTCAAATCAACGTCACCTATCACTGTAAGCGAAGGCATTCGCAAAGTTTGATCTGGCATAGTGACATTTCCCCTCTTCCCCTCTGCAGGGCTACACAACGGGCACGACCCAACCGACATCGACCAAATCAAACGAATGCGCTCGGCACAGCTACCAGAGGCGATCAAGACCTACTTGCGGGGACGACAAGAAACTGAAGCCAGGCGTGTCAAGAAGGATCGAGCGGCAGATGGGGTGGGGAGTTCGTCACGGTTTTCTGGGAAACGGAAACGTACGGAGGAGGAGGAGGAGGGGTCAAGGTCGGGTGAGCAGTCGTCCCGGCGACCGACGTCTCCTGCGGAGAGCAGGATGACAATGTTTGTTGACCCTAGGCTGTCTGGGATGATGGCCTCGCATCCGGCGTATCACCACTATGTTCATCATCAAGTCCCTGGAAACGCGGCACCGTCGGCGAACTCGTCGATGTTTATACCTCTGTCGACGACGGCCGAGCAGGACCAGTCAACGATGCAACAGAACGGCTTGCAAGCGCAGGATCAACACCAACAGATGCTCGCGTTGATTCCTGCTCCCTCCAATGGCAGCGGTGGTCTACAGGATCAAGTGACAGTGATGGATGGTTCAGACTTTATGCCGCAATTGCACGGAATGGATTCGGTTTCGCTGTCGTCGTCGTCGTCGACAGCCGTGGCAGGAACGAGGTGGACACAGGTGATTCAGCAGCAAGTGGGGAAGGTACAGCCGCTTTCTGATCTCCGGACGCCGACTGCTGCGGTTACGGAGGCGGACCAGACCATGTTCCAAGAGAATGAAGTACAGCTGTCGATTACACCGTCGATGGAAGGGACTTTGATACCTCCTCCGGCGCTTGGTTCGTTTGCCAATCCGCCATTTCAACAAGATGCGCAGCCACACGACCAGTCGTCTTTGCAACCACCAATAACGCTCGACGAGTTCCGACAAGGCGTGAATACGACGCTTCTTGGCCTCCATGCGCTCGTCGGCGAACTAGAACAACTATCACCCGACTTGCCGCTTGTTGCAAGTAGTCCGGATCCCGATGCGCACGGGGATGTAGGGACGCGTAGTCTAGCAGCGGTGGAAGAGGTGCGGGAGACGATGAGGCTTGGAGAGGAGTTTATGAGGCGCGTTGCGCGGGTAATGAGGGGAATGAAAGGTGGGGCATTGCCGGTGGGAGAAGAGACGGCGGCGGTCATGGATCCGGCTGTATGAATATGTATGGCTGGTTCGTGGCTATGGAGCAGTGAGAAGGTATGCCGTTGGGTCGGTCGGTCGGTCGGTTGGAAAAGTACATGATAGCTGTAGGTTGACGATTTTCGCGGCTGCCTTTTGTTATCCTATATATCTTCCATCATCACATATATGAATACGGCCCAAGTGACCATCGAGTTGTAAACAGAGGGGTTGTCGATGATACAAGAAAGAGGAAGTACATATGTGCTGCGTGCGACGATGGCGCGGAACCCTTCCCAGAATGACGTGTCGCGGATTCAAAATGTGAAACATTTGGTTGAGGGAGGTTCCATCCTCCTTTGACATTTGCTTCATTTGCTTGCTTTTGCTCTGTTCTTGATCAAAAGTCAATCACCCCCGTTCACATCCAAGCTTGCACACTTCCCTTTCACCGGTCACTCCGTCGCATCATGGCTCACGAGATTCTATTCAACGAGCCGGCATTGCGCTCGCTGAAGAGGCAGCAGCTGGTACAGCTTTGTAAGCGGTACGGGTTGAGAGCGTCGGGAAAGGTGAGTCGAGTCAGCTTGGCTTTCAGGTGATAGATGCAGGTTGGGGAAAATGGGTTTGCTGATTCCGTTGTTTTATTTAATTAATTAATTAATTAATTAGAATACAGAACTACAGCAGAGACTGCAAGATTGTTTGTGCCCTACGTCTTTCACTGGAAAATGACCGCGCTGATCGTCTTTTGATGGTTGATGATGATGCCAGACGGTGCAGCGCTTTCTCCAGAGCAGAGACAGGAGAACGCAGACGAGACGACTTTCTCCACATTTCACGGACTGGACGGCCAATCAAGCGATAGTTCAGACTCAAGTGATACTGAATCGGATATGCAGGATCATCAAGCAGGTACTTCCATCTTGCAACAACCCGTGACTCATGCGGCTTCTATCCACCAGCGTCATCAACTGCAGACAAGAGACAGTACCGGAAGTGAGACGTGGGATTTACTAGACAAAAGCGGTGAACTCGAAGGCGGTCTCAGCAGTCAAGCTGCAGACGGGCAGAGCGACACTCCTCGTCGTTGGAAGAGTGCAGTGAATGGTGCAGCGCGAAGCGATACCATGGATCTTCGGAAAGAAGCGACGGAAAACGCACAAGGCTCTTTGTGTAAGTCCTCCTTTACTCTTGCACCACAACGCCGCCTACCTTCTTATCTCACTCTATCCATTGACTCCACCCGACAATCAGCTCGCGGTAAAAGCCTTCGATCCCGCGTCGGTTCCATACGCGCAGCAGGCTCATCTTTGAACCTACGACTTCGAAACGCATCATCCTCCTCCCTCGGCTCACTATCACTTAAACGAAAGGCATCATCAGTCTTCCCCCGCAGCGACTGTGGCGAGAGTTCAACACTTGGCGCCTCAGGCTTGGGTAGGTCCGAGAGGGAAGAGATGCAGTCTTCGCAGATGAATCTGTTGGCGTTAAAGGATGTGCAGGGGAAAGGATCGGCGAGGAGTGCGGGGATCCCAAAACGACATGGACATATGCTAGGTTCGACTGTACCTTCCACCATCCGACTCGTAACCAAGAACACGGAAGTACCGTCAGCAGCACACGGCCCAAATCAAACGTCAACCCCCGCGAAAGATATCAACACTACAAGTCGAGACGACGAAGTGATGGCCGTCGAAGCAAAGACCACGACGCATGGTCTCAAACCGTTTTGTAGGTATCCGATCAAGAACTCACCCTCCACGCGCCGTAAAAGCTCGGAGAAACACATCGAACCGAGCATTGCATCTACGTCTCAAACGAATCTTTACGGAGTGACAGGGACAGCATCTTTCCGTGCTCAGGAAGCCTCGACGCGCTCGATGGAGATGTCGACGTCGACAACAATCTACCCCGGCCTCCCATCCGGGACGGAGGAAGATGTGGAGCTTCCAATACCCGGTGCTTTCCCTACCCCAAGCTCCAGCCGACGTAGGCAGCACCAACAACAGCAGCAGCAACTTCAACCAATCCCGGAACCCTTCATCTTTGGAACCGCCTCCCCGACCGTCGGAATCTCGAATGAACAGTTTGGAGCGGCCGGTGATGCGGTGTTGGAGGAAATGAATCGAAAGTTGCGTGAACGCGGGATTGTTCCGATCGGCCAGGAGATGGATAGGGGCGAGGTGTTGAGAACAAAGGGCAGGAATAGGGGGCTGGGTGAGAATGGGTTGGGTCCGGTGGGAGGGGAGACGAAGGGGAGGGGGCGGTTTGACGATGTTCATGCAAGACAGTTTGCCAAGTGGGTCCATTTCGCCCTGTTGCTGTTCATGATTTCCGCTGACGAGTTGGCTGACACGTGTTCCACTGATGCGAATAGGATGCCGTCCATTGGTTCTGGTTGGAAGGGAAGAGGTATAGCCAATACTCGCGCGACTATATCTGCGGCAGGTCACGACAAGAAGCCGACAAAGCAGGGGATTACCAAGACGACGACAGGTGGTAGTGGGGCGGTCATGACACCGGGAAAAAGAAAGGCGGGGGAGATGATGCAGGACACGTCGACAGATTCTCCGCCTGGGGCAGTGAGTCGTAATGCTGCTTGGCAGAGGCAAATAGCAGAGGTAGAGAAGGAGGATAGTCCCAGGTTTAAGCGAATGAAGACGGGGTCGCAAGCCGTATCCTCCGGTGTTCCTGCTGCATCACGGATAGGGTTTCCGACGATCGCTCCGGTGAAAGAGGGTGAGTCGTTGGCCTGGTCTTCGACAACCTCGTTGTTGATTCGATACGTTTCCTTTTTCGGCTGGCACAATAGTGGCCCCCAAGAGCAGATTGGGATTCTTAGCTGCGTCCGCGAACAGCGTCAAAGGCACGTTTTCCGCGATTCAAGATCGGCTGTCGAATGATCGTGAAGTGGTCGGAAGAAAGAATGACGGACCTATAATGTCGAAGACTTTGCAGCAGCAGCAGCGACAACCGCTAGGGCCACCGCATAAGATCGTCAGGTCACAGTCTGGATTCTTTGGAATGTCGGTCGCGCATTCGGATGGCTCGCTAGGTAGCCGTCATCGCTCGGAACTGGATCTGCACCGAATATCAACTAAAACAACAACCAATAAATTTCATTCAGGTGGGCGGTCTTCCGTCAGCGATACCACAGCCCAAAACGTGCAACGACCGTCCGAAGCGCCTGCCACAGGTCTTTCCCTTGCCTACGATTTGCACGTTCGTAAATCAAAGTCCTCACAAGCATTGAGTGCATTTGCTAGCTCGACAGGAAACGGCAAAACACCTCAGTCGTCGAACATGCGAACGGCTAGTACTGGTTTTGCTAAGACCTTGAGACCTGCTCCGCCACCTCCACCTCTTGAAGTTCCGGACAAAGGCTTTCCTTTCCATTCAGCTATCAACGGTACCTCTAGATTATTTCAGGAAGACGGCCACAGCGTGTTGAAACCATTACCGCCGCCGCCGCCTAGAACCATCACTAAGTCGTATTCTAGCAATCTGCTACGGCCTACCGCATCGTCTTTGGCAAGGATGCAAGCTACAATCCCACCACCATCACGCCATGGTGCAACGCCGGCAGCGAACAGAACATTTATTGTTCCATCATACCAGGACTCTCCCACATTCTCCCGTATTCACACCGCCGCTTCTGCACCAGCGTTACCCACACCTCGTGGAATTCCAACAGCAGCGGCAACTCCAAGTAAAAAGTTTGCCCACCTGGTACCAAAGTCGCCGCATCGTCGAGCTATGGAGAGGCACACAGTGGCAGGCAGAGCAGCAGGTGGTACGGGCGGCGCAACGGGCGGGCTGAAATCAAAGACCTTTCAGGCTAGATTGGCGATGGGTCAAAAACAGCGAGAGATTGAGGAACGAAGGAGAGCACGGTTGGAAGAGGGGAAGATGGTGTTTTGAGCAGCGAATTACTTGGCGTCGTCGCCATCTTCTATAATCCGCGCCGAACACAGACTACTATATTTGACCATCGGCCATTGGGGTGTCACATTAATTACCTTGCCTAACGATGCTGTATAACATGACATTCTATCTTTCGCATGCCTTTGAAAATAAGTGAAAGATACGGGACGAACGATAAGCTAAAGCGTACACTGCCATTTACAACTTGTGGACGTCCTGTAACAACGAGAACTCACTGCCCGTCATAGGGATATTACAGACAAGACCGAATCGTTACATCAAGTTCGAGAAATGTTCTGGTACTGCATCGTGGTGGTTTCGTACTCTTTCAAGAATAGGCGCTCCATCTCCTTGATCATCCACCTGATGGGAAAGATGATGTTCAACGAATGCTCTTCACAGGCCCGGCTTGAGACTTACTTCATCATTTCCGAAATATGTTCCCGCATCATGTTCACCGACTCGGTGTCCATTGTCGTGTGAGCGATGTACGAGGGTAAATTGACTACGAAAGGGTAGTATTGTCCAGCGATATATAGCTAAGTAGGATGACGAGATTGTACTTACCGATAAGCCTCAAAAGGTGTTCTGCGCCATACACCTCACTCATGGGCTTGAGTTCGCCTGTTTTGCGTCTAATATCCATGTACTGGGCTCTCTCGAATCGATATAGCAAGTTGTTTCCCAGTGCCTTATCGAAATACAACACAATGCCGTTCATCACCTCTGCCAGCACCGCATCGGATCGGCTATTGCGGGCCAGGGCCGGTGAGTATTCATTCCTGATGCGAGATGGGACGCAGACAAGACTTACGTCAACTTCACACCGTCTGCATTTGCTGCATTCGCACCGGCCGCGTTCGCCTTTTTGCTTTCAATATATGCCTTGAATTCTTCTGTTATTTCCTTGACGTTCGGAGTTCTCGGTAAAGTCACCAACTAACACAACGATAACAACATAAGCCAGGGAGTCGGATACCTTTGGGTGAAAGCACGTCACTCACCTGATGATTTTTCGTAATATACTCCCAATCGTCAACAAGCTTCACTTTTAGGACATCTGGTATCGGGATTTTGATCTCTGGCCTCTTCAAGTATGAATCCTCCTACACTCCCGCGTACCAGAAGGTCAGCATGCAGTAATGCCGTGTTGCCAAAATAGTACTGACTGAATCGAATGCTACGTCTCTTGGCCGCTTTTTGCCTGCTTTGTGAGAATCCCTGCTCGATCCAGCCAAAACAGTGTCCTTCCGACTGCTGTTTATACCGGAAGTACCTCCTCTTTCTGATCCCTTATCCTTGTCCTGTTTCTCTTTCGTTGTCTTGTCGTCCTTGGCCTTTCCGGAGGCAGCTTTTTGAACCGACTTCACCATGCCTTGTTTCGCTCGGCCCTCTTCATTGTCCTTGAGTACGCGTGATGCAGGCACCCACTCGTCCCATCTGATTCAGATTCAGCGTCAAGTTCTGAACAGCAAAATTCGCACGGTCATGATGTGATTCCCGGCTTACTTTTTGTTCCAACCCTTGTAATGCACGAAATAATGAGGGCCTGTCTGCTCTGTCTTTGTCGACTGGGCATCCCATATCTCAGCGTCCAGAATCTGTTGTGAACAAGGAAAGTATTCACCTGGATGTCAGTGGCTGGGATGATATGTATGTGAAGCTATCATACCTGAGCCTCGTAGATAAGCGGACCGTGAAAGCATAGAACCAGTTCTTTGACTTGATATTCGAGAGACATGTTGAAGAGTGTACTGTGCGCTCGTCCGGTACTGGTATCCAGATGATGTTCACAGATTGGAGGATGTGTTTCTAGGATTCAAGAATGGATTCTCAGTCGTCCACTCGAGTCGTCGGAGGTGTAGCATGAAGAGTTGTTTCCCAACAATGGACACTGTAATATTACTTAAGAGAAGAGGAGGTGTTATCACGACGAAGAAGTGATACTCCGAAGTGATCGACGGCGCGGTCCAACCTTGAACCTTAATTTAAAACACGCGAATTTCTTCCTTCTCGCCTCTGAACTGCTCCTACCCCTATGCTCCTGTTTCCTCTCCGCTATACAGCTTGCCCTCATTGCAGGAATCGGAACTATCACGCATTGTGCCAATGCCCACTGGATACCTTCAGCGTAGCTGATACAGCTTTTACGGCTCAAGGACGGTCGCGCACGGTCGCAGGGATGGAAGCGCCATAGATCCGAATTCCACATACGTAACGTATAGCTGGGATTACTAAACAAAGAGTATATGCTATCGCGTGCTGAAACAACTCGCGTTGCTGAAAGAACTCTACTCGAACAAGATCGTGAATCCTACGTTGACCACTTAGACAGCTTCCTCTCCTACAAGTTCCTCGGAAGGATCGCCTGATTTGTCTTTTGCCGGAATATATCGTTCTATAGCCTCGTGTAGCGCAGTAGCTTCGTCCATATTCCGGGTCTGTAAGTAACAAAAATGTGAGCAAGACAAGTTCCCCTGGAGAAGAACCAGCAAAAGAAATATCTACCCTGATTGCGATGTGATGGATTTTCCCTTCTTCCACAATGGGAAATTTGACATAGCGATCCGTGAGTTCCGCCTTCATTCCCGCATACAAGGGCGTATTCAAGATGAGTCGAAAGACACCTTCAGCTCGCATGACTGTCGCCATCGAGTTCATGCTATCAGTACACTATTTCAACCGGCGCGCAACTAGAGTGCAACTACGAAGACTCACCTAACCGCGCCGAAAGATCCTTCTTGTGAACATTCAGATGAAGAGATCCTGTTCCTCGTTCTTTCCAAGTGCCAGCATCCATGACATATAGTTTGCAGCGTACTGAGTGGATCGTGTTTTCCTCCTCCTCTCCCGTCGGTACTGTAATTGTTATTTTAAATTTAGCACTGGTAGTCACTGTGATCGCAGAGATGATTACCTTGCTGGTGCTGGACATCAAGCTTCTGTCTTTCTGCCGATGCTTCACCACTGGTAGCTGCCAAGATATCACCAAAGTTCTGATCATCACGCTTCGTTTTACTGTCACCATCTTCCTTTTCCTCGTCGCCATTCTTCTGCTCTGACTCCCCCTTCCCATCATCCGATGTAGCTTTTGGTGTAACTCTCCGTGAAGGAGTCGCAAAGGGACTGGCAGAAGTTGACCAATTCCCGAAGGCGGAGCCGGAAGCCGGTTTGAACGGTGATGCAGAGTGTGCGGTCGCATTGGATGAAGTGGCCACTGGTTGAGACGTAAATGCTGATGTATGCTTGATGGACGAGAAAGGCGAGGCGGTAGCAGAGAATGCTCCAAATGTTGTTTGCGCCTTCTTAGCGGGTTCCTTTGTGGATGGTTCAGTCGCTTTCGAATCTGGGCCTGGCAATGTGTTCGCTTCTCTGACTTTTGCCGCGACGTCTTCGGGCATGACCTTGCTATCACTGCTTTCCAAACCGGTCGAAGGAGTCGCGATCTTTGCAAAAGGCGATGCTGTAGATGCAAAACTGCCGAATGTTGCTTGTGTCTTTTTCGCCGGTGCAGGGGCTACGATATTTGGCTCGGGTGAGGCTTCCCGTGGCATTTGATCTGGTTTGTCCATATCGACTGAAGGCACAGCCGAGACCGGTGGCTACAGGTCATATGCCGTGAGTATTATGTATACCTGACCTATCCGACCGTACGGTCAGAATCAGAATTGTACTTACTTCTTGTTCCTTATCTTTTGCACGTTTTGCATCGGTCCTCAACACCTGGGAACTGAGAGTTCGCTCTTCCTGCTTTCTCTTCCTCCCTGCTTCCTGCTCCAAGTGTTCCGCGGCATGCGTGCCGTCGATGATTGCTTCACCAGCCTCTTGCTGTTCGTCGCCGTTTGAAACCGATGTGGATTCGTCGTGACTGAGATCTTCGACCTTTTGCCTAACCTCCTTTACAGTATCGTCGTTGTTCATGCTGCCATTGCTGTCGTCCTTACTTCTTGGGGATGATCCTCGCGAGCTCTGAATCGATGCAAGCGTTTCGACTCGGTACTTTTTCTGCGGAATCGGAACGGTACTGCCCGATGTCGATTGGGACTGAGAGAGAGAACACGAATATGAGTGTCGGCTTGACACAGCTTCAACGTGGGTAGAAGATTTCGCTTACCAGCCCTGGTTCGACTGATGCTTCCCTGCCTCGCTTCCTTCCGTGCCCCTCTGAGAGAAAAACAAAGGTCAGCTCCGCTGGTGGATGGTGAAGACACCTTCATTTACCTTCCGAAACCCTGCTCGGCTTTTCGTTGTCAGACGTAGCCATCTGGATTGCACTGGGACGATCGTATCACAGATGGCTGATGGTTCTCAGCCGTTCGACCTCTACTAAAATGAATTTGCTGATTGCAGGTATCTCTCCTGCTGGAACGCTGACAAGATAGAAGATACAGAGGATGCAGGGTGGAGAGAGACGAGAGGGAGCCTCTGATCTTTGATCCCACCAGCTGATCCAAATCCAAATCCAAAGTCGAGATGCCGCAGGCTTCAGTCAGCCTGTCCAGAGTAGGCCGTCGAAGTTGAGACAAAGAAAACGATTGCATGCCTTTTTTTTTCGTAACAACCCTGCTTCTACTTTGATAGACTTCCCCGGACCAATATATTTTCAAAGTTGTAGGCTTCTTCGAGGTCAACCTTGGCCTTGCTGCTACCATTACACTTGGCAAACCAGAACGCGAAACCTTTACCAAACGCTGCAGGCATTCTAGCTATGCGCCGATAGTGTGCGCTTCAGTTTGTTGTTGCCACCATACATATAGACCGAAACTTCTATCGATACAACTAGATATAACAAGACTGACTAGAATGACGTTCGGAACTCGACGACAGAGAACAAATGACAGCAAAATCCATACTGCAATAAGATACCGCCATTGAATGAGCTTGGAATACTCAAAAGTCCATTGAGTGCGAGTTGGCAGCACGTTTAGCTTCGCGAGCATCACGCATGACAGCAGCGATATGCTTTTCGAAAAGCTCAATGTAAGGCCGCAGACTCGTTCTGTTGTAATCTGTAACGCAGAAACGACGCAATCAATGTCGATATGCTATGCAAGACCCTTGACAAAGCGACCAACCTGGCTCAGATCGTTTAGGGCTCTTGTCATCCTTTGTCTCCTCGTCGTCCATCTTGACATCGTCCTCCATGAGTTCTGCATGTGTCTGATCAAGCTCCCGCAGAAGTTGTCCGACAGTAGGGACGCCCGCAGGGTCGAAGTCGTCGACTTGAGATGGGTCTATGGGGACGCAAACACGCCCTAGAAGAACAACAACGGTGATGAGTTATAGGCACAACCCCATTCAACGCGATAGCGAGCAAAACTGACCGGTCCCAGGGTGGATGACAAAAGGCGACTTTAACAAATGATTTCTTCGTTTGGAAACCTCTGCATCGATTCTCGGATACGTATATTGCAGGATGATATCCTCCATAGCTTTGACGATTTTGGTCTGTAAAGTGCGGTTCAGCGATAGTATTCTGTCGTCACCTTATGCGAACTTACATATCGGAGATGCTGGTCTGATAACTTCTCCCGCGCTTTCAGCAAGTCTGTCCATTTCGTAGAACTCGAAGAGTGTGAATTCTGCCATCTACTCCTTAGGCTATCCACCACATCTATCATGAAGCAAGATCAGACATGACACTCTCAATGGCGGGATCGAGAGTCGACGTGCGGAAACGGCGCTTACCTTTATCCGGTATCAGCGCTAGCAAAGTGTCCCAACCTCGTTCCTCCCGGAAACAATCTTGATCACGCAGAACCGTCTTCACGAACACCTCCTTCACATCGTTCAAAGCGTCACTAGACGACGTTACCCATATAAGCAGAGTCTTCAACAATATGATCCCATTGTCCATAAAAAACTTACGAAAGCGCAGGATGTAGATCTCCATTGTCATTCGAGCCTCGCACATGCACCTTTTTGAGCTGCTCTTTTCCCCCCTTGATGACTTCGAGGAAATTGGTGATGGCTTTCCGTTGCTCATCCGTCAGATCAAGCGCCGCTTTGTCGGAGATCCAGCAATGGATACCACGACGCCCAGAGTACACCCATAGCAAGTGCTGAAATCCAAAATGTTCTGCGTGACACAAGTAACATGATATTTAGCATAGAGATGGCGCGCAAGGGGTTCTTCAAGTAGCTTACCACGCAAGGAATGATCCAAAACCTTAACTGCAGCTGCTATATAACCCCAACACCGAATACAAATGGCTCCTCCTGAACAGCATGTTCTGATCTCATCGTAATCCGTCATATCGATATCGAACACGAGCTCTCGCTTCTCTGGTCTCAGGGCGGATGCCTGCATGGTCTTCCTATCTCTCGGCTAATGGCGAGGTGCGACGGGTATAAGTCACGTCGACCGACGGTATTGAACGAGGAAACGGTCTCAGCTCACTCGTGCATTATAGACTGGCCCAATCTCGAAACGAGTCGGGTTGGCTCGAAGGATTTCCTTTTTGAATTCCTCGGCATTGTTGAAGCTGTTGTACCGAACGTAGGTCGACTCTCCGAGCGTGAATGCGAACTCCCGGTGTGTAAACAGACGTGTTGGGGCTATCCAACGCAGTAACAACGTCAATTCCAAGTACTCTAGGGCAGTGTATTCAGATACGAGCTTACCCTGCTCCTGATTCAACCATAGATAGAACGGCTTGTAAGGGAACAAACGCCGGTAAAAGGCCAACATGACCTCCGGTGATTTCGCACTAATCGAACAGGGTTTGATTAAGAATCCAATTCTATCCGAAGCATACTGGAGCCGCTCACTCATCCTCAACCTGCATCGAGCTAGATACATAGGGACTATGAGACGTCTATTCGTAATTCTGTAAAGGAAACCACCTACGGATCTGTCTTGACGGGTCCGGGCATGCTGCTGAATGGTGGTAAATCTGTGATCGGAAGTTGCGTATCGATTAACCGATTTTCTGAGTGCTCTCGGTGTCAAATCGTGAAGATCCTGTGGAATACTGTGTCAGTAGCTCTTCAAATCTTCATAGGTTCTCATCCTCGAGGAGCTCTTCAGAATGTCTAGCAGGGAAATGAAATCACCTTCAGAGGAAACGCGAGACCGCGACGTGAAAGAAGCCCACTTTATTAGGTAACCTAGGTACAGGCCTTTGCAGTCTTCGGCTCCGGCTACCCAAACTGAATCGTTGCTTCAGCCTCAGTCGTCATACGTCTTAGCAGATTGGGTTGTGTAGCTAGATGTCTCGAACAGATCTAGATGTCCACTCCATCCTCACTGCCCAACAAGATCTCGCTAGCTCCAACGAGAGGGTGAATGGCCACATCTCTGGCATAGAATTGAACCTCCGGTGATCTCGGTACAAAGCTTGTCTCGACACCTCACGCCGAACACACACATTCCTCCTCCGATGCAACATTGAAGCCAATAGCCGCAAGAACAGACGCACAAAACGGGTGCTTTCAACCAAGAACTAGCTGTCATACAAAATGTCTTCACCTTCGGACGTTCTGGATGGTCTGTTCCGCAATCTAAGGAGCAGGCATCCGGAAGTACGAGAGCAAGCGGCAGTCGAACTCCGGGATTATGTTGCGGCATACACGGAGGATCATCCTCAAGACGATCCGATAAAGACATTATGGAATGACCTGAACCAGAGGATCTTTGAGCTGATACATAGTAATCAGAGTCATGAAAAAAGGGGAGCTATCGTTGCAATAGGTAAGCCTTGAATCTGCCGGACCGGTTGAAGACCTGGTGGGCTGATTTTGTGGCTCGGACTGCAGATCGATTACTCGACTCGAAAAACGATGTGGCACCAGAGAAACTCCTTCAGAAGATGTATCGGTTCTATCACTACCTCAAGCCTGTACTACCTTGTGCCGATGCTGAGGTTATGGTTCAGGCCTCTAAAGTGGTTGGCCGAATCGCAAAGATAGGTGGCGTTACTCTGGGCGAGCGTTTCTTCGAATTCGAGGTTATGAATGCACTGGAATTAATGAAAGGTGAGTTTCCCGCTTGCAGAGGAATGTCCCTTTCGCCCACTGATTCTGTGCTTCTTACAGGTGATAGGCAGGAGATCGGTCGTTACGCTTCCGTCTTGATTTTATATCAGTTGTCGGCCAATGCTCCGATACTTTTCATGTCCTACGTCGTGAACGTACTGGATATGATTTGGACGCCACTTCGAGATCACAGAGTGAGGCGATGTATTTCAACAATTCTTAGGCGCAGGACTGATTTTCCTCTTCTTAGACCGTCGTGCGAGAACGAACATCCATGCTTCTTGGGTCCTGTCTGGACCTGATCCATGGAAGAGAGAGATCCTTCAGAAATGAGCAGTATTCCAAGATTTTGGATGAAGCGGAAAGAACTTTGGATCAACGGGGTGCCAGTCCTGACAGCATCCACGGGGGTTTGTTGGCACTTCAAAGTCTGCTCAACCACTCGGAAATGGTAAGTTCTGTCTCAAGCGGTTTATCTCAACTTAAGCTGATTGACTTTTACCCAAAGTTTATGAAAGATCATTACCGGAACGCATGCGAGCTCATTCTTCGATTCAAGGATCACAAGGAACCCCTCATCCGACGCACGGTGATCACGCTCATACCAGCAATGGGTACATATGATCAACAAGCCTTCCAGGAACTGTTCCTCCACCGCAGCATGGCGCATCTGCAACATCAGCTCAGCAAACCAGGAGAGCGAGATGCAGCGTTTTTGGCCATCGGCCATTTGGCAGTGAACCTGGGTAGCGAGATGAAGCCGTTTATCGAAAGAATAATTGCCAACGTTAAAGAGTCGCTAGCGCTGAGAGGGTATGTGCAACGATATGTTACTCGCATATCAGCTTCAATCTCACTAACCCGCGCGATAATAGGAAAAAGAATGCTCCGGACGAGAAACCGATCTTTCAGTGTATCGCAATGCTGGCGTCAGCTCTGGGTCCGAACATGACCAAATACATGCACGAGGTCTTGGATTTGATGTTCCAGTGGGGCTTGACGGAACAGCTCCGACAGGCTTTGGTAGTCATCGCTAGGCACATTCCGCCGCTTCTGGAAAGCATACAAGGTCAGTTGATTCGCGTCCTTTTGCCTGATGCCCTTTTCTGATTCGTTGAGCAATCAAAGATCGTCTCTTGAATTTGTTATCCATGATTCTTAGCGGCAAGCCATATAAGCCATTAGGTGCACCACCTAGGTACAATGTTGCACCTGTCAGCCAAAGTGTCATGCAGGTAAGTCTTCCATGCTAGTACAGCACTTGATAGTTGCGCTCAACGATTTTGCATGTACAGGCAGTATCAGTGTCTGGTCACAGTGCACAGACAATAGCCTTAGCACTTTACACGCTGAGCTCCTTTGATTTCACCGGTCACGTGCTCAACGAATTCGTACAAACAACGGCACTGCCTTATTTGGAGAATGACAGTCCCGATGTGCGACAGACAGCTGCTTTAACGTGCTCGAAACTATTTGTGCGCGACCCTATTTGCCATCAGACCAGCGCGCACTCGATCGAGATCATCAGTGATGTCATGGACAAGCTCTTGACCGTGGCAGTGGCCGACCCAGGTAAGATATGTTCTGTACTTTCTTTCTGTCATTCTCTAATCTTATAGCAATTTTCTTTAGAACCTCGAATCCGTCTTGCTGTCTTACAGTCTCTGGACGAGAAATTCGACAGACATTTAGCGCAGGCGGAGAATGTTCGATCACTCTTTATCGCCATGAACGACGAGGTCTTTCGAAACAGGGAGGTCGCGATCACAGTGATCGGCCGTTTAGCGGCGCTCAACCCGGCATATGTTATGCCATCACTGCGGAAGTCGTTGATCCAGTTGATCACCGAGTTAGAATACACCACTGCCATGTTAGTGATCTGTCTTCTTTAGATTATACTCGAATGCTAACGAGCTCTCGTTGTCCACGAAGCAAGCAAAAGGAGGAGAGCGCGCGTTTGCTCTGCCTCCTTATAGGCGCGTCGACTAGTTTGATCAAGCCATACGCTCCACCGATGCTATCAGTATTGCTGAAAACAGCTAGCGCGAAAGACAGTAGTCCTGCAGTGACTTCATACTGCCTTGCATGTCTTGGAGAACTTGCCCGAGTTGGAGGAGAGGAGATCGCTCCGAGTGTTGATCGTATCATGGCCTTGATCATGGAAATGTTGGCAGATCAAACTTCTACGCTCAAGCGTGATGCAGCCCTCAAAGCTCTGGGTCAGGTTGCGTCAAACACGGGAATGGTCATCGAGCCATATACGAAATACCCTCAGCTGTTAGGTCTTTTGATCCGGTTTCTGAAAACGGAAAAGAATCAGACAATTCGACGCGAAACGATTAGGACGATGGGGATATTAGGCGCATTAGACCCATTCAAACACAGAGTAAGCCCGACCAGTTGTGCCTTTGTCTTTGAATGTTTACTTGACGCATTACTTCCGGTAGATGTTGCACGACACAACGGCAGATCCGGACGCGGACCAGTCAGGTGCCAAGGTGACGGATGTTATGCTCTTGATGAACTCCGGCGGCGTGTCTCCCGATGAATTTTACCAACGAGTTGCAATCAATTCACTGGTGCAGGTCCTGCATGATCCCACCAATACAACACATCACTGGGCAGCTGTTGAAGCCCTAATGCTGATTTTCAAGACTCAGGGGTTGAAATGCGTTTCGTATCTTCCGCAGGTAAGCTGCGCATGCCCTTTGGCTGGAAAGCGCCTACTGACAATAAACTCGCCTACAGATTATGCCTGCATTACTCGGGGTAGTTCGCTTGTCGCCGCCTAGTCTGCAAGAAACGTATTTCCATCAATTGGCTGTACTGGTCGGCATTGTCAAAGCGCACATCCGGAATTATCTTGATCTGCTTTTCGACCTTGTTCACGACTTCTGGAATCCGGACTCGACACTGCAACTCACCATCACATCGCTCGTGGAGGCCATTGCTATTGCTGTAGAAGGCGAATTCAAGGCCTTTTTGCCGAGACTTCTTCAAGAAATTCTACGCACCTTTGATGGCGATTTTTCCGCCAGCAAAATCTCGGATAAGCGACGAGCGAATCTGCTTAGACTGGTCAAGGCGTTCTACGTATTTGGCACAAGTGTGGAAGAATACATGCACCTGGTCCTTCCAGTAATCGTCAAATGCTTCGAGCGCGCCGATGCACCATACGATCTCCGATCCACGGCATTGCAGACTATCGGCCTCCTCTGCCGAAAGGTGAACTTTTCGGATAATGCCTCGCAGATCATACATCCCCTGATTAGAACCTTAGCGACGGGGGATGCCGAATTGCAAGCAATCGCGATGCAAACCCTATGTGCGCTTGTCCTTCAATTCGGCGCAGATTATGCCATCTTCATCCCGATGGTCAACAAGGTCCGTGCAAGACCACAGTATTTGTCGTTCTTCGTAATTGATGAATTTTCGATGATATAGGTCCTACTTGCGAACAGAATTACACACCCTACCTATGAATCTTACATCACGAAATTGCTCAACCGCGAACCTCTGACGGACGATCTTTCTGGACCCGATCCGTGAGTCTGGTCGCCAGAAATAACCCATGACCCGGAAATCAATATGCTAATCGGTGACCCGCTACTGGACTATAGTTACCTGGATGCTTCTGCTATTGCTACAGTTGCTCCAGAACAGCACAGGTTGATGGTGAACCAGCAGCATCTCAAACAAGTTTGGAATACCGACGGGGTGGTGAATCCTGCGGATTGGCGCAATTGGCTGAAGAGGCTGGGCCTGGAATTCATGCGTGAATCGCCTTCTCAGGCATTGCGCTCTTGTGCAGCCCTTGCCGAAGTTCACGTCAATTTCGGCCAAGATCTGTTCAATGTCGCATTTGTTTCTTGTTGGACTGAACTGTATGAATCCTACCAAGTACGTCTATTGGCTCTAGTTAAGTTTCCGTCACTTACTGAATGCTGGTAATCTCAGGACGACGTCGTCAAAGCGATCGAGACTGCCATTGCATCCCCCAACGTGCCTTCCGAAGTTGTGGTTTCTTTGCTCACTTTGGCCGAGTTTATGGAACATGATGAAAGGCCACTGCCCATCGATCCCAAGATGCTAGGTGATTACGTGAGTGTATTTCTTAAATATATACACCATAGCTTTTGGCTGATTGGATGCTGGTCTGCATTTTTAGGCAATGGTATACCACGCATACGCAAAAGCTTTGCATTACAAGGAGATCGAATTCTTTGCCGACACGAACAATGCCATTATCGAAGACTTGATCAGTGTTAACACCAAACTTCAGCAACACGATGCTGCTTGGGGTACTTTGACGTTTGCGAGGGAGACTTTCCCCGGTTTCGATTTGGAGGATAACGAAACCTGGTTTGAGAAGCTGAACAAGTGGGACGAGGCTCTCTTCGCATACAATCGTCGCGAGCTGACAGCCCCGGACGATCCCGATATTGTGCTGGGCAAGCTGCGATGCTTGCACGCATTGGGACACTGGGAGACACTATCGGACTACGCTCAAAGTCGATGGCAAAATACCTCTTACGAAGATCGTCGCAAGATGGCGCCTTTGGCAGCTGCGGCTGCCTGGTCTCTGAGCCAATGGGATCTCATGGACGATTATATCTCCGTGATGAAAACCGACACTCCCGATCGACCTTTCTATCGAGCCATCTTGTCAGTCCATCGAAACCAATATTCCAAAGCGTATACGCAGATCGCGCGGGCGAGAGATCTTTTGGACGGTGAATTGACATCACTATCCAACGAGTCCTACGGGAGAGCATACGATGTCGTTGTGCGCGTGCAGATGCTTTCCGAGCTGGAAGAGATCATTTCCTACAAGAAGTTCCAGGATCAACCGGCAAGGCAAGAAACCTTGCGGAAAACATGGATGAAGCGATTGAAGGGGTGTCAGCCGGATGTGGAAGTATGGCAACGCATTCTCCAAGTCCGGACATTGGTCTTGAGTCCCATCGAGGCTACCGACATGTGGATCAAGTTCGCCAACTTATGCCGAAAATCGGATCGTCTCGACCTGGCTTGCAAGACGCTGAACTCGTTATTAGGCACCTCGCCTCCTGGCAGCGAAACACAGGGACAAACACGCGCACCGCCTCACGTTGTGTACGCTTATTTCAAGTACACGTGGGCCAAAGGAGAACGAACAGATAGTTTGGACTGGCTGCGTGCGTTCACTGCACGATTGTCTGCAGACGTCGGACTCACAACCGTGAATGGGCAGGCCCGAATGATTTCAGCTGATCCAGCGTTGCTCAATTACACCAAGCTACTCGCCCGATGCCATGTGAAATTAGGCCAATGGCAAGTTGCTCTTCACGACGACTGGGTTGCGAACAATCCAGGCGAAATCCTGGGCAACTATCAGTTCGCTACCCAACTAGATCCCGATTGGTACAAAGGCTGGCACACCTGGGCGCTGGCCAACTTCGAAGTTATCAGCAATCTAGAGACGTCCCGGGATATCTTAGCGAGAAACGCCTTCTCCCGTTACATCGTACCAGCGGTCACCGCATTTTTCCGATCAATCGCCTTGTCTCGTGGAGATTTCTTGCAGGATACACTGCGTCTGCTTACCCTATGGTTCACCTACGGCTACGACACACACGTGCACTCTGCTGTTCGCGATGGCTTTTCGACGGTCAATATCGACGTATGGCTCGAAGTCATCCCTCAAATTATCGCTCGACTACATACACCCAGAATAAATATCAGAGATTTGATCAAGCACTTGCTGAGCGATGTAGGGAAAGCGCATCCGCAGGCTTTGATTTACCCGCTTACCGTTGCCAGCAAGTCTCAGCAAACCGCTCGAAAGGAAACTGCCGAAGATATCATGCTCCGAATGAAAGATCACAGCCGAAAAATTGTGGAACAGGCTTCCCTCGTCAGTACAGAGCTCATCCGAAGTGCCATTCTCTGGCACGAGCAGTGGCATGAAGGACTGGAGGAAGCTTCAAAGTTCTACTTTGGTGAGCATAACCCAGAGGGTATGTTTGCGGTTCTCGAGCCGCTGCACGATATGGTTCAGAAGGGCCCCGAAACCCTGCGAGAAACGGCTTTTGCGCAGACTTTTGGCCACGACCTTCAGGCCGCTCGCGAACATTGTCGCAGATACCGACAAACGAATGAGGTAGCGGAGCTCAATCAGGCATGGGACATCTATTATAGCGTATTCAAGCGATTGTCGAAGCAGCTCACTTCGCTGACGTCCATCGAATTGCAATACGTATCCCCACAACTGCTACGAGCACGCGATCTCGAGCTGGCAATCCCGGGAACTTACCAGAGCGGCAAGCCGATCGTCAGAATTGCTTACGTCTTACCCACATTCTCAATCATCGGTTCCAAGCAGCGGCCACGAAAGTTCAGTATGAAAGGTTCGGACGGCAAAGAGTACCAATATTGTCTCAAGGGCCACGAAGATTTGCGACAGGATGAAAGAGTCATGCAGCTCTTTGGTCTAGTCAACACATTGCTGTCGACAAATCCTGAAAGCTTCAAGCGGCACCTCAACATCCAACGATATTCCGTCATCCCGCTATCTCCCAATTCCGGCCTATTGGGATGGGTTCCGCACAGCGACACACTGCACGTGCTCATTCGTGATTACAGGGAAAACCGTAAGATTCTACTGAATATTGAACATCGGTTGATGCTGCAAATGGCACCGGACTACGATAGCCTTCCGCTCATGCACAAGGTGGAGGTGTTCGAGCACGCATTGGACAATACTACGGGACAGGATCTTTACCGTGTTCTGTGGTTAAAATCTCGCAATTCCGAGGCATGGCTGGACAGACGAACAACCTATACACGGTCACTTGCTACCAATAGCATGGTAGGCTATATTCTTGGTCTGGGAGATCGACATCCTTCGAATATCATGTTGGATCAGATCACCGGGAAGATTGTTCACATTGATTTCGTGAGTGTGGCCAGCGTATCCGTACTGGCTAGAACTAACATGACATACATTGAATACGCCCGTTCCTAGGGCGATTGCTTCGAGGTCGCGATGCACCGAGACAAGTTTCCGGAGCGAATACCATTCCGACTGACGCGGATGCTTACCAATGCAATGGAAGTAAGCGGTATCCACGGTAGTTACAAGAGAAGTTGCGAGATCGCAATGGAAGTGCTTCGCGACAACAACGAGTCGCTCATGGCAGTCTTGGAAGCATTCGTCTACGATCCTTTGATCGCTTGGCGTTTGGTACCTACCAATAATCCTGGCGGTACCAAGGAAGTAGAGAGTGAGCAATTTATGCTACTGTCATTTCGTATCTTCCTGCTGATCATTCTTCAACGCACAGCTGAAGCTAATCAAGAGGGTCGTGCGGCGTATGCTCCTCAACGAAAGAACAAGGCTGACGAAAATGAGATTCTGAATGGTAAGTCTTTCTGCTGTTGGCTTGAGAGATTCGCCACGACCGACGTTATTGCTTTGCTAGATACGGAGCGTCCAGAGACCAAAAATAGTCGAGCGTTGTTCGTTATTGATCGTGTAAAGAACAAGTTAACAGGTAAGCAAATACTGGATCAGGCGTTTCTGGATCCGAGCTGATGGAACATGTTATCAGGTCGGGATTTCAAACAAACTGTAGTCCTAACAGTCCAAGAACAAGTAGAATTGCTTATCATTCAGGCTACATCTTTGGAGAACTTGTGTCAATGCTTTATCGGGTGGTAGGTGTTTCATCAGTCCATTGCTTATAAATTGCTCAACTAATGCTGTTTAATCGGATGAAGGTGTGCATTTTGGTAGGAATTTTAGAGGAATAGCTGGAGGTTGCCAAGGCAGGCTCATGTCGAATCGTTGTAACTGGATGTCATATTTGTACTGTACTGTGAATAATATACACAGGCGGAATATCGCGCAATCTGACTTGCTCCCAAGGACTACACATTCGTTTACACGGGAGGCCCCAATAAGACCGGAGGTCTACGTGCGGTCTCGCTTTGCTGCGACGTGGGCGATTTCGCGTCGGCGTGCTCGATTACACTAGGACTGGATTCTCGACGAGGCATCCAAGATGGAATACCCAATGTTCCTTTCCTGGTGGGTGTCTCACCTGCGGAGTTTACGGATCCACTTCTTGACATGACCTCGCTGTGAGATTGGCCTCTCGAGGGTAATCTTGGCCACTTGAAATTGCCGGAACCGCCAGTATTGGTAGGCGATATAGCAGATGGTGATCGGTTTCCCGATGCTTGTCGAAACAAGCTCTTCATGGGTCGAGCCAAGTCGAGACTGCTCATGTTGCCCTTGTTGGCAGTTGGGCTTGGAACTTCTGGAACTTCCGCTTCGGATTGCTGCTGTCTTCGTTCTCTTTCCGTACTGGTCGCTGTGCCAAGCAATGAGTTATGCGATGTTTGACGGCGAAGGCCTGAGGGGGAAGGAGGGAAGTCGCCACCATATTGAGTCCTGCTTGGGACCGAGGTGCCGGGAGATATGGGTTCACTGTTGGTCATATTCGGGGCCATCCGCTGGGAAATCCGCCGATGCATTGGTGACTGTGTTCCCGAAGCTGAAGCGATACGACCCATCCCTAATCCGATATTGGCCGCGGATATATCACCACTGTATGAGAAAGTTGATCCGAGAAATTTCGGCTCGGGCGTTGTAACGATCTGAAGTTGTTGCGGAGTCGTCGGACCATTGTAGCCGAGTCCCAATCTTCCCATGCCGCCATTGTACGAACCAGCAACACTCGCTACGTCATCACTGAACAACGTCGCATAACTCGGTCGATATCGGAGAGAATGTGGATCAGGACCATTACCTCCTGTCTCTGGCGGGTTTGTATTTCCACCGACACGGCGACTCTTTCTACCTTCTGATCTGTCTCGAATGGCGTCTTCAAATTCTCTCGCCAACGTCGACGAGTATGCGTATTCGAGCGCCGTAAAGCCGTAGTTGTTCCGTACGCCGGATGGACACCCATAGTCCAATAGTACGCGTACACATTCAATCTGGTTCCAAGCCGAAGCGCTGCGCGTCACATGGTTTTACTCAGCATAAATCGTCCTTCCACCGTCATTGCCGAAGATCAGCTCACTAATGCAGAGGCGTGTTCCCCTGGAAGTCCGTCAAGAAGTAGGAAGCGCCCAATTCACAAAGCGTCTATGCAGGGATGTAGAATTTTAGCATAGGCAGACGTAGATGTGCTCTTTGGTACGATTCTTCTCACTTTGACGAGATCCACATTTCCACTTTGACATGCCATATGCAGAGCAGTCTTCCCACTTGCATTCTCCCAGTCAATCAGGTGCGGAACTATGTAAAGTGATCGTTTATCGTTTCAGTGTTGGCCTTCAGCTGAGAATGAGTCTATTGAGAGCTTACAGGCCTCCCAATACAGGACCGTCAAGCCAACTGCTGCTTTTTGCAAATCCACCGTTTTCTTGCTAGTAGTCGGCGAGAGAGGAGAGGGCAATGAAGCTAAAAGGTGAAGAATTGTGCCATGCTCCTGGTCCTATCCCCAGGAGAGCATTGTATCTCTATCAGCGGGATACGACGCCGTTGCAATACACAATGACTCACCCGACTCAATTCCTTGTCGTCATGTTTCGCAACTAGCAATAGCCACTCGAAAGTCTCTTCCGCACCGCTCAGAGCCGCCCAAGCAAGACTGGTAAGCCGTTGAGAGTCCGTATTCCGAAGCGGAGTTTTGCGTTGAAGTCGCTGCACTAGGGACAGGTTGTTTTCTGTGGAAGGCTTCTACGCAGAAATCAGGAAGCTGCAATCGTAGAGATGATATCGGTTTACTTGCCTTGAACTGCCAATCGAAGCCTGAAAGATGGGTCTCGGAGTGAAGTCATGGTCGTTGGGTAGCAAGATGAAACCGAAATGTCATGATCAAATGAAAGTGAGAAGGATATGGAAGAGTTGATGGGAAGAAGGGTGATATTAGTCTAAAAGGTGGAGGCCCCGCAATCGATGATCGAAACGAGAAGATGCCTGGAAGTGCTTCTTCTGTGCAGTCCTTCCTGTCGCTATGCTACGACACTACTATTAGATTGTTGTTCCGGTAATCAGTTCACAACGAGCTTTACAAACGCGCTCTCCTCAAGACAATGACGACAGGCTAATCGACTCGACCGAAATGAACGCCACACTGCAGACACACTCGTTGCGAAGTAAGTATCGTACGTCAGATCACCAACGTCACTCACGAGCTGATCTCCAGTATTCCGTGCAGAGTTCAAGAATATTCTTCAGTGTATAGCGAAATTTGGCGATGAGTTGCAAGTGCAAGCGACACACAATGAGGTGAGCCATACGGACAGCGCAGCACGAAACTTTTTTCGCTAAATTCGACTCGGTGGTTACAGCTAACGCTGTCCGCGGTGAACAGTTCAAAGTCGGCTTTCTGTTTATTCATACTAGATGCTGGAACGTTCTTCCATCGATACGAGTTGACTGGATCGGCAGCTGAAGGCGGAGGAGGGATAAAGTGCAAATTGCTAGTAAAGGTCAGCCTTCTTCTTCGCTTATACCCATGACGGACTTTCCTTAACGCATTCACCTTCTTTGCGACTTGTAGTCTGTCCTCTCTGTTCTAGGAAGAGGCACACAGTCACAGAATGTCGACGCATTGCAGCTTCAGATCGTCGATGCGGATGGCGTAGCTCCTACACGAAAGAAGAAGGTGCAATTGAGACGCAAAGATGCAGGTAGAGGCAGAGCGGATAGCGAAGAGTACGAAGAGGATGAGCTGGATGAAGGCCGGTCTTCGTTACAAGCGAAATTGATTCTAGTTCTACATTGCAAGCATGGTATGTCTTGTTATAGCATTTCTGGGTATCAATCGTACTTACATTGCCTCCTTTTAGGTGTTCTCAAAAAGCATTCTCTCAATCTCTCACCATGCGAATGCCTCATAGCGGAAGTCGACCCGAGTGCCAGTCCAAACAACTTTACTGTCCCAGCTCGAACTTTGAAAGACTGGATCGAGCACTTTTCTGTCTCGAGTGGCACTGCAACCATCACCACATCATCCGGTGGCGGGTCTGGAGGTTCTTTGATCAAGTACGAAAACGAGCTCGGGTGGTACTTTGCGCAGAATGAAATCAAGGTGAAGACGCTAGAAGCAAATCGACCACCAGCGATGCGACAGTATTTATCGACAGAGATCAAGATCGCGCCCGATGAATTCGACGAGTATCATGTGGACGATGGACCAGTGCAGTTGGCTTTTCCTTTACGTGAATTCAGGGTAAGTGTTGCATCCTGCTTGACCTGGTTTCTTGTTGGCTTATCTCGTGTTCACCGCGACGAGCCGATCTAGGCTTCTTTCCATTTGGCTGAACAATGGGGCATACCAATAGATGTCAAGTTCGGTAAAGCCTTGGATCCCCTAGTGGTGAATATCGACGTGGGAGGCGTTCGTGGTGAATTCATCATGGCTACGATTGAGAGTGACGCCTTTCCAGCGGATTCTCTCAACGGCAAACAGCCAGGAAAGGTGAAAGCCGAGCTCAAGGCCGGCAGTGTCAACCAACGGAAACAGCAAGCGAAACTCAAACCGACAGGTGATGCAGTCAACCAGACCAATGGAAACAGAAACGGGACTACAAGCAACAAGAGGAAACGTACATCGTTAGCCCTTGTAGAGGGACAACCTCCGGGTGCTATCCCAAGACAGCAACAAACCGATCAGCCAGACGCATCGGTCGATCCGGGGGCAGATCAGGAGGCAGAACATGCTGGACCTTCACATCATGACAGTCAACACATGAACTTGGAGCAAGAATTCGACTTCGATCCCGACTTTCAACCAAACGGTACACTACACCCAGCCGAAGGAGTCCTCCCGAATAACGATGCCGCTTCACGCTCGGTATCGAAGGGACGGTCCTTGTTCTTCTCGACGCAAGAAGACGATGATGATGCTGATAAGACGGCAGAGAGACAGGCTCTGATGCAGCAAAGTCAGGCAGAAGTTGATGCTTTAGATCCAGAGGCGTTGCGACAGATGATGGATGACGACCCGGATGTTACTATGGAGGCAGGCGAGGAAAGTTATCTAGGGCCCACGCAGCCGGGCATAGAGCATGAATCTAGACAGGGAAGTGGCAATCGAAGATCGGTAAGTGCACTTGTCTCTTGTCACGATATATCTGCGCTGACAGAATTCATCGAGACTTCTAGTATCACGCTCTCTTCGATGACTGATTCGGAAGGAGGCTCAGGACAAACAGGCAGTACATCGCCGGCTTCAATTCGGGATCTCACAGATACATTGGTCGCCATGAACATACGCTACCTTACACATGAACTGAATCGTCATTATTGTAATTTTGCTCAATGCTCTATAGAATGGGAAAAGGTCCGTCGGAACAAGTAAAATACATGACGATGATGTACAATGATAGAAAGCCCTTCGTGGTCTGACGACTGAACGAATTCGCTACTGCACTTTATTGATCTCCTTTCGGACGATGATCATGCTGTAATCTCCCTAAACCCCTTGGCGATACTGGACTGTCCATTATTCAGAATCTCCTCTGCGCTTTCTGGTATCGTCGATGAGAGAGGAGGTGCCGGCCGGGAGTTTGACACGGTCGGCCGACGTGTCGCGGTTTCTATTGAAGGCCGTCTTCTGGACATGTGGCCGGATGCTGCTGATTCTTGGTTTGGAGTAGGTATTGATGAGAAAGGCGGCGATGACGTCTGTGAGGGAGGTGGAGACGGAAGTGCCTGAGACGTTGTTGGATACGGACCCACGTACAGTGGCACAGGTGTTCGCGATTTTATGTCGCCTGTCAAATGCTTGTTCGTGTTTCCTGCCTGAACTGGATGATACGGTGGCGGCAGCTTGAAATGGGATTCGATAGCTGATGTGCTGGAAAGTGTGCCATTGCCGTTGATATCGACGTACTCGGGCCTCGGGGATGAATGAACGCCCTTTTCGTTGAAAAAGTCGGGGGTCGAGGCACCGCTTCGATCCTCGAGCAGACGTTGATCAGCCTTGTTGAATGGCAACATGCCATCCTTGAGGGCCTCCAATTTTCGCATCTGCTTTTCTCCCTTGTCGACATCCCGCTTTGCCCGGTTGTACATGAACAACCCTATTCCTGTAAGTCCGATCCCCAGAGCTTGTACATGATGTATAGTCTGATTGAACCAGACTATAGCGAGACAGATGACGGCAATACGCTTGATCAGAGAAGCGATCGAATATGTGACGGGTGAAGTAGAGGACAGAATGGCGAACGCAAGTAGATTTTGTGCAAAGTGAACGGTTCCGTTAAGGAAGAAGTAAAAGGCCACTGACGGCGCGATCTGTCCGGGTTTCAGCGGTTTAGCGGTATTGACTGCATTTTCCGGATGGAACCAAAGGGTCCAGATGGCTGGAAGATCCGAGTATATCCATAACGGGACCATGAACAGAAATGCCATTCCTGAAGAAAAGAATAGCAGGTTGATTTTATCGAGTTTTGGACGGGAGAGCGCCGTGGCAGTCGACAGTCCAGATTGGTCGTTGGAATGAGCCGATGACATGCGAGCCACTGCGGCAGATTCTCCCTCCCCTTTCGAAGGCATAATCTTCTTGAAGAAGATGTTTTGCGAGACGAAGACGATGGTGCTTCCGAAAGCGCAAATCAGACCGAGTGCGTTTGATATTGTCAATTCGGTGGACGATGCGAGCATAACTCCGAGTGTAAGTGGAAGCAGCGAGATGTAGGTCGCGAGCGTGTATGACACTCGAAATACCAAGGCATAAGTCATGACCGTGAAGAGTGGTGTGAGTGCCTACGATAGAGGCATCAATCAATGACCAGCTATAGACGTGAGCACTTTGATGGGCTTACCTTGATCGTATGCACAGTGCTGACTGGTATTCTGCTAATGGCCATGCTCGAGAATATATGTCCGATGACCTGGAACGCTGCCATCGGGCAGGTGTGTAGAAGGATTGCTCTCGTAGGCCTCTTTAATCTTGAGCCCGAAATGCCCGTACTGTCGATGCCGAGCGATATCGACCTCGAATGTGACGACAGCTTTGAAGATCTCCGTCCGCTCGAGGATGACCCAAAAATGCCCATCATCCGGGAGGCCATCCATTTCCATGCTGTTGCGATGCCTAGAAATTTTGACCCGTCTGTCAACAGCCAACAGTACCCAGCAACAAAGAAGAACTGGACGATTGTCAGGGTGACCGGATACCGAAAGTTGTTGAGAATGACTTTGCCCGTGTTCGATGAGAGCGCTGAAGTACCGTACCACAGTATACAGAGGAAGATGAACTTGATCGTTGACGGTGGTGGTGCGAGACTGCGAATCCAGGAACGATCTTCTGATAAACCTGATGATTGTGCCGAGTACTTGGACCCATATGACGGGAGCGCACTTCCCAGTGCTACTCCATCCATCATACCATGCCCTGGTATCGATTTGCGCCGTCTCGACGATTCGAGGCTCTCGGTTGCATTCAAAAAATGACCGTTCGCATTTTGAGGCTGCTGATGCCTACTCTGTGGACCCGTCACATTGCTTTTGGTTGGCAACATTCCGTTCATCGCGCTCGTTCGTAGTCCCTCCGTCGTGCTCGTTTGGCTGATTAGGTGGTTCGTGGTCGTCGGTTTGAGTCGGGTTTCATGCTAAACCCAAGGTGACTGATTGTGTTGTAAACGGCCAGCGCTTTTCCAATCCGGAGGCTTTAAAGTGGATCGGCTTGACGTTGACTCCCAAGAAGCGTACAATGATCACTTTTCACTTCCCGCTCTGTCATATTTACCCGGAAATCCCCATCATCCCCATCATATTACAACATTGACGAAACGTGGCCTGCGTCTGACAGCGAAGCGACAGAACAGGAAAGGAAAGGCACAAAAATAACAAATGACCGGCCGCCGAGTCGCCAAATCTGCAGTTGCCTGCAGTTACAGCCAGCAGCAGGCTGTGCAGCATGCGACGACTAACTTGCGGTTGCCACTCTTTCACCACTTTTGACTTGGCTACCTCTGCCGAATTTGTAACGACTTTATGGATGGAACGAAAGCAACGAAGAGATTCGAAGGTACCCTGAACAACCCCACGTTTGCTCGGTGCAGCAGACTGGCTAGCATGCGACGGCTACCCGAGATTGTAAACCATGGCGGGGTTTGACTTCAAAGGCGATGAAAATCTTTGTGTAAAAGTGAGTCGCCCTACATAAACGTCTGTCAGACACAAGTACGTCGGTAAGAGATCTATCCACATCTGACGGTGTATCTCTAGTGGGCTCTTATTGCATCATACGCGACTTACAAATTCATACCCAGCTACAAAATTGCGCATTGCGGGTCGCAAGACGCCAGCGATGACTACCAAGAAGACCCGGTTAAGACATTGGAGAGCAGTGAATATGTAACGTTTATTGGCTATCTGACATTTGATGTATGCCGCAACCTCTTTGAGGCACTCTTACTCCTTTTCCGGGCGCAAACACGGCCAACAGGTAAGTTACTTGCTTGGATCGTTCAATCCAAAACCCCCTGCGACTTTCGGTTTGTTGGGTTGGCGCGGCACAGAAGGAGTTGCACATAAACCGAGCTGCAAATGTTCCGGCGCACATCCAACTTTCTACTAGTATCGAGTCTCCCTGAGCCAGACTGGCAAGCGCGAAAAAAACGTCTCGACGCTGCCAATCAAACGCGGTTGCGTTTCGCACCTCCACCCCCTCGACCTCCAAACGTTTTTAACAGCCAGCGTCCAAAGGGTGTAGAAGCAAAAAAGAGAGTCCAGCCAGCTCCGGATCGAACGGCGACGGCTGTCGGTGACCATGCACTGGCGTCCAAAGTCTACCGAGCTCTTCAGCAAAAAAAAAGATCATGCTTGCCATGCCCAGGTGTCAGATGCGGACAAAAGGTCCAAAACCCAACAAATCGAACCCAAAAAGCTATCCCTCGAACCTGGATTGAACAGGTGACCGCGGCAGGTTCTAGTTAATCAACATTACAATGCCGCGCTCTTCCAACTGAGCTATCGAGGGGTGACGCTCAAAGTGTGACGTTTGCATATAGCGTCACGTATCAGAGCCCTTAATGAGGCGATGATGACTGTTCGATACCTGTCCAAGGCTAGGGGATTGCAATGCCGAGCCTCTTCCAACTGCCAACTGAGCTATGAGTAGTGAGGTATGAGGGGTCTTGGATGACGGCGTAGAAAATCAACTGAAGCCCAGTAGTATGCATGCCATCTACGCACGCGCGCTCTGCGATTGCGCTCCATCCGCGTGACCTGTTTAGTCTTCTTCAAGCCCATCGTTACGTTGGGCCAAAGGAGCTGTCAAAGGCGGAGTAGAGACTATAGGCATCGAGACTGGAAAACCCATGCTGCAGCAATCCCGACCTGGAGCCAGCGAACTGGGCAGCTTGCGTTATGCTTCTGGCAACGAACACTTCTCGGACCCTATGGTTGCACGACGGCGTCGTATGATAAAGTGTATGTAACCTGTGTGTTTTCGAAAGTGCGTGAGGGGCAAGCATGGGTAGAATCGAGAAGCAGTGAACAACATACCGCCATTTTCCCCCTAATTGACAGTGTAGGCTTTCAGCACCTCTCTCGGTAGGTCTTTTGTGTGGTAACTGTTCAACTTTACATTGTGGTCTACGCTACGGTAAATAATACGTCTCGCCATCCTCGCATCCTTCAGAATTTACGGCTCATACCAGTTCATTTTCAATGCCAGTGCATTTTCCATCTGAATCGAAACGACTAGCGCGCTACCGGGAAAACTTGTTTGCTAATATATTGGTAAAATTCTCTTGCATGATATGGTACAACGTCGTTTGATGTCAACGTCCAACGAATGAAATGCTTCTATAGCAGCCTAAGATCGGTACCACGACACACTTCTTCGGTTACGCCTAGACGATAAACAAACATCAGCGTTGGCTTGCTATCTCATCGCGAGGCTCTTGACATACCTCATCTTCCTCTGCAACTGCAACATGCTGTATAGTAAGGCTTCAGCCGTAGGAGGACAACCAGGTACGTAAACATCGACTGAGGGTAAACAAAGGAGGTGACATCAGTACGTGACATGGTGCACGACAGTAGAGCAAACATACCGGGTACAATTCGGTCGCATCCTCGGACGACAGAGTACGAGTAACTAGGAAAAAAGATATGAGCAACCTTTTTTGGAAATTCGTGCGGGCTGCCTATACTTACTGGTAGTAACCGCCACCGTTGGCACAAGAACCCATAGAAATAACCCATCGGGGGTCAGGCATCTAAGAAACAATGGAATCAATGACAGTCCGCCCACCCCATACCCAAGCAACATACCTGGTCGTACACCTTTCGCAATGCAGGTGCCATCTTGTTGGTCAATGTACCGGCGACAATCATGATATCCGATTGACGCGGAGATGCTCGGAAGACTACACCAAGTCGATCCTGATCATATCGCGCAGCAGCCATGTGCATCATTTCTACGGCACAACATGCCAAACCGACTGCGATGGGGAAGGAGACCAGAGAATGAGCGATTCATGAAATTGGTGTAAACAGGCAAGGTACTCACAAGTCATCGGCCACATTGATCCTTGTCGTGCCCAATTAACGGCCTTGTCAAACTGAGTCAGAACCCATTCTGTGCAGAAGAGCAGACCATATCAGTACTCATCTCCCATTGCGCCGGTCCTGCGGTCACTGCCACCCCTGTACGATCTAAACAGTCAGCCGCAGCTTGCCGCGAAGCTTCGAGGCACCTCCATTCCTGTTTGCCTTCACTCTGCGCGCTACCCACATCGACACTAGACACCAAAACTCACCAGCACCGTTCTGCGGAGTCTCCAAGCTCAACTGATTCGATCCCTGCATAGCCATCGCCGTCAGCGGTGTGGTTGTGGAGGGGCTGGCGTCGGAAGGTTGAAGGCTGGCGGTCGGAGTGTGCGGCTTTGCGACTGCGGTTGTAGTATGAACATTGCGGCAGCCTATCGGGGTAGAAGCAAATATTAGCCGGGAGCGCGCATTGAGCAAGATTGCAAAACATACTGAATGAAGCAATGGCAGTCCTGCGAGCGATGCCAGCGGATCGTGCTAGTCGATAGGAGCAAGAATGTATCAGTGTCTTTTTTGCTACAACGATGCCGCTGTACAACAAACAGTGGCGAGTAAACGAAAGGAAAGGCTCGAAGCTGAACTCACCCGATCGGAATCCGGGAAGAACGAGAGAAGCCATATCGACGAGCGGTATTGAGGAAGTCGAGATTGGACGTGCGGTGTGTGGACAACCGGGAACGATGCAGCCGGAGGATGCCTTGTAAGGATATGAAGATGCCTCTTCAACGACAATCGTGAGCGATCTGAGAGTCTCGCCTCGTTTTCGAGATCACCACGCCCAGCATTATCTCAGCCAATCCGCGCGAGATGATTTTGTCGGCGGCCGGTTCCAATTTAGCTTGGTCTCGAGGACGTACTGAACTGAATACCGTACGTTACCCTCTGCTTGGAACTTAGCGGGTGGATTGGACACTCCGACTATGTCTTGGTGAGTTCATGCGGAGAACTACGCGAGGCAGATGCCCTAATTCGTGCGTTATTGACACTATCCTACGATCAGGTCTAGAGACATACAACTACTAGTGTTTCCGGGCGCTGGAATATGCTTTAAGACGTGAAAACATGCTGAATACAACGTGTGTGAAAAGCTGGTCGTGTTGCGATGAAATACAAACGATGCAGAACGACCGCAGCCCAAGAGTTTTGGTTGTGACGGATATATGGCTGGCGTCCTCGCCGTTATTTGTTGTCGAGCTTGACTTGTTACAGCCGTTGTCGTACGGTGCTACGCGGCCCTCTGGCCTCCCCGTTCGTAAGGACTGGTCAGCCACGATAAGAGCTCCTTGCTGCCTGTCGAGTTGTTATCAATTGCGTCGGATTGCAATTGCATACTTGGCGCAGACCAGTCCGGTCGATGCAAGTAATTGTCGAAAAAATCTTGCACCATTTTCTTCGAGGCGAGAAGCGATGACAGAAGTGGTGGTTTGTAAACAAGGAGATGCGCACCATGCACATGGAGTAGGTCGAGGTGATGATATGAAACATCAGTTTGAAATGCAACACAAAGCTCTCGCGGGTGCTTTACTTACCTCGCATACATCGCCTGCAGGATGGTCAAAATGCTGGAGCACCCCGGTCGCAATCCGCAATACTTCGACATTTCTTCTCGATATTGATTTCGCTTCGTATCGAAGGCTGTCCAGGTAAAGAACTGGTATGGCAAATAATAACATCATCGTAAAATCGCCCATCTGACGGAAGGTAAATTTACCGATGTTAGTGGAACCGTCGCAGATCTCGAAGAACACCCACAGACTCACGAATGGCAAATACGGTATCCGAGCCATATACACTTGAAAGGCCAAGATCTGGGTGCATCGTGGTGGATTGTTTAGACTACAAAGCAAGAGAAACGATCGACGAATGGAAATACTTACGGTACTTTCAGCAGACGACACACACTCTGCTGCTATTCTGACTGCTTCCGGGTTGGCTGTAAAGGGTTGTTTTGTAACGTCTTGCCACACTAGATATGACAGCAAAGGGAGTGTCGCTAGCATCCGAATATTGTGATATAGTAAACACAGACGGAACTTAAACAACGCCATTTCCCCCTCGGGCGTGTCGAGAGCGAGAAGACTTCCGGGCGAGTCGGGATCTGGCGCCTGGAAATCGAGCATCTCTCTGGGAACGGATCGTCGCAATGTTTCGAGCTCCTCAAAGACCTCGTTGACCTTATCAATGGCGGATATTCTCGAAGCATCGCGATCGTGATTGAAATAGATGGCTTGCACGCTGTCGACAAAGTCCACTAGATCGACCACCGTGCGTAGTGCGTTGATCTTGCCCTGTCACAAGACGAGAAAATTTTGAATCAGCCTTCTGCGCCAACGAAGCGCACCTTTCACGCACGTCTTTGTCGCTTAGTGGTAGAACAGTGTCAATCTCGCCCTGGATGTTGAGACAACTTGGCCGACCTTGCCAGAGACTGATCGTTTTCTCCAAGACATAGGTCGTCCAAAATACTACCCGTAGTCCTTGGTCTTCAGACTGATGGACCCGGCAAGTAGAATCCCGGTGTAAGCCTAAACTGAGCACCAGTCGAGAAGCATGGCCGATGGCCAAATACTGTTCTATACGCGTGCAACCTGGTGAATCAGTAGAACATACATCGAGAGGACGAGAGCTCGTGCTTACCAGCAACTTGACCGTAATTTCCTAAATATATTGTATAGAGTATCCATAGTCTGATGGCATCCACACCGCCACTGTCTCGGGAGTCCAAGAGGATCTTGTGCGCGCGGTCCGCCAAGTTCGTGGATCAGGCGCGGGCAATGTCTTTCGGACAGTGTGCATCTCCGTCGCCGCCTTCAATCTGAGCGCCCAGTGCTAGTACCATTAGATTACGCGCTTGGTGCAGACTTTTTGCCGTCTGGTTGAGTTGGGGTCCTTGATCCGGTCGGTAGTCGACACCGCCCGCATATGCGACTGATATTGATCCGCGAACCTCGTCAATATCCATAACAGGGTACATTGTGTGAATAGTCACGACGTATGCCCTAAAAAAACGATGGGCCAATTGCGATGGTAGAAAGAGCGGATCAATGGGAATCGCCGTTTCATCTACCGCTGGTTTAGTACCGAAGCTTGATGAAAAGTCGAGGTCAGAGGAAAATCAGGATTACAGTTAATTTGCCGCATACGTACATCAGCTTGTCACAACCCCATCGCCAGACTGTGAAGTTTGACCTTGCATCGTCGGTATTCGACTGCGCGTTACGATTATCCTTGTTACCACCCTCGGGTGCCATGGTCATCAAGTCAGGGTCGATTTGTGGCTCGACCTGTCCGCGTGCTTTCAAAACTTGTATCAGTCTGTCCTGCAATGACAAAAAGGACGTCGGACCTGTACAAACGAGATTGTGTTGGATTAGCTCAGGTAACGACGCACCCGGTGCGATCATGAACGGATACCTACCCCACCAAAGCACCCCATTCACACCCGCCCCACGCTGAACGGTGGTAATACCTGCATTCCCTAAGGCGTCCGCTTCTGCACCAAAAATCGTGTCTGGTCTTCGCTGCGATCTCAGCCACGCCTGCCGCGTATTATCACGGTCTCCCGCATGTCTCTGGGTGGATGTGGAGTATGCTGAGCTATTATGATCGACTGGTTGTTGTCTAGGGGAATGCGAACCGAGGACAGCTGAAAGGACACGTGAAAACCCAGGTCAACATATTTCGAATTTGTAAAATTATTATGGATGCTTACTGTCGTATCCGCCGATATGGGCAGCCTGGAAGGTGAACCGGCTCCGTGTAAGGCCCTGAGCGTAGCATGACTCTATATCCAACGCAACTCACTGTTCTTGTCTCTTCGGGCCCGCCATACAAGGCATACTCTGCGCTGTAGTCGAGTGACGTCACTCCAGGCACGCCCGATTGGCCTGATCCGGAGCGAGGAGTCGAAAATGTCGTCGTAGCAGATATGAGTCCCGCAGATATAGCTTGAACACTCGAGGGTGTATCCTTGGTTTTGCTTGAGGACGCCTGAGTTGTGTCCGAGATTCTTGGTAGAGTATACGCATCTGATATATCTTTGTACGTAGTGAAAAGGGGTTGTCCGCTTTGGGACATCGCTAAGCCTGCCGCGTCGATAGGAGGCTGTGTTGCGTGGTTTGCTGCACTACTAGCGACGTAAGGAAATCGTGTATCCGAGATCTCGAACGTCCTAGCTTCTTTAAGTCCACCTCGAGCGACATCCTGATAGAATGCTGAGGGGACAAGATTCGGGTCCAATACGGGTAATTGGGTACGAGCACTCGGGGATACTCCATGGGCTTGAGTCATCGGGACCCTATCGTCTGAACTTGACGAGTGTCTGCGACGTTTGGAATGCATGGCGCCGGGGATGCCGCTACATGACAGGATTGGGCCTGCAACGTTGTCCGCGGCAATATCACTAACGAAGGAAAAGAAGAAGGTGTCAGAAACGTAAGTACGCTGTAATGTAGAAACGAACCTCGATTGCTGTCGGATTGCCCAGTTGCCGATGTCTGTTGTCATGGGTCTTCCTCTGGTGTTTTTCGGGATAACACTCTGGCCGTTTCTAGCACCTAAGTAATAAGAATGATGACCGATCAGACTTGACATAGAAGTCCACAGCAAATGTCACTCACTGTTTTCGGAAAGTGATAATAATTTTTTCCTCGTGGTTTTGCTATATATGCACGCCGAATTATGCAAATCGCAAGATGTGCAGGGTTCGCCACCGTCACACTGAACAGAAGGAGCAACCTGTTAGCGAATGCAATATCGTTTAAAGGACGGTTACCGGAGAACGAACTTGCCTTTACTTTTCTGTAGGGGGTTTCGCAGACGCAAGCGACATGTCAACCGGTAGAATGCGTCAGTTCTTCCTCATTCTGTCAAGCTTTTGAAGACAGCGCCGCACCTAATTTTGCATATCTGTTAGAAGCAAGCGCAGGAATAACTGATGAGCTTCGCATCATGGGTTACGCAGAACAGCGAGACAGCTAACGAAACGAGTTACTCACATCACAAGCTTTTGCAGTTCTGAGAGCGCGAAACGACCTTGATCTAGCAGCTTCTGTCGCAGAGGTCAGTCCTGGTTCGTGCGAGTTCAACGGTGGTCCTTCTGAGGAGGACCGGCTCATACCGCCGCCGCGGCGCTGGTGATCGTTGTTCTGTTCATCCTGTCTATACTGTTGGGCACTTGTGGCGTCGTCGGCCGAATCCAGGGAAGGACGTTTACTGTCCAGTACTCGACTGCCACCCTGAATATGCCAGGATTGTTGGGCTGGTGGCGATATCGTTCGACGTCGCATCATTGCTCGCACTGGCCACACCAGGTATGGATTCGAACGCGAGATCGCAAAGTCGAATTCTCGGCCATGCAATGGTTTTCGTTACGCCCGATTCTTCACCCAAATGTCCGGAGAGAAAGCGGAGGCGAACGATTAGGAAGATTATTACTGAATTACTGAGCTAGATGACGCAGATCACCTCGAGCTTTGAGTCTTTAATGTCGAGAGAACTCAGAGAACATTGGTTAATGTTGGCGTTGGAGCAGTATCACTTGACTGTTACTCTAATGGGAATGGATTCTGCATGATGGCGACTGTCCGCTGTCATCGCTCCATTGCTGGTACAGCTATTATACAGCGAAATTTGCACCCAATGAAATTTCGGCGGAAGGTCCGGCGCGTCGGAAGTGTGGAACAGCTATAAATTACAGATTTCTGGACAAGAGGGAAAGGGGAAAGGAAATGAAGATCAAGGGACTCTCAAGGGGACAGGGTATCAATCATTATTACCTATGCGGCATGGCTTGAAGCTGCACTGAACTGGACGAGGACACAAGAAGTACAAGAAATGAGAAAACTGGGCTTTAAATGGCCCAGTGCTCAGTGTGAGCAGCTACTCAGACTCGATTGTTTCCGTAGTGATCGTGGTTGTGTCGCATGAAAGACCAAAAGTTTATGACTGATACATGATTGTGTTCCAAGAGCACAGTGTCACTGCGTCATATAAATGCTCTCTCGTCCGCGATTCGCCAGCCACGTTAGCCATACGTAAGAGCTTTCTTGTTCTCCAAAATACCGAGATACCCAGTGACCAGTAACCCGATACCACGGAAGGCATGCTCCCGGCTCTCGGGCTTTCGGGGCTCGCCAACGCCAGCCTGTTCGGAAATCGGGAACGTTTTCGGAACCTGATAAGATAAGCGGGTCTGAAAGGCGGAGAGAAAAAGGCCGAAAAGGGCGACGGCGTGCATGTTTTGGGTATAATAAGCTGTCAGCTGTCATGATGTCATGATGTCATGTCGAATGTGGAAGGATGAAAGTTACTCTCGCAGCCCCGGTCGATTTTCAGGCAGCACATCCTGTGGCTTACCTGTATGCCCTTGCCCTCGCTCACACCCTGTTGACGCCAGCCCTCCTAGACCATAAGTGCCGCCAACCAGTTCGTCGTCCACCAAATGTTCAGGAGCGAGCGACTTCTAGCGTTCGAACGGACAGTAATTCAGACCCATCATGTATGCAAACGTCAGTTATCGCCACGACTGTGACATGCGACCTTGATTATGACTATAAAGCTCTCTACAGTCGCACATGCATGAACACCTATATCTTGAAGTACAAACCGAAGAATCGTCTAATCCTCCGCATAAGACATTTCTAAGCACCTCTGGGGATATGCATGCCGGACCTGCCTCGCACAGCCCCTCGTCCCGCGTATCCTATCCTTATGTGCCGCAAAGCATCGCGAAGCATCGGTACTCCTTGGGCAGGCGAGTTGTCGAGATCGGCAGCGGCGGTATCTCTCGGATCGATTTCGTTCTCCTGGACAGCAGGGACCGCATTCTTGAAGTATTCTTGAGAGTCCTGGATATCAGGCACAACTGATGTTTCAAACTGCTGGTCACTCCGAGTTGTAGGCGGTGAATCGCTTCCTCCGGAAGCAGGTGAGGTACTGAGTGCATCCGTATCCTTGACTTGTATATCGGTAGGGAGGTCTTGAGTTGAGAGGCTTCCCGTCACCGGTGAACTGTAATCCTGTAGGTCGACTACGAGAGCACCACTCTGCCATCCACCTGCTGCGACATCAAACACAAATCGACGTGACCTGTACGCTGGCTTGAAATCGCCGTTGGTAACTCTTTGCACCCTCTCGGCATTGCGCTGGGCAGTTGTGGCGGCTGAGCTTCTGCGCCCGAGCGATTCGTCTCCTTTGCCAAAGCTTATCAACATCGGCTTGTTGAGATCTCCAACACCGCGTGAACCCATCTCTCCGCCACCGAGTTGCCCTGCTGTATTCTCACCCCAAGCAAATACGGCTCCGGCGTGGTCGCAGGCTACGGAGTGATAGTCACCCATAACGACCTTTCGAACAGGCCAACCGCTCGGAGATCGAACTGTGGTGAATTCGGGATTGGGTTTCGACAATTCGGCGAATTTCACGCTGGATGCCTTGGTGACAGAGTATGAGGTGACGCTATTGAACGCTGCTGATACGTGCCGGATATCTGGTCCGGAGAGTTGCGGCAGCTGAAAAGGGCGATGTCATTGCGTTAGCGATCTTCCATGCGAGTCGTGATACACGCTCAACTTACGTATCGCCACGATTTCGAGTATGGCGCATCACTCTCTTTCAACTCAATGACCCAGAGTTCGCCGTTCGCTCTTAACGCTGCGCAGAATCCGTCGCCAGCTCCCACTGCAACCACGCATAGCGGGTCTTCCACTGTCGGATGGTTTGAATCCAGAATGCGGTCCGACCATTGTTGCTCGTCAGACCCGAAGACATCGGTGTCCGATAACGATGGTATGGGAGGGAGCTCGAAAGGGACTTCTGGTCCAACAGTCCCACGCTTGACTGGAATGATGGACGATTCCGAGTAAGGCTGGAAACTGTCTTCATCGTTGCCAGGAAGCGGTCCATCTAATTCAGTCTCGGGTGTCAAGGTGGAATCGTAGGTGGCGAGGAATGGCCACCACGCATGTATCTTTCCATTGTCGCTCAAGCAAATGCTCCAATTCCACCCTGCTTCGACCTGCAGAACCCTCCATGGCGAGTCGGGTGGATTTCTCGGCTGTATGCCTATATGACGATAAGCCTATCGAAGACCCTCGGATTAGCACTTCTGGACAGCTCGCAAAGAAGAAATTGATTATACCCTTCCGTAGCATCTCATCTCCCACACTTGACCCTCCTCGTCTAGCAGCACCATATGGCGACGACCAATGCTAAGTTTCGTCTCTTCAGCAACCTTTCATAAAGAGTTTTACGATAGACTCACCTGACTTGCTTGACTCCAAACGGCAAACCCAGCCTGGTCGGAGTAACAACTCTCTTGGACGCTGAAGCGAAGTCAAATTGTCCGCCAAAAAAGGAGGCGTCCATTTGACCCCACACCCACACACTTCCATCGGAATCTCGAGCCACGAAACTGAATCCACCGCTTTTCAATTGCACCAGTCCAGGGTACCGACTGGAATCACCGGACAATTGCGTTCCCACGCGACTGCTTGTTGACTTGAATACGGAGGTGATTTCCACGGGATACGGGACACCCGGAGGCGTGCGGAAAGTCTGGAGATGCACGCTTCTTTGCGGAATCCCCGAGCGATGATTCTCTGTCGAGCCCCAAACATACACCCTCTGTCAAAGACAAGAAAGGGTGAGTATTGGTCTTTTCGGATTGTCCTGATCAGAACGTACGAACCGGGTTTCTTAAACCTTTCCAGAGGCTGCGTGCAAATCCAAACAACGGCCGTTCAACATCAAACAGAAGATCAAAATCTAACCCAAAGTCAAGCCGGATCTTGCGACGCCAGAAAGCCTGGTCTTTCGTCAGCACGTTCAAGCGCTTTGAAACACCCCCAAGATTGTCGATGGAGAGAGAGTCGAGATATGGTAGAATGCCGTCTATCAACACGTCGTCCGGCAGGTCTGCGAAGAATTCCATGGTATTGGGCATTCGCGTGAGTAGGATTGCTTGGCTGGATCAACAATTGACGTGGCTGTTGATGTTGGTCTTTACGTTGTATGGTACAGATGTGTCTAGGATATGCTGTCTGAACCTTCAGAGTACATGGCTTATGTTGAATATGCTACTGTCGAGGTCATGATAGAGCTTATAATACCTGTCGTCAGTCGTCAGCTCTGTCGTGTCGTCCTAGCAGTGTGGCCGGCGAGGTCCGAAATGTCTCGAATTTCGATATGATGAATATGATGACATCCCTTGTTGTACTTTGAATAGATCAGAAGTCAAAGCCAGACATTACAGATGTTATTGATAGGCCCAGCAGCAGTCCAGTCCACAAGCACGAGCGACCGCAAGTCGTCTCAAATATCTCCTCGCTTCGAGGGGCTCAGGTGCTCCTTCATGGTAGCCAGTACATGTACTTGAACAGATACATGCATCCACATAGCCATGCGATACAAACAGCGGACTTTCTTGCCAAGCTAGTGCTTCGGATCTGAATCTGCCTTGGAGAAGAAGGATGCCATGGCAGTCCACAAGCTCAGCGCTCCTAGTTGCATGCCCTCGTCCGTCATACGATCCGCCATGCGAGCAAGAGCCATTGCCTCCGACTACGAAAGGATGTCAACAGCAGGGTCAGCATGCTTCGTCAACATGATATTGTTCTTCCATAGACTCACCGTATCTCTTCGTCCTACGATGGCACTGGGAGGAGGCACTTCGTCTTGTAGCGCCCATGCCCACGATATATCGGTGTCCATAATGTACGCCGCCTCATCAAAAGGTTTTGCATCATCGTGACCGTCGCGTTTCTCGGCCAGATGCTTTGTCCATTTGACGATTTCCTTTTGTCCATTCTGTTCTGCTTTCTTCAGATGTGCAAGTCTCCGTTTTTCTATCCGTTTCGCTACCGACTTGTACTTTTCGTCCCACAGAGCCTGTAGAGGAATGCAACGTAAATAATGGCAAGTGGGCATAATGCATGGCAGACTCACTTGTCCCGTGAGGTACCGCAAGGCCTAATTGCACGTAAAGTAAGCATTGATCGAGAAATCGCTCAACTCTTGCTCACCGGCGCCTCCTTCACTACACCTATCTCCTCTAATGGCAGATGCAAGAAAGGAAGGGATTCTGCGTCTTCCAATGGTCTGCATTCTCCGTTCAAAGACACCCTTTCTCGGATGAACTCAAATGGTTCCTGTATGAAGAAAGCAAGAGATAAACAATTCGATCAAATGCTCCAGCGGTGTGTCAAACAATTCACCTGGTATATCTTGGAGTTGCCTGCATAACCGTCAGGAATGTTACTAGGAACCTTGATCTCGTCCGAAGGGAAGTTTGGATCCAAGATGTCATCATTCGGCCCAGCGTCGGGAAGATTCTCTTGAATAGGGGATGCTGCGAAACCTCCTTCCACATCCGTATCTTCTCGAGATTCGGGGTATCCTGCATCCGATGCTGGCGTACTAGCCGGGCGAGAGTCCGCTTTTGCGCCTTTCATCCTGCGTGAGGTCGACAAGAAGGAGAAAGTCTTCGAGAAGCTGGGTTTAGATCTGGGCACCTTGTCATTCGGGAAGTCGTTTTTGATAGGTGCAGATGAACCGATGGGTATTGGTTCCGCAAGGATCAAAGGCGCGACCGCGGGCGGATCCATAGAATCGAGCGAATGAGACAGTGACGGAGGAATACTACCGGACGGTGGGTTTCCAGCAGACAGCTCGCTCATTACCAAGCTGCTTTTCCTGGCTGCATCGATCCCCTGCTTTTGTGAGCTGGACATCGAGTTCTGACTGCTTTTATGTTCCCGCGTAGCATATCTGCAGAAGTTTGCGATCGCACGGTAACAGCTGAGAGACGAAAGTAATATTGTCAGAAATTTCTTGCGCGCGACAGACTGTCCAAACCGGATAGGGGAGGTGAACTGACTGTCTTGCAGGTTCCGACATTGAGATCATCGGTAAAACGTGGCAGGTATGATCGTACACCTGCAGGTGTACTTGGGTCGGGGCATATTTACCTTCAATATCTCTAAGTAACGGCATCATCTCTTTGACACTTTCCTTCAGGGGATACTGGTCAGGGTGAGCTGCCTTGTGTGCGCTGAAAAGAGCATCAATCTCAGCTATCAGCCATCGAAGGGTTGAATGTTCAGAGTACTGCTCACACATAGAGAATTTCGTCTCGCAGAACTTCGGCGTCGCTGGCGATAACGAGCAGGGGAGGAAGCCCTCCAAGGTAGCCCATCACGGGACTCACGAGCGGTTCTGAGATGAACAGGTATACATCAAATCACGATCATGAGGAAGGAAACATGTAACTTACGGGATAACTGGTCGTTCGTGGCATACAACTGAATTTGACTGCGGATGGTGACTGGTTTACCAGCTATGTCCAACTGGATCAAATGCTTTTGTTCGGCGGGGTCTGCGGTCGAGTGATTTTCACCTAGCCCTGTAGGTCCCGGATGATGGCTCGCACGTTCTTCAGATGTCGGATGTAGGGTCGATTTGTATTTACCGTCCTTGATCGGTTCGATTTTTGTGTCTCCACGAGCTGTTGTTTCTTCGTTCGTGCTGGCTCCTGTGGCGACAGCTGTGGCAGTATCATCGTTGTAAGATGTTCCTGCCAAATTCTTTTCCGACATGGCTGGCTTTTGGTGTCCGGTGAATCGGTTGACCGTGTCTTTGACCTTGCTACGTAAAGTACGCTGGACCGTTTCTGTCAACTCGGGAGCTGGGGGAGGCCACAATGTTGACGGTTTCTGATTGGCACGATTGATTAGTGATACTGAAACATGCATCACAGATGATACTAACATGGATGAAACCGTAAGGCGGAATTATGTCTGTCGCCGTGTTTTGCATCACCGAAGGGAAAGAGTGGGTTAAATCCGACCACTGAGGTGCATCTCGTTAGTATGCAGTTCTTTCTACTTGTGCCTACGCGTACTTACTGGACTGATAAGAACAGCTCCTGCAGGTGCAGGTAGTCCCGTATCTCGTATAATCTGTAACAAGGCCAAAACGAGATTTCCGCCTGCAGAATCACCTGCGAGTATCAGGTTCTTGGGATCCACTGGCCTATGTTTGGCGTTTGGAGGTGGTCGAATCAAATATAGATATGCTGCGAGACAATCTTGGATTGCACATGGGTAGGGAAATTGCGGCGCTTTCTACATTGCAGCTTAACGATTAGCTCTGAGCGTTTGTCCATGATACTTCGTTGCACATACTCTATAGTTGACGGCTTTTGCGATCAGACAGTAATATTAGCTCGCTAAGCATAATCATCAAATGTGAATACATTCAGACTTACCGAAACAACGACCTCGCATCTTCCGAGCATATCTCCAGATGGTATATCTGCGTTATCCAGCAAGAGAGTTTAGAAGGCGGATCGCGAAAGCCTTGTATACCACCCAAAAGCGTACCTATGCGTGTTCACTATATGCAAATTATGATCGTCAGCACAAGTTTGCTGCCCCGAAAGAACTGATCTGAGATCGTACCTGATCCCCAGTAATGCGCTCCGCCTGTACGAAGACCGAGATTCAATCCTGATTCCGAAGTCTTCCCCACCACGTATGACTCACCAGGAAGATACATCATACACCGCAGATGGTCCATTTCCGGGGTAACTATGTCGCATCTCTCAGTTCTCACCCACGTAGAAGAGCTCTTTGGTTGAACGTACATTCTCCTTCAATGCCATCCTTCTCCTTGTCAGCGTTCTCCGCGTTCCCTGGCACGGATTCTTTCAGCTTGTCCTTTCCCTTGGACATCTTGCTCCCCTTCTCTCTAGCTTCCTCTTCTTTTCGGACCCTCTCTTCTTCCTTCTTCCAGTCCTTCTTGATCCCAATCCATTCGCCTTCCACGCCAGCCTGAAATCTGACGGTCCACCATTTCGTGCCGCCACACAGCTTGAAAGCACTCTCCGGACCGCCGAGCGCCTTGATTATATAGTCTGCTGCGTCGGAGCAACAAGGATTGATGGGGACCAAGACGCGATGTGTCAAGACCCATGGCGGGGAGGGTGTCCTAGTTAATCCAAACTTCTGTAGTTCCTCAACGGTATGCCTAGAGGTCCGAATCAGCGGTTGCCTTGCCTATTTCTGCAAAAAGACGTACTTGGTAGAAGTTTCCAGGAAGAATTTGATCAACACGAACGCTAGGGAATATAATGTGGTCAGATATAACGGCAGGACACGGCAAGGTTGTAAAATACCAACCTTCATCGTACATGAAATCACCGCGAGCTTTCGTATCCTTGGTAACCTTTTTCCTCATGAGGTAGTGCTTGATAGCGGTCTCCAACAAGACAGGTCCCGCCTGAGACACGACTGCAGGAGTCAGCATGATAGGTCGGACGCGTGATGGTGAAGCGCTAGACTGAAATTGGAGATGCGTTCACGTCGAACAAGGTTCCGGAGAGCGATTTGGGTGGACAATCCGTTGTAGCCGATAATACACTTAGCAAATTACCAGAGTGACGTCCTGTGGGATATATGGGATGATCAGAACGATGGCGTTTCAAGTCCTGTGAGTCCTGGACAGCCTTGATCGTGCTGCTTCCAGGTTAGTATATTGTATGTGTCAAGGCGAGCTTGAATAACGAGGTGGGTCGTGCAGTCTATTGGATATCCAGCATCGTCGAGGTCACCGACAGCTTCACCGAATCACCGACGAATTAGGTATTGTAAGCTGTACTGGTCATCAGCTGTACTGGATAGTAGGCTTGGACGACGAGAGGCCTTACGCCCTTACGTCATCAAGGCGTCAACAAGGCGGCCGGATATCGTTGCAGCGGACATGCCATCTGATCCCCGTCAAACAATCGGAATTGCTGCCTCTTCCGCGAGCAGCCTGAGCTCGGGCAGGCAAGATGCGATGATAATACATACCCCTTCACTATCGTCCTCTTGGGACTATGCAGTCGAGTTTCGCGTATCGGATCTCACGCTGCGCACCAGGGGGTCGACCGAAACGCAGAGTCGGCGCTTCTAAACTGCACGAAACTTGGTCCTTTTGTCGATACTGTGAGACTGCGAGCGGTTTCTAAAAAGAACGTCACAAGGGTTCAGACAACTGCTCACATTCGGGGAAACGTCCGAAACGGACGTTTTTGAAACAGCATGGATCCCTACCAGGCCTTGACTATTGCTTTGTCTCAACCTGCAGATTCACCATCACAAGCAGCAGCGTTGCAGGCAGCGACACAGGTATTCGAAGCGCATCCTCAGCAGATTGAGCATATCTGTCTGCCACTTCTCGATGCCGTCAAGGGAAATCCGGATTCGACACTCAAGAGATGGGTTCTGCAGATAATCGCATATGCGGTGGGAAGAAGTCATTTGTTGTATGAGACGAAACTTTCCAGTAAGTAGTGATATTGGGTTGGTCATGTTCCATAGCCTATAATACATGAAACAGTTGAGAGGAAGACACATTTCTAAAACGTCCGACTGTCCTGCAGTCGCCGAAAAAGTCCTGCCCGCCCTTAGTGTCATTGTACTAGACATGTCCGCGCCTATCGTGGCAAAACTCGCGACTCAGGTCGCAGCATGCATCTATCCCTTGATTTATCGTTCAGTGTGAGTCTGTCCTTCGGGCATTTGCTGAACAACGCATCTTTGCTGTACGCCGTGAGCTGAAATCAACTTTGATTCCCATCGCAGCGCTACGGCCACGATTGCTGCAGAGACACATGCAATGATCCAGCACATATGGACAACAATGACTCAGGTCAAAACAATGATCATCGCGTATGCTCTCGCCATATCGATCGATCCAACTTCTTTAGGACAACCGCGAGAGATCAACCCAGGGCTTCGTGTACAAAGCTGGAAGTTTGTGCAAAAAGTCATCTGTATAGGCACTCGAGGAAACAACTTCGAGCCAAGAGTAAGTGATCGTGGAATTGAGCGGAGAAGTTTCACTTACACCGGTCGTGCCTCCGTTGTTCCCGGAAATTAGGACCGATCCGATATCGGGCTGGAATTGTGTCCAGTTGATCACCCAGTTATTCGCCATGGCGACTTGGAGATCGAGGCACAGCAGATGGCGGAGCAACTTGCCGAAACACTGAAAAGAACAGCGTTGGTGTCATAATATCGTTGGACGCCTGGCTCACTTGCGCTGACCGTTACACATATTGTTTGCCAATCAGCGATCCTACTATCCTTTACGCTCTGCTCAACATTCTTCCGCCTCTTCTGCGGCTTCGGCCCAACCTTGCCAACTCGTTGATTCAAGCTCTATACGCATGGTCACCCGACAGCATGCTTGCTAGCAGAATACCTGCTAGCCAGATCCGATCTGTAGAGAAAACACTTAAGATCGTTCTGGTTCATCTCAGAAGGTAAGTCGCTCTTCCATGCACAGTCCTGACGGTGCGTCTGATCGCGGTCTATCTATAGAGTACCGACCTTTGCCACATTTGCCGCGCAGTTGCAGGACGCTCAACAGAAACAGAGCGAAAGGGTGATTGTGGCTTTAAGAGAAGAGAAGGCAGCTCGGCATGCCAGCTTTCTGCAGAGAGCGCAGGAGCTGGCGCAGATGGCTGCAAAGCGTGCTATCGAACCCAGCGAGGCGGATATGGGTGGGAGTCCTCAAGCGAAGAGAGCACGAGTCCGATCGCCTTCGGTTTCTTCAGCAGTCCCAACAAACGATGTCCATTTTCAGGGTTCTGGAAATGTTTCCGCTCCGAGGAGGGCACCGTTCGGAATCCTTGGCGAAGGTATCGGCGAGCATTTCGATTCCACTAGCCTTGGTTTCGAACTTGCTACCGATTTGCTAATTGCCAGTCTGCACGCTATCGATGCAGAGACTCTCATGAGCGTGATTCATGTAAGTCGGTTCCGGACTGCTCGTGTTTGATGATTCCCAAGCTGACAAACGCGCTTTGCGATTTCAGGATGCTCGCCGTAACATTTCTTCACAAACGTCTCCAGTGATGATGGCTCTAAGAACAGCACTGGGCAACGAGAGCTCGGGCAATTTCAGTGGCTTGGCAAATCTGCCAAATGATGCAATGCCCTCGCGCTTGAGGGAGGACGAACCAGACGATATGCTTCTCGATCCGAATGATATTGACTCTGCCATTCCATCCGGCGTTGAGCTTGCCAAGGTTCAGCAGGAATACGATATCAAGGACGAGGACATGCCAATCGAAGATCCGCTTAACCTGCTCGGTGATGAGGAAGAGGCCGATTTGATTCTGGAAGTCTCTCCAGACGTTGCGGAAGAAGAGGGCGACTTGGTGGAAGACGAAGTCATGCCATTCCACTTTGCCAATTTCACGCTGCCAAAACCGGCGGCTCTATCTGAAGCGACAAGGCAAAAACTGGTGCTCGGCGCTATTGAGCGCATTTATACTGGAGGACAATACGTAGGCGAAAAGTACGCTTCGGATTCTAACAGTTTCATCGGCGCGGATGATCAGGAATCGAGTTTACCGGCGGGCTCTGCCGTCTCCACGAAAGATGTCTATGTGTTACTCCTTGCTCGCCTGAGTAGCAGAGGGTTGCAGCCCACAAGTCCGTCGACCACAACCGACCCTGAAAATTATGACAGGGACGAGAAAATTAGGCAGTCGATTTGTGACTTTGTTCTAGAGGACTTCGTCAATCGGTAAGCAATTTTGTATGAATTTGATTCCTTGCGGCACTGATTAAACTTGTTGCTTCACTGTGGACAGAGTAAAACTAGCCTCGGTGTGGTTGAACGAGGAGTGGTACAACGCGAACCTGACAGAAGCTAACGCCAGTCGGCCAGTAAGTGTTGGCAAGGTTCGCCTTTGTTCAGCAGCTAGTCTAAAGGCTGGAATTTTGTGTTTAGTCCCCCTATGATACCTGGCTTTCAAAAGTGCTTTCCGCCATTACGAGTAATATTGGCAATGAAAGCGGTAATCTTGTAGAGTTCCTTTTGGATTTGCCCGAGTTGACACCTGGCGTGTTGAGTAATATCCGCCGCTTGGCGGAGAATGTCGACACGTGAGTTTTCACATTCGTCAATGACAGGTGCCCGTTGGACTCACCTCATCTCTGATGGCATCTAGCGCCATTGCTGGGGTCACTACGCTGCGCGAAATCATTAATTTGCGACCTCCTGCCCGCGATGCAGCTCTGCAGATTCTACTTGATTTGACAACACATCCAGGTAAGTATCTTGTCTATTTCTCGTGTCGCTTAGTTCGCGTATCGAATCTTGCCTTTGCGGTAGAGCGCAAAATTCGAGTTTTCGCCATCAACACTGTCAAACGCTGGGTACCATCCTCGTCGACAATAAGCCCAATCGTCAGCAATTATGCCCTTCAAATGGTTCGGCGATTAGGTCAAGCCCCATCTGCAGGAACACAAGTGCCTAAGGCGGAAGATGAGGAAGTCGAGGAAGGCGAAGAAGAAGAAGAGCCTGTCGAGTCAACCTATATTCCCGCAACACTAGAGTTGCCTCTTTCGGATGGCGTCATTCAACAGCATGTGGAGCTGTTGTTGGCGTTGAGTGTGAGAAACGCGGATCTTCTGGAGACGTAGGTGCCCCCATTGTCCCGAAGTTCAAGCATCATGTTGATATTTACGTTGCCATCTTAGAATTTTCTCCGTTTATCAGCGGCTAGATGAGACAATACAAGATTCTCTGAACACTATCCTTACGCCACTAATTCGATCTATGGGACCAAATCACGCCAAACTGCTTGGCATCCTGCGACACTTCCCCGCTGGCGCAGAAAAACTCGCTTTGAGAATCATGACAATCTTGACTCCCGACAGTAATGCATCACCGGGCTTGGTGGCAACCGTCAAGGGACTCTTAACTGAAAGGCAACTGGATCCTCGATTTCTCATACCTATTGCTGGAGCCATGGATAAGGTAAGCGCAAGCTGCTCAAGTAACATTTGTTCGCTCGTTGAAACCAAATACTTGGTCATGTAGGCGGAATTATACCGGTACTTGCCGAGTATGGTTTCTATCCTATGCGGCAAAGCTCCCGAACGAGATTTGATCAAACAGGTGTTCCGGAAGATCGTATTTGTTCCCGATCGACGACTTTTGTCAACCAATGAAGTTCGTCAAAACATGCAGGATCAGCTGTTGGCAGCGGATCTGCTGGTGCTGTTGCATCAAGAACAAGCTGCAATCGGACTCCAATCGGCGATTGAAGGTAGGTGCCTCTAAACAGTCAGAGAATAATACAGAATCTTCCGACTGACCGCATCTGTTTCTCTAGCAATCGACATATGCTTTAGTATAACCGATCTCTTCCCCTCCGAGGTGTTTGCTGTGGTCATGCAGCGTATTATTGATAGTACGACACTACCGATGTTATTCATGCGAACGGTAAGCTCTCCTTCTTTCCCCGTCTCAAAATGTCGCTGAACAGATGATTCCTGCCCGGTATAGGTACTGCGCGCGGTAACAACATATAGGTCTTTGGTCGGTTACGTTTCAACCACACTCCTGTCACGACTCATCACGAAAAAAGTCTGGACAAATCCTCAGCTTTGGATTGGGTTTATGCGATGCGCAAAAACTATCGCGCCGGCTAGTTTTTCAGCCCTGATGCAGCTTCCTCGCGAACAGCTGAAAGAAATACTCGATAAACAACCAGAAATGAAACCCGGGCTATGGCAATATGTACTGGCTAAGAACGGACCCGTAAAGGCACAAACATACGCGGATGTAAGTCCGACGCATTTTCTCGCTTGGTCCTTCACCGCTAACCTTTCAGTTTGCCTTTCAGCTTTTAGAAGTCACACCTCAATCGAATGCAGGCCCACCTATTTCCGAGACGAACGCGCCTCAGGCCATACCGTCATTTTCGTAGTGCGCATTGTATATCCGCTATATATAGCAGCATAGGGCTTGGCTATGTCGCATCACCCAATGATGCATTCCCATTCCGAGGATCTTGTCCAATGGAGTGATCGCTTGCGCACGATTCCTGCTTTGCTTGGCGTCAATTCTACACTTCCTCGGCCAACGTCCGCCATAGAGAAATTGGAGGACCCAGTAGATTGGGAGCGTCTCTTTCGAATGAAAGACACAATCATGTTGAGCAAAAGGACTGGCTTCGCGATGCAATCGTAAACAAGAGGCTACTGACCTTGCTTTCCCTTAAAACATGTTTGCCACACTGCTGGAATGCGAGGTCGACGTTGACTCCAGTCTTCGCTGAAGCCTCTATCAAAGGGCACCGAAGTCTTTTTGCCAATTGTCGAGCTTCTATTAATGATACCTCCCGCTGCTCCGCTAGATCGCACTTGTTGGCCACAAGCACACATGGGATATTATTCTGTTGTTTCGCTTCGAGCACTCCTTCGAACATCGGTAATATTTGATCAATGCTTTCCCTGTCAGTGATATTGAAGACGAAGAGGAAGCCGTCCCCTGAACGATACCACTGGTCCCGTAAAGCGCTGAGTGACAAGGTAGGGTCAGTGTAATCGACTTATGACAAGCCTATGTAGGCACTCATCACCCGTATTCTTCTTGACCAGCGGTGTCCAAGATATTTAACCTCATCGGTTCGTTGTCCAAGAAAATATGTTTTCTGAAGCGCAAGGTCCGGAATTCGGACCGAGTCTCAGCTGATTGATGTTGCTAGGATGGGTATTGGCGACGCAAATTACCTACGTAAAGCAGTCCTCGATGGTCGGATCATACCTTCGCAATAAGTTGACAAGGCCACCATGCTCAGCGTTTCCATTATAAGTGCGCGAAAGAATTTATCGTACTCACTCTTCCAGAAAGGCATTGCGACAGTACCGCACAGTCATGGCACTCTTTCCAACACCTAATTAAGCATGCGCCAGGATCCGTACGTTTCAGCAGTGATGGTAAGAGGGAGTCGGATGGAGGACCATGAACGACTTTCATCAATGCAGTTATCACTCGCGAAGGAGCCTACCTCCACCGCCAACCACCACCAGCTGGATTTCTTTTCTGATTGACGGATTTAGCATGTGTCGAAACTACAGCTTATAATATGAGTGATTCTTCTTGACCACAGAGGCTGCAGGAGCGGAGCCATATCATTAGACTCACTTCGTTGGATCGATAGACTGCAGAGTTCAGTCGCTGTAGGTGTCCCTAACACAGTTTGATGTGCAAAGAACGAAAGTGGGAATGATCCCAATGATGACCCCTGAGAACTTAAGTAGCACCTTATTCCTTTGAGCAGCATACGAAGATCCGGCACTGGATAATAAGGTGCGTGATCAGGCTGCTCAAGGAAGTTCCAGAGAGCATAAGGGTGTGGTCACCTCGTGCGCTTTGAGAACGGCATCGTTGAATAGGATCTACCTGGAGGTAGTCCCTCGAAGGTATATGGTTAAGCGTCCCAGGCGGCTCCATCGAATCAAATGATGGGGAAAGGATCTGGTGATATATCCTTTGTGAAGCAACAATACAATAATATACCGAAGCTTCTCAATCGAGATTGCGTGAAGGGAGGCCTCATGCTACAAAGTCGACCACAACGGAACAACAAGTCAAAAGATGAAGGCATGGAATCTCCGAGAAACATCCTTACATCTTCGTTCCAGCCGTTGGAGAGACCTCAGAGGACTGTCATCTTCGACGTAAGGCACATTGGGTATCGAAGAACCACCACTATAGTTAGAGAGGGTCGCGAGCTGGGTCGCGTCTCTATGGACGTCTTCTTTCTGCAAGGAGGCGCTTTACTTTCTTCCGTGACATTCGGATATAGGATGATGGAACATCATTGTCAAGATCCGCAGAGAACAGCTGTAGGAACTCGAGGGTCTCTTCGACTCCGCCCTATCGACTCTTCTAGGAAGAATTTGGAGCGCGAAACGAAAGGTTGCCGGTTGTGATCTTCTCCTGTTGTCCAGCAGTTTATTTACATCTCTCAGCCACACCCCCCACATGTGTGAATCACACTTTCAATCACTTGAAAGGTCATTGAAAGGAAGCGCTTGGTGGAGCATCGTGGCACCGGGGCGGGAACAGCTTGGGAAACCAGCTGCATACTGCTGTAGCTAGATGCTATGAAACGAACAGGAAGAAGTAGACGGGAGGCACCTTGATTAGAGTCGTCAATTCTCGAGCTATTCTCGATCGCCTTGCAACTTGGGCAACTTGAGAGCTTGAGAGCTTGATTGAAGGTTACAAACGGTCATTGACACAGCTCTTCACGGTCGTAATTCCCGACGGCATAATGCTACTCAGCGGCCTGATATAGAACGAACGACTGCAGAGCATCTCGCCATATCAATACCGTCCGGTACGTTATGCTTCAAACGCGGCGGTAGCAGGACCAAGGATTGAACACCCAAAATGAATGCAAGTTGAATCCTCTTACACAAAATTCCTCCTCAATCTAATCTTCACCACTGCAATAGGTCGTCAAAGCTCACTCGGCTCTTTTGTCGGACCTGGAAGTCTTGAAGGTGTTCCAGGAGCAACAAGAAGACAATAAAAAGATTACAGAAGCCATTAGCGAACAGAAAACCCATCTTAAAGCCAAACAGGACAATGATCCAAAGGCGCTCTCGAAATACTCAAGGATGAAGGCAGATGTACTTCAGGAACAGAAAAATATGGCAGTGAGAGGTATCACTGAAGACATTCTATTTGTGACGGAACAGGTGAGTCGTGTTGATGCCTCACTTTCCCGAGGATCTAACACTTGCCTCTTGAACAGGTAACGAGTTACTTTGCTGGAGACGTCAGCCTGGTGAAGCGTCAAACGGTTGGTGGCGTCCGCAGCCTCATGCAAGGCTTGGTAGAATACAATCTGACGAAGGCAGAGGAGTTGCAGATTGTCAATCTAGCTCCTCGAAAGCTGATCGAACTATATTTGGTACGCAGCCTTTTTGTTACATTGGCAGGATTTAGCTAATGTTTGAGGTCTGAAATTACGCTATAGATTGTTGATGAGGTGGACACTCGACTGAGCGATGAACATCAAGAAGCTCTACTCCAACTGGTGGAACGATCACTCGAACACACTGACCCAGAGGAAGGAGACATGACCATATTAGAAGATCCGGAGGAATTGAACGCCGAGTATGATGCCATCAATGATGAAGAGCATGCGATGCATTGGGACGAGGGAGGCGGTGATCTAGGAGGGGAAGAGGCATTCTTCGCCGAGAGCAAATGGGGCGGAGGAGCCGGAATTGAGGATGAAGGCGATGGCGCTATTGACGAGTAGTCGGTGTGGAGGTTCATGTAGGAAGAGGGGAGTGATTGCATACTGCACGCGGCTTGTCAGACAATCTATACGCCATTCATGGGAGCAAGCTGCCGACTTTCCTTGGCCGCCGGAGGTCGTATCAACTCGTCGAGGCAGAAGATGTTCAGGACCGCGCGTGCTTGAGTTGGGTTACGACAGCGAATCTTAGCTGAGCAAACATCTACAGTGTTGGCACTCCCTCATATAGTGTCAAATAGCATGAGTGTCTTGTGTTACACAGCCTGAGTACTACACCAGTATAGAGGAGCAGCTGGTGCTGGAGTAGCCCAGACACAAAGAAAAGCGCACCATGGGACTATGGCTTCAAGGGAAAGCGCTGGACGAATATGACGTATTGGGCACCCTCCTATTCGATCGTAGGCAAAGGATCCATGAAGAGCAAATGATTGATGTTGCCTTGAGCAGTTAAGCGTTTCTCTTCGATATTCCGCAACTCGCATCAGGAATAAACGATCAGCCTACACATTTACCTCGAACGGCAATGTCTCGACACAGGTTCATAAAAAACATCAATCTCGATGGTGAGTTGCGAATGTTTATATGCTTAGCCCCTCGATCCGAACTTCAGCTCATTGTCTACATATTACAGACGAGATGGCTAGTGATTCAGGGGAGGAGGAAGGAATGTCAGAAGAGGATGCTGGTAAGAGATTTAAAACCCTTGCAGTATTTGTATGCTGTCCGGCTAATATTCTTCATGTCCGATAGCCTCCTTAAAGCTATCATTTAGTGTCGCCAAACCCCTTCTGGCGGATCTCCAGCCCCCAATTCCGGACGATAGCATCAGGGAATCGCTATGGCATTACTATTTCGACGTAGAGAAAGCAGTAAATTATCTCAGGAAAGAACGGCAGAAAGGTTAGTAGATGTCCTTCTTTTTATTGGATTGGGCGTGTCCGGGTGTTTCCTGTTGCGAGTCAAGGATAAGAGCAGAGGACGAGACTTTCAAAGAGGTACACTGGGTAACGTGATTAAGATAGGGAGGGATCGACTTCGCGGCAGCGGGGGTTTTACAAAGCTGTCAGTGGTCGGACATTCACAAAAGGTAAGACCGTTCATCTGAAACTTGCAAGCCATTGCTCATGGATTGCGCATTCAAGTATATACGATTTTCAATATCTGATACTGACTACATGATACCTTTCAGGTATACTTGCTCCTATGAAACCACCAGGCGAGAGGAATGCACCAATGCAAACTTCCAGCTCCACGCCTACACCTCCGCTGAGCGCGATTCAACGATTAGCGGCAACCCGCAAAGCTGCACAAGACCGCACATCAATGTCTACCAGTTCCGCATCGTCATCCATTCCGCCGATTATTGCGACGGGGACGGAGTCTCAGGGCAAGCCGCTATCGAAACTGGCACAGCTTGCTGCGCAGAGAAAAGCAGCGTCTACCGCAAAACAGACTGAGCCGCCCCAGAGAATCATGACCGATACTACACCTGCAGCCGGGCCGCCTACTGCAGCTCCTGCGACATCACCAGTAAAACCCGTCTCGAAATTAGCACAACGTATAGCGGCTGCCAAGGCCGCTAAAGCGTCAGCCCAAGCCGAAGCTGTGAAGACCTCCGCTTCATCACCATCGTCCTCCAGCGCGAGGCTCCAGTCTACGAGCAATGCGTTGAAGCGGGTGGCGGAGCCAAATTCGATGGAAGTTGACTCTGTGGATACGTCATCACCACTCTTTACGTTTCCTGCGCAATTGGAACGTAACTTACCAGACGGTCAAGCAACAAAGTCATTCAAGCTCGCCTTTTCAAGTGCCGGAACGGCACCGTCGAGTTTCTTCAACCTTCTGACGGCCACTTCGAGAAGCGGTGAACCTATACCTGGTGGTCTGGAGAAGGAAGCGAGAGAGAAAAAGAAGCAGCGGACAATACGAGGGAGTGATCCGTTTGAGGCACTGGATCCCGATGAAGTCGTCATGCAGGCTAGGGAAGGGACAAGATTATCTGGAGGCACTGGCGCTCGAAAGTGACGGACCGCTGGGTTCGGCTCGCATATCGAGCGGTGCACAGGCTCGCTCGAGAAGCACGCGGGATACTTTGCGCGGCAGGCTGAATTTGTGTACATAGCCCAGTTGTTGACGCATTGCATTTCATTCTTTTACATGGCTTTTTCTGCTCTTCGACCGTTATGGACGACCAACTTTCTCGTTCGGAAAACAGCTGTGAAAGCAAAATCGGACCCTGTACCGATCAAGGCTCCAACACCGCCAACGAAACCGAAATCAAAGCCGGGATCACTGAAAGCCAAAAGCGATGGATACCAGACACCTCCCAATAAAGTAGCCGGCGTGACGGATGATCTCTCGATGTTGGGATTGGACGACGAACAAGTTAAAATGGATAACAATCCGTTACCAGCCATGAGCATGAAGCAAGCGGAACTAATTGAAAAGATCAAGCAAGAGGAGGAGAACGAGGCAAAGAAGCGTGTCAGTCTAGTGGTAGTTGGTATGTACCTTTGTCTTCAGGCTCAAGCTTACTTACTGAATCAGGACGTTCGCATTCCAAGGCCACGTGGATGCTGGCAAGTCAACGCTGATGGGAAGAATGCTGTACGAACTGGGAGATCTCTCGGACAAAGAAAAGACGGCAAACGAACGAGGGAGTCAGAAAGTAGGAAAATCGAGTTTTGCGTTGGCTTGGGGATTAGACGCATTGGGTGATGAAAGAGACAGGTGAGCAACATCATATGCAGCACACTGACAGACTGTTGATCGCATGGCATTCCAGAGGAGTCACGATAGATATCGCTACCAGCCATTTTGACACCGCCAATCGATCCTTTACCTTGCTCGACGCCCCTGGACATCAAGACTTTATCCCCAACATGATTTCTGGAGCGTCTCAAGCTGATCTTGCGTTACTGGTTGTCGACGCAAGTCCGGGTGAATTCGAAGCAGGATTTGACAGAGGTGGTCAGACCAGAGAGCACGCGTTGCTTGTCAGAGCACTAGGAGTCAGACAACTCATCGTCGGTGTCAACAAGATGGATGTGGTGAGTTTGATCCTGATGAAGTTGGGTGGTCACGAATGTTAACGGGGAGAACGACCACTAGGTTGAATGGTCGCAAGACCGTTTCGAAGATATCCAGGATTCCATGAAGCCATTTTTGCAAGCTGCCGGGTTTGCCCCGGAGAAGACGGTGTTTGTGCCAGTGGCTGCGATGGCGGGCGTCAACCTAGCGCACGGAGACGAACTCAAGCTCAAGGCCTGGTACAATGGCCCAACTCTCGTGGATATCCTAGGTACGTATCTACCAGCTCTCATATACTGTAATGGCGGTGTTGACGTTTTGCGGCACGAGTAGATAAAGTAGATGTGCCACGTCGACCACTCGATGCGCCGCTCCGTTACCCTATCTCAAACGTATTCAAGGGGCAATCGGCAGTATCATCGGGTGTCGGTGTTTCTGGTAGGCTTTGTAGCGGCGTCGTGCAAGTGGGTGAACGATTGAGAATTCTACCCGGAGATGAAACAGCAGTCGTACGAAGTAAGTCTCCGTCGCTATGAACGTCAAGCGGGATACGCACTCTGACGTCTCATCGTTATATTTAGCAATCGAAAGAGAGGACGAAACCGTTCCGTACGCCTCGGCTGGACAAAACGTCAACTTGTATCTTGCGGGCATCGATCCTATCCACTTGAGCATTGGTGCAGTCTTGTGTCCTCTGAGCGATCCTGTGCCGCTTGCCACCAAATTCAGGGCACAGATTCTCGTATTCGATATCGCCTTTCCGCTAATCGCCGGTGTGCCGGTAAGTCCCCGCCTTTCCAACCGATGTGTTGCTGGCTAATATCACCCATGTTCAGCTGGAACTCTTCCACCATTCCAACAATGTGCCCGCAACATTGAGCAAGCTTATCAGCGTCATCAGTAAAGGTGCCACTGCTAAGCCAAGTCCTCGGTAAGTGTTGTAACCTTGGCTCAGGAAAGAGCCGAGACGTGTGAGGTGCTGATGACTTTCTGCCAGTGTGTTACAAAAGGGTGTACATGCAGAAGTAGAGATCACTCTTCGTGCACCTACGCAGTCGAGTAGCACCCGGGCTCCCGTAATCCCTCTGGAACCGGCCCACATCAACAAAGAGATGGGCAGGATTCTATTACGTCGAGGCGGTGAGACTGTCGCTGCTGGTGAGTAATCCGACTTGTTGTATAAAGTAACGGCTAAGGTGCAAACTGTCTGATCCTGCCTTGAACTAATAGGTGTTGTCATCGCTATTGGCAGCTAAAGTTTACATTATATGAAGTGCATATGCGAGAGGCAGCCAAGTGATTCCTCCAAGTGGATTTTCTTTTACCTATATCCTTCTGTACTGTTGGATGATATGGTTACATATTGTAATCTCCGACGGCCACCAGCATATCATATACATCATAGGACCACGACTTTCGCTGTAGGGCAGTCGAAAATATTACTGTCGACATGTACATGGATGCCTGCCTCACGAGATCGAGATCTCTTCCGGAACATTAGCGGGTGTTGGATGTCGTTGTTAAGCAATACACATGTCTACCTCCGAGCCAAGAACCATCGTGTACTTTTCATGTGTCATCGTTTCATCGCGGTTCAGTCAAGAGGAGTCAAGTGATACAGCTAGTGATACCCATTACTTCTCGACTCTGCCTTAATACGTTCCAGCTGCCGTTCGAGTCGCATCTGTCGGCGTTGGAGAGACGCCGAAGAAATGTAAGCGTTCAGAGAGCTGTTCAGAGCTTCTTCCGGGGCCGTTTGTGATGTCTGGTCATGTTTTCCATATGTCATCATCGATGCGCGTGTGCGCTGGCCGACTCAGCGTAGAGCTCGCGGGCCGAGGAGAGGTCAATTACGTTAATCACATGTCTCACCGGCTCGGGGCTCGGGGCTCGAGGACAACAGTTGAGTAGCTAGTTGAGTATTGCAGAGTATTGCCAGGTACTGCCAGGCCAGCAGGGACAGCAGCTGTATTGTCCGAAAGAAAGACAGCTAGAAAGCCCGAAAGCTTGCCGCACTTACCGCTGGCCCACAACCAGTTGCTTCCGATGCGGAAGCAAACAGATTGCTTGTTGTTGTTGCAGTTTCTAGCTAGCGTTTCTAGCTGCTTGGCTGTGCCTGGGCTGTACATCGTGTGAGCTATCGTGCGGCTTGTGGCTCCTGTGTTTACGTGGTTGCATCGCCACTAGACTTACAGCGAGTGGGCTGTGTGTTTAGGTTATATAGGATATAGAGCGATCCCCACCCGAGGTCTTGGCTAATCCATACTTGCACACTCGCTTCCTCGCACTCCTTTCTTTATTCGTTCTTGCTTTCCCTGCCAACGGTCTTAAGCGGGTCACCTTATTATTCAAAGCTTGGCAACATCCACCTCTCTATCTTCTCATCCTCAAATCCACGCAAGATGATCGGAAAGCTTGCTCTTACCTCCCTCTTGCCTGCCTTGGCATTGGCCCAGTACACCGCTACCTATGACCCTAATAGTGAGTGTCATTGTTGATGTGGATTTGAAACGCTAGAGTTGACTCCAGTCTTTACTACTCAGACCTCCCAAAAACCACGGAAGACGGCCAGGCCGGTACCAAGTGAGTCAAAATTGTCTAATCATAATCAATGACATTGCGCTGAACATCCACCAAAAGCCAATGTGGAACAGGCAGCAGCCAGGACTCCATGTGCCAGAACGTTTACCTGAACTCTTTGGACGACTTCTGTCTATTGTAAGCCATAGCTCAAACGTTGCCCATGCTTACCTAGCTCACAATCAGAGACTCTTTTCAGCGCACCATCGTCGACCACCTCAGCATACGGTGATTCCTCGCTCGGAAACACTGAACGAGAAGTCGTCAGTTGGTGTCTCAAGTCAGGTTACGGAACTCGTTTGATTCCCGCAGGAGCTGTCACCGGAGCCCATTTCGTCAAGACCCCTACCTACATCCAGCTGTCAGGCACACTCGCCGTTCTCGGAGGCCCGAGTGCATTGAATATTCCTGCCAGTGAGCATTCGAGCGGCCAAGTGCATCTTGAATTTCCACTGAAAGATTCGCTTCGTACAGACGATGATGGAGGTGAACTTGACCCTCACGGAGCCGACGGTTTGGGCAATCCCATCGGTTAGTCCAATGTCCGCCTATAAGCGAGGATAAGATCTAATGTACGCTTCGAAATCAGGTGGTCTTGTGTTCTCCAGCGCTTTCGGAGGTGGCGTGAAGCAAATTCACGAATGGAACTCGTTTATTGGATCGGGTTACTTTTGTTTCAAGGCTTGTAACCAGGTCGAGGGTGCTGATCTTCAGTGTCAACACATCGTAAGTTTTGTTATCATCGGAAAGAAGGCTGGAAACTTATCGGTTCCTCGCGAATGCAGTACGATGTCCTCGGATGTGGATTCAACGTGAGTCCTAGCCTCGATGCTATTGGTCGATCAGCAAATGCTAAATTCAATCCGGAAACGCTACAGATGCCTGGCGATTACAGTGAGAGCTTTAGCTCATGTCAAGGTGACGCCGCCGAATACCCTGGTATTTACGGTTCATCAACCTTCCAGCAGGTGAGTTTGCCGCTTCTCTCTCACGCGCTCTCATTGCTAAACAATCATCATCTGGGCATTAGGGTCTACCTTCTACTCCGGCTCCTCACGCGCCCGCTGCTACTTCTCAATGCTCTTACATGGATAGCCTGCCTTACAACGGAGCTGCGGCGATCGTCACTGCCGCCGTTTCTCCCTCGGGCTCCGCGTCATCGCCTGCATCGTCTGGCATGTCAAGCACCAGTGCTGCATCTTCTGGTAGCTCTTCAGCAGCTTCTACCTCGGGATCGTCCTCTATGGCATCGTCCTCCATGGCATCGTCCTCTATGGTATCGTCCTCAATGATGGCGTCCTCCGCATCTTCCCGATCTTCGAGCTCGTCCGGTTCCTCGGTCGCCGCTGCCAGCAGCTCCCGCGCCACTTCCATGGTTTCTTCCACTCGAGCTGCAACTATCGTGCCTTCGATCACTCCCTCACCCACGCCGACTACGGGTACAGCAAGTGCTCAAAGTGCAGCTGCATCGCCGTCCAATGCCGCTAGTGGAGCGATTCAAAATTCTGTCGCTGGCTTGGGTCTCGCTCTCGCTGGTGTACTTGGCGCCGCTTTCAACATGCTGTAAGCGATGGTCAACCTAAATTATACCGGTTCAGACGGGTCTTTGAGCCTTCGCATTCGCATTCGCAGTCGCATGCGGACTTGCTTTCGCCTAGAAAATGTTGCCAACCTGCTTGTACTTTCACGGACAATTCTTGGGATTTTTCGTATATTTGTGTCTTATATAATATGTTCACACCAATGTGATTGCTCTCTCTGCATCAAGACTAATCCTTCTGTTTCTTGTCAACTCAACAGACTTGAGATATTCTCGCGTCCCAAGGCCTCAGCCATATCTTGAGCGGTCATGCCATCAGAGTCCTGGCAGTTACATGGCAGACGGTCAGTAAATGTGACTGGGATTGTATGTGTGCACCAACCTTGATTTTTTGATCTGCGCCGTTGTCTATCAGGTATTGCGCTATGTGAGCGTGGCCACGATCCGCTGCCAGATGTAGCGGCGTCAGACCCTACGAAGGGGAAAAACGTGAGCAATGTGACGTTTCGCGAATACTGTCTCCATAGCACCACTTACCAGTCCATCCTGCTTATTCATTGATTGCAGACAGCGTGATAGCTCTTGCTTCAGTCTTTCTAGGTCTCCGTCGGCTACTGCGTCGTGCAATGGGAGATGCTGCCTTTCGACATGAGGGAAAGGATGAAGATTCGCTATTTGCTTTGCGGCCAAGCATATCCGAGAATCTTCACTTACTCTGTGGGTGCTGGTAGATCAGAATCGTCATCGTTCCGCATGACACTGACTGCCATTCCCATTCCGGAGCGTTTTCTTTCACCAAACCCTTCTTCATCTTCGTCACTTGCCGCTGTCCAGCCAATCTGTTCCGCAATGGCTATGTAGCGTTCTTTTGCTGCAGCTTGGCCTGCTTCAAGGGAATCATTTGAGAGCTTGAGATACGTCTCCCCTTGCGACTGCCATGCAGAGTATTTGGCCTTTGCGGTTGGTAGCGAGAAGAAGCCAGGCTGAGGGATATCACTGTTACGTCAAGGCATGATAAAGTCACTCAATATGATATCCGGTGTTGGACATCACGATGGGGATAAACGAACGGTCGAAATCCTATGGTGGCCACCTTGTACAACCCATAGATCTCCAGCTTGGTGTCCGTCGGTAGATTCGCTGCAGCGGGAGTCGAGGTTAGCCAGGTTGAGGCGTCCCGGAAGTGGGAATCCAGCAAGGAAGGGTCCAGAGTATGATCTGCCATGTTGCTGGCTCTGACTCAATTTTGAAAGCAGTGAGTGTCGATAGGGTTGTCTTGAACTCTATAGTCCCTTCGTCGTCTACCCTAGGATCTAGGATCATGACAACAGCTTGAAAGGGCAGCGACGTCGGCGTTCAAGCGTTCGATCATTCTGCTGGTGCCGGCCGCCGTAAACACGTGGTATAGTGATTAGTGCATAAAAGCCTCGGTTGCTCGGTTGGAAATCGGGCAATAGTCCAACGAGCTGCTGACCGGATCTGAAGCTATTCTTGTCGTTCGTCGTCGTCGACCCAGCTCATTAGCAACTCCTCATGACCAATGCATGTCGAGCATGTAAATCAACTCAAGCATTGGAAGAGGTAAACATCGCACGGTTCAAGAAACACGTATTGACAGCCCTGTCTCTCGAAACTTGAAAGTGGTCATCGATCTACTGCCTCGACTGGTTCCAGTCCATGCCTTTACGACATCATTATCACCTCCAATCTGCCCAACCTGCATTCCCATCTGCCAAGAGCTCGGACCAGGTCCGTATCCTCCTCGCCATCTCCGCCTCCGCCATCTCCAAGGCTGCAGAACAGGAAGATCCTAGGCGAGTCGTCCACGGCGCTTGATCCTGCACCGATCAAAGAGAGGAAATGGTCAACCGCTAGCAGCAGGCCTCATTTGCACGGTGCTCATGCAACATCCGGAGATACAGCCGCGCTTCCGATATCGGAGCCTAGGCGCCATCGAACAAGAGAAAGACACAGCTCACCACGCTCACAGCGTGCTCCACAACCGAAAGCATCGACATCCTCTCGCAATGGAACAGAAACGGAGGAAATGTCTCCAGCTGGCGTCATGCGTCAACCTCGAGCCTGGTCAGGTTACAGTCAGGCAGAGGCGTCGATATCATCAGCGGGCGGAGTGATTGGCGAAGAAGATTACTCGAGTAGCGATACAGAGGTTGGCGACCAAGGGAGGCCTCGCGATACACCGTTTGCTGGAAAGGAGTCGGAAGGAGACGAGATGGACCCCGGCTTCGAGACATACCCCGGTAGCTTACATTTTCGGGAGAACGGATCCAACTCGTCAGATCAGGAGGTGTCCTCGTCCGCTCTCCAAAATGGAGACAATTTGCGTCATTCGACTTCTGGTTCGGTGTCCACCTTGATGGAGCAGGAAAGACATGGACACCATACTGTAAATAGAGGCCATATTCCAAGTGGATTCACCTTGAAGGAGCGATTCGGAGACGCAACTACCACCGGCGTAAAGCGGAACCGATCGTGAGTCCGACGGGTAAAGGCAATAATACACTGAAACCAACTACATTCGTTCCTCAGGCCGATGAGCCGTAAATCGACAAGTTCTGTAAGGGTACAGGCAACTTCTACATTATCCTCCGTATTCGACGCTTCGCATCAAGATGCGTCGAATCCATTCCCAAAATCATCCCGAGTTCCAAGGCGAGGAGGAGCGAAATCATTTCCAGCACTGCTACCAGCACGGATACAGCTTGGAAATCATCATGTCATGACTTTGACTCGAAAACAGGCTGAAGAAGGCTTGCTAATGGGGTCAGTCGTGTTGATCATCTGGAGATTACACTTTGAGATGGGTGCACGCAGAGAAGCACTAGGTAAGCAAGACAATGCGAGAGGTAGCTGGCATTCGAGCTGATCGATTTTTATTGCAGAACTGTCTATGCTAATGGTCTTGGTCTGGGTGTACCTCCGCACGCGTTCTACCTCGTTCCGTCTCCCGGAATCCCAGAAACAAGGGCTCTATGATCCTCTAGTGAACAACATTCATGTAGTCAACCTCGTGGACGTGACAAGCAATCAAGCTTCACATGATATCGGAGTCGTGCCTCATGTCGTTTCACGTTTCGTTGGCTCCGGTATCTCTGGTTCGAGGAATCGCAAGATACACGAGCAGACTACTACAGGAAGAATTAGTTTCGCACCGGCTCATCAGAATGTACGCAATGAAAATGCGAATAAATCGACATCACCAAGTAAATGCGAGCACTCTTCGCTCGGCGGTAGAGGACTTGTCTGGGCCACAGCGGATCGGAATTACCGGTAAGTATTCATCCCGTACATGTTCTCCAAGCACCGACTTGACTTGAATTCCGCTATAGTGAATGCATCGATGACGGCGCAGCCTTTGCGCTTCTCCTTGGACCTATACTTGCTTCGTCCATGTTCTACACCACGTGGCGCTCGTTGATAGCCAATCCTACGCAGGCAAGAACGGCTGAATGGAATATCGAACAACCCATGATCCTGGACTCGACTCCGCTGCCTTTGTCCGCTCAACTAGGCTCACTGAGATTGCCGTCAACTCTCAATGAACGACATCCAGCAGTGCTCGCTTTAACGGCATTGTGCTTGTCGCGCCAACATCTCGTACATCTTACTTGCCTGCTATCGCTTATTCTCATCGTTCACGCGGTATGCTCGCGGAGCACGGATATTGCACACCTCAAGCGTGACCCATCGAGTGCAGGGAAAGATGTAAATATGGGAGGCGCCAGGTGGATAAAACATAGTGAATGGAAGAGGAGCTGGGCAATCATCTCCTTCTCCTTTGCCGTCACTGCATTTTTCGTTGTCGTTAAGGCTATTGCCGACATGCTTCGCCTATCTGAGGGTTATGGTATGTGATCCGAAGAGCGTATTGAAGTACAAGTAGCTTGGCTGAATCTTCTTCATTTGTTGGGACAGATCTGACAAACGCCGATATCATTATCGCGACTCTGTTCTTCCAGTTTAGTCTTTACGTATGTATCAGGTTGGCCAGAAGAGGTTTCACTCTGGGAGAGCTTGGTGTGGTGTGCCATGCTGCTACGGGATTATTCATGGAAACCGTAAATTTGACGCGCACGAGAGTAAGCTGACGTCGGATCCCCCTGTTTGACACCCAAGCTGACACAGAAACGCATAGATTCAAGTATTCTCAACACCTTACATCAAGGCATACCGTCTGCCCACACCATTGCTAGTTTTCCAGCTGGCCCTTATTCCCGGTTCCCTGCTCACGGGCTTCTTGCTTTCTCCGCTACTCGTCCTTTCCCGCAAAATCGCCCAGAAGCCAGCACATCGCCTCCGACATCCTCATGAGAAGGAGCTGTACCGCAAGGCTTTAGCACTTGGATTCTACATGGGTGCTGCTGCTATCTGTGGCGGCCTCATTGGGTTTTGGGTCAAGTGGCTTCTAGGTTGGCGAGATCCATGGGTATGGGTTGCCTTCTGGCTTACCGAGGGGCGCCATTGGTGGTCCCGCCCGATCCTGCTCGCATACTGGGGTCTCTTAGCTGCGATTAGTGTTGGCGGCTGGACTAGACAGCTCAATAGGGCACGCAAAAGGCGGGCTTGGTCAGAAGCGACGAATACCAATGGTCACTCGAAGATCAGTATTCATAACAGTACTGCACAAGCGGCGATGGGGACGCGACAACATTCTCGTAAAGCAGGAGCTGTGATGGATCCCGGATTCGGGCAGGTGGCAACCCAGATGCTGGACGCTGCCAATCAAAAGCTCCCTGTTCTGAGCATCAATGCCCGGAGGAAGTTCTTCCACGCATTAGCTACCGTGATGTTTATTCCCGGTATCGCCATAGATGTGAGTATCATCGTGAGATCAAATCTTATTCTCGCTGACACAGTTGTTCTTCGTTAGCCGGCTTTCACACATCTTGCCTTTTCACTGGCATTTGCCGCCTTCAATTTCGCAGAATACATTCGATATTTCGCTCTGTATCCTTTTGGCGCAGCGGTTCATCTATTTCTGAACGAGTTTCTGGACGAGAGTAAGGACGGTGGAACTGCCATCTTGAGTCACTTCTACTTGTTGACCGGATGCGCAAGCGGTGTCTGGTTGGAAGGGTAGTTCGCCTCCATTCGATTCTGTAGTGACTAGTGACCAAAGAAACCTCCGTTTTCTGCATAGGCCCAAGACTATTTTGAGTATTTTTGGAGCGTTGGCATTAGGTATCGGTGACGCTTTAGTACGTACTCTGTCAGGGATTGGCGTTTGAACGTACGCCGTCAGCTCCCGCTGATACTCCGTGCTCTAGGCGTCAATCGTTGGGAAAAGAATAGGTCGCCTACGATGGTCCACGTCAAGCGGGAAGACGGTGGAAGGCACTGGAGCGTTTGTGGTATCGGTAGTCTTCACTGGGTCTGCGTTGATGCTAGGTGGTTTCATCGGCGAATTCTCTGTAAGTTTGTGAAGCGAAGATACTATGTCAATTTCGCATTCTCGGGTTGCAAATCTGATCAAATCGACGCCTTTTCTAGATCCCGGTTTTTATGCTTATGATTACACTAGTCGCTCTGATGGAGGCTCTATCCGAGCAAAACGACAATCTTACTTTACCCATTTGGGGTTGGTGTCTGGGAGTGATGTTGCATCTATAGAGCTGTCTGTGATTGACCCTCGCCTGTTTACCCTGCATCCTGCCTTTTTGTAGCATGTTATCGCATAGCATATATCTATTTAATCATGTAGACGTATCGGAATATTGTCGAGTCGCATTTGGAAACTGGCACCAGAGCCTTGGGAGGGACGTTGGACACCCGTATGCAACTCAAACTTCCTCAATCCTCAGCGGATTTTGTGAGGCGTAAGGACTAAGTATCTTGCTCAACAGCAATGAACAGCTTTCCTGCTTGAACAATGGAAGGGAGAAAGTCCCTTGATGTCCGCTCCGACCCTGCGTTTTACCGCGCTTTCGTGTGGTCCGAATGATCGAGTGACTGAGTTAGTCAACGAGCCTGTCGACAAAAGAAGGTCTCTTCGTCCCTGAGCTATTGCTCTTCACCATTGTATCCAACCACCAACAAGATGTCTGCCGAAGAACTGAACAACACTGGTGCTGAAGAGCCCATGTTTGCGGGTTTGAAGAAAAAGTCCAAGAAGGCAAAGGTCAATTTTGACGATGAAGTCATGAACCAGGACGCTCCCAGTACCGCCGCCGATGCCGCCACTGCCACAATCACCGAATCAGAGAAGAAAATTGATGACGGAGAGGAAGGAGGAGCTCCTGCTGATGCTCCTGCAGCAGACGACGGAGGAGACATGTTCGCCGACTTGAAGAAGAAGAGCAAGAAGAAGAAGAAGGAGATCCCCCTCGACCTTGTAAGCATCAGCACGGATTTTACGTCAGGTTAGTGGCTGACCGCATAAGCTTTGTTCCGGGCTACAGGAGGCATCCACTCCTGGAGATGCAACACCAACCGAAGATACCACTGCTGAAGCTGGTGAGATGGGTGATTTCGGAGACTTGAAGAAGAAGAAGAAGTCCAGCAAGAAGAAGGCAGCATTCGACATCGAAGCGTTCGAGAAGGAGGTCAGTGTCATTGTCTGCTCTTTATCACGGCGGCTTGCTAAACCTCTTCGTTTTATCAGATCGAGGGTGGAGGAAACGACGATGAAGGCGAAAATGGCGAAGCTGCTGATTTGGACCGTGAACTTGGCGATGATGTTTTCGGTGGTAACGACAACGTTGATGTCGATGATGAGACATCTAAACTTGGTCACGAAGCTTGGGTCGGAACCGACCGAGACTACACATACCCTGAAGTAGGTATCTTGAACTTGATGGGATAATTTGGAGCTTGTTCTGATTCCATGTTGCTTTTTCCGCGCCAGCTTCTCACCCGATTTTATGCACTGCTACACTCGCACAACCCTGAACTTGCCGGCGACAAGAAGAAGTTCACTTTGGTTCCTCCTCAAGTGAACCGAGAAGGTACAAAAAAGACGGTGTTTGCCAATATTGCCGATATCTGTCGACGTATGCGACGACAACCCAAGCACTTGATGGAATTCTTGTTCGCCGAACTGGGAACGAGTGGTAGTGTAGATGGAGCTCAGCGTCTGATGATCAAGGGTAGGTACACTCAGAAGAACATGGAGAACGTTTTGAAGAAGTACATCGGTAAGTCAAGTATTTTGAAAAATTTCCGGCACTGTGCAGCTGCTGACGGGATTCTCTGCTAGTGGAATACGTAATGTGCAAGACATGTAAATCTTCCGACACTATCCTCGAAAAGGAAAACCGTCTCTACTTTATCATTTGTGAAGCCTGTGGTTCAAGTAAGCTTTTCCTGCCTCCGCTGCTTAATATAAGCTCCTTTGCTCAATTCCGATGGTTTATAGAACGATCCGTCTCTGCGATCAAGACCGGTTTCCAGGCCCAGATCGGAAGGAGAAAGGCTCAAGCAACATAGGCACCTCGAGAGTAGACCACGCCTGCGTTGTATACTTCTTACTACGCGTGTTAACATTGTATCTATGCTGATTATGTGTTAATGGACAAGAGACTCCTCAGCCATACATCTGTGCGTCTAGCGCGGACTATCCTAGACCCAAGTCATTCCATTTTCTGTCAGAAACCCCCCACTTCCTCATAATGATCTAATCCATTTTGGGTAGATTCGTAGACGGCTCCGGGGTCAGCTCGCCAACCTCTGATGCATGCTTTCCGACGGGCAGAATCGAATCTGGGGAAAATGCAGGTGGATGGAAAACTTCCGACTTGTCGGTGGTCTGTGGGGTCGCAGCGGGAGCGTCCGTTGTGCCAGAGGGCTCTTTTGCAGTCATTCCGACATCATCGATTTGACCCGTTTGCATTTCTGTTTCTAATTCCGCATCGACCGCTTGTGGATCAATGTCCATCTGATCCCCAGCGTTGCCGATTGTCGAAGTTGGAACAATGGCTCCTGTGCCCACAACTCTCGGCGTGTCCTCTGGCCCCGCCGGCATCTCCGGTTGGGAGCTAGATGCTGCTGCACTAGCATCGCGTGAAGCTCCAGTTGCCGGCGAGTTGGATGTTGTCACTCGTCTCGATCGCTTTGATATGGTCCCCGTAGGAGACTGAGTTGCTTTTCCTTTCCGTTTGCCGTTGATCAAATTCTGCAATTCATTGTGATTTTGGCGATGCCTTCGTCCACCAGTGCCTTCATCCTCTGAATCTGACAACTCGGTGTCGTGTTGTACTCTTGCATCTCTCTCGCGTGCTGCTCGGATGATCTGGTGTAAGGAGCTTTGGGGGCAATGAGACTTGATGCTTTGCAAACTTACATTGTATTCGGACGTCGGGATCCTCCATGTCTTCATCTTCCTTCTCATCCTCGTCATCGTGTGGCATTTTGGGCACATCTGAGAACCCGGATACCCATAGAATCAGCGTCAACATTATCCCTCCCTTGAAGCGTATTACTCACGCTGCATCTGTACACTCGGTGCTGCATCGAGGTCCCGCAAGTTCTCGTACACCGCTCTCTTGATTTTAGCAAGATATTCTGGCGTGTTCATATCCTCCATGTTGCAAGATCTGACATCGAGCTCGTAGTCCGGTCCGTAGTGCTCGTAGTACTCATTGATAGGTATTTCTAAAGGTTGAACGCAAGATCAGCAACTGTATTTTTTTCAGCGTTACATCAAAGTCTGACTTTTGCCGAGCTTGACACCTGCAGCCAATCCCGTTTCGTAAGCCCAGGCTCTCGAGGTCGCTCTCACTGTGTAACCGCCGCCGCCTAAGAGTAGCAGAGGAAGATTGAAACCCTTCACAAACTCAACGCAATCCGCATGACCTGAACAGGCAGGACGCATCAGCAGGGGTGTCAGGGGTCAAGAGTTCCGAATCTTACCCTGCAAGGACAAGTTGAAACATCCAAGCTTGTCTCCAGCCAGAGAATCCGCTCCACATTGCAAGACGATAGCTGTCGGTCGATACCATTCTACAGCCCGGTTGACCACCTAAAAAATACGCTTTCACATGAAAACTGGCGCAACGCAGAGAGATCCCAGCGTAGGGAAGCTTACTGATTCGAAAATGTCTTTATAGCTCGCGTCGGTAATACCGTCTCGCAAGGGGACATTGACCGCATATCTAAAGTAATCCAGGTCAGAGCCACGCCTTGAGACCACAGGACAGCCTATACTTACTTTTTGCCCTTTCCAATCCCGATATCACGCAACTCTCCCGTACCAGGGAAGAATTCGCCTATATCAAGACACCTTTAAGCACTCGACTATATATGTAAATGGAGAACACTACTTACCGTATTTGTGTAAGCTGACAGTCATGACACGATCGGTTGTGTAAAATGCTTCTTCTACACCGTCGCCGTGATGCACGTCGATGTCGATATACAGGACTCGTTCATGATATCGCAGCAGTTCAAGAATACCGAGCACGATATCTGAAGCGAGATAAGAGATATGTGGAATGCGAAACAGAGCATAGAGATATCCAGTACTTACCATTTACATAACAGAATCCACTAGCTTCCGCTTTCTTCGCATGGTGCAATCCTCCAGCCCAATTTACTGCAATATCACACTTATCCCGCGATAATCGAGCCGCACCCTCTGTACAACAGGATCGGGAGGCGTGTGAGGAGAATGCCTAGGACGCGATGGAGGAGAATTCGACTGACCCATAGAGCCTCCAGCAGAAATCGAACAGTACTCGAATAGGCCATCGAAAATAGGACTATCGTCGCCGACGTTGTCTTTTCAAGCGAAGGTCTTAGTAAGCGATATCATACAGCTATGGCTGCTTATCTGCTTACACTTTAATTGCTCGCGAGCGTAATTATTGGCATTCTCTGGGTTGATGCGATGCAGAAACTCAACATAGTCGTCGGTATGGAATTGGGTCATTTCTCTTCTCGTCGCCGGTTTAGCTCTCTATGGATGAAATTGTGGAACGACGCGAATTAGAATGCATTGGCTGAGATTGTATAACGACGTGACGGCACTCACAAAGATTTCCATCTTCTTGTACAATCCATAGTTCATGACCAAAGAGTGACACATCCTTATCCTCGTCGGCTTCATCGGATGTCCTATGTCATCAATGAGTAAACCGATGAGTGTCGAATGGAGGTTGAAGGAACCCGCAACACCAACCTGGACCATAATGGAAGTTGCCGATATCGGAATCGAAAAAGTAACACTGTGGCATAGAAGGATAGTCGAAGGGAACGATCAGCCCTGCTTTATTTTTCGAGGAGCGTTAAATCCCTACATACCACTCGTTTCTTGTCCTGACTCATAAGCTTCTCATAGGAACCTTCTCCGGGGACGTTTTGTTCCAGTATCGACTTGGCCATTTTTGATTCGGGATCGCTTCACGTCCAGAAGGCGGTGTGATCTGCTATAGGACGGCAAAGCGCGTTTTGTTCTCTAGACTGCTTGGGATAATAATGAGCTGCTACAGTCTCCTTTTGAGGTATTTAACAGGGATGTGGTCTGTATGCAGCAACAACCAGTTAGCTATGCATCTGATGAAGACACCATGACCGGTCAAGTTGGCCGGAGCCAATTCGCGCTCATTCAGCTCTCTAATATCAAATGGTGCCTCCCAATCACGGGCCAAGTCACATTGGGCCCTTCGACAACTTCGTCAATCGACAATGCTCCGACTGGCATTCAGTGAGCTATACATGCATTAGCATGCTTGCCAGCGGCAACCGCTACCTACTGTATACAACCGTAGCCCCAACTGCATTTAGTACACCTCTTCCCGGTCCAGAGGGCCGCTGACCATCTTCAGCTCAACTGCGCTGTCACTTGGTGACCAAGAAGACGTCAGGTTCTGCCTATATTATTGGCGAATAATAGCCAATGTTTGATGTAAGACACGCACAACCGTCGTCCATTTTGTTGTGTAAACTGATGTCCTGAACCATAGCCTTTCGCCCAGCCGGAGAGTCGGTCTGGTCATTCGGGCTCCAACGGAGCTGACGACAGCATGGGCGGCGCCGAACCCGCTTCCAAAGGCCATGCCGTTCAAAATAAACCAGAGTGTGAGATGATTAATGCTGGAGCGTTTAGGCGAGCGGCCAAAGCTCATTTCTCTTACCTGTTCTACCAGCAATGGATGTGGATACGCCTGGGGATGCGTTCCCTTTCGCTGGAATACACAGTGTCGCAAGCTCCAAATCCCACGCACCAGCCGGACCACAGCTTTCGAAAGAGGAACAAGAATTGAAATACCTGGCTGCCTATTTCCCTGCCTTCCAACCCGGCCGCGAGGTCAACTTCACAGATTTATTAGGGTACGGAGGAGAAGGTGGCGGCGGGACCGCGAATCAGTATTATGAGGACATGGCAGCTGATCAGGGAAGGCGGCGCAAGATCGTTGATCTAGATGGTGAGTCCGGTCTTCCTATCGCATCACGACTCGCTCTGACACCTCTTGAATAGTCACTCTGATACCACAGGAAGGTGAAAATGACCGGGAGGATGTGTCAAGCGACGCTCCTCCAGTAAAGAAGCGTATCGTAGAGTGGTCGACAGCGATCATGAAACGTAATCGTGACGGAGACCTTCTGCGTGGAGATAGTCGTTTCGCGCAAGTGCTTGGCAAGGTGAGTAATACAGGCGATTCGTGATTCGGGGTTACGCTCAATGTGAACTATCATTCTCGAACAGGGACATAGCGTGACGCAAAAGCACATCGAGCTACCAGTCTCAGCGGACGAAACAGAGGATATGTCTGCAGTGGCATTGCTGAATTGGGAGGATCAAATTGTTTGGGGAATCGAGTAAGATACGAGCTCTACTATGTCTCTGGATTTTCACCCTGATCCTCTATGTCAAAAGCGTCAACGGCAATCCCGACAGACCGAGAAGAAGCGTGCAGCCTGGAATTCGGCAAATCAACGTGGAGCTCGAGAAAGATGATTGGCTGCGGAATATCGAGTACGGTGACGGTAGCAACATGGACAGAGAAGACTTCATGGACACGTCAAGTGGTAATCTGCCCGTCTCTGGAGAATCTCAACCTTTCGTAGAGGCATTGCGACTTTTGCATCGACCACGAATCGATCCGAACGGTTACCATCTGGATTTCTTCAACTTTTCGAACGATCACTTGTATGAACGTCTCAAGCCGAGAAAGATCACATTGCGTCAAACTGGAACTATCGAACTCAAGCATGCTGGACCAGCTACAAAGTTGCAGATGCCATTCGTAAGTGCTTGGAAACCAGCCGATGTGATATGCCCGCACGCTCAAGTCTATTGCACGATTTACAGTACAAGCTCGACCTTTCACGTGAAGAAATGCAGCACTGGCATAGGCACTCGCTGCAGTTTCCGACAGGAATACCTTTGCGCTTCGAGAAACTCGTTTCTACTGGCAGAACTAAACAGCAGCGAGAGGCAATCAAGGCAATGCAGAGGCAAGGGAAGAAGGTGGAAGTCGAAGTTCCGAAAACGACCAAGGATTTATCGATGAGTGATCGATCTCCTTTTGCGCTATTCGAGTACTCCGTAAGTCAAGTGAAACGAAATGGAATCGGCTTGTCCACTAATACCCTTAGCGACATGCAGGAGGAGCGTCCCTTGATGCTTTCCCAGTTTGGTATGGGTTCTGTGATGTACAACTATTACCGAAAGACGAACGATGAAGATGAGGATCTGCCAAAGGTGAGTTGCTTTTGCCTCTTTGCAAGTCATCCCAACTTCTTACAACTTTTCCGTGATTTCCCTTCCATCAGCAAAATCTTGGACAAATGACCATCTTGCAGCCAAACGACGCTCAGCCATACCCATTATCCATTGTCAAGCCGGGTCAGACGATGCGATCATTAGAGAACAACTTGATCCGAGCACCAGTGTTTGAGCATCAGCCCGAACCTACCGACTTTTTGGTTGTCAGGTACGTGACGGACATTCCGCTTCCAGAGTTGAGTGATGCTAAGTCGATTTCACCTAGGCAAACTATCAACGGATCCATTCGATACTTTATCAGACAAATCAACCATCTCTTCGTCGTTGGCCAGACTTATCCTCACCAGTATCAAATCGATCCACCCACGTCGAATGCCACTCGAGATCGACGAACGAAGCGAAATCGAGACATTATTCGTCGTCTGCTTCTTAAAAGCAATGATCTGTTGAAGGAGAAACAAATGAGGAGTCTTTTCGACACATTGCATCCGAAAGAAGTGCAGAACATGTACAAGGTCCGTCCTGATGAGATCCTGCCAAGGAGCGTCCATTCACTAACTGGCTCCCTCCCATTGACAGAGTTTTATGACCCAAGTGACTACCAACAAAGAAAAGGCATGGCGGATGCTCACGCCAAATGATCCCGTATCATCGAACAAGCGACTTCTTACCGATCTCGATAAACAAGTATTCACTCCAGAGGAATCTGTAATCCTACATACGACCGAGGTTGCGGAACGGCTACTAAAGGACGAAGGCCACGAACTGCCAGCTGATTCAAAAACAGAGAAATCCTTAGCGAGATCCGGCCCTGCAGTTGAGAATGACACAGAGGGAGAAGGCAAGATTCAAGTGACTGAGGTACAGCTCGCACCGTGGTACACTTCTAAAGCGTACATGGATAAAGCGAAAGATCCGATGACTGGCGCTACCAACGCGTATGCGTTGCAGTTGACCGGCGAAGGCGATCCTACCGGCATCAAGGAAGGCTTTAGTTTGGTTACTCTGACGAGGAAACAGATTGGAGAAAGTGAGGTCCCATATTATCACACCGCTGAATTACTGTTAACGACGTCTCTTTTCAGTCACTGACCAACGGAACAAGGAACGAAATGCCGCCATCATCAAAAGAGCGAACAGGAACGCTTCCGGGCGCGGAGGCAAAGCACAAACATCCAGTAAAGCCAACAACCTCAAACCGATTGACTGGTATAGGATGGACGAAGAACGTATATGGAATGCACAGAGGACTTCCTTGATGAACACAGCACCTGCCCGTTATACTGACAAGGAAAGGTTGAAACACAAATTAGCAGAAGCTGAAAATGATAGGATGTTGGCGGGACAGGATGCCTACTATAGCGGATCGGATATCAGGCTTAGTCCTGACCGTAAATTAAGGATTACGAGACAGGTAGGTTTTTGAACACCTTGGGCTGCTAACATCCACTCCAACTTATGTTTCCGACTCCCTAGTTGCCGGATGGCAGGGTGCAAACGGAGGAAATCGAAGGAGAAAGGCTTATCATGACATACTTGGAACGGCGGCTTGCTGCTGTCCCGGATGACGGGTTGGGCGATGCGCTCGGTTCCGTGGCGGCAAGGGAACCAGCCGTCTCGGATCTGGTTAGAAATACGTGAGTCCAGCATATGTGATTTGTGAAAGTGGCGGTCACTTGACAAGACTGGTTACGCTCGACAGAATCAAGAGCAGGCTAAGCTCGGTTCACGATCGGCAACAGAAACAGGCGAAGAAGGCCGAAAAGGGCGGCAAACAGCAAAAGGTGAGTGTTCCGTGGCTTCTTTCCCGACCAGTGTACTCATCACCCCTTGGACCTTGTTTATCATAGCGGTCGAAAGGAGAGATCACTTGTTCTGTTTGCGGAAAGGCGGGTCACACCAGTAAGTCTCATATGGGCGATCCCCCTGCCCCTGCGATTATTAATCGACTTCTGCATCCACAGAGGCTCAGAAAGACGTATGTCCTGGACGGCCTATCAACTTCAGTAACCCGAATTCGATGGATCACTCTTTGAGCGCCGGGCTCGCTAATGGAATGATTACGCTTGGTGGCACGAATGGACCTCTCACCGACAGCAGCGCCGGTGGAGGTGGTTTCAAGTTGAAATTAAACCTTCAAAAGTAGGCGTGCAATATCAGTGTCGAGAAAATATGTCGTATCGGTGGGTCGGCAGAGCTACTGGTAGCTACTGTAGATGGCATATGATAAGCAACGGCAGCAGGCTCACGTCACTTGAACAGCTCGTGTCGCACACTGCCGCTTATGCAAGGCCTCTATAGCTTTCCTGTACAGCTTTTTGTACAAGTCAGCCATCAACCAAAATGCGCGCTAGCATAAATGCCTCAATAAGTCCGTCGCGCCGTGGCGCCGTGTAAGCGAGTGGATGGGGCATTTAGCAATTTGGGATTCAGTTTCAGAAATGATATATATATATTCCTCCATTCCTGAACAACCCCCCGTGCCCCTGTTGTTTGTCGATTTGTTGCCCAGGATCTTTCGCCCAGATCAATATAACCTTGCCAGAATGCCTGCTCTCCACTTGCGACATACACTATGGTGTCGATAACAACAACTGCGTGGATGACTGTGCTTCCTCACAAGCCGATATTCCAATAGCTTTCGATGGAGTTCGACAGCATGCGTCGCAAGTGCGCCGTATCGACCGGGCCACCTGCCCGCTGATCTGCCTCATCGATAATATGTCGCCATCACCAAGCGCTCATACCTGCTCAGACCGCATCAACGCATCAAACCCTTTCGACAACATCCAATCTGCCGCTGTCCAACTCTGGCCCACAGCGGTTTCCCCTCGCAAAATGCGTCGATTTCGAGGGGCGTCGACGTTTGATTGGCGCAAAGGGAAAAGGGCCTGAACAACGAAGTGCGCGTTTACTTCGATTGGTCAGAAAGGAGGTTCCGGAGGTATATGTTGGTCTACCTTCGGTTGGGCACAAATCACGAGAAATCGTCAGCAAATAACCATATCCGTTCGCCAAGAGCAAAGGCTTCGCAACATAGCTTACGCCATCATCATGTGCGCTCGATGTTACGACACGGGCATGCAGCGGAACACCCTATTTCGGTACTGGGACGCAATGGACGTGTTTTGGCGTTGCCAAGGGATACAGTTTGGCACTACGAAAGCTAGCGTGAAGCTGCTGGGTCTAGCTGGATTACGCTCTGGTGAGTCGTAGAGAGTTTCTTGGTACATTGCGGACGGACGGAGCAATCGTGGAATATAGTCTGCGGTAGGACGGTGACTGCGTTTTGCTGTAATACGATCGTCATCCACCTTATACTATAAAAGAATCATAATCGAGTAACTTTAGGATCCTAGGCAGAGGCTACAGCTGCCGCCTGCTTTCCCGACAAATTTGAGAAGATGTACCTCGTTGAGTCTACTCATCATTCGCACACCGACAACACGGGACTTTTGACCACGGACCCAAGGTACAAACCCACATCAAAGGAAAAGAATGCCGTGAGTTTTGGCAGTGCTGTCTGTCTCTTCAGCGAAACTTACCGACAAAACGATTCAAGGCAAACGTCGGGAACGACCCTTGGGACACCACTCCGAGATACGGCTACTGGTTGACATACTATTGCACGGCAATACTGGCCCTCGCCGTCTTGAGCAATCTCTCCATACGCTTTCTGTCTTCTAGACGGTACGGCAGATTCGACTAGAGTATCAGGTCACCTTGTGCACTGACGGCCCTTCATGCGTTTCAGTGCGCGAAACAAGGGCGACCCTTTCGCCAGATTCGTCAACAAGCCGCTCGCTCTCGGTCGCATGTTGGCGTATCATACCGTCCCCAGCCGTTTCTTGCGATTCCCTAGGACTAGCACCTTGACAATCATTCTGTTCACTTTTGCCTGGACCGTAGCCGTCTGTTTTGCGAAACACCCTTATTGTACGTATCTCGTTTGCCACAAACCGTATCACCGACTTACCGCTTCTGTGACCTGCCATACAGATCGACTGACGCGGAATTGGGGTACTTCTCCACTGGCGTTGCGAGGCGAGTGGTTTGCGACCGCCTTGATTCCCTGGACGTTGTATGTTGCCGTCAGAATATCGCTTTCCCGTTTTGCCGTGACTTAGGTGCATTTCATGTAGCGCCATGGCCCATAAAGTTTCACCAATCACGGTTTTAACGTCGATACCGCACGACCGACTACAGGTCTACCATCAGTGGGGCGCACGCATCATGCGTAAGTGAAATTCGCCTGCAGAGTTCGAAACCCACTGATACGTTAGCCGATCATCAGTATTCTTTGCGACCGTGCATACCGTTCCCTTCATTCTCCAACCTCTCAGAGACTGGAACACCCTTCGATCCACTGCCTACGCCGGAAGCTTCATGAGCTACTTCTACAACTGGACCGGTATCGGAGCTTACGTTCCACTCTTCTGGCTCGTCTTCACCTCGTTCACTTCGATCCGGAACCGATGCTACGAATTCTGGGTTGTGCAACACGTCGCCAGCGCAGTGTTGTTCCTCGGGTTCATGTATCACCATACGCAAGCGTGGCTGTACAGTTGGAATTACCTGTATGCGACGACGGCTGTTTGGTTCGTCTCGTGTATCGCTCGAGCTGTTTTCACCTGGACGTCTACCGGCTTCAAGCCGGTCAAGGCCGAAGCAGAGGTACTAGCAGGGGGTTTAGTCAAACTGGAGATCCCGACCCGGTCTAGCTGGTTGCCGGGTGCACACGTCTTTGTGCGATTCCCGACAATCAACGTTATTGTGAGCCCCGCCGCTCACGAACTGGCGGAAGATCGCACTGATCTGTTTCCCTGAACGGCTAGCAATGTCACCCCTTCACCGTAGCCAACATTCCCAATAAGCTCAAAAATGGACAATCAACCCATACTTTGACGCTGCTGATATCTCCACGAGCGGGCATCACACAATCCGTATTGGCCAAGGCCAACATCTCAGGCGGTCGTGTCCCGGTGATGGTACGTACCTGTTTGGCAATACTCATACGTAACCAACTGACATCGTGCTCGCAGCTGGATGGACCCTATGGCGGAATCCATAATCCGCTCTTCCGCCACGGCCGAGTCCTCTTCATCGCGGGAGGCGTCGGTATCACGTTTATCATCCCGCAGGTATTCAGTTTACTGGATGCACCGGGGCATGTCCGCCGTGTCGACTTGGCTTGGGCGGTTCCTTCTATCGGTAAGTAGATCAACCTGGACGTGTTTATCGTTCTGCGGAAGACTTACTCTCCGCGAACGGCAATACTGACAGATCGACTCGAGTGTCTGTCACCTCTTTTCGAGCTGTTGCGGTCGTACACTGATATACCATTCAAAGTCACCATCAATATCTACGTGACCCGGTCGACTGGCACGACAACGTCATCTAGTGACCTCGATGATAAAATCGCAACAGAGGTTGAGAAAGCCATCATGGACGACGATTTGGAAGCATCCACGTTGGCACTACCCGCCCTCACCTGCCGGTCAAGCCCCACGAGTTACAAAGACAGGCGAAGCGAGGAGGTATTGGCGTGCGACACTTTTCCCATGTATACCATTCACGAGGGGAGACCAGATATTTCGACAATCGTACGATTATTTGGCAGTGATGCGGAGGGACAGAGCGTAGCAGTGACTGGTACGTCAGATTCACTTCCGATCATCAACAGATTGGAGGACTTTCAAGTAGCACTTACCCAGTTTCCTCCTCAGTCTGCGGCCCAGGAGAACTTAGCGTTTTAGCCGGAAACGCCTCGGCAAGGCTTCAACTTGGAATACTGAAGGGTGTCAAAGGTCCATCGGAGGTGGTTCTCCATTCTGAGGCGTTCACTTGGTAATGACAAGCTTGGTTGCAAAGCATGAAAAATGTAATATTTAATCCTGCTTGATACCGCGGCGGGGGAAATGAGTCGTATCAAAGGGGTGGTGTGTGTAATTTCTTATAATATTTAAGGACCGATTGTATGCAGAATGAGGAGTTGGTCCACGAAACAAACGCTCCCGACCAGTGCTCAAGTTCATACGATATGCTCGCTGTATGGTTCGAGTAGATAGAAAGGCGGATCAGAAGACAGCTTGACCAGTATCATTCCCTGTTTCCAGGATTTACCATCACGCCCATCACCGCCTTGGGCGATAATAGCGATTGCGACCGGAAAGGGGCGGCGCGATTGTTCCGGGATCTCTATAACGCCGAGCAGCAAGCTGACTGGAGCTGATTGAGTGCGGGTACGGTTTTGTCTCATTCTTCGCTCTAACCCTCTGACACTAGAATAGGAATACGATACAGTACTACTAGTAGGGCTGAAATCGGGCCTCTCTCCTACTCCGTGGCTACCAGCATCTTGACCTACACGGCTACACATCATTCCTTTCCTTTGTCGACATCGTACTCCGAATCCAGGCGTTCATTTGGCGACCATTTTCCCAACGTCCGATATCACAAAAGACGACGTCGTTTTCCCGCACCGCGTTTGGTCAAAGATTGACTACCTGTTGCTCTAGCCTCGATACAACTGCTGTGCTCCATATTGGATCTCTTCCTGACACGGATCGTTACTCCTTCATCACATCATATGCAGGACCGCATAGCGAAATCAACAAAGTCAGCCAGTTGATCGGGAAGAGTTGTCGGAATAAGGGATTTGAACGAGGGTTTGCAACGAGGGATACCTATCTTCCGTACGCCTCGCTGTCAGCGCTTGACAAGTCACATACAAGGTCGTTTTCCGTGCAATGTCGGCTCTCAAACCGCCAATGACGCCAGCATCGATGGGTTCCTTGCCAACGCCAACGCCACAGGTACTTCCATCACCTGCAAAATACCCTTCGGGACCAGCCTCGTCGCTCCCTTCGCATGTAGCAGGTTCTCCATATCCGAGTACAAACGCCTCTTACGATCCAATGCAGCGACATCGTCCGGAGCATGCCGTTGCTTTCGTCTTTGATGCAACATACCTTACAAGGGAAATATTTTTCAAGGTTACGGCAAAAGGAGGAAGTCTGGAGGGAATCATGAGACGGTTGGTGGAGAATGGGAAACAGAGTTTAAGGGTTCAAAAAACGTTGATGAATGCAAGTGGTGACAAGGCGGGATTGATGGCTTCCAATCTGGAAGGCGCGCAGGGCAAGGGTAAGGAAAAGGCGAATCAGGACGAAGGTTTCGATGTGAGTTTGTCTGCTTTACCCCTGGGCGCAATTGACATCCGCTTACGACATGTCTTTAAATGTCAGCTGCGAGTATCAACGATTGTCACTTGCTCTCCCTCGTCGTCTTCTCCGTCATCTTCAACATCTAGGATCCTCTATCAACAATATTTTCAGCCATACAAAGATTTCATCATCGCTCTTCCACTACTACTGGGATATTTCAAGTCGGCTCGAGAGTTGTCGCCTGATAATGCACTAGATGCACCGCTCTCCGGTATCGCAATTGGATTTGACGGGGACCTACCACCAGGAATGGAAGAAGATTGCGAATGGTTGAACGAGTTCGGGATCAGTCCGGCAGTCGGGGAAGAGGACCTCAAGCGGGAATCTCCGGCGGTGGCGCCGCATTCTCGGCATCTCGAAGGGTCGAGTCAGTGCTTGCTGGAAGGGACTGTGGCCGCTCTCGAACTGTTTGATATTCAGAAAACTCACCCCTTTGTCGTGCCCGAGATCTCAACACCGAAACCAACCAAAGGCTCAACACCTTCGCCCTTTCCACATGGAAAGCAGCTCCCGAATGGATCGTCTGCCTTGACACCGCAAGGCAGGCCGTCGCCATTGCTGTCCAGCTTTCATATGACGCCTACGAAATCACGTGGAGCGAAAGATGCACTGTCGAGCGAGGCGGAAGGGCAAATGGTGGATACGTATCTGATCATCTTTACTGGTAAAGATCCCTCGTATACCGGAACATTCGATTCGCTGCGACCCCGTACACTATCGAAAACGAATCCGCCTTCTGCGACCAAAACCGCGCTCAAGGATCCCAGGTCGGACGTCCTTACAGGATTGCCCTCTCCTTCTCCCTCCCCCGAGGACAAGCACTCGCGGCCAAGCATCAAGTCGAGCTTCACGGATTCCTCGAAATCAAGACCACAAATGGTAACGGAGAACAAGAGCCAAATCTACGATGGATTCGGATGGAATCAAGTCCTGGAAGAACTCGGACAACGACATATCGCCTTTGGTTGCGTCATTGTACCAGATAATGAAACCTCTTCCGACCAGCCAAAAGACGGTATATTAGCCAAATTATTCGATGCGATAAAGGAACGGCCGCAAGGGAAAAAGTATAGAGAATTCTTGGCGGAAACAGCGTGGTGGGGACCCAAAAATGGAGAACGAGCAATGTTCAAGGGCTTGAATCCGGCAAGGGTTGTCAAGTCTGAGATCGAAATGAGGATAACAATCGACCCGGAAAAGAATGTCAATGGTGAGTTGGCATGAATCTTTGCCACCCTTGTATGCAGCTGATGCTTGAGTTTACATCAGGCAAGCGACCATTGGCTGTTGCAGCGTCGCCTCTGGAACAGGACATGGCCAATGAAGCCAAACGATTCAAGGCCGAGGCGGTGGCAGCAGCAGCAGCAGCAAGGATCGGCACTCCGACAGGATTGCCTTTTGCCTCGCCCGTGTTACCGAGTGTTGCGGGGCAGGCTGGTCCGCCAAACGTTAGCAATGTGTCTGCCCAACAGATTGCGGCGATACAAGCGGCTCGAGCACAGGCTTTGCTTCAACGCCAGCAAGCAGCGTTGCAGCGGAATGCTGTTGCGGCGTCGAACGGTGTGCTGATCGGGAATAACACTCCAAACGGGACGGCTACCGAGCAAACAAGGAATATTAGTCAACTCAAACAGGCTGCATTGGCAACAGCTGCACCTGCTGCTGGTGCTGGTGGCCAAGGTTTATCGTCATCGCAAGGTATTCTGCATATGCAAGCTCTGCAAAACGAGCTGATTCGGCAACAACAAGCTCAACTCCAGGTAAAACAGCAGCAACAATTAAAACAATTGCCCGAGGCTACCGGGGCCAATACCAGTGGCGTCCCACAGGTAAACGTGCGACCCGCGCCGGGAAACCCTCTTGTCAGACCTACTGTCGGTCGGGCGAACACTCCCGTCGGGCTTGCCCGCCCGAATGGAGAGATAGTTATTTGGAAAGGAAAAATCTCGACGCAACCGAGTCGCTTCCAGCAAGATGCCAAGGCAAGAGACGGTAGGTCCTTTCCGGCGAATAAGTGTCAAGCATGTGCTCACCTTTCGTCTTTAGCCGCGCCCTCAGTTGCTGCTTTGATCTCCGTCAAGAATGGAAAGGCAGAGGACTACCTGCCGACGCATTGGCCGAGTGGATGTGAGTTATGCGGACGTGGCCGAGAATCTTCTAGTACTGACCGATGGAACCAACATCTAGACTTGACTATTACCGGTGCGAGGAAACTGGATCTCATAGAGTTGCAAAATATGGCTCGCAAGGGTATTTGCCGCTTTGTTGAATTCCGACCGTTCGTCGAAGAAGGCGGAGACGTGGCCAAGAACGCCGGGATGGTACAGCAGTTTGCCAATAAACTGGCAAACAGTGCTTTGGTATGTGGTTGTCTGCTCAAGGTGACGGGTGATGAAGGCTTATATTGTGCTGCCGTTCTAGATGTTCATTTATCATTTCGGACCGACACAGGGCCTAGGTGTTGTACTGGTGCCTCATCGGGCGCAGCCAAACGCGCCGTACAGGCTTCTCGGTGCTTGCTTCTTTGTGGGTCGTCTCAGCCCCTACGCATACATACAATCAACTGACACTGCTTTTCCAGACGAGTCCCATTCCGGCCACGCTCGGTCCTCTACCCGTCAACAAACCTACAGAACAAGCCGGACAGAAACCGATACCCCCCCAGGCACCCCCAAAGCCAATCAACATGCATCAACCACGCCCGCCGCCGATTATGGCCAATCCGCAGCAAATTCTCCAGCAACAGCAGCAGCAACCACAAGCACAGATGCTACAGCCACCCGCACAAATCATGCCACCGCAGCTGCCAACGTCCATGGCCCCACCGACCGGCGAGCCAAACTTGAACGACTTGACGCCCGAGCAGATTCAAATGTTGATGAATCAGTTGCAGCAGATGCAAGGAGGTGGCGGGAACTTGATGACCTGATTTCCAGGGCCGTAGACAGGAGGACAATGCTGTTTGCATCTTAGAGGATAGCAGAAAAGCGGGTATCATTATATAGACATGTCACCGTGGCACAATTTTCTTGAATCTTATTGGTATTCTCCTAGTTGATGCGCCAACAGCCCCCATGGTCGCTAGCGATGATACGAAATAGGCAGCTTTTCCAGACTTTCACTCAGTAAGCGCTCGTGGTCCTCGTCCCCGGCACCAAGGGCAGGCCACAACGGCGCCTTTCTCCTCCTTCCTGCCCCGCTCGCGCGGGCGCTGTCCACTCCGCCATTAATTCCACCACGGAGGGTGTTGTGCGCCTCGGCGCCATGTTCCTCTGCTAATGCTATCGGAGGCGCAGGTGGTGGTGAACCCGTAAAAGAGCCAGACATCTCTTCCAGCCGCGCCGTGAGGAGCGATGGGGATTTAAGGAGTGACAAGCCGCCCAGCACCGGTGTAGGGCTCCGTGTGAAGACGAGACCCGAGGAGATTGTCGCTGGTGGTGGTAAATTAGTAAAAGGAGGGTTGGGCGAACAAGGACGAGCTCCGTTCTTCAAGGTGCTTGATTTCAACGCGTGATGTTGTTGTTGTTGTTGTTTGGGTCCTAGTATTCCTATTCCAGAAGCCAAATCCTGCCTCTCATCCGGTTTACTCCCCTGCGGCTTCGCAATATCATATGGGGTTGCTGCTGAAGCAAATGACGCAGCAGCCGCACGTCCCGCCTCCACATTCCATCGCGCGCGCAAATCATCCCAGCTTTCACTCGTCATTGAGCCGGAGAAGGAAACCCCGGCTGACTCGCGACGTCGATCTGCAGCAGTAGCTGCAGCAGTAGCAGAGGGGATGTTTGGCCTTTCGACAGGCTGGGATTCTGTGGCTGATAATGTGGAAGCAGGTAGTGGCTGGGAGAGTGCCTGTGCCTGTGGCGGTGGCGGTGTTGCTGCTGCTGCTGCTGCTGCTGCTGCTGGCGGATTCTGGACCTCTATCAACCGTTCGATGCGTATGCTTGGTGCGGCAGGAGCACCCGATGAGTACCGCCGACTTGCCGTCGTCGTCGTCGTCGTCGTCGTTGTGGGTGAAGAAACCGCCATAGGTCCCTCCGTTGGGTGCAGGGCAGAGCTGTTGGTCGGGAATACGAGGCGGATTTGTTTGCCGAGGTAATATGACGCGGACGAATGGGGATTGCCGGATTCGGATGTCGACGTCGTTGTTGGGTAGGAAGAAGCGGTGGCAGCAGCAGGACGTTTCCGTTTCTTGTCTGTTTTCGATGTTGATGATTCCATTGTCGATGATGCGGGAGACTTGCCGCCCGTCTTTCGCTTCGCTAGACATAAAAATTGCAGCTCGATCGCATACTTGAGTACTTCCCTCGCTGTTCCCTTCCCCTCGCCGCCCTTGCCTTGTGTTGGTGGTGGCGGCGATTGATTCTCGGTATGAGTAGCACTAGGAAGCGTCTGGTACGCTCGTTCCTTGTATAGTAATCTTCCGCCGGGTTGGAGTGACGTCAGGTCGTAATCCACCAGGAAGACTTTGACGGGAGTTGTTTTCCCTGTTGTCGCTAGAGTCGGAGTCGATGAGAGTCGGCCGTCGGAATGGGGGTGGGAGTGTGGAGAGGATGATTGTGGTTGTTGCTGTTGCTGTTGGTCGGATGGAAGGACAGTCTGCATGATGAATAGCTGAATTTTTCCGCTTACGCCGAGTTGATACCCTGGCCGTGGACGTGCTGCCTCCCTTTTCCCTCTGACAACGCCAGTAGCAGGATGCTGCGAATGCGGTCGTGTCCATCCGTCGACGACGTCGACGTCGTTGTTGTGACTGTGCGGATGCGGCGGATGAATAATACGATACTGTTTTGCGTAATGTTCCTCGATATCCACATTCCCGACCCAGGGTGTCCACGCGGCCCCTCCCGTCGACGTTGGAGAGGTAGAAGAATCCAAGGCGTACCAGCGGGCATCAAACGCTATTTTCACGTGCTCGGGGCATTTCAACCCACTTGGCACTCCCTTGCCCGGGGAGACAGTGGAGAGTTTTAGGGTGAATGCGGAGGGAACGTGGTGTGTGGGATGCGCGGCAGACATGCGCGAGGAGAGGAGGGAGAGCGTGTAGCTCCCCGCCAGGGAACGGGAAGTTGATAGCCGGCGCGGGGAGAGGGCGATCGTCGTCGTCGTCGTCGTCGAGGGGCGTCGAGCAGGTGCATGTGCGTAGTGGTCCGCCCCCTCCTCATCGGATGACGAATCGGAAGGCGGTTGTTGTGGGCGTTGTTGTTGGTGGTCTCTCTTGGATGGCGACGAGTGGTCGGGGATCTGCACGCCGCCCGACCTTCGCGGGAAAGAAGACTGGGAGAGGGGCGATCGACATAACGGACTCGTCGCTTTGGCAAGCCACGAGAGAAAGTCAGGTCTTGCCGTCGTCCCAGCAAAATAGGGCGGGAAAAGGGAGAAACTTACTCATTGGAGCCGAGACGGAGACCATTGTTCGCTTTGGAGAAGCAAGGGGGATAGGAGGCGATCGAGACTCTCCCTTGGGAAATAGAATAGGAGAAGAGGCAGGACCCGCCCCGGTCATCGAGTAAATAAGCGAGAGATAAATGCATGTGTCTGACTGTGAGACACCACCTCTTATTTGATTCCGCATACGTCACGTGGCCGAGGGGCTACTAGACTACTACTACGTCCACCTACTACTACTCTTACTCGACCGCGATGCCTAGACTAGACTTGTCAACCAGACAACCAAACCATAGCAACCAACAAATCCACTCATCCACTCGCTTGCTCGACGCAATGACAGTCCTCTTTCTATCGCACCAGCAATTCGAAATTGCCTGTCGCGCGTTCATGCAGCGCCAGGAGCAGCGGTCGCGGACAGGCAATGCGGAAGCCGGCAAGCAGTTCGGAGCGCAATCAGGTTGGAGGTGGCAGGAATATTCAGTGAGTCCGCTTCGGCGAGCGAAGCGAGAATCAGTCTCTCCCGAGCGCAGCGAGAATCAGTTTCTTCCGAGCGAAGCGAGACTCAGTCTCTCTCTTCCGAGCGAAGCGAGAATCAGTCTCTCAACGAGCGAAGCGAGAATCAGACTCTCAATGAGCGAAGCGAGAATCAGTCTCTCTCCCCCGAGCGCAGCGAGAATCAGTCTCTCAACGAGCGAAGCGAGAATCAGTGTCTTGCGCCGCAGGCTATGAATCTTCAGACTCTTCTCGAGACCGCCGTAGGGCGGTCGAGCGTCTTGCTTTTGGCTTCGCTCGAGGCACGCCGCCCGTGCGGCCGAGAATCAGTCTCTTCCCGAGCGAAGCGAGAATCAGTCTCTCTCTTCCGAGCGAAGCGAGAATCAGTTTCTCAACGAGCGAAGCGAGAATGCTTGATCATGGAGAAGACTTATCATGTGCTTGACTTTAGTAGATCCATGCACATTCCGGGTACATGAGCCGACGGGATGTACGAGCAATACGACGACTGTCTAATGGTGACGATGAGAAGTCCAGTGCTTTCGATCCAATGGAGGAGGGGGACGAGGAGGAGGAGGAGGAGGAGGAGGAAGATCCATCCTCTGCTGCGCGTTATCCTTCAACCCTCGACGCCGGCGATTCATCCCATTTTGTGGAAGTGCACTGGGATATAGTCTACGCAAAGACATATAGGATTCCACAACTGCTCTTCACCGTCTCGGATTCCAGTACGTCCCACTTTCTCTTTCTACTCTTTCCCGACGTCATTCCGTTGGAAGCAACACGTACTGATGACTGCCTCATCTTGCTCTTGCAACGTCGTAGCTGGTACTCCGCTCTCCCTATCCGAAGTAATAGCCGCCGGAGTAATCTTCCATCATTCCCGCGCTCCACCGGGGACTCGGATCCACAAAGACCACATGGACCTCTTGCATCCGGATGGAAATGGAGGCGCAATCAGTGATTCGTCGAGTAGTGGTTATGGGATGGAGGGCGCAGAATTCCCATTATTGCAGAGGAATTATCATCCGTACCCACGTAACGAGCCAGGGTCAAACGTACGTTCAGTACCACACAGTTCGCAAGCGTACAAGATCCGAAACTGATAGGTGGCGTCGCTATGCTCGCTTCGTTTGCATGTAGTATGCACAGGAGATCGTGTGGTCCGTTCATCCTTGTCACGTACAAGAAACAATCGAGGAGATCCTAGTAGCGTCCCAGCCCGGAGGAACGTACGCAGTCCATTCCGTAGGTATAGACGATAACAGCGACGACGATCCGCAAGCAGCCCACATACAGTGGCTGGAATGCTGGTTCATGGTCATGTCGACGCTTATCAACTTGCGGTCGTGAGGCTCGGGCGGTATATGAAAACGCTGTGTACCGGGCCAGCATCTTCCAAAGGACCGGCATTATCGAGGCACACCAACACACCGGCAGCCAAGAATAGTTCAGGATACCATATAGCACTACCGGTCAGGCTTCGAACGTATGCAGGCGCACGCGACACCACAATTTATCGGTCCAGACCCGCAATTCTCGTTGTCCGCCACACGGCTATAACACTCGTACTATTTAGGAAGCCAGAGACTGTTGAATAAGCCGAGAGGTACGCGCCTTCACTGCTGTATCACCAGCTTGATCACTTATTTTCGATGCGTTAAAGCAGGAGAGTATATTTACCGACGTAGCGTTTCCGCCAGCTGCAACTAGACACGATCGCACGCCTTTGTCTACGGTGTGACGCCGATGTCAGTGCTCTGCGACTTGGTGGCCGCTGTCACGACGGAGGAACTTGAAACGACTTGTAGGAGCAGGCTGGCGACATCCAGAGCTTGGTTTTTCGATGAACCAGAGAGGAAGAAGAACGTGAGATGGAGGCGGGCGTATCGTGAAGTCAGGTGAGCGATAGGATGTGTCATGCGGCTGTATGTAGCAATATCATCGGCAAATAATAAATCCCATCTATCCCTTCACTCGAGTAAACAACATGCTCGTTGTGCTTACTGCTCAGACACGAATGCCCTGCATCATTGCCAGCGCTGTCACTTGAGGATTCCATTCATTGGGTCGCATCCCGCCGTGAGTACCGCGACTGTGAATACTACCTCTTCAACTTCTGTTCACAGGACCCGCAACCGCAGCGCAGCAATAGTGATGGCTTCATCTGCGATACCTGACCAGATTAACAAGCACCGTGACAACATAATTTCGGATAGTCAACATTTCCCGTGCCTCTTGATTTCGGGCGTACGTTTGCCGCTTGGGCTTGCAACTTTGCATCGGTAGTACAACACAGCAACAAAATAACAGGAAGCAGCCTTCCCATTCGCCAATGAATCGACAATCTGCGACACTCCCTCAGCCACCTAAGCAAGAACAACTGGTAAAGCGAGGCACGCATCAATCATCGCTTTCGACTACTCCTCTTCGACTTCTTCGCAGGGGGCGCCAACTTGCCATTATCCTTTCTCTTGCGGCTACTTGGAGGAGGAGCAGTGACACTTTGTTCTGACAAGGTCGAGCTTTGCGATGCTACTTGGTCTATCGTCGGTTTTTCTTCGACTAGGGAGGAGTATAGCTTTCCAGCCCGAGTGGACGGAGGTGAGAAGTTCGAGTAGGGTGGTGGCGAAAGGGATGGTGTAGCTGCTGGAGGTAGTGCTGGGCCATGGAATTCAGAAGAGATCTGATCCGGCTCGTCGTCGATGATGATGGGTTCAATTGCAGCGTTTCCGTCTTGTCGTAATTCTGGGCCGGCAATTCGCTGCTGGACGTCCGGGACCGCCATGGTTCTTCTTGACAAACTCATCAATCCTTCCAATTTCTCATGCATCTCCTTCAATTCACCAGCTTGCCAATCCGCTTTCTTCGATGTCTCCGTCTGCGACTCTTCGAGCTTTGTATACCGCTTCAAAGCGGCCTTGTTGATCATCTCCAGATCCATGATGACCTCCTTTTGAGCTGTTGATTTCGATTCGAGGTCACTGATCCTTGACAACCTATCCTTCGATACCATTTCCAAGTCGATGATGATGTCTTGTTTATCGTCGTTTTCAGATTCGAGCCTGGCGATCGTGGCGGAGTGGTTCTTCGATACCGTTTTAGCATCGGCAAGACGTTTTCGCTGATCTTCGACCTTGGCTTCGAGGTCACCGATTTTCAGCGATTGATCCTCGGACACCGTTTCCAGCCTTTCCTTGGCCTCGAGCAAGTCCGCCGCACGGTTCTGCTGCTTCTGTAGATCGCCGGTCTTCCCATCAAGCTCGTTGCGCAAAGCAGAGGTCGTGGTAGCGAACTCCTGTCGAAGGTGTTCGAGAAGATGCTTCTGCGGCTGCACCTTCGTTCTTATGACTTCCTCTTTCCGCCACAGTTCCTCCTCGAACATCTCGATAATTCCTCTTCCGGCTCTTTCCTGGTAGTCACTATGGCGCGCAAGTCATCAATAATAGAAGTATGAGCATTTCTTGTCATAGTCAGCAGCAGGAAAGCGCAACGCATATACTTACTGCATATCATCGAGTATTCGGTATGCGCTCTCCCGTACACTGCGGCTCGCGGAACGCGAGGCGGATCCGTCTCGTCGTGCGGAATCTTGACTGTTGGACATCTTCAACGGCAGCAACTGCTTTGAGGTCGGAAGGCGGTAGAAACGATGATGATAGGAGGGGATCCGTGAAAAGACGGAAAGTTATTCGGGGATAGGAGCGGTTGTTTGTGAGCAGGCTAAGAGTAAGGTTTGGTTTTGAGGCGGGACTGGTCGTTACTGGAGTGGTATGGATGATGGTGGAAGAATCGAGGAAGGTATGGTCGACGACTATGCCAGTATAGACATCATCAGTATCAATTCAGCCAACGGGATATATACCCCTCTTGATAGCAAGACCAGCGCAACAGCATTCCCGAGTCGCATGCGCCTTCTTTCCATCGCGACGTTTCAGCGGACGTTTCAGGTTGGACTTTTGCGGAATGCGCTAGAAGATGTCCTCATACCCTCCCCTATCACGCTTCTGGACATAGTGATCGGGAACGGCTAATCCCTATCAATATCCACAGGCCACTTGTCAACAGAACAGTAATTCTCATTCGTCCTCACCCAACGCTCACGGTCTCTTCTATAACGGTAACAACTACAGTAGTCTATCGATCAGAAAATGTTGCTCCTCTGCACATCCCAAAGCCAGCTCACCGTCTGTCGTATCTGCTATGAGAACCGCCCTGCTTCCACAATACGTGCAGCCTTGTCGCCTTTCCGCCATCCTTCCCGGCCATCCTTCCCGCCCCAAAGCGTCGCGGCCTTCATGAAAGGTGCTGTCGGAGACAGATAGTGGTGACACGATTGGCTATGGTGAATATTTGATTGTTCGAGATGTCCGTTACAGAACCCGCACGCCTTCTCCCTACGGGCCTTTCCACACTCATGCGACTCTGCCACGGTACTCCTCCTTCCACTCACGCCCCATTTCCGACTTATTATTACCCGAAAGACGAGCAAGATAAGTCCTTTGTGGAGTGACAGTGTCGCCGTTGCGGTGCATGTGTTTCCGGATGCGAGGTCCCTCCGCGAGTCCGTAATGACGCCGATGAAGGATCGGTTGTGCCAGCATGTATACTGCTAGATGGTGCTGGTGGAGTTGAATAGTGCTGGTGCATTCTTCACTGTCACTCCTTATCCGGAAATCCAAGATGGCAATAGAGGTCTACAAGAAAATAATGAAGAAGATGAACTCTCACTCCAAGCTACTCCTCCTCCAACGATCTCCTTTTCCCCTCTCCCTCATGCGAGGTGCTTTCGCTTAGCGCGAGAGCGCGAGGTCGAGTTCAGACATATGTTCAGTCAGACCTGGGCTGGTTCACGTATTACAGTAAGAGGCCTGCGTATTAGTTCAAATGCCTCGACAACGGCTTGTCAACATGATCCCTATTTTGATCTTAATCGGTTCGTCCGCCTTGATTCATGCGGTTCCGAGCGTTTGGCAGCATAACATTCACAACCTTCTTCTTCGGTGTTGCCTGTGCGGCTGATCTCACTCCTGATGTCTAGCTCATATCTACGCGATACCCGAAACGGAACAAAACATGATGTCAGCTTACAACCGAAGCCTTCACGGCATTAAAATCCAGGACCGGTCGTTCTGGCAATCTTTCCGGCTGGTGAATATGTATTATTGCCTTTTCTCTTGCGGTCATTTGGCTGCAAGACACTAGGTGCAGGATGAGTCGCGTTTCGGGTTCTAGGGGAGTCGGTAGCGGGAGCATCGGTGGACGCCATGTTGGCAGCAGTAGGAGGCGATGGTGAAAAGGCATGAAAGGTTCTGCTGCTGTGCGACGGAGGCGACATACTGAGCTCGGAGTCGGACATGTCGCTAAAGAAAATTCTAGTGGGGTCTGATATTCGGTTGGTCGGGTTGCGGGAAACGCGTACGTCGGATGGCGATGGCGATGGAATTGAAGGCAGTGAAGGCTGGAGCGGCGCGAGCGCAACTAGCAGCTCCTGTATATTCTCCAGCGTGATATCCTTCTTCATTTCCATACCATTGGAAGCCAACTCCGCCAATGCTGAAAGTCTCCCGCAATCCTGCGCCGGCGACTTGTTCTGCTGGTCCGAGTCTATGGTAATTTCTGTCCGAGCATCAACTGCGGAGTCGTGGTGGCCGGGGATCGATCTTCTGTCTTGTGACTGAGACTCCAAGTTGGCATGCTCTGTTTGCGTTTCCCCCTTGTCAACGTTGACACGTGTCTTGTCCTTCTCCGGCCTTCTCCAGTCCCGTGACTCAACGGCTTGTTCCTCTGACTGATCTTCTAGCTCCTCCGGAACCGCGACTTCAGTCCGGATCGATTCGGTCGCATACACTTCTGCTGATACGTCAGACGACAAGGATGAACTGGCGTTTACTTGTAATGCGGGGTTTATGTCGTGGACAAGCAAGCTGGATTTGGAAGATGCGCGTTCATCGGTAGAGATCGTGGCTGCCGAGCTGATCAACGGGTTGTCAAGAGAAGCAGGAGAGATGATCGTTTCCCCACCCGAGCGCAGCCTGAAAACGGGATGGAAGTCAGACATTGAACAGAAATAGCAAGAGATAAAGCATGGACTCACCTCATCGCTTCGTCCTTTGCTTGCGCTTTGGTAATAACGTTGTTTTTCAGTTTCCGTTTGAGCTGCAAGACCTGTCTTCCGCTTAGTCCCTGAGAGATGTCGCTTTCCTCTGGTAATAACGTAGAACTGATTATCGGAGATGGGAGAGATGCAGAAGGAACTCGGTTCTTGCTTCCTTTAGGCCTCCCTGCCCGACGTCGAGGCGGTGGTTTTATTTCGGCGTCAGCATCCCCGCCTCTGCCTGCGAACCCGACAATTTCTCCTTCCGAATCCAGTCTTTCGTACTCTTCCTTCAACGAGCGCTTTTCCTGTTCGAGTCTCTCGACGATCTGAGCTTGAACACCGATCTTGGCTTCAAGATCCCGAATTACCGATGTTGGATCTGGCGACATCGATTTGATTGTGTGCCCGAGTTCATTTGTCTGCTTTCCGAGGTCGTGTCGGCCGGGATGTTCCTTGGATGTGCGCTTTTCCAGTTCGAGATTTCTGATGACCTCTGCTTGAGTTCGGACCTTGACTTCAAGTTCACTGATGATTGACGCTTGGGCTGGGGACACCGATGTTGATTCCGTCTCCTTCTCAAGTTTCTTCCTCTGATCCCGTTCCCTCTTCAATTCCGCTTTATGCATGAGTTGGAGTGTACCCAGAGCGATGACGTGCTCCCTTTTCATCTTGTCCATTTCAAAGAGCAAATCGTTCCGCTTCGCCTGAACCTTCTGTAATTCCGCGAAGTCCTTCCTTCGTAGCAGCTCCATTTCGTTCTTCTGTTGTCGGAGCTGGCTCATGATGCTTTTTTCCAAACTCAAGTCATTCTCGGTGATCAAGAGACGCTTCTTCAATTCGGCTGTCTGATTGAAATGCAACGTTTCCACTTGTTGTAGGTGCTTGTCTCGGCTTCTGATGTACTTGTCCTGCATTTGTATAATCGAAATTTGATTGTGTATGATCCCGTTGAGTTTCCAAATACTTTCCTGGCCGGGTGTGATCACTGGTCGACATGTTGCTTCGTAGCTATCACTGTCGCGGAAGATGAGGAGGTGCGAGGTATGTGAGCCGCTTCGTTTCAGCCGTCGAGCAATGTAGTCTACTTACATCATTTGGCGCATTCGTGGGAACACATCTGTAAACAAGTTGAGAGGTTCGTACATCTGTACTCCACTATTTGACGCTGCTGTCGTGGTTACAGGGGATACCGATGGAGGAGGCACCGACGGTGGAGGTCGTATCGACAGGGTATCGAGAGGGAAGAATCGAGGTTGAGATACCGGCAAGGAAGACTTTTTCGAAGAAGGAGGTTGAGACGGATTCGGCTGCACCTGCACCTGATGAGGCTGGTTGTTGGATTGCGATGGTCGTGATTGTTGCGATGTTGTTCGAACGTGTCGAGGAGCTGGCTGGTGTTGTACGAATGACTGAATAGCTGGGTGCGGAGTCGACCTTTCATTCGACGTAGGAGGCGCCATATTGATGTCGTCTGGCCAGAGAAGGGCGCACCGAACTATTGGTGAATGGAGTGATCAAGTGAACATGGAGTTTGGTAGAATCATCTCCTCTTATCAACCCAATCAGCAGGCTTCAGGATGAGGCTTCAGGGGGACTAGCGCGTTTCAGGGGCTTCGAGAAGTCGAGAAGCGTTTCAGGTTCAGCTTCCGCGCTTCAGTTGTTGAGCTCCAAAGCCAAGTCATTTGTTAGTCGAGGTCTTCACATGTGCCTCTACTCCCACCTCTCAACACGTCAGTTAGATAGCGATTGCCAGGGTAGACCTAAAATAGTGACACAATGACCGCTTACAACTGGATCTCTTCAACGCTATAGACACCATCAAACGCGACCCCATCCGCACGTCCAGCCACACCGGCCACCTTGCCTCCCTTTTTCCCGGTGTTGTTACCCACCCGCTGTTTCTCCTCACGTCGCGAGAGCTTGATGAACGCATCGACTGTGCCTCTTGCAGCGACCAAGGCATTCTGCGCCGAGAGCAAGGGTTGCAGAGCCGAGTCCAGTCGTTCGAGAAGCGCGTGCGCTGGCAGGTAAGCGATTAGCGACGGTAGGTGTGCGTCAAGGATGAGTTGGGTATGTTGGATTACCTACGAACAAAGCGTTAGCTATACATGGCAGAGAGCAAGGAACGCGCGAGTACGTACAGACGACACCGGAACATCCTTCATCACCATAACAGGCGGGACGACCTTCTTCTCCCCCTCTGCAACACCCCACGTACTCGTTAATCCATCACACCAGCCACCACTCTCCTGCTGCTCCTTGACAAGCTCCAACCATCCACAGAACACCTCAAGGACAGCACAAGCATCGGCCGGCGACAAACCTGTATGTAACGCGCGACGGTGCAGTGCAGCGGAACATGGTGCACGGGTGTACGATTCCAGGAACTTTGCGAGTGTCAGGGCCGCGGAAGCTGGTGTTAATGACACTTCCTGGTGGAGAACGGCGTGAAGTGCTGCGACGAGAGAGGCGGAAGGGACAGCTGGTAATCGCGGAAGTGCGAGCATGATGGATTCCTACGCCACGCATATCGTATTAGCATATTTTCTACCACCTTGGCTAAAAGGAGCACTCACCCAATCCCCGAGCGCGAGCAGCGCACGGACGACACCTCCGCGAGCCCACATCCCCTCACTCACCCACTCCCGGCGGATCAATGACCTAACGATCACAGCAGGATACACTCCATCCGGTTTCCTCACCAACACCTCCGCTTCTGCCTCCCCTTCCGTCATCGTCACGGTCAATGCAGCCTCAAATACCCTCCTCACAGTCTCTCCAACAAGTCCGGCCGTACTACGTGCTTTGACAGCAGCACTATCCTGTTCCCGAATCTTGAGCAATTTCTTCGTCCTCAGTGCAAACGGATCTCCTTCGGCGATTTCGTAGGCGTTGAAGACGTCTTGCGCTGCTTGCACATCCGATTTCAAGAGTGCTTGGGAGAAGGATTCGAGGAAGGCTGCGTCTCGCGCTGCTACTGATATTTCTGAGCCCGTCGCTGTTGTCGCTGCGGCGGCGGGAGTGTCGCCCACGGAAACAAGAACGGGAGTGATGAACCGTGCTGTTCGTTCCGCACTGGAAAGAAGCTGTGCGATTCCAACTCCTAAAGGCGGAATCGAGATCTCGACGAGATAAACTACATCTTTTTCCCCTGCACCGGCTGCCGATGCACTCGAATCCGTCGAGGCCGACGTACGACTCACGACACCAGCGATACGGGGTGATAGCATGGTCACTTGCTGCACGTTGTTTGCTGCTGAACGAGGTAAATCCCTCGCATCGATGACAGCAGGGTAAGCAGGATGAAACAGCGCCAATGATGGTGACGAGGCAAGCAGGAGAAGTGCGCCTGATCCGGTAGGTACAGTCGTTAGCCTTGCGGACGGGTTTTGCGTGGCCGCCGAGCTCGTGGTGAATATGTACATTGTTGAGAGGTTGGGTAGCGCTGTTGGTGTTTTGATGTTGAGAACCGAGGCGAGCATCCGGTTGTTGTTTGCTACAGGTGAAGGGTCAGCGAACATCCGGGTTACCTAGAAGCAGGGGAGACCCGGAACTCACTGTAGTAATGCAGACCACCCTTGACTTCATCCAGATGCGCATCCACAACGACCTCGTGCGTCACCAACACACCCTTGGGGAACGGCACCACCCTCTCACTCGCAACCGAAAACCCTTCCTCTCCTTCATGAGCAATCGTGACGAGCCTCACATGTCCCGACGAGTAGACGAGCACGACACTAATCGGTTCCGTAGCTGATGAGCGCGCGGGTATGAGTGTTTTGATAAGGTTCGAGTACAAGGCTGCGGTTGCCTTTCCACCCTGAATCGGTTGAAGCGGGAGGTGTGTTGCGTCGAGCGAGGGGGAGAGGAAGGTCAATGAGTCGGTAGATGTGGCAAGGATTGTTGCGGATGATGGAACGTGGTGCAGTGATCTTGCTTTGTGCGATAGCTGCAGAAGAGGTACTAAGCATATTACAATCAAAAAAAAAAAGGACGAACGACCGGACTCACTGTAATCGCCTGTTTGTCAAACACTTCCTCTCCTGTCCAAACCCATACCACCCGTCCTTCCAGCTCCGCACCAACACCTTCACCCTTCCTCAACACAATTGCCGTCCGCCGATCCTTGCGTCTGCTTGGCTTGGCTTGTTCTGCTGTTGCTGTCGCTAGCGATTCAGCACCGACTCGTGCATGAAAAGAAACTGGTTTTGTATGGAATGTGGTTGACGGTGGGACAGTGTATGATGTTATAGCTCTATGCGTTGCCAGCTAGAGTGCTATGGATCAGCATCTTACCACTTGTGCTTACATAGTACGCGCACTCACATCATGAATCCACAAGGCATTCCCCTGAACGGCCGTGACTGCCTCTGCTTGTTCTGCACCTGCTACCGGCGCAATTGCCAACGGAAGTCGGTCGAGGGTGTCCTTGCTGGACGAGGCCACGGGAAATGAGGCGAGTAAGGCGGGCTGGGAGAGTGCTTGCATTGTAGTTGTCGTTATGAAATGGAGACCAGGTCGAGGTTATTATACTGGAAAGAAACGACTTGTTAGCACTTTTGACCAAAAATTATGTGAACAGGTTGAGCGAGCGATCGGGAATGACCGGCGGCCGTGACAAATCGCCGTTTCCCGGCTATAGCTTCCTCTTGTTGGGCTGTGGTGGAACTGACAAGAAACAGGTTTAACAAGTTGTCAGGAGGTCAACCGTCTTGCTTCTCCAGAAATCGCCACCTAGGGTTCAGGATGACCATCGCTCCGAGGGACCTTGAAGCAAATCCATTCATCATCGACCATGACCTTGATCATGACGACCCACTGGCGACGGACAGGCCACATTTGACAGACTCGGAGGATAGCGACAGCGATGTCGACGAATCAACACTCGATAGAGATCTACTGGAAAAGGACAGTCGATTTCTAGATGAGCCGTTCATGGAGGAAGGCAAAGCCGGTGAAGAGGTCGACGACGATACAACAGACCAGCAAGGTTATTCGTATCCGCGCCAGTCGAAACGTTCACGTCCGCGTCAACCAAAAGTCTTCATCTTTATCCTCAGCTGCATCCTTCTCGTAGCAACCGCTATCGGAATTTTGGCAGGACACGGGTTCAATGCGCCGCTGACGACGTATTCCAGAAAGGGAGGAACGAGACATTTAACGATGGATCATATTTTCAATGGAACGTTTGCTCCGTCAATGGAGAACATTGCTTGGGTCAAGGAAGGTGAGTTGCAGAGGCTTGAATTCGTCTGTACCTCTCTGTTAATCCATAGCTGTTCGTATCATCAGCCGGCGACGGAATCTACTCAACTCGAAACTCTGACGGAGACATCATCCTCCGTTCAGCCATCGCCAATTCGACCGAACGTATCCTCGTCACAGCAGCAGATATCAAAGACCCCAACACCTTTGACTCACCCCTCCCATTCATCGACTGGAAACTATCACCCGACACGGAATATCTCTTGCTGAAAACCTCGTACCGTAAACTATGGCGACATTCCTCTTTCGGAAACTACTACCTCCATCGTTTATCCGACCATTCGACGTTTCCCTTGCGAAAAGCGGAAAACCCATCCATGATCGCTTACGCAGAATGGTCACCGCAGGGCCACCACGTAGCATACGTCTATTTAAACGACCTCTACGTCGTCCCTTCTTCCTCCATCGACTTTACCTCCAATGGCCCTATCGCGCCCTCATCCACTCGAGTAACATCCGACGGAAGCAGCAACATATTCAACGGTGTTCCCGACTGGGTGTACGAGGAGGAAGTCTTCCAGGCCAACTTTGCACTTTGGTGGAATCCTTTGGGGGACAGGATTGCCTTCTTGCGTAGTGATGAGGCGGATGTGAGGGATTATACGTTGCAGTATTATAACCCGTCCGGGGAAGCGATGGAGCCCGAGCCGTATCCCCAGAATTTTGTGATGAAGTGAGTTTCCTTTCTCTTCTCTACCTTTATTCTGGATCTGCACCCCTCACACGCGATCCTTCCCGCTGTAGATACCCTAAACCGGGAACTCCAAACCCCCTCGTGACCGTCCACTCCTACTCGCTCGCAGAAACCGGCCTCGTATCAACCTTGACCTGGCCAGGCGCCATGCCCCTCTCCGATCGCATTATCCTCGAAGTCGCTTGGGTAGGGCACAATGATCTCCTAGTCAAAGAAGTTGATCGGGCCGCGCGGAAGGGGAGCGTGGTTATATTTGAGAATGGGATTAATGAGGGCAAGGTCACGCGGGTACTGGGTCAGGAGGGGGAGGAAGGTGATGACGGGTGGATCGATCATGTACGTTCGTTTGTTAACCGTCCGGCTACATGTGCTGACTTTCTATGCTGCATGGTTTTCTAGAGCCAGAACGCTATCCCCATCCCTGGTGATATTCCAGGATATCTCGATGTCGTACCAACGAAAGAAGGATACCCGCACATTGCACTGTTTGCGCCTGTCACCTCGAGCGAGCCCATCTGGATTACCAAAGGCGAATGGGAAGTAGCGAGTGGTATCAGCGGAGTTGATTTGAAGAACGGTATTGCGTAAGTATGCCGGATACCTTCCGGTCCAGGTGAGTGATGGCTAATGCTGTGCTTTTCAGGTACTTTATGGCCGCCAACCCATCAATGGAGCGCCATCTCTACAGCGCTCGACTACCTGCAACTACCTCTTCCGCTGATCTTGACGCGTTTCAGCCGGATATGCAGGTTCTTACAGACGCGACGAAACCGGGATACTATATGACTAGCTTTTCGCCTTTAGCCGGGCATTACATGTTAATTAATGTTGGGCCGGATGTACCGTGGCAAAAGTTGATAAAGGTTGGGCAAGAAAGTAAGTCGGGCCGCGGGAACGTTTGATGGCGGTGCTGACGATCGTGACCTTGCAGAGCAAGCAATCGTCCTTCAAGATAATGCAGCTTTGAACAAGACTTCCTCGGAGTTTTGCCTTCCTATCGTTACTTATAGTACTATAGAGAGTGATGGGGTCTGTACGTAAACGCCTTGTCATTTCGCATGATCTCGGGACTGAGCGCATGCGATTCTCCAGCGCTCAACGTCATTGAGACCAGGCCTCCCAACATTGACACTTCTGGACGGAAGAAGTATCCCGTCTTGTTGAACCCGTATGTCCCGTTCACTTCGCAGCTAGACGCAGACTCTCACTGATTAGTCTCGCCTTTGCAGATACGGCGGACCCAATTCGCAAAGCGCCGACGTCCGATTCCGACGTGACTGGCACCACTATCTCGCCTGCGAGAAAAAGATCATCGTGTTGACCGTCGATGGCCGAGGCACGGGTCTCAAAGGTCGTAAATTTAGAAACGTCATTCGGGATGATTTAGGGCGGTACGAAGTGATTGATCAAGTTAATGCTGCGCGGGAATGGGCACAGAAGCGTTATGTTGATATCAAGCGGATCGGAATTTGGGGATGGGTAAGTTTGGCGCCCACCAAGGAGTAACGAGCAATTTCTGATTTTCTTACGCTCTCCGTTCATCACCATAGAGTTACGGAGGGTTTCTGACTTCCAAGGTCATTGAAGCGGACTCCGGAGTGATTTCATTGGGCAGTAAGCCATGTTAATGGTCAGGACTTGCATCATCGCTGAACATCGCCTTTCCATTTGTAGTGGCCGTCGCACCCGTCACCAACTGGCTCTACTACGACTCAATCTACACCGAACGATACATGTCGACACCTACCGATAACATGGCGGGTTACATTTCAAGTGCTGTCAACAATGTCACGGCGTTCGAGCACTCTGATTTCCTGCTCGCTCATGGGTCGGGCGACGATAATGTACATTACGCCAACACGGCCAACCTCCTGGAAAAGTTCACACAGGCGGATGTACGCAGTTTCCGGTTCCGGATGTTTACCGATTCGTGAGTGTCGCGTGAGGATCGTTCGATTTGAAAGATGGAATGCTGATTAATAGTCCACGTCTGCACATAGCAATCACGCCATGTCGGGCCGTCACGCCTTCCGAGAGCTGTATGAATACCTCAACATGTTCTTGGACGAGAAATGGGGAAAAAAGTCCTCGAGTAATCGATTATAAACGACGGTCGCGCTCAAATAGAGCGACCTACTTTCCTACCCATCCCAGTTGTCTATAGAGTTGTAATAGTGGCTTAGGTGTATTGATTCATGTCATATCAGGTGTGTTCTGCGGTACATCATCTTTGAAATCCTCAAACATGACTTCTCGCAAGCCGTAATACACCTCGCGCAAAATAGGTAATCTCGGCTGCAGGGCCTGAGAAGCAGATATGAATATATGGATGATGAGCAACCGCGTTTCGCTCAAAGGTTGAAGGAACTCACGGGAAACATCACCTGGACTTTCCATTCCTCGCCTCGCTTCGTCGCATCATCGATAACGGAACTAGCATCCGACAGTTTGCCTGATCCAGAACCGGCTTTGACGCAGTACATGATCGCAAGGTAAAACTTGATAGACCATCGTTGAAGCCCCTCATGAATGATGATGGAATCTGCGGCGCCGTTCTTTGATGACGCGGGACGCAAAGTGGAGAGAGGAATGAACGTCGTTGTCGTTGTGAAGAGCCAGGATGGACAAGCCAACGCATCACCAAGATGAACAATAGGATCATTGATCAGAGGCGTGGGTGTCGATGTAGACGTTTTCGGTTTGATAAACGGAAATCGAGGACGAGGCCACGGAGGAAGGCGATGACCTTTTTTCGTCTCGAGCTGAATACCTATTCCCGGCATTGCGATAACGGACTCTACAAGAAGAAAGGAAAGGACGAGAGGAAGAAAACGGTGTAAGCTCGCGATGCGAAGTGGCGCCTTTGCGGTGTAGGAAGGAGACTTGCCATATATCGTATAATTCGTTAGCCAGGAAAGAATAGTGACGCTGACGAGAGCGTACACGAGATGCATCATTCGGACATATGATCGTGCCTGGAGGAACGGATGTGATTAGGTTACGGCTAGCGTAGATCAACGAAGCGAAAAGAATCACTCACGAATCGCAGGTGGTCTCTCATCATTCCCGAGCCGGCGGCACACAATGTGATAGCTAACGGCGCAAGAAACAACGCGAGCATCATATATCTCGCCACGGAGATGGAGGAAGCGGTGGAAGTGCTTGATAGCTCCGCCGGTGATGTGAGGCTTCCACCGGGATAGACGCGGAACTCGACGTGCATAGGAACACGAGACGTGCCTTCTCGCTCCTCCGCGTGCTCTACATCGTCTACCTCGTTTCCATCATCTCGATCCAGCACTGATGAGAGGCACATCGAGTCTGAGCCGGGAGGAGCATAATGCGTGATAACGATCAACTCCGGGTATCCCGAATCCACGAGCGGTCGGTAAAAGGTCGCTACACCATCTTTCGAGCGGGTCATGTAGCGATGCGTGGTGAAGTGGCGGTATTGCCGGTTCGCCTTGTCATATGGTGGAATACTAGGACGGCGAGCGGAGGCGCTGGCAAAGCGAGAGGATACGGAGATAGCAGCGGAGGAAGGAGGAGTACTGAAGATGTTCATGAAACGCGTGCTCCGGTAACCAGAGAGACAAGTGAGATTATGCTCGGTGGTCGGTCCTGCTCCGAAGAGGTGCGCCCCTTCAAGTTCAAGTTGTAGAATATGTGTGAACGTAGCTTGTGAACGTCGTTAGCGTCGCCGTTCGTCCGTTCGTCCGTTCGTCCGCGTGCGTGCCTTTAGCTGCTTCTTCCGCATCTCATCCGATCCATATACTAAAGAAATCTCGTCTTATCTTAGGATACTCTGAGAAAAATTGCCAACGCCAGGCATATCATCGTAATATCACGCACACGCCCGAACGAGGTCGTTTCACAAAATAGGAAGCGGGATCGATCGTTCATTCCTATTCCACTCCGTTTTGTCGAGTTCCTTTCGCTTTCGTTTCGCTTGTGTGTGAAAAGAACGTTTCACATTACATCGATATCGTCCAGAGTAGAGAGTTTAATAATATTATACACAGCTTGATACACCTTCTCTCCCCATACCAAGTGCATCATGAGTATCATGAGAGACCCAATAGCCTTATAAGCGCATGCGCTTCCTGACGAAATTCAAAACCGCGGAAAACAGACGCTTCAAGCGCAAGGGCAGAATGGAGCTGCTCTGAGTGGCTGTGGGCGATCTCCTCCGATAGTTGGCCTGTTGCAGCCGCCCAATCTCACCTTCCGATCACCCTATGACTTGTTATGTTTCCTTGTGCAAGACAGTCGGCGAAGCCAAGGCAACAACGTTGTCGCTTGAGCTACACATCCGGATACTCTGGTGAGCACACAGCAGCTTTCGGCACGCCTGCGCCTTTTGGTCATTTTTATCAGCTCATCCCGCTTCTTCGCACAGACAACCCGGCTTGTAGGAAGGAAAAAAAGAGGATCCTCAATCGCTTCCACCCCTTTTTTTGTCGTCCGCATCGCGAATACCCCTTAGGATGTTTGGAATGTTGAACCGTATGGCCGTCAAGGCCGGTAGGCAGACAGCCTTTGTGAATGTAAGTAGCGTTCGTCATGATTTTCGGTGACTGTGACTGTCGTCCGTGAGGTCGGGTTGGAGGTTTGGACAGGTGCAGACATAAAGAGGGAAGCGAGTGTGGTGAGATAGGATGACGGACAGTGGACGGGACCTGCGCCGTGACGTACGGGCCTTCACCCAGACTTTAATACTACCTCACGATCGCTGGTCTCAACGGCACAGACCTGAACAAGGCGACCCAGCGGACTGCTTACGCCTTCCTCCGTTTTCAGGTCCGAATGGCCAGCACCCAGGCCACTGGCGCTGCTCAAAAGTCCGGTTCCCGAGCTACCATCGTCGGCGCCACCGCTCTCTCTGCCGGTTCAATCGCCTACTACACAAGTCAATTCGGCACGATCCCATTCATCGCCAACGCATCCGCCAACACGGTTGCTGAAGACGGACTCCACCCCGCTGACCACCCTTGGGCCCACCGAGGTGCCTTCGACACATTTGACCACTCGTCCATTCGACGTGGATACCAAGTCTACCGAGAAGTCTGTTCCGCATGTCACTCGCTCGACCGAATCGCATGGCGAAACTTGGTCGGTGTGTCGCATACCGTGGATGAAGTCAAAGCCATGGCAGAGGAAGTGGAGTACACGGATGGACCGAACGATGAAGGCGAAATGTTCCAGAGACCCGGAAAGTTGGCGGATTACATGCCCGCGCCGTACCCCAACGACGAGGCGGCACGTGCTGGTAACGCCGGTGCGTTGCCTCCGGATTTGTCGTTGATGGTCAAGGCTCGACATGGAGGTGCCGATTACGTCTACTCGCTGTTGACCGGTTACGTTGACCCTCCTCCCGGTGTTCACGTTGCCGAGGGCATGAACTACAACCCGTAAGTGCGTGTGTATCGCCTGATATACCACTTGACCAACGCTTTCCTTCTACAGCTATTTCCCCGGTGGCGGTATTGCCATGGCTCGAGTATTGTACGATGGTTTAGTAGAGTACGACGATGGAACCCCGGCGACCACCTCGCAGATGGCCAAAGATGTTGTTTCCTTCTTGGCATGGACCTCTGAACCGGAATTGGACGAGCGAAAGAAGATGGGTCTGCAGGTACGCTCTCCGGTTCCGATGAAAGCAAAGCTACCGCGAAAACTAATCACTTTATGCGCGCACAGGCCGTGATTATCTTGTCCACCATGACTGCCATCAGTTTGTACGTCAAGAGGTTCAAGTGGACCGTCATCAAGAACCGAAAGCTCTACTACAACCCCCCGAAGAGCGGACACTAGACGCGCTGCATGGCGTGCGTGAAAGGAAAAAGAAGAGGAGAGCGGGGATGACAGTGCGGGCGGTAGATGAGGCGAGGTGCTGTCGAGTTGTACCCAGCAGCTGGTTGGAGTCTAGTAGTTGGACGCTATCATATTTTTTGCATTTCCGAGCGGTGAGCCGGCACGGCGTTCCCCGTGTGTGTGTGTGAGAACCTGAAAGGGTCCCCTTTGGCTGCCGCGATGATGAAAGATTTGATGGAAGGCTTGATGGAAGGTCAAACCTGAAACCCCGAAAACGGCTTGCTGCTAAATTTGTTTGTGAGCGCAATATGAGTTGTCGAGAGTGTTGTGTCGAGGGGAGATGGATCGATATCTGTTTTCAAGCTTGATAATCACTCTTTTCCCTACGTTCACTAGTACGTTCCTACCCTCGTCGCCATCTGCGCCTCGATCCAATGAGCTACCCAATGACACCACCTCCCTTGAACGAAAAGGTCGTACTGATGTCGTCCTTGCAAGCACTCCAGCAGATACCGGCTCGGCTTCTGGAAGAACCGAACCCTCTGCAACAACCACTACAAGTGCAATCGACAGTGTGGCCGGGCTTTTTCGATTTACAATCGCTCCAGAAGAACACAGCCGAGCCGCCATTGCGCAAATCAAAGATTCTGGTGCGAAGACTTTGAAGCATGCTAGTGAGGGGAACGTAGGAGTCGCCAGTGTTGCTCAGGATGCATCCAAACAGCAGAAGCAGGTGCGTTCCAGTCTATTTCCACTCTGCCTCGGCTTTTTTCCTTGCGTTAATCTTGTTGCATCTCGACCGCTCTTTAAAGGGAGATCCTATACTCGAGGCGCAGAACAACGTCGTATCAACTGAAACAGTCGTTGCCTCCAGCGCGGATGATGTCGTCACTGCAGGCCTTCCTGCTTCTCCTCGCTCAGTCCATGCCTCCACCCGACAGACCGCCGTTCCGCAACCACCCACGTTTGCACCATCACGTCGAGAACTATCCTTGTCGACTTCCTCGGCACATGAGCAAACGCAATCAGCAGGATCATCGCGGCGGCAGCGTGCTAGCAACCGCCACGTACAAACGTATCCCGATTTGCTGCAGGCTGTTTTAAATCAGACCCTCTTGCCACAACATCGTCATCGTCTGCCTCACTATCCGGTCCTGGTCACGTTACCTTCTACATGCATTCCTGCGCCATCGCCGTCGTTGTCTCCGTTTCTGTTGCATGGCCCCAGCAGCGTGCTGCCGCGCAGGATGCTCAACCTCAACCCAACATGTTCTTCAATGACATGTCGCAGATGCATCAAATGCTGTAAGGAGGTTTGCTTAATCTGTTATGGAGAGACGATGCTCAATCACTCGTTTACCTCCGCCTCCCGAACAGTGATAGCTATAACCATTCGCACAGGATACAGGCCAGAGCCGCTCAAGAGGAGTTGTGCAGGCGGGATAGCATCATTCAGAACCGCGACTCCGTCATCAAAAGTCAAGAGAAGTACATTCAACGAGCGGAGAAGTCTCGACATGACCTTGTCGCAGCTCTGAAGACGCGGGTTGTTACCTTGGAACATGAACTAGGAATGAAAGCCGATACGGCCGTCTCGTTACTCAGTGAAAAGGAGGAGCTGGAGACGCTCTTGGGGAAAGAGTCGGCCTTGTTGCGGAAAGTCGAAGATGATCGCGACGAGTGGCATTCCGAAGTCGACCGGTCAACGCAGCAGCACGTAGCCGAAATCACTCGTCTCAAGGGGCAACACGCTGCGGAACTTAAGGAGCACAAGGAGCAAAAGGAAAAACTCAGTAACCAGCTGAAATCCATGTCGCTGGAGCAGTCGCCGGTAATTCGCGATCTCCAAGCTCAGGTCGACACCCACATGCAGACCATCAACAATCTACATGACCAGGCCGCCTCGCTTGTCAATGAGAGGGAGAAGCTGAAGGCGGCTCTGCAGGAGGTGACAAGAAAGCAGGAGAACCTAAGCCTCGAAGTCGAAAGGCTGCAAAAGGAGCACGCCACCGATACCGCTCGCTCGCAGCGGCAACATACAGCGGAAATCAAGAAGAAAGAGGACCAAAATGCAGAAATCCAAGCCAAGTTGGATTCCATGTCGCACAATAAAGCATCAGCTATTAGCGATCTCCAGGCCAAGATCGAGACTCAAGGACAGATGATCAGGTATTTCGAGCTGGAAAAGGCGTGGTTGAAGAAGGATTGCGAGAAACTCGAAGCATCAAATAAATCGTGCGGGGCGGACGCCACTCGCAGCAAGCTGGAGCATGCCAAGGAACTGGAGGAGTGTGAAGAAAAACGGGCAGCCGAATCACGGAAAACTACGGCGGTCCGGGACGAGTTGACTGTCGAAGTGGGAAAGACTAGAAAGTTGCGCAGAGAGCACGTGCTGGCCGTCATCCTTCTCAAGCTTGAACACACAAATGAGCTTGAGAAGCGTCGCGAGCAACAAGTCGTCGCTTTGCGAGCGGTCGAGATGGAGCGGAACAGCTTGCGCCTCGAGGTTGAAACTTTGAAGCAGCAGCACGCGGCTGCTGTCGAATGTCTCAAGGTCGAACACGCAAAGCAGCTGGAGGAACACCGAGAAAAACAAGCGGCCGAAGTGCGAAAAATCAGAGTAGAGCGGGACAAGGCGCTTTTCGATTGGTCACAATCGGCGAAAGAGCATGTCACTACTGTTGAGCGTCTCAAGCGGGAACATGCGAATGGGCAGGAGAGTCACCAAAAGAAACAGCGAGAGGCCCGGGACAAGTTGATTGTCGACATGGGAAAGTTGAAGGCAGAGCACGTGGCGACGGTTGAATGCCTCAATAATGAGCATGCGAAGAAACTGAAGCAGATACAAGAAAGACAAGGGGCCGGCCTGCGGGCAACCGAAGCGGAGCGGGACGCGTCACGTCTGGAGATGGAAAATTTGAGGAAAGAGCAGGCGAAGGCTGTCCAGCGCCTCAAACTTGCACATGTGGTGGATCTGGAGACCCATAGAAGGAAAGCGGTGGATGTATTGAAGGAAGCCAAAGCGTTAGGGGAGCAGTTGCTGGCTCTCGCAACGAACGGAATGAGAGAGAAGCGCGACACATGGGAAGAAGCGAAGACGAGGGAGCAAGAGCTGACGATCGGCGACTTGCAGGTCAAGATGACCGCCCAACAAAAGATGGTAACGGACCTCGAGCAGCAAAAGACGTCTCTAGAGAAGGACAACGCAAAAGCGCCTCTCGCTGCGTTCTTGTCCTCGTCGTTGCGGCAGAACGCCAAATCGCCGCCTTTACAATCTCCAGCTTCAAGTGGTATCACGCCACCGAACAATCGAAAAAGAAAGGCCAGTAACCCGCCCTCGGACCAAGCGACGAAGAAGAATGGAGGGAGTAACGGGTGTTGAATGCTTTGATTCTCGGAGGGTAAAGTCAAATCTTGTGTGAAGGCATCGTGTGGGAATTATAGGAGAAGCGGTGTTAGCAGGTACGTTGAAAGGCACAGAGATGGCCGAGTATACGAATAGCGATCAAGTCGACAAGGCAAAGTCCAAGCGCTACTCAGGTGATATGGATTGTCGATACGATTAGCTACCACAACTCGAAATAACAGAACACTACTGAACAGCATACTGACCACAGGTGCTGCCAGGCTTGAGTTATATGTGTGTCAGCTCGTCCCTTCCATGGTCTGACGGGAGCAGGTCCTTTGGCGCAATAGTTGATGGAAGCCGAACCTGAAACGCGAGAAATTTGTTTATGTGGAATCGAGCCAGCGGAGCCGTCGTCCAAGTGGTACATTGGTAAAGAGGCTGATATAGGAGGAGATATATGGACATGCCTACTTGTGTTGCCAGCTTGACGACTTCAGTTATGGCTACTCAGGACCAACTGCCCTACTCCCACGTACGACCCTCAATGGCACCTCCTACGTCCAACGAGAGATCCTGGCCACTCTCGGCTTTGCATACAGTATTACAGCAACCATCGGCTCGACCAAATCAACACATGCAACAACCGCTGCAAATGCAGCAACCTCAGACAACGCACCAGCCTCTTTAACCTCAACCACAGCTCCTTCGCAACCGTCAAAGACCTATGCAGCCTGATCAACCTCGAGTCGCTTCCAATCCGGTCCTTTTCCCGCGCCATCTTCCTCGCGATTCTGAGCATTCTACATCCGTTCCGTATCGTCCTACGTCGGTCCAAGCGCATCCATGTCCTACATCCGTGTCATCTCGTCAATCATCGGCCCAAGCACCTGCATTTCCGACCCCCGTTCCATCTCGTCCGGGATCGGTTCAAGCACCTCTACCGTCGTCGATTCCCTTCCCTGCGCCAAGCGAACAGAATTTCGGTCCACACATGCAAACTCAACGAATCTTGGATTTACACGCGCAACGCCAACAACACAATGCTGGGCCGCAGAATGTCGGTGTGCAAAACGTCGGTCCGCAAAACGTCGGTGTACAGAATATCCAAGCTTCTTTCGACATGTTCAAGAACGGGATACCACAGATGCTGTAAGTAACTTGCCTCGTCGGGAACGCAAAAAGGATACTCATGCTCCGTCCTTTCTCCGCTCCTTGTGCAGTACTAGCTATCAAAGCGCGTGTCAAGTCGTAATCGGAACATACCAGCAGGAGATATGGAATCTCAATTCCGCTATTCGTCAAAAAACCAACATTATCCAAAGTCAGGAGAGGCATCTCCAACAAGCGGTAACGCTCAATCAGAATCTCGTATCGCAGCTGAACCAATGTACCGCTGCCGCCGAACAGCAATCCGCGCCCAAGGACACCACCGCCATCCCGTTACTCGAAGCGAAGCAGGAGCTGGAGGTACACATCAAGGAGAGAAAGGAGCTCGAGGCCGTTCTTCAGCAGGCGAGGGCCTGCTTGCAGAAAGCCAACGAGGAGAAGTTCAACTTGCACGGCGAGCTCAACAAGTCGAAAACCGACAACGCGAAAGCCATCGATCTCTACAAGCTGATGTATTCGACGCAACTGAAGTCGCGATCCGATCAGAGCAAAAGCTTCGAAAACCAAATCGCCGGTCTGAAGCTCCAACATGCCGCAGAATTAAAGCGGGAACGAGAAAAGAGGACTAGACTGGAGAGCGGGATGGACTCGTTGACGCGAGATCAGTTATCGGTGATCAACGATCTTCAAGACAAGGTCGACGATCAAGCGGATACCATCAGCAGCTACGAGCTGGCGATGCTAGCGCTGGACGAGCACGACGGGCGATTCGAAGCATCAGCAGAACCGTATGCGGAAGATGCCGTTCAAGTCGAATTCGACCTTGCGGAGGAGCCGGATGATTATGAGGAGAAGCAAGCGGTCAACTTGCGGGACGCCGTGGCGGAGCGGAACCAGCTGCGTGTCGAGATTGAGAAAATGGGGAAAGAACATGCGGCTGCTTTTGATCGCATTAGGGATGAGCATGCGGAAGAAATGGGGGAGGCTCGAAAGAAACAAGCGGCCAAGTTGCAACAAGTCCACGCCTGGCGGGACAAGTTGCTCGTAGAAGTTGACAAGATGGGAAAAAAGCATGCCAAACTGGAAACGAATTCGCAGGAGCAAGAGTCGACCATCGGTAGCCTTCGTCTCCAGGTCGAGGATCAACAGCACATCATCACGGACTTGGAGTTGCAGAAGACGTCATCGGAAAAGAATTTCGAGAAACTATTGGCATTGTTGTCCGAGTCAGCATCAGAGGAGATGAAAATGAGGAAAATGACCTTAGAGAGTATCCAGCAACAGGCGACTCAGCTTCCGGTATTATTTCCGCTACCGTCACCGCCAGGGTGCTCGACGCTATCCGGCTTCTTGCATCAGTCTCGTAATTCCGTGCTACCAATCGCAAACGACCAACACTTTGCCACTCTTGACAAGAAGCCCGCCTTTGGCGATCCTCCCAAACCGGCTGTTACTGGATTCATCGATCAAGCTTCATCAGCGGTCTCACCGATCTCGTCTCGTGGTGCACAGCTATCCGTTTCGTCACAGTCTGCCAGCTTGCCGTCGGCTTTGAATCTGAATCCAGCCGAAACGAAAAGCCCAACCACCCTATCCGGACAAAATGGCGCCTCGCCGATTGACCGCAAGAGAAAGTGGAACAGAATCTATTCCCCTAATGAAGAAGGTCCAGAGCGAGACGGTTCCAAGCGATGATGTACTCATCGATCCGTATTGGAAGCCGGAACATCACTCGTGGAGTAGGGACTGTATCAGCGGACAAGTGGACGAGAAAGTTGACGAAGAGTCGAGGCGGAACGCTGGGATGACGTTTCTGGTAGAATTTCCGGAATAGAGCGGAACGGGAAGCAGGTTACTAGATTCGACATCGGGTCATACGATACTGAGCTGTACAAGAGAGAGGAACCGAGTCATGATGTTATCGACATGGCTATAATTACTGCTCATCATCAAGTCAATGGTTGAGGCGCATAGTCGCTCGCATGCTCGTACCACGGGCACTGTCTTATTGCACAAGGATGCGTGAGTGGCGGAAGAAACGAATCGATCTGCTGGTTATAAAGGAGGAGGGATATGATGGTGAGCAAGATGAAGTTACATTTCCGTCGGAATGTCGAAAAGTGTGTAAATAATGTAGTCAAATCGGCAGGACGTCGGAAATCGTATATGTATAAAGAGCATGGCTTTACAGAAGATGAGTTGCTGAGATCAGGACGAAAGACGAGTCTCATCGGTGGCGGACGACTACTTGCTGCTCTGGCCTTGTAGCCTACTACTAGACTACTAGGACCAGCCTCTCGCACGCAGGCGCGCTAAGCGAAAGCGCGGTCACATGACGGGGAAGCCTCCTTTCGGGTCGAGGAGCGTTCATCATCTTCGTCTCACTTATTCATGTCAGGATTGACAACGGTGACGGTGGCGACAAGTAAAAAAACAGTAACATTAGCAACTATTCACCATGCCAGGAACTGCTATAGCACCACCGCCTACGCGGTACGAAGTTCAACGCAAACTCTCCCTACGTTCTGCCGCTTCCGATATTCCAGCAAACTCACTTCCCACTCAACAACACAGCATTTTCACTCAACAGCAAGCGAATCCTATATCATCATTACCGTTACCGAGCGCTCCGTTCGCTGCACCACCACCTGGATCACCAAGCATCATTGGAACGGATCCCTTCACCATGTCGGCAACAGCGGGAACTACCGTTGCGGGGATGAGTGATGAGGATTTGGCGGATTTGGCGGATATCGGAGAGGAGGAGGAAGAGTTTTCCGACGGAGAGATGATGGCTGGCGGCGATGAAGTGGAATTCAGCGATGATGAAAGGAATCAGACGTATGCTCAAGCTCCAGTAACGCAACCTTCGTCAGGAGGACAGTATCATCAAGCCCTGCCGCCTTCAGCACAAGCCGTTACATCGCAGCAACATGATGCTCCTCATGTCGACGCCGAGTTAAAACGAAGGATGGAGGGCGAGCGATTGATCAAGAGCGGGTATCTGCTGAAAAAGGGTGAAAGGAGAAAGACTTGGAAGAAGCGGTGGTTTGTATTGCGGACGGAAAAGTTGGCATATTACAAGGATCAGAAAGTAAGTACACCGTCTCGTTGTCAGTGACAGCATCTCATCATTCATCCGGTAACTTTCAGGAATATATCCTCTGTCGAATCCTCAACCTTCGCGACATCCACTCGGTGCTCGCCGTTCAACTGAAGAAAAACCAGCATCACACAATCGGCATCGTAACTCCACAAAGGACCTACTACGTTCGCGCATCGAGTGGTGCAGAGATGGAGGGATGGATTAGGGCGTTGAATGAGTCTAGGCGAGCGTTGGCCGAGTCGGATGAGTTGGTGGAAAGGGAGGGAGAGAGGAAGCGTGCGAAATCCGCAGCAGATGTTTTGAATTCGCAACCAGCACAACAGTTTATTACGCCATTGCCAATCCCGGAAAGTATGTCAAAGGACAGCAACAACTATCAACAGTCCCGACAAGCGACGATATCGGAATCCATGTCAGGTCTCTCACTCTCTACATCTCCGAGATCGGCGGCTCCTATCGGTATTCCAACCGGTCAGGTTCCCACGACAGGACACCTCTTCCCATCCTATACATCATCCTCGACCATCTTTTCGCAATCACCACTCGATGCTTCGTCGGTCAACGATATGCGCAAGTTCAGCGTGGGTTCATTAACAGGAGGTGCGGGCTCTGAAGCAAGTCAGCAGGGTGTACCTGTGCCACATCGAACGTCTGTCCCACTTGGAGACGGAGTTAAAATGCAACCATCGAATGGATCACTCTCGTCTTCTCGTATAGCACCAATACATCTCGGTGCAGCTACATCATCCGGCACCGGGCTGTCAACATCCTTCCAGCCAGGCAACGGATTTGAGGAGTACGGCATGGTACCCGTCGTGACTAGCACCAGTCTCGGAGTCGCTAGTGGTGCCGCGTTAGGTGGTGGTATCGTCACGAGTTCGGACAGTGAAGAGGACACGTATCCATCGGCCAGCGCAGCTCAATTCGCTCGCTCGATCGATTTCGATACTCATTCCGCTCAACAAACACAATCGCAGCAGTATATCTCGCCAGCGACTTTAAGCGCTACGTCTCCTCCTACCATCCTTTCATCCACCGGCACTGTTCATGCCATGTCACTTGCTGCATCACCATCTATGTATACTCCGCCTTCAATGCCGAACCTGCCGGTGCAGACGGATCCTCACAAGGTCATCTTGAGCGGATACCTTATGAAGTTGGGGAATAAGAGGAAGACGTGGAGGAAACGGTGGTTTGTGTTGACGAGCGGGGAGTTGGTGTATACCAAGAGTCATATGGTGAGTAGTGACACGAGTACAAGTAGAATCCGCACTGATTGTTGATACCGCAACTGATCTTACAGGACTCCAAGGTACATCGCTCGATTCCTCTCAATTGCATGCTCGATGCGCTCGCTTTCGATGCACTTCCTGCCCCCGATTCCGCCGACGACTCGTCGTCGGACGATGGAAATGCCGATTCCTTTGCAAGCCCGACGAATCACGGTACCCGATCGACACCGAAAGGTCGAGCTAATTCCGCCTCTAGCCGTTCGCATCGTCGATTTACTGCTCCTCATCATACATCAGGAACAAACACCTTGGGTTTACGCTCACCTCAGCAAGAACAGCATACATTCCAAGTGATCACACCGAAGCGTACGTTCAAGCTTTGTGCACCAACAGAGGAGGAGGAGATCAAGTGGCTTGCTGCGTTGCGGGCACTGATCAGTCGGGAGCGTGGAGCAATGTCGCCGGGGACAAGTACTGGTCCCTCCGGTACCGCCGGATCATCATCGCATTCCAATATGGCGCCGTACACCCAAGCAAGCCGACAACCATTATCACCTCCTGCTGTTGGTATCACACGTCCGAGTCCTCAGTCAATATCAATTGACATCCCTCCGGTCATTTCTGGAGCCACATCAGCGGCATCATCCATGACTGCCAAACCACACAATCAGGATATGGTCTCACCCACTTCTCCAAGTTCGCAGCGTGCGGGTTTCATCGGCATGCCCCTACGCACACCAGTATCTGCACCTGTTCCGATAAATCATTCATCATATTTCCCGCCTCATACACAGGAAACCGATGCACAGCAGCAGACCTCGAGCTCGGTCGCAACAACAGGGAAACCCAACGCACCGGATCTTCCGCCGTTGGTTACCCATCAGTCACACCGCAATCGATCAGCAACACAGACAGCCAAGGCGGCTGTTGCTGAAGTCGTACGACGGTTCCATACCGAGTCGTCTCAGGCGCATTCGCACAACCAGCAGGCTCAAACATAGCCATCATTCTTGTTTCACTTCGACTATCAGCTTGATTGCCAATGAATACTCGCATCACTTTCAGTAATCTATTGCCTATATATCTTCTCGATCTCGCTACAACGCCTCCTTCACCGTTCAGAAACGCACATCAATGGAATATTGTATATCAAGTTGGTATCAAGCGCTCTAGTTTCTAGTTCATCATCTCTGAGTTGTCGTTCACGTCATCCCAGTATACATACGCATCATGTCTTGTCAAGTTACGACAGCTCCTCTCCCTGCCGGGCCTTCTTACCTGCGTATCTCGTCTCATACACCGTCAATTCGTGCATATGCTTTTGATAAAGATGGCGCTTCCTCTCTTCGACGTCTCCGATAGGTATCAAGGTATGTGAAAGAGTGTCATGGTGCTCCCTGGAAGATATATGAAGATGATCACGCCATGTATAGCCAACGTATAGAGGGAAAGAATCAAGACTCACGAGCAGAATATACAAATCATCTCCTTCGTGAACCATTTGAGGTGGACTTTCTCTGCAATGGCTTTGAAAGTTTTCTCGTCGAAGGTTTCCGCCGTTCGGGAGCGTTTCTTGACTCTAGCACTTTGCGACCGAGGAAGGGATTGGGAGCCGGAAGAATGCGAAGGCGACTGGGTGGCTGGCGGATCGGGTCGACGGGCAGCGGCCAAGCGCTTACTTTCAGTCAACTTCGGATCTTCCTCCAGGACGACAATGTCATCGTCCTCTTCGTCATTGTCTGGCGGAGGAACAAGAGAACCTCCTTGCGATCGAAGTACCTCGAATTTCTCTCGCCATTCGTCCTTCTCTTTCTCCACCTTGGCCACCGTCTGATTCCAGTACTTCTCGTCTGTGCTGTGTTTTTTGATGTCGATCCGGAGCGTTTGGTTCGCATTCTCCAAGTTCTTGATCTTCGCCTTGAAGTTCTCCGTCGTCTTCGCCACATTCAGGCGAAAGGAGAGCTCCGCGTCTTGTAAATCCTTCATAGCGGCTGCTTGGCCACGAATTTTGCTTTCGAGGTCGTCTGTCGTCAGGCGCGACGCCGATTGTAGTTCGGCCGCTTTTCTCGCACTCTCTTCTTCTACAGCTTGTCGCATATCGTCTGCGTGCTGAATTCCTATCAGCGCGAGTTCTGTCTTGTGCTGCGTGTCGACGGCCGCAGCCGCATGCTTCAGAGCGTCCTCTCGTTCAAGTGACTCCTTCAATTCGGCTTTCAATCTCTGTCCTGTCGACGCCGTCGCTTGCGCTTTTTGACTTGCATCCGCCAAGGCCAGACGGTACCCCTGCCTAATCCTGACCTGTCTAATGGCTTCTGATACCGCATGCACTATCACGCCTCTCTGCGACTCCATTGCCCCCTCCATTTCCGCCCGCCAAAACCGTGCCGCTTCGTCTGACCGCTTCTTCTCCTCTTCCAAGGCCTTCTTCGTGGCCGCATGTTGCTTGCGGCTGGCCTTTGAGTCACGGAGCGACTGAGCCTTGTCCCGAGCTACGGTTTCTCGGAATATCCGCAGCTCTTCGCCGGTTTGTCGTGCCTCACGCTCGAGGCTCTCCACGCGTGCTCGAGACCAACTCTCAGAAGCACGCGCCCGTTTCCTGAGTCCGGTAAACCACTGTCATGGTCCAGCCTTCCCTAGTCTAGTGCAAACGGAGACTTACTGAAAGTCATCCACTGACTGCTGCATTTTCAGCTGCATTTCCCGAAATTCGTCACCCCAATTAAACGGCACCTCTCCGATTTGATCGCTCGTAGTCTGTACTTGGTGCGGCGGTGGCCGTATAACGCGCTGCGCGTTGCCGCTGACCCGACTGTTCGTGGCTGTGATCTGTTGCGGCGGGCGGTAAACTGCTTTCGGCGTTCCGGCATGAATTTGCACGATTGCCGATCGCTCCAGAGAAGGATAACGCTGCGTTGATGGCGTTGGAAGATCGTTGCGCACAGGCGACGACGGGTAGGTAACGCCCGGAGCTGGCACTGATGAACGAGGTTCATTCGGCGCTGGCCCGACGAGCGCCGTCATCGGCGTAGCCGGAACAGAGTTCCGATGCGCGATAGGGACTGGACGTCTGGCGGAGGCAGACACGACCAGACGCGGCTGCGCGGGCGGTAGGGGCGGCGGACGTCCGGCGGGCAGAGGAGGTGGCGCGTCGGCAGGTAAAGGAGGAGTTGCTGTAGAGGGACCTGAAGATGGAGCGACGGCGTTGTTCACCGCATGTCGTAATCGTACCGCAAGGGACCGGGGAACGTCGTCATTTGATGCGTTCTCGGTCGATCGGTGGTTCGCTGTAGTCCTAGGTTTCAGAAAAAGGATACGACCATCTCCATTATATTGCGGCGGGACTGCCATCTGCTCGACCCTTTTTTCCTTACCCTTCTCTGCCTTCTTCTGCACCCCATTTGTATCTACCTGGGCCTGTCCCACGATCCCTGCCATCGTCACTGTCTTCCTTCCTTCTCCTGAATCCCCTGCGCGCGAGTCTGCCTCAGTATTTGACGTCCTCTTTCGCTTCTTCAGGTACGGCCGTAGCACTTCACCCGATGATGCAACGTATGGGCCGGAAGCGGCCGAGGTCGGTTGACTTGATCCGGTCACCACTGACTTTTGTCGACGCTCTTCCGACTCGCCTATTCCCCCGAATCTGAATGATATCGGCTTTGGGTGCTTTGGCGGTTGCTCGACTAGAGCCTTTCTCCCAGTTAGGGGAGGGTTTATTCCGATGGCGACGTTGGGCCGATATGAGAATGGAGCCTGTTCGCGATCAGGCGGTATGAAGCGAGCACCTTTCTTCCGACAGAATGAACCTTGGATGGGCGGAGATGATTCTCGGTTTACGGGATAGCCAGCCCTGCGATCATCCACGGTTATGACGTTCGACCGACGCTGGCGGTAAAGAGGAGCGTCTTCGTCCGTGTCCGAGTCTGCGGACGACGTGATATCTGTGAGTTCCGACTGCGAGCCGCCGAAGATATCGTCTTGGGTCAAGTTCGTTTCTCCGTTTTCCCGGTCGGATGGAACGATAGCGGACATGTCACCTATCGAGCGAGTTATAACGACATTGTAGAAGACGACGGTGGAGAGAAGGAAGGGAAGTAGAGGATGACAGAAGCGGGAATAGGGGAAGGAAGAGGAAAGTCTCATGAAGGAAGGTCGTCTCGTCAAAGCCGACCTCGCGTGCTTCTGCTGATCCGGCCGCCGAGAGTTGGAGCGCGTTGATAGTGGTCTGAACGACCCTGTATTATAGTCTAGTTCCCAATATACTCGCATGCTCTACTTTGATACAGCCGGCATACAACCTAAGATGTTATACAATACACGCGGAACCCCGTGTCTCCCTCATCACACGCAATCACAAAACAATCGTTGTCGAACTACCCGCACGCACAGACTCCCGCTTGAGCCGCTTGCTAACCTTCCTCGTCTCTTCCCGATGTTTCTCCAAGATACTTCGATGTACCGTCCATACGTGATCACTCTGCGAGCGCGAGTCACTGTACAGCGGCACGACTGGTGAATCGTTGCTCTTGTGTCCGCGACTGAGAGGATGGATTGTTTGGTCAGTACACGCGGCTCGGCTCAAATGAGAGATTGAAGCACTTACCGACAAGCAATGCAAACACCCTCGAGATCGAAGAACGTGCTGCTCACTTCCTCTGCGTACTTTCTCCAATCCTGCTCTGTTCGCGGTTCATGTCGAGATCGTTTACCGAGTACCTTGGATGTGGATACCAACTGTGCATTCTGTGCTTCGAGTTTGGTAATCTCGTTGGCCAATCGCTGTGCCTCGGCTTCCTTCTCCGCTCGAAGTTTCTGTAGTTCCGCATTCTTTGCCGCACCGAGCTCCTTGACCTCTGCTGCCAACTTTTGCGCTTCTTCTTCTCTGATACGCTTCTCCAAGGCTTCCATGTCGACCTCGGGTGCGGTTACCTTGCCTCTCAAGGACATCTCCACCTGGAGACTTTCGTTTTCCCTTTCGAGTTCTTGATATTCCGACGCTTGGGCCTCAGCATCCTTCTGCAGGGTCTCGACCTGCTTTTGCAAAGCATCGCTTTGCTTCTGCGCCGCTTCATAGGCCTTGTTGCGGGATTGTATCTGCTTGTTTCGATCCTCGACGTCCCTGCGCAAAGCCTTGCAGATCTTGTTCCGGGGTTCGAGCTCCGCCTTGTGCACTTCGTCTGCCTTCTTCCGCGCTTCGACTTCCCTATCCAGTGCTTCACGAGCCTTGTTCCGGGCTTTGATTTCCTTTCGCATTGCCTCGCTTTGAGTGACAAGTGTCTCGTGCTTCTTCACTAGTTGGTCGTGATCATGGTCCTTGGCCCGGATCTGCTCCTCCCGTTCATTGTGCAGGCGTCGAAGTTTTTCGATTTCGTCCAGCCGCGCCTTGGCAACCTCCGATAATCGAACTTGTTCCGTCTGCATGTTGCTGAATTCAAGCGTCTTCTCGTTGGATGCATGCATCGCCTTATTTGCCTTTTGCTTCCATTTCTGCAGTTCCTCCGAGTCGGTCGACCGAGCTCGACCGAGCTGACTTTGCATCGACAATAGCTTGGCTTGCGCCTCTTGCAATGCCTTGGCATGGTCCGCTTTGACTTGAGCGAGCGCTTCAATTTTGTTCCCTAATGCCCTCTTTGCTAGAGACACCTCCTCCTGCAGTCTCACATTCGCCGTTGAAAGATTCGCAGCACGGTCCCTTTCGGCCTTTACTTCACGCTCCGCCCGCTGCTGAGTATCCGCAATCTCCTTGTAGAGGTCATCGTTGATCGACTGGAACGTTTTGATGTCAGCCTCGTGTCGGACTTTGTCACTCTCGGCGCGCTTGTCGCTTTCGTTGCGGTTCTGGATACGTTCGCGGACGAATTGCTGGTTGGCCTGCTCGAGTACTTGGTTCCTCCTTTGCGCATCCGTCAAGGCCGTTTGCAGGTTTTCCTTCTCCTTCTCGACAGCACCGATTTTTGTCTTTGTGGCTTGTGCCTCGGAGGTTGTCTGAAGCAGTTGTACCCGAAGCGTATCCCTCTCCTTCTCGACCGTCTGAGCCTGTTTCTTGGCGGCTTGCACCTCGGACGTCGACTGTTCCAGCTGTGTTTGCACAGTCATTAGGTTCCTCTCTACCCGCTCCAACTCGACCTTATTCGCATCCAACTCGACCTTGTTTGCAGCCAACTCCGATCTCTGTGTGCTCACGACAGTATCGGCACGCTTGTTGTTAACACGTTCCGCTTGTAGCGTTTTTCCAAGACCGGCAATCGTTCCTTTCGCTGTAGCGAGCTCCACCTTTGTCGTTTCTGCATCCTCTTCGGCGGTCGTGAGCTGTTGTTGAAATGCGTCCCGTTCATTCTGTACAGCCAAAGCTGTGCGCTGCAAGGACCCAAATTCTTGTATAATTCTCGGTTGATTGGAGAGCCTAACGTTAAGATGAGGGAACAGTGAGTTACAATAGCAGGAAAGCACTCGGCGACTTGCACTTACCACAGGGCTTCAAGATCCGTTCTAAGATCTGATAGGCATTTGGGCAAAACCGTTGGAATACGAGCGGTCGGTGACTGTACAGGGCCGGTTTGAGTGGCACCTGCGGTTGCCGGGGATGCGGGCGGTGCAACATCTTGTGCCGCAGCATCAGACGTCGACTTCCGTTTTACAGGAACAATTATCGATCTCGGCACCAGAGGTGTGTCCGACGCGGCCTGGGTCATGCCATTGCTGTTAGCGGAGGTGGAAGCTGTACCGTTGGCCTTGGCCTGCACCATATTCGGAGTCAGGACCGGAGGTTTGGTGGCGAAGACCGGCGGCTTACGGGCCGTCTGCATTGTTCGTGGCCCCGTTTGCATTGCGCGTGGCCAATTCATCGAGAAGGGTTCTCTTGTTGCCCGCGCCGCGGATGAAGGAGTGTTTGGTGATGTCGACAAAGGACTTGACTCTGTCTGATTTGGTGAATCGACTTTGCTAGATGTTGACTGTTTTGCTGGAGAGTAGGTTCCACTCATTTTCTGTAGATCTGGAGGAAGGGTAGAAATCGACATGGAGCTCTTCTTTGGCGACTTGCCTGTCTTGAGTGACTTAGATCCCGCTGATTTTGAGAGAGCTGCCACTCGTGAATCCAGCGGCAGGCCTTTTTGAGGTGTCACAGGAGTCGATCGCGAGGTCGATGCTAACGAATTATGATGATATGGTGAAGATCTAGGAACCGATGATGCGGCGAGAGGTGCCGTTGTTGCTCCAGTTGAAGTCAGACCGACTGAAACAGGAGAGCCGCCGCGAAGAGGAGACCGGACACAGGGCGATGCAGAAAGTTTAGATGATGAGGCCGATGCGTTGCCTTGCGGTATGGCAGGCGGTGGTGGTAGAATGGTACTACGGGTTGGAGGAGATGGGGAAGCCTCGGCCATGATCACATCCGGTACATCACTACTCCTATCGCCACCACCGTTGGCTCCTGTTTTCGGAGCCGACTCCGCTTCACCATCGTGATGCCATGACGGCCGTCCATCCCGAGAGTCAGCATTCGATTTAGCTGAAGCTTTAAGAGGCTCTGGAGGATCGAGAGGAGTCGGCGCAGCGTGAGATTCGTACTCGTCCGGGTTGCGAGGGCGGCGACGGCTGGAAGATTGATGGTCCGGAAGGTCAGGCAACAGGTCGCTGAGACGATGCGATGGCATCGCTGCGGGGCACAGGCGTGTGCGCTGGAGCAATGAGCTTATGCAAGAAGAGCGGTAAGCCGGGAGTTTTGCAAGAACGCTCAAAGAAAGGTCCAGGATGATGTTGAGGCATATAATTTGCAGCATTTACCACTTTCTCAGTCCTCAGTCAGGATCCATCGTTCGCCTCAGTTTTTGCTTCCGCGCTGTTGAAATTCAGAAGAAGAAGAAAGAATGCCCAAGCCAGCTCGAGAGCCTAAATAATTGCCTAATAAACCTCGAACGCTCCTTGGCAAGAAGCCCTAAAGCTTGCTTGACCTGACATTGGTAGTAGCAGAGGCGGTATTTCTTATTGGTCTATCACGCTGATGCACTATGCTGTGAATCCGGCTAGCTACACTCCATTTGCCGTGCGTACATGCACGACACAAACTGCTTCTCTCTCCCCCTTATATGTCCCGGCAGCCGAACGCTCTTCTCCCATTTTCCCGTCTTTCATAGTCCATATTCGGACCCGGAACTTGTACACTCCATCGGCGAACAGGCATACCACGGCGGTTGCATTAATCGTTGTCGTCTTTTCGGTAGTCTCTGGAGTCTCTGTGTCATCAACGTGAGGCACGAGGATTCCATCCGCCGGACCGCTGAAAGCAACCACGCGGGAGAGAAACTCAAGTTCCCTCCACCTGGGTGTACGCACAGCGACTTGTGCATCGCTTGCAGAAAGTGGGGTAAGCGGATCGATGATCGGTTCAAACAAGTATTTGAACTCTGGTATGGATTCTATGGATGAGGCCAGTCAAGCGAGAATTTCCGAGGACAAGTAAAACCATACTTACCATCAGCTACATCGAGGACTACGGCGGCATTCAAAACGATCGGTGTGTTGGCCTCAACAGCGTTGACTACGTTACCCTCCGTATCATGAATCACGAGCGATACTCGTACGCGATCTTCCTGAAGTGCATCCAGATCCGATGCAGGAATTTTTGCATCTCTGAGAGATACCTCGCCAGTACGTTCACTTCCCGGCTGGATGAGCAATGCCTGAATCAACATAGTCCCTTTTCGAGAAACTAGAAACACCGCTCACGATATTCCACCACGCCTTTACACCACCTAGTAGCGCTTGACGAATCCAAAATTGTCTTCTTTCCGACAACACGTCTGATTGTGTTCGTCCCGAACGATCCACAACGAATTGCCGATTACTCAGACGAGGAACATCGCGTTCTAGATCCGAAACGGAGAGTGTAGGTCGTGCAATCGGAAAGATGAAGCTGTGTGACGATGCAAAGGCAAGTTGAGAATAGGATTACAATGCCTTAAGAACATCCACTTACCGCTCCGAGACTCCCGGGGCTATTAGCCGCCTGACCACAACCGATCCATCCTGCTCAACATCCCGACATTCAAGAATAAATTCCAACGTATAATCGCCCGGGTTGAACATGGTCATCTCGGCGCAGCTGTATGTCTTGCTTGTAGCGGCCTTTCGGAGGAACTTCAGGAAACGAGCATCCTCTTTCCGATCGCGCTTGAACCCGCTGTCGCCTCTGTTCAACTCGAGTCGGCCGGTTTCACTTTCATCCTCCCTTTCAGCAGACTCTGCGTACTCGGTTATTGTTGAACTGGCGAATGGCGTAACACGAAGAGAGGAGCAACGCAGCGCCGGCTGAACGGTAAACAAAATCGGCAAGACCAGTTGTCGAGAATAGAATGTATCTGAGCCTCCGGATGCGGAAGACGTTTCTGCTTCAGGAAGCTGACCATAATCGATCCTGATGGTGCCGGATTCACTGTTCTCCGACATTCTCGGGGTCAGTACCGGTCCATATAACACGAGAACAACGACGTACCAGCCTGGTTTGCCGAAACACTTGATCCGCAAATGACCACGCTGGCCAGGCGCAATGACTATGCCGTCTGCCGGTGGGTCCCACTGCAGCACCGGTCTTTCAGCAGCATCCCGCTCCAGCTCGTGTGTCCGTGTTTCCGACAAGTTGCCCTCATCGAGCAATGCGTCATTCCGCCGCTTCAGGTTGTCTTCGAATGCAAGGTTGAGGAAGTCTACGGGGATAGACGAGGTATTTTCGAGCGTGAGGTGTATAATAGTCCTGCATAGAGGATGTGTTACGCCGGCTCGAATATGGATGGAAGATAGTCACTCACTTTTCTCCCTGATGCAGAATTACGGAGCCATGATTTAACGATGTTTGACGAACAAGGATTAACGGTTGCTCTTTGAGTACACTGCATGAGATGGTTGCCGATTCCGATTGGGCGTCATCACGGCGTGGCAATTGACTCGGCCGAGCATCCAAGCCCAACAATTTCCGCACGCCAGCTGTTGTTCGTTTTCGATCTCGTTTACCACTAGCGGAGACGGTGACACTTGTCAATGGTAACGGCAGGGTATACTCGTTGCCATCGCCCAGTCGAAGGTTGCACCCATTGATGGCGAGATTTCCAGGTTCATGAGCAATTCCTTCCAGTCGTATTCGATGCACTGAAGTGGGCGGCAGGATGAACGCGAGTGGTTGAGTGGTATATTTGACGCCTTGCGTGCTAGAGAAGGTAGCGCATTAGGACAAACCAGTATGACACGGCCGGGAAGACTCACCTCAGTGACAAATTCTGAATCTCAAGGTCGATTCCAAACGGATTGCGCAAGGTGACAGTCACCTCGAGTGCGTCCTTGGCTATAAACACGGGCTACAAGGACAACCGTGAACAAAAGCGAAACAGAGAGAAACAGTGAAGCACAACTTACGTGGCCTTCAGAAATGGATTTTGACCTAGGATTATACAAGAATGGGTCATTGATTGTATGCGTCTTTCTGATTTTATCGATATCCATCCGCCCAGCGTTGTTCTCAAACGGCACTTTCTCGGATGTCAGTCTAGAGTCATCGCGAGTCAGCGCAGTAAGACACGAGCAGAATTAGGCGAGCTTGACTCACGGTGTAAAGTCTACCGCGACAACAACGTTGTCCGGCAGCCAACGCAAGGATGCCTGCACAGACACATTCCTTCTCCTGGCGATTGCTAGCGCTCGCGAGTAGGCCGAGAGTAAGAGCTGTTGGGCCTGCGGGGCCAGATGTACATGCAAAGTGCGAAGTGCCGAGGTGGAAAAGCCGATAATGGTATTGTAGTCTGTGGGCGCGAAGGTCAGTAAACATCCATTGGGGGAATTTCTTCACAGCTTACCAGGTAGAGTTTCAGCGGCCGTGATAGCCTCACGCAGCATGGCAACCTGCAACTCCGCCCAGCCATACCTGACGGGCACCTCGATCGATTGGCCCTCCCCCGTCAGGTTGGACAAGTCAAGGCCAAAAACGTCGAGTAATCGCTGGACGAGGTGTAACACTGCTTGATTTCCTTCACCCGTTTCTTTTGTCACTGTAGTCATCGTGCCTGTGGATGCAGACACCAACCCCAAACCGGCATTTCCGGCACCAATAGAATCGCCGACGATCTGACTCGCTATGTTATCCCTGCCTGCTGCGTTGCCGAAGATAGGAGCGTCCAAACGATTACCGACGATCCTTGTATCGGCAATCATAGCAACGACAACCGCCACAACTTCCCTCGCGAGCACCGCCTCTCTCCTCTCGAGCCCAAGGAGCCGGTGCACACCGACAAGCGTAACAAGCGCCTGCAACTGTAGATCTATTGGCAACGCACGAAGCCAAGGTCCATGTGCACGCATTGCGATGGTCGATATCGATACCCTCGCGACGCGACTCATCGTGCTGAGCTTCATCAGCACGCGCTTCCGGAAAGGATACTCGGGCGGGGGATAGAGCCTCGGCATAGCGAGCACGGCGGGACGAACAGTCGTATCTAATGCTTCTTGACCGAACCCGCCTGCCGACCAGATAGCGAGGAGGAAACGCGCATGACGGAGCGCACAAGCGGTGTATAACCGCGAGATGACGGTTCGACCGGATTCGGAGCCGTGGATGAAGAGTGAATCCGGTGGAGCTGGTGAACGCGCGTACAGCGCTAGTGCTTGGTTGTAGAGATCGTGGACGAGCGTAGCTGTGGGTGAAGTATGAAACGGGACGTTTCCTCGCGCGACTGAGAGGTCCCTAGTCTCCCATGCGTCCAACCAAGAAGCCGTGGCAAGTCCCTCGGTAGCACTCGCCTGCCACAAATAGTCGTTTGCATTCTTCAGAGACTGCGTGGCTTCCGTGTATAAATAGATGGCATCTCCAAGACGACCAGATAGCAACCACAGATCCGCCAAAACTTTTTTCAGCCTTCCCGACGCCGAACCTGATATAGGGTTCGCGGCGTTGACAAGGGCCGACGACACTGAGCGCGGATTCGCTGTGTTGATAACCTCGAGCGGGTTGCTCTCGAGTAATGTCCCGGCCATTGAGGAACGTTTCAGACTGACAGCTGTTACTTTTGGATCTGGACGACCGGGCGGCGGAGTGTTGCCGAAAGCACGTTGGCGAGAAGCGTCTCCTGTGGTCGGAGGAAGTGGTGAAGGGGTCCGTGCGGTAGGAGGTGGAACTGAATTGTTTATAACCGCGAGAGATGATGCTTGAGATTTTGGACGAGCGAGGGCAAGATTGGTGCTACTGTTTGACGGAGAAAATGTTCTGTGCGTCGTCACAGGCTGGACTCGTGTGGTGAGCGTCGGTAATAGCGATGTAGTGAGCATCTGCCCAGCCGCTGGTGACTCTACGGCGCCTGCGATCTCTCCAAACTCTGCAAGGACACTTGCACATACGTCAGCGAGAAGCATGCCGAGCACAATATCCAATTTTCCGTCTTTGGGAATGACGACGAGCCTGTCTTCGTAACTTTTGCGCGAATGGCGGCGCGTGTTTGTGTCCGTGGTTGCGGCATGTACCGAAGCAGTAGATGACTGGTGTCTATTCGTTGGACGGCCGGAAGTAGGGTCCGAAGCATCGATCTCAACCATTCCCTTGAACTGTGCCGACTCTTCCACGCGACGTGCATCCGCTGTCGTGGGCTCGGCCGTTGTCGATGCATCTACAGGCGGTACCGTAACCGTAACCTCTCCAGCATCCTCTTCGACACCAAAGCACCGCCTCGTAAGTGGATAGACCATTCCATCTGCATTGTCTAAGCCGAGCGCGTCGAGTGTTTCGAGAAACACGTCCATTTTGCGTGATTGCGTTGTCGAGGTATCCGAGAGGTCTGCTATGCCGATTACGGCGAGGGGTAGTGCGCTCGTTTGAAGAAGGGAAAGAGGAAGGAGATGATTGAGCGTCGCATTGTCGACGGACGAGGTATAGGATAGGTGAAGATGCGTGTGTGGCGGTGGATGCGAAGGAGGGAGGAAGCGGGCTGTAACAGAGGCAAAGATAAGGAAAAACACATCGATCAGTAGAGGCTTTAGACGCGGCTTGGAACATTAGTCAGAGGTCTCTACGCTGGTAATAGAAACGTGCAAAGAGAAACGGATATACGGTAAACAGCGAAGTCCGCCTGTATGCCAAAGCCAGCCTGAATCGAAATTACTACGCCTGTGACGGGCCTCCGAAGAAGCAAGTCGTTGGTGTCCTCGGACGGAGGTTTCGCTCGCACGCTCATCGAGCGTGACTGCCCTGAGCCCCCTGACGACGAGTTGAGACTACTCGCTGGATCTCGTCCTGCACAACTGAGATCGGTCAAGCTAACGGACGCTGAATGCGTGTTCCGCTGTCCTCGTTACTCGCATTGTCTATCGCGTTGCACTGCTCTCCTCGCACCGCATGTCGAGACCCGGCCAGACCGATGCTATCCAGACTCACCTCTTCCTCCTGATCCTACTCCACTGGTTCCCGGCACATCGCTCAACCTCACCTCTCCCACACTCTCTACTCTCTCCTTCCATTCTTTCCATACACTCGCCCTGACCTGTCCTACAGGAACGAGGAGCACGGTGATCCTCGCCAGCGCCAGCGGATCCGCTAGTGGCACACCGTTGAGGTGCGGATCGGGGAGCGGGGCCATGGTTTGTGGGATGTTACCTTGTTGTGCAGGAAGCTGCATAGAGTAGAACGCTGTTGAACATGATGACCCCGCCCAGCCCGGTCGTTTGGCTGGCTCGTCACTCATCGGGCGCCGGCTGGAACGGAGCGATCGAGGAACAGCAGCAGCCACACCTTTTGAATTTTAAGAAATTCTGACTAGTCCTTGTGCCCGTCTTCCGCCCTCCCTCCGCTCGTCCGAAAAGCAATATCAACAAACATGCCAAACAACAAGCGTCATACTATCAAGCAGCTGCAGGGAAAGGGAAAGGACAAGGTCCATCCCGGATCGCGAAAGGGTGAGCCAGCGCGTGTCGTTCCGGCAGGTGTTTCAATGACTAACGCTGCAATCCCCGATAGCCAACCAACTGGATCGGATCTCACTTCGGACGGAAAAGCTTGTGCATTCAGGCCGACAGAGAAAGATTACGAGGGTGACAAAATGTGAGTGCGTTTGCAGCGCCAGAAGTTGCGAACTCGAGCTGATCCTCGGTCGCGCAGTGGGACGACCATTATTCTTCATCGCACATGTCAACTCTGTCACCCCTCTCACCCTCGACCAACTGAAATCCCTGATTGCCGACTCGTACCTAACACGGAACAACGAAGAACTTGCCGCAGAACTCGCCGCACGCCGCCCTGGTCGTCCGAAACAGGCCAAACTCGCCGCATTGGAAGCACAGATTGCGCAGGAAGCCGCGGAATATGCGTCTGGCTTAGCCGTGCCGGATTTAACGGATGAGAGGACGTGTCGTTTGATTTGGCATTGGATAGAGCATGGAACGAGGGTGACAAAGACGCATGTCGAGTTGCTGAGGATTGTTAGGGTGACGCCTGATGCGACAGAGGTCGTGCTTGCAAAGGAGGGCAAGGATACGTTGTTGTCTGTCAATATTGGACGAGACGGTGTAGAGGAGAAGGACGAGGAAGAGAGCGAGGAGATGCAGGTCGAGTAGATATCGGGTCGGTGCGTTGTATGTACGTGTATTGTATGTTTTATTGTATCATTCGAGAACTCTTTTAAAAGGTTGGGTCAACGGCGGTGAATAACGTGAAGCGGCGGTAGTCGGAACAGAAGGCGATTAGCGACATGGTCAGAAGATGTCGTCTCGCATAGTCTAATCGACCATGTCGCGACGATGTATGTCGGCGGAAGGGCACAGCCGCGATGCGGGACAAGGAAGCCAGACTTATATTCCAGTATTGGCAGACACGAAAACATACATATGATGACAACTCTATCAGTGATAATACATACAGTATCGGTGTGATCTCGGTTAATCCTTCAACAGAAGCATAACATCCTCCCGAATCCCTTGGCCCACTACTCATCAATCTAGCTGACTATGTCACCCAACAACAAAACCTCCCGCTCCTCCTCCTCAGCCTGCCACGTCGCCTCTGAAACAGCCGACGCAGCAACCACCACAGTCGGTGTAGGCGTGACCTTGTGCCACGTTCTTGTCGGATGCGAATTTCTATCATCATCAATGGATGATTGCGGGTTGTGGCTCTGCCGGCCAGAGTGACGATGATGACGTCCTGAATTACGCGCATCTTCCACCGTTCCGCCGATAAACATCCTGTTCAATGACGTACGAATGAGCGATCATCAGCATTGTGGAAAAGGAAAAAGGTAAAGCATGGAGGGTTGGCACGTACCCTAGTATCGTATAGATAACAAACGCCCACAAGAACGCCATGAAAAACCTCTTTCTCGCACGGGACTTTACCTCCCTCTCACTCGTCGGCGGGAACCACTGCGCCTCGGCATCTCTCCTTGCATCCGAGTCGTGACCGTGGTACCCTCTAGCAGGTTGAGCGAGATGCGAATGTTCGTCACCTGGGAGTGAGAGTGTGCGGGTTACTGCCTGTGGTGGCGGCTGCGAGGAGGAAGCACCGGACTGTGCAACGGCGGCTGCGTATGATGGTGGTGCTGCCGAGTCTTGTTTGTGCGGTGCGTCGGATTTGATGGCCATGGTTACTGTGAATCGTCTTCTTTGTCTATGTATCGAGAGTACAGGCAGTGGATGTGTTGTATAATATAAAGATCCGACTTTGAAGGCGATAAGACAGCGTTTGGCTGTGTAATGACGTCGATCGAGGCTTGGTATGCACGTGACTTGACACCCGCCCGCTGCGCGTTACAGGCCGCGTTTCATCAAGCGTTTCATGTCGTCTATTCCATCAAACTTCCGTTTACCGCCCCTTTCTCTACCAAGCTTCCTTCCTTCCTATTCGACCCAATGGACAGGTCGACACCCAGGTTTTGTTTGTTGTTGAAATGGGAAAAAGGGGAAGTTGAGTGATTGTCTACCTGGGATGGATGACGGAATCGCGCTGGATTGGCAGGAGGGAAGGAGGACCGTTTGCTGCAAGAGCTGCACTATCGACTATGCATGTAATGATTTCCTGGCTTGTGGCTATATGTAAGAACAAAGTAGCTGCTTATAACCAAGTCTTCGTGTCTTTCTTGTGCTATCTACAAATTGCAACTCAGGACCGCCTCATCGACGACCAACTCCGACCCTCACGTTCTCCACCGGCAGTATGGCGGACGCCAGCCTTTCCACCATTCCGCTCTCAGTCGGTGTCACTATACCGCTCCTCTTGTCTCTTCCTTGCGCCTACGTTCTCTACTCGCTCTTCAAGAAACGAAACCATACCTGGTCTTTCGATACCAACAACACCACAGCTGCCATCGCTGTAGCCGATGTGGAAGTACCGACAGCGACTCCTCATGTGCGATACACGACCAAACAAGCAGAAGGGAGGAAAAAGGCGTCCCTTGCGACTCTTGATATCATGTCGTTCTTGGGGAAACTACAACAGTCACGACAAGAAGCAAAGAATACCCCGGAACTCGATACGATATCCACTCCGCCCGTAACCTCGGACCCGTCAGCGACGTTGGCCAAGCTTCTGAAAACTGCGGTCGCTTCGTATACCCTCAGTATCCTGCTTTCTCTTCTTTGCGGCGCCGTCTACCTCTCCTGCGTGTCCAATACCGACTACGCTAACGCGATCAACCTTCCGCTCGGAATCTCGGTCACTTGCGCCCCGTTTGTCTGTTTCGCTTACTCATTGCAAGGGTATCGTTCCACCAGCACATCAGCTCCCACCCAGCCTTCGTTCCACCAGAACCTTGGCTTTGGGGTCATTGCGCCCGTTGTCGGGAGTGTCGTGGTAGGAGCGCTTAGTGCTTGGGTGTCTCCGTACATCGTGATCGCTTTCCTCGGTGTCGCGCTCTGCATCACAACGACTCTCACCTTTCATACTTGCTACCCGACCATCAAAAGCTGGACAATGCGGGTACTGCAGCATCGTCATGAAAGTAATAAGATGAGGCGGCAGACAAGATCGTGGTTCTCGGGTGTTGGTATGGCTGGTGCTGATTCTGAAGCGCTTGCAGGACAGGGAGATATGCCTCGTCCCGGGGAAAAGGAGGAGGATTTTGTGGCCAGGATGCAGAATGAAGCTAGTAGCTGGATCACGGAAACAGGTGAGTCCAGGAAAGAACGTGTGTGTTTCGTTTTGCGTCGCTTAACTAACGACTTGCTGTTTTTTTTTTCTAGGAAACGGAACACGATCCCGAACTGGCCTGATGTCGTCGTTCTCCTACAGCGCAACAAGCATGTCTGATTATTCAACACCCGTCACGCCGCACGCACCCGGTACGGCATTCCCACGCGCAGTATCTTCCGGAAGCTCTGCAACGAGATCTGGTAGCAACAGCGGCGGCCCGAAATCAAGGAGGATCAGCTCGAGTCTCAGTAATTCGTGGATTACGGAAGCGACGGAGAGTGGTGTGACGATGAGTCCCTGGCGATTTGATTCGAGTGATCAAGTCCCCCCGGTTCCTGCTTTGACTGCATCAACAAAGGCGAGATACGGAATTCCTGCATCTGCTTCGCACCAACCAATTCCTGTGCAGCAGCCGGTGCTTGCAAACGCGGAAACGACATTTTACGGTGAAGGCCCCAGTATCATCCATATCGGTGACCCGGCAAACATGACATTCGCCTCCTACGACTCTTTACCGATCAAGCACGGCAAACGATCCACCCATTTCGAAATCCTTAGCCCGCCAGCGAAACAACGGCCCTCGAAATCCCCGTCGGTCGTTTCGTTTCGCAAGAGGAATAAACAACGTACACTTTCCGAGGATTCAGAGGAGAGTTTCCATTCGGCGCGGAATGATCCTTGTGCCGCGAGTATCGAGAGCGGCGCTGCTGCTGCTGCTGCTGGCGCCCGAGGGGTCAGGCGCGATGTGGCGAATCAGTCGTTCCCACAGAGTGTGAGCACGAGTCTCGAAGATGAAATGTTCTGCGATGCGCGGGGAGGAAGTGCCGCCGATAACGTGTCTATCAATACGGATGCTGTGGAGACGGTCGCGGATGAGGACGAGCTTCGAGACCGCGGCCGATATGACCATTTTCCGAATGACGATCTTCCTCCGTTGCCCCTTGTTCCTTCGACCCGGTTCGACGTTAACGGCCAACATCAACACCAACAGCCACAAGCAAACACATCGAACCGCGGCGCAAGTTCTTCGGAATCGGAAATCTTCATGCCTATCCATCTTGGTACCTCGGGACAACCCGTCATCCATTCCTACATGCCAGGCGCCGGAATGCCAAAAGGAAGCCGTGGAACGTATTCTTCCTATTCGTCTCTCGCTTCACATATGTTTGGCGGCTACGCCGGCATGGAAGCCGAGAAGAAATCGACGGATCCGTTGCTTCTGCGCGGGGAGATGAGCGTGACGAACGAGGTGATGGGTTGGTATGGCGGTGCAGAGAACACAGAAGACGTGGGGGTGGACGGCGCTGCGCCTTACAGCAAGGTGACCAGTTTTCCTGGGCAGGGTGGGCGTGAATTGCACTTCAAGCGACTGAGCTGGATGGCATTGGGCAACTTGCTCGTTTTTTGGATGTCCTTTGTGAGTGACAACGAGTGCGCTCATACCGCACCATTCACTTACGCTCAGCTTCCTTCAATGTTCCTAGGCTTTTGCTATGCCTCTCCTCCTCAAACCTGCCGAGGCAGACATACTGGCAACGTCCCTCTATTTGGTGGCTCTCGCTATCCCTGCAATGGCTTTCGTGACCAGTTAGTTCACCTTAAAGACGTTGTTGGTTCCAGGACATGTCGCGGAGGACAAACGCGCTTCAAACTTGCGGCCATTCATGCTCCAGCCCCAGTCTATTGGGGTCAAGCTGGAGCAGAACTCGACACATCACAATGTAGTCGGATTTTCTCAGTGGCGCACAGTGCTGAAGGATAGGCTACGTTCGCTGGAATTGCGCTTCAGGCAAAGTCGCGATCCCTCGACCGCTGGTCGTATTCGGATCAGTCAAGGAAAGCCGCCATCCGATCGATTCGACAGGTTGACGAATGCCGCCATTCCACAACCGCTAATTTCCGTACCTCCGCCTGTGGCGGACATCGAGAAAAAAGAAGCCGAATTTGTCATCGAGGATACGGAAGATACCCCTCGTCCACAACGATTCAGGAGATATCCTGTTGAATCTGCGCCGAACAGCAACACCACGTATATCGATGATGATAGACTCAGTGCGTACTCGATACTACACGGACAAGGTGGTCGCGTTTCACCAATCACGGGGTATCCCATCTCGCCGAACCGAAGTGACGGAACCGCGTCCAGGCCGGACAGCATGACAAGCAGTCCCGGTGCCAAGAGCATCAAGCTTGCTTCTGTTCAACATGCTGTTCGAGGACGAATGAGCCTGGGTCCGAGCTTCTTGATGGGAGGAAGCCAAGGAGAGACCATCATCACGGCTGGACGAAGTGTGGATCTGGAGGCAGCCATTCGGGCGGAGATTGGCGGTTCCGGCGAGAGACGAGATCGAACATACTCGACCAATAAAGGGGAAGAAGGGTACGAGGTGTCGCGAATTGCGCCAAGGGTCAGCGAAGACCATTCGAGACTACAATCGACCAATAGGCGCTCTACCGACATTCTAGGCGAATTCGGTGCGCAGGAAATCAAGCAAGGCAGAAGGCGAACCTTTGATTTCGGTAGAGTTTGGTCCGGCTGGAAGAGGTCAAATGAAAAAGGGGCAGATGATGCCGTTCTTGCCTTTGCGGGTGTGAATCCGGGAAGAATGGACGCTATTATGATGTCTGAGTAAGCCGCTGTCTTTTCCGTTGCCGATGACTAAACTGACAAAGTATGAACCTAGTTTTGAAAATGCAAAATCAGCGATTCATGATACAAACGTCACGCGCGTGTCAACTAGTGACCATGCTTTTGGAGGCCGACGTTCCGTCTCCACCGTCCGAGAATCAAGCGACTTGCCTGCTTTCCGGCCGTCAGAAGATTTCATTCTGCCCGGTCAACAAGGTGACTATCCGTCCGTGGATTTCGGTCGACCTTCAATCGCACAGGATGACCGGGCTTCGTTCTCCGTTGAAACACATGGCGACGCAAGTGTCTCGACTCCACGCTACCCACGTCAACGCAATGCATCTCGGGGTCCCGGAAGCACACTGCCCGAATTGACATCGGTCAATTTCCTCGTAGAATTCAGGGGCGCGATCCGAGAAATGGGAATGAGAGCAGAGGACACACCCGCCAGGGAAGCCATCCGATCTGTCCTTGCAGGACTCGCTACTCCGCATGTCACACAGAAAAAGGGCTCCAGCACATCGATCCGCAGTATACTCAAAGTACGACCGAGTACGGAAGTGAGAAAGATTGGGTCAACGGCCTCCATAGGGCATAGCTTGCCACCAATTCCGATCGATATAGCAAGAGTGCTTGTGCACAAAGGCTCGACGTACTCCATCGCTTCCACCGGCAGATCGACACCGGTAGGACTTGACGAAGCACCATCTTCTGCCTCCCATATCAATCTCAATTTACCGCCTCCTCGAAATGTGCGCGGTGTTGGCAAGTCCTCGTTTGGTCCCTTGTCCGTTGCGCTTCAGCCAGTGAGCGAAAGGGAAGAGCCAGTCCTCACGCGGAGTGAAACTGGTTCAAAGAATGACACCGCCAAGATGAGCGTGCCACCCTCACAGGATCGTCAATTCCTCGCCGTAAGCGACAGTATTCCAGACAACACGCACGACCGCTCGGCTTCGACAAACACGGCCATCGAGGAGATCGAAACCATCATGACTATGGACTCACCGACAACCGCTTCTTATCTGAAAGCTAATCTGTCCCGGCCGCAATCAGTCGTCACCGAGAGCTATGTTGGCCCGATATCCGCTCCTGCCAACGCTCACCAGCACTCCCTCCAAGCATCGCAGTCCACCCAGCGTCCTGGTCCATATCCAGCGCTGAAGTCTTCACGTTCCACCCCAGCTTTTGCACTGGCATCTGACTGGACGAGTTCGCGATCGACGGGCGATGCTTTGTACGAAAGGCCATCATCCGCAAACGATCGACCGAGTTCGACGTATTCGTATCTTGAGAAGGAGCTCGGCTTACCTCCTCTGCCGATTCGACACGCTATTTCTTCAGTCGAGCGAGGGTCACACACAGGGAGCAACACGGAATTGCAACGCCAATTGCTGGGAGAGGTGGCTGTCAACGCCGCTCGCACCACCCAAGCTGCACCAGCAGGAAAGGAAAACGATCAAGCGGCAAAGACTCGAGGTAGTACTGCCAGTCCGGAAGATGTCGAAAACACCAGACTCGTGGGCGAAAACGGTCGGTCATCACCTCGCAAAGGCGTCCGGAAACCGAAAGTCAGGGCTAGCACCCGAGTCGGCGAGAACGACGCCAGTGTGCGGGTGATGCGATTCTGATGTTTGATAGTTGATGACGATGACCAGAGTTAGTGAGTCACTTTTCATCCGGGTGACAGCGGTAGGGAGAATAAAATGGGCTGAGACGATGATGCCTCTTCGTCTAGGTTCCGCTCGGTTCTGTTTCATTTGTGGAATTCTTTCGATGTAGCAATAATGTATCAAGCATGGCGAGTGAGCATGGTGGAGGATGTCGGGTTTGACGAGGATAGGATGCCAAGATGCAGGGGGTGAATTAGAATAGGAAAGAGCTGCTTCAATCGGTGCTGCAGCTGTCTCTCTCTCTGTAATAATGATATTTCACATGAAGACGAGTTGCTGCGGGACAGTTGCGGGACACTAAGCCGAGCGATGTTTACAATTGTGATCGAGCCCCATCGAAGAGAGCTTGCAGACGTCGAGCAAGCTATTGAGCAGTTCCATAGAATGACCTCAACGTCTAAGCGTCGTGTGACATACTTGTGACAGCAAAGGTGCATGCAGCATCACTCAGCATCGTTCCGGACAACAGTCTGATCGACCAAATAGAAAAAACCCGCAACTTCAGCTTGAGGGGATCAAATCGCGCGACCAGTCTTCGTTTTCAGCACGCGATTCCGGTGGTCCAGCTGCGTGCGGTGAGACGGGTTTTACGATACGGTACAAGACCAAAGATATAGAGGTCGACCTCTACAATAGGGCGTAGTGCAGGCTATCGGCGAGTATCGGTATCGCTATGAGCGATTTGGATCAGTGAGTCATTCAAATGTTGAGATTCGGCGACCGTGACTTCTCCTGACAGTGTATGGCGGTCGCCACGACAGGCAAATCGAACAGCTGAGGCGATGCGAGCCAATATCAGAATCGCAAGTGAAGGATTTGTGCATGAAGGCGAAGGAGATTCTTATAGAAGAGGGCAATGTTCAATATGTGGACAGTCCAGTGACAGTGAGTAGCTGCCAGCTTTGAATGCGTGTCTACGCTTGGGCCATAGAGAGCGATACAACGCTTCCTGGAATCGGTGCTGAATCCATTCTTCGATATGATAGATATGTGGCGATATTCATGGCCAATTCTTCGACCTAATGGAGCTATTTCGAGTCGGTGGCGAGTGTCCGGATCGTAATTACCTCTTCATGGGTGAGTCCGATGCTGGGGACGCCAGAACTTCAACGCTTTTCTGACGCTGTCTTCGATCTCTCCTCCAGGTGACTTTGTCGACCGAGGATTCTATTCCGTCGAGACATTCCTGCTTCTTTTACTCCTCAAAGTCCGATACCCAGACAGAATCACGCTTATCAGAGGAAACCACGAATCACGGCAAATCACACAAGTCTATGGGTTTTACGACGAATGCCAACGGAAGTACGGTAGTGTGAATGTTTGGAGATACTGTTGCGATGTATTTGACTATCTCAGTCTAGGAGCTGTTGTCGATGGCAGGGTGTTTTGTGTGCATGGTGGTTTGAGTCCAGCCGTTGGAACATTAGATCAGGTGAGTGTAGGCTCTGAGGCCCAAGCGACAATCTAGCATTTAACATCGGAACTCGCCGCGCACAGATACGAGTGATAGACAGGAAACAAGAGGTGCCACATGATGGCCCGATGTGCGATCTGTTGTGGTCAGATCCGGATGGTAAGTGGACCTCGCGAAAATATCTTGAAAGACAGGCGACCAAGAGCTTAAACTACGTGGCCCCCTCTCCAGACATAGAAGGTTGGGGAGTCTCACCGAGAGGCGCAGGATACCTATTTGGAGCAGATGTGATACAAACTTTCAACCACGACAACGACATAGATCTAGTAGCGAGAGCGCATCAGCTGGTAATGGAGGGATACAAGTTAATGTTCGACAAGCAAATCGTGACGGTGTGGAGTGCGCCGAACTATTGTTACCGGTAAGTCTATGTAGCGTTGGTGTTCGCGGCCGTACCCTGGCTGATCCTAGGTCTTGAACAGGTGCGGCAACGTAGCTTCGATATTAGAGCTTAATGAGGACCTAAGGCAAGAGTATAAAGTGTTTGAATCCGCTCCGCATGTAAGTCTTCAGCGAGCTGCGCATCTAAATGAGAGTGTCCAATCTGAAGATGTCGAACTGTCCTATTCAGGATGCCAAGGGAATACCACCAAAAAGACCGCTACCCGAATACTGTTAGTACACTAGGAACGTGGACTACCGGTATTGTTTGTGCTGATAACTATTTTGCACCCACAGTTCTGTAGTATATCGTGGTCATTTCTCTTTTCTCAATCACCTTCACCCGGGATCTCTCATCAGGCGAGAACACGGACACCCGCTGGTTCCAGACGCCTCAGCGAACATCGATGTATGGCATAAAGTAGCCAGTATCAGGAAGTAGACAGAGCATATTGTATTAGGATAGAATGGCGACGCGGAACTCAGCATCAGTATCAGCATAGGCATATGGTCAAGGCGAATAACAACTCGAACGTGTGCGTACGATCACAGTTGAATCGAGGTTTGACAAGTCCTCCTTGCGAGCGGTACCTGATGCATTCCCTGTCCTTGCCCTTCGCGAATGTGGCGAATCAAATTCCCGGTCGTCAGATAAGCCATCTATACTATCGTACCGGCCCAGGCGTCGGTATCTATCATGTCCTGGATTGGTCACAACTTCCCATCATCCGGGGGTGGATGTTTTACGTGGCTTTGGCATCCGCTTCCGCCGCTTTGGCAGCCACAATCTTAGCCTTCACCTAAGCATGACAAGTAAACCCTTGAGCATGACAATCGAATCGCAGTAGCAACAGAGTGACTCACATTTCGGACGTTTTGCTGAGCACGATCAACACCGAGTGATACAGCCTTTTCGTATAATTTCAACGCGGGCTCGTTGTTACCAGCTAGAATACGGGGAGAGGAGACGGTCAGTCGCGAGTTCCGCGTACGGGAGTAAGGTGAGTGGTACATACTGGACTCCAGGACGGCGGCGAGGTTGAAAGCGATCTACGAGCCAAAATGTTAGGAACCCCCTCTGGTGACCAACCTTTAAATTCCGAGACTTACTTCGGGATCTTCAGGCGACAATTCGAGAGCTTGCCTGTTTGCAAAAGCCGTGTAAACGATTATCAGCAGCGACGACAGGCACAGGAAAATTGCTAGAACCCTTACTTTAGATGGCGGATCGCTAGTGCTGCCTGAGGTGGTTTCGCAAGGATGTACGCCGACGCGATATCTAGTGCAACCTATATTCGTTCACCCGTTGCCTTGCCGCTCAAGAAAGAAAAAGACTGACTGGTATGTGCGTCTGCCGACGGAGCGATCTCTATGGTCTGGCTCCAAGCGTCTATTGCGGCATCCACATTCTCTGAATTCCGAGAAAGCAACATATCAGGTAAGTTATTCTCCTGAATTGACAATTCGCAGTATGTGCGTACGAAGGTGGTATTCGGTGACCTGCGTGACACGGACGGTATCTCCGATCAGTCAAGAATAACGACGATGATAATGAAAGTCAAGCGACTTACGCCGAGGTTGAATAACGCAGCTGCGCTCTTTTGAATCTGAGCACTCTTCTTGTACTGATCTCTCGCGGCTTCAACGTTTCCGTCTTCCAAATGCCGTGTACCTTCCTCGAGCGCATCCATCGCTTGACGCTCCGCCGGGTCTTCAATTGACGGTGCGGATTCCGAGCTAGCGAACCCTGAATGATGCCGAGTACGTCTCTTTAGCTGAACAGATCTTGATGCAACATAAAGAAGGAAAAACGACTTGCGTTTTCGACAGGAAGTGGCGAGTGGTGTAGCATTGCGCGGAAGGACTGCTTGGGAGAAAGCACGAGGAGTCGCCTTTCCCGCTGCCCTGGCAAGCGCAGGTCGAGAAACAGCTCGGAAAAGGTTGAAAGTATTTCTCTGCATTTTTAGGGGTAGGTGAAACTGTCTTGAGGCGGTCGCTACCATGCTTCCAAAGTCGAATGAAACGTTTGAAGAGCATAGAAATGAATATCACTTTCCTACGATAACGATCGAGAGTCAGCAAGATTTGGTTCCGCGGTTGACGCGTCAACGAACGCAGCAAAGCAGTCACCTCCCTCCTCCTTCTACTTCTCTACTTCTCTATCCATCAAGTCACTGATGAAAGACAGGCAAATCGTCCATAAAGGAACGCTACAACAATACTCGCTAGAGACCTTGTCTGCCTTCCGCGAACCTCAAGGATTCACACCGCATCCGGCCGACACCTTGCAGATCAAGACCGAGGCCTAAAGTTCCGTGTTCTTTTACTCCTCAACTGCGATCCGCTGCAGCGTATTCATACCAACCAGCATCATCAACATGGAGAAATGTGAGTTCAGATGGCAGTAATCAGATGGGAAGGCTTGCTAACGCCGCTATGTTTTTACAGTCACCTTCACCGTCGGGAAGCTGGGTGAGTATCAAAGATTCCAAAGATACACGTAGGGAATTAACACAGGCCTTTTCTTTCCATGACGAAAAGATGCCGGCATGGCGGTGAGTTTCAGAGTGACAGGATACAAGTGAAACGCAGTGCAACTTATGTTTATCGTCTTCTGAACCAGATCCTGATCGGAGAACGAGCACATCTAATCGAATTCCCCTCAATTCTCCTACCGCCCGGTGTTTCTTCCGGATCGATTGTCAACATTTCCGTCAACCGTAATCAAGCAGCCGAAAATGCACATCTTTCAGAGTTCTGGGCCCTCCAAGACCAGATTCTCAACGAATACGGTATTGATCTTCCTGTCGCTCCCGAATTAAAACTTCGTCATATCACTCAAACGAGTGTCACGCTCGAATGGCCTCATATCGAGCTTGCAAAGGCGGATATACGTGGCTTGGAGATTTACAAGAATGGACAGAGATTGGCACTGATCCCGAATCCAAAGTCGAATACGAGCACGAAGCTTAGTTCGTTACAGTCGAACGAAGAGTACACTTTCCAGTTGGTCTTGTGAGTTGCCATTTCGTCTAGGCATATCAATTACGTTTGGAGGACTGATAAGCAGTTTTTGAAAGGAAAACAACAGCTGGTACCTTTCCCTCAAACATCATCAAAGTACGGACTCATACCATGAAGTACGTAGAATACAGGTAAACCTTCGCCAATGCAAAGCTTATCAAGTTCCTTTGATAGCGACACTTCCGGCATATCCGTCTGCTTTGGGTCCATTCAAGATCCAAACTTTCTTGCTCATTCCAAGGCCGCATTGAAACACATGAAGGCAAAATGGACTGAAAGTATCGAAATTGACACCACTCACTTTGTTTGCCAAGCCGCTGGACCCGCTGAAAACAATTACAAGTAAGACGGACAGTTCCCCTTATCCGAACGTAATATTGATCGTCGTCTCTCCTGTAGTCCGACTTCTGAATATTTAAAGGCCGTCCAGTTATCGCTGCCGATCGTACAGCCTCAGTGGATTCTGGCTTGTCAGATAGAGAAAAAGTAAGCGAACACAGTAGTATTCGAGGTACTGGCGACTGAATTTTTGCCTCCTTGACGCAGACTAGTGCCGGTCTCATCGTTCCAGCTGGGCGCCGACACTCCTCACAAGTACGAGCCGCAAGGCAGCCTTTTGGAAGAAGATGAACACGAGCCGAGGCCGCAAACAGCAGAAGCCGCAGTTGCACCCGAGTCCAAAGTATCGGAAACCGGGAACGTTGCCCGAGAGTCGAGCACGGAAGTGGCAGGAAAGCACAAGGATACAGTCACTCGGGATGTCGCACCCGCAGCGAGCCAATCACAGGAATCAGGCCCGGATATACACCCTGAAGCTCTTTCGCAACCACCAGGTGTAGTAACGGATGGTTCCGCCAGTACAGAACCTCATCAGTCTGGGACCGAATCGCCGCCATCAGCATCGAGAAGTCCGAAACCGGAGGCGGATGGGAAACTCGATCGGGCGTTCAGATTCCCTGTGTCCAGCCCTCCGGCTGATGAAAAGGCAGAGCTCGGTGGGACAGAACCGACGACACAGTCGGATGTTACCCCAAGTGAAGGGAGCAAGGCCACGCATGTTGATGACGCGAATGCTGTCAAAGAGGACAAACCTGTGGCAACGGAACATTTGGTGGAAGAGCCAAAGGCGGACAACAACGAATCTGCAATGATTAGCCAGATCACTGCCGAGCCAGTCTCGGCTTCCACGGAAGAACAACCTCGGCCGGAACCAACAACAAGCTATCCTCCTCGACCCGAACCCAAGAAGACTGAGTCAGACGTTGATGTTGCAGCTCGGCAATGGCTAAGCGGTCAGAAGCCAGTGGATGCGAGCGGGGAAGAGGAAAACTATTCCTCAAAGGTACTGGATGAAGTTCTGGTGAACAAGGCAGCAGCGCAAGCTGAAAAGGAAGCTGCTGCGGCCGACCTGACACCAATTCAGTCAATGGAGATTGAGGAGCCTCAGCAGGCGGATACTACACCGGTTATCGAAGTCCGGAAGGATCACGGGGAGGTCGTCAAAGTTGCCGAAGCATCGACCCCACCAGACGGTGCATTGCCCGAGGCGACTCTGAACCTCGAAGAACCTGTGGAGGACGAAGGGGAAGGAGAGGAAGTGAATGACGAGGAAGATCAGACCCCTGCTGATTCCGCTGTGCCGACCCCGTCCGAGTCTCCGGCGCCACAAGAGGGAGAACCACCGGTCACAGGAGGCAGCAAAAAGAAGAAGAACAAGAAGAAGAGTAAGAAGTAGTTGATGTGATGTTGATGGGTAAGGCGAAGGATGTGCTCTTTAGTTGCTCGACTGTAGATAGACCTACATCGCGCTAGATCCACGTGGGAATAGACTTTGCTACCATGTAGAGTTCATTTTGGGTTGTGACTTGTCTCTATACAATTGGTTCTTGGTCTATATCTCAACTCGAAAGCTGTTTTGTAACTATCTCCGTATCCACCTGGGGTATCCATATCGTCTAAGCCGCAAACTTGAATCTTTCGACACCTCGGACGCCATCAATCTTGACGCGGAACAAATCTCCTCCTTGCGGATATTTAGGAATCAAGCTTCCATCTGTTTCTCCGCAAGAAGCAGTAGTGATGTAAAGATCTTGCATGTCTTCACCTGTGTGCAATGAGAAAGAGTCGGCCACAACGTTTCGAATCCATCCGCGCGCCAGTGAAACCAATGTCGCACAGCACATACCTCCAAAGATACAGCAAGTAACATTCAACGCTTTCGGCATGACAATTTCAGTATCCAACGTTCCATCCGGCATGTATCGAACGACTCGACTAGATCCCCATCGTGCGGCCCATACCGCTCCTCCAGCGTCCATGCATAGACCGTCAAAGACGCCGCCTTCGAACGCGTCGGAAGTCGCAAAGACGCGCTCGTTGGATATTGAGCCAGCTGCCTGGTGACGGTGAATGATGGTTAGAGAAAGAAAGGTTCAGCAGTACGGGTTTAAGGTGGCGGGACTCACAAGGTCAAAATCAAATGCCAGAATAGTTTTCCTCGGCGAATCGATATAGTCTAAGATGATATAATAAGCTTAAACACTGGGAAAGGCCATTCCGAGATATTACAGAACTCACACATGATCTTGTTGTCCGGACTCCATCCGATACCATTGCTGCAGCCTACCACGTTCTCCAACACGGTCGTGACCTTGCCATCTGGGTCGTATCTGCAGGTCAACCGAGTCAGCGCGGAAGCTTCATTTCGAATGCTGGATAGCTACGCACCTGAAAAGCTGGCCTTTCCTGTGTTGAAATTGAAGACCCATCGTTCCAATCCTGTGATTATCGAAGTCCGGTGATTAGCCCTCCCAGAATACCAGAAGCGGGACAACACTACCAGACTTGCCACTCGCGACGGTAACTTACCAAAAGCGTCCAAGAGCGTCACAAGCCCCATCATTGAATCTGTCCGTGCCATCCTTCTTGTCTTGTGTGTACTTTTCAGGAATAGCAAAATGCTTGTTGCCAGGGAGAGGAGAGGATTGGCGTTTCACCGGGGTCGGGTTGGGTGTCGTAGGAGTCGTTGCAGCTGGGAAAGTCGCGAGGTGGGTGGTATGCGTTCCAATGAACTGTCAAAATGTTCAAGCGGTGACATGTGTGAGTGACTGGCACAGAGGCAACGCAATGAGCAAGAACACTCACGCCAGGTTGATCCTTACGAAGTGTCAAGGAGGTTATCATGCTATCGAATGACTCTGAATAATCATCTATGGATCGGTTTCCCGTTTTTGGGTCGAGGGTGTGGATCTGAGTACGCTTGATATCCACCCAATGCAAAAGTTTGGTTGAGGCATCCCACAGGCATCCTTCTCCGAGCTGGTTCTGGCACGCTACCAGCGGTTCGTCGAGGGTGATTTGTTTAACGGACATTGCGAATTCGGTTTCAAGGTGGAGACTTTTCCTATGTAGCGGTACGTGATTGAGGGTTTGATGTATCCTGTTCTGTTGTGTTGGGAGATTGAGTGAGCAGGTTGATGGGGTATCCAACTTGTGTTTCGTACCAAATACCCATTTCAAGTGCTTCTCGCTTGGAAGCAGTTCGGAGTTGACATGCAACGCGCTTGCTCTTCGGACCGACATTTATGACGTCTCCATCTCCGCATTGCCGGATTGAATTGGGATCTATCCCGTCTATACAGCGTTCGGAACCGCTTCCTGTCATGTACAAAGGTTAAGAGAGATAGGTATCTGAAAGACGACATCCAAGAGAGATCCTCAGAAGACATGGTGGCGGACTCTGTGAAACAAGGATTTCTTCGGAGAGCCCAAGAGCAGCCGCAGGACACAAAGCAATAGCCGCTGCATGGGTCATCTAGGAAGTTCAGACGCTTTCAGGAGTCGTTCCAAATGCCGCTCAGTGTCCAGACATAGCGATCACCGCATAGCAACGTGCAGGCAGAAGGATATCCAGTCTGGAACACAACGAATCGCGGTGGAACCCATGCAGCTTGTCCCGTAAGCAGTCGCGAGATGCCCACACTCAACACGCAAAACACCACCAACGATCCAGCTCCTTGCCGAGAGCGCTTCTAGCTACGTTCATTCCATGATATACTGAACGATCCCGCTACATCTCCCCGACTTTTGCGTCGTTGCGCTATAACGTTCTCATCCTAACACCACAGATTCCCCTCAGAACGCAAAAAAGGTAGGAAGGCGAGGAACTGCCCATTGACGCGCTTGAGAGCCCAATACGTGGATATCGAGGAAAAAGCGAGGCGTTTAGTCGAAGAGACCGAAGCCCATGTCGTCGTCGGATCTGAGAGAGAATGACAAGCGATGAGCCACAACGTCACGAAATGGGAAGATGGGTGCAAACGTACTCCTCCTTAGCTTCCTCCTTCTTCTCCTCAGCGGGGGCAGCCTCAGCGGCACCACCGGCGGCAGCAGCGGGGGCGGATGAAGAGGCGGCGGCACCACCGGAAGGAACAGAGGCGAGCTTGCTCTGACCTTCAGCGATGAGCTATGAAACGGAAAGCAAGAAATCCCAACTTGTTCAGTTTGGCCTCATTTCCCACTCGTCCTGCGCCATGTTTCGCGTACCTGGTTAATGTCCTTGCCTTCCAATTCAGAGATCAACTTCTCGATCCTGGAAGAGTCGGCTTCAACACCACCGGCTTCCAACAACGAGGTGATGTCGGCAGCGGAGGGGGAGGTGTTACCACCGAGCTGGAGGAGAAGGTAGGCAGCGAGGAACTTCATTCTGAGAGGTGCGAAGAAGTTTGGTTAGCCCGAAATACCGACAGACCGAGTAAGGATACCACCACCAGAAGACTCACTTGAGATGTTAAAGGGGCTAGTAAACCGATTTAAGCTTATGACAGAGCAGGTATACGTCAACGCCTAAAAGCAAGTCAAGAAGAGCTGAGCAAAGGGTGCGGTCGGAGCGGCTGCGATGGTGAGGACTGCTAACCTTTTGCTGAAGCTTGGTCGGAAACAACAGAATCCGAGGTGGTGAGGAGGTTGCAATCGATGGCGTGCTCTACGTCTGGTATGCGTTGCGAGTTGACGCGCTTTAAAAGAAGCGCGAACAGTCGAAACTTTTTGTTGGCGCGTGCGGACAAGCGGTTTATCGAGTCCGCGATATTGGGTTTCTCTGCGGTATGCGGTATATCGGGTATAGCATATAGCATGAAGGTGGAATAGCCAAACTGGAACAATAGCGCTGGCAACGACCTCCTGAATTCGGTGCTTTGCACACAGCCGGCCAATATTTGCACGAACTGGGGCTACGAGCGCGCCTGGGACCGCAAACACATATCGTCAGCTCATTCGCCACCGTTAGCGAGGTAAAGTTATGGACATGACTAGTCATTTTTTCGTAGAAGATGCATCTACCTATAATATACGGTTCCTCTTATCGTTGTTGTTTCATCCATCATATGACAAGCATTCTCCGCAGCCAAATGAGGACGGACGAGTCGCATTGAGCTTTTCATCGGACAGGAGCAGCCTCATACGCGACAACGGTGTCTTCCAGACATCCGCGATTGATGTTATCGATTCGGTTGATCGATCCCCAGATATTGCTTACATAGTTTCTTGTACCGGCCTCGATGGTGACTCGGAGGCAGCCACTGAGTCTATATGAGCGTTGAAAATGACGTCGCATAACGCCAATCTGGTGTAATGCTATGTCAACGAGACATGTTCCAACTTCGTTCCGTCTCCTTCTTCATTATCTCATCGATTGTGACGATTCAATCCGCTTTATCAGCCGGAGCCAGCGCTGCTGCATGGGATCCACTTGGAACGGTTTTCGAGACAAGGAAATGCTCCAAAGGGGTCATGATTACAAGTATCGATACACGCGACTAACCTTGCAAAAGGAGGCCAAGCGCGTGTGTCAAGACGCCGACAGATACAAGAATGTGACTATCTCGTTGAGAAAGTGACAGAAGGGTCGAAACCTGTTGGACACAGTGATCCTGACTATGTGTAGCGCGGTAAAGCAAGAACCGGGAACACTGTCGCTCAAGTTACAGAGGGACCCGTGGATAAATGCTTGATGGAGATGGATCATAAGCTGCCGGACACAGCTTATCTTCCGCCAATCTGCTACGGAATCACTTAAACAGATCACTGGTACCTACGGCATGTATTCAAGCAAGAATACCAGGGAATTCATCTCAAGCCTCACTCACTGCGCCCAAGAGGCGATTTGCGACTAAGAAGACATCGACTAGAATTCAAATTCATGGGGGGCCTGCCGCTGGTCAGTTTGAGATGTCACATTTGACGGCGGCCCTGAATAGCGCATCCTGTTCACCTTCTTTCTCTTCGTGCTGTCACTGCCATGTTGAAACCAGCATGGTAATATTGCCAAGGAAAATCTTATGATAGAGACAGGATGCAAAATGCGACTGGGCATCTAATCTCGGCAGGTCAGGAGGAATTGGAATAAAGACACGAAGGGTTAGTTTGGACAAGTCGCTGTGAGTGTACTTGTCACTATCGAATGCATCCGTCTAGAGGGGATCTGCTGCATGAAGAAGGGCCTTGTAAATGCGCCGGAGGCAATGGTGGCGTCCTCGCTATCATGATCAGTATGTCTAGCACCGTGCCATCTACGATGATGCTTTCCACTTCTGGTATTTCGTTTGGAGAGATTACTATGTTCATCATGATACGGATAAAAGGTCTTGTGGAAATTTCTTCGCCACTGGATGCAACGATGCGAAAGCTACTTGCGCAGCCAAGCTTCGAGAAGGGATACCATCCTGTGCTCCAGACTTTTATGGACTGGCGCTCGCAAGCTTCCAATGATGCATCATCCAAAAGTTCATTCCAGACGGTAGACAAGCACCCCTGGGGTTAAATGTAATTATTGCGACTTGTTCTCGTTCTCATGCTGCCGCAGCTATACTGAGAATCATAGTTCCAAAAGCATAGCTGCATCTTGCTAGTTGCGCTTGGGAAGTGGGAAACCAGTAAAAGGCGGAGACACACAAATTCGAATGGCATTTTGCTCATTTGCCTCCTTGCGCTTCCTTCCGCTAACGCAGCCTGGACGAATGAGAGGACTCGGAGGCACCCTTCCTCAGACGCAAGGGAGCTAGCGTAGACACCGCTTCTGGGCGTTCGTGTCGTTGTCGTCGTTGTCGCCGGCGTCCGTCCGCCAGTCTCAACATGGATCGTTCCTGTCAGCATCGCACGGGAAGAGCGCAAAGAAGAAAAGAGGTTGGATCTCGCGAGCCAGTTCATCTCCCCCTAGGTAAACCGTATCACCTCCCCGACGACAACCTTTATCAAGATGGTGAGTTTGACGTGTAGACAGAAATCGACGGGCCGCAGCGGATCGGGAATGGTGCACAGGCAATTGTCGAAAAGGAGAATTGTGGAAATGGGAGCAGTCGTAATGGATAGGATTAAAGGAAGGGAAGGCTTGCTGTGGTAAATCTTGGCACCAGGATCCAGCAATCAATCGATCTCGAGCTCCAGCATATCGACAATCAGACTATTTTTCTCGACGTATAAATTGCGAATGATTGCAAAGGATGGAGGGCAATTGCAGGCGTATGGATGGGGGCGAAGGATGATTCGAAGCACGCTCTACAAATCGAAGAGGACGGCCTGAACATTCGCATAATCGCACAACCTAGAAGAAAGTACTAATTGTATCTTTTGTTTTCCTAGGCTGACGCTGACTTCACCGACCCCAACGAGGCCGCCGAGCTGAAGAGGAAGAGGACCTTCAGGAAGTACCAGTACCGAGGTATCGAACTCGACAAGCTTCTTGATCTCTCCAACCAGCAGTTCATCGAGGTGGGTGTTCCCGGGGATATGCGGAAGAGGCTCTGTGCTGACTGAGGTTGGTTTTACCACAGCTCGTCCACGCCCGAGCACGAAGAAGGTTCCAACGAGGACTCAAGCGAAAGCACTTGGGTCTCCTCAAGAAGTTGCGACAGGCCAAGAAGGATGCCGCTCCCAACGAGAAGCCCGCCACCGTCAAGACCCACTTGCGAAACATGATCATTGTCCCTGAAATGATCGGTTCCGTCGCTGGTGTCTACAACGGAAAGTCCTTCACCACCGTTGAAGTCAAGCCTGAAATGACCGGTCACTACCTCGGTGAATTCTCGTGAGTGATCCTCCTGTCCGGCTGAGTATCGCCATTTGTAGCTTAACCGTCTCTCTCGCTCCCTCTCAGCATCACCTACAAGCCCGTCTCCCACGGACGAGCCGGTTTGGGATCGACCAACTCCTCCCGATTCATTCCCCTCAAGTAAACAAAATAACCTAACACGAACACGGAGAATCACAGCGTATCGTCTATTCCGTCGGCTGGATATTTCGCCTCTGGCAGTCAGCGCAGATGAGGCGCACAAGGAGATAGCGGAGCAGATATCGTTGTGGTTGTACGGTTTGGGCACGGATCGACTTGAGGTGTATGATTGTATCTGGATGGATATGGCTATCTCTTGACCGGACATTTTTGTCGATTGCGACATTCAGGGGGGTTCTGCTTGGCACATGTTGCGGCGCTCTCGGGTGGTGTGACTGCTTCATCGCCTTGTCCTGCTGTCCAGAGTCGAAAGCCTTGAACCTATAAGTTGGACGAAGGATCGCAGTACATTCTTCTGCATTAAGGGTTCCTTGAAGTCATCGCATTGTTTTAAGGTGCACACACAACTACTACTTGTCAGAATGTCATAAAATTACAACCGTGTGTGTATAGAAATCATTGATCGGAACGTCAAACTGAAGATGTTGCCGCACTCGCTAACTGGACTCGTAACCGTCTAATGCCCTGGTGACCTGTCTTCCCGCAGTGTCCTGCCGCTCAGCAAGCAGAGCATCACCCAAAACCTCTGGTCTCCCATTCGCGCCTACCCGCCTCATGACCGCGTCTTTGATTCGGCCCTCCCAACGCTTCATAAATCTTCCCTCCTTGTACCCTTTCATTTCGTAAAGCTGTGAGTCTTGTCCTTTAGCATCTTGATATGTCGGGCCAAGACGGATATCGCGGCCGTATTCAGGGGTGGCGTCGTCCGAGACCAATATGGCGGAAGGATCGTGGGGTATGTAGCATTTCATTGGATCTGCCGCGGCGAACAAGGTCATTAGTAGATTACATGCAACTCCACGCCGCGAAAGTAAACACACAGAAAGCGTGAGCGACGCTCCAGACTCCTCCAGCTATCAACCGTTTACTGATGGCGATAGTGTCAGAAACGTCAGCGCAATATCGATAGCTTCGATAGTAGGAGGGCTTCACTCACTATAACCACACGAAAGGATTCAGGAGCGTTATCCAAAGCAGAACCACGACCCATGTCTATATCGCCAGAAAAGTCGTCAGTACACATCAAAGCCAAAATTCGCCCCCCCCCTCCCAACCTTACTTTCATCAACCATCGATTCATGATGTTGTCTGGAAGAACTACAACAGACGAGCGACCCACTGCGCATTTGACTTCCACATTGCCTTGATAATCTGTCGATCCTATTGCTGCCCTTATAGCTTGAATGCAAAGAAGTTTGATTCGCCTGCAACTATGCATAAGACATGTACGGGGTGAAAAGCGCTTACCGATATGCAACGAGTCCCACTCCCACCCATACGGGAGTTTGTAAAAGTAGAATTCCTTCAGGGGTTGCTTAGATGCACAAAATTCTTGACACCAGTCTCTCAGGGTAGCGTGTTCCAAAAGAGCAGCTTCAGCTACTTGACCCTCCTCGACTTGGGCGATTCGCGAATATTCCATCGATTCTGTCTCGCCGTGTCCAGTTCGGCGCCTTGTCGCTCTGTCATGTGTCGCCTCGCTATACCCTCTGATTTGATCCCGAACCCCCTCAACAGCCTGCACAAGATTTTCCGGCCAGGGTGCCCATGGCGGCAGTCCCTGTGCGTGACGTTTACGGATGTAATCCTTCATGAGATTTCGTTCCTGTCGCACAGGCCGGATACCGGGTTTCGTGGCAAGAGTCTTCCGGTCTTCACTCGGAGAGTCACTGTCTTTTCTTGACCAACGGTCGATAGCGCTCAGGAAGCGACCCGGACGATAGTGAGGCCCATATGGTTGGTATCCGGGATGGAAAGTTGAATGATGTGTGCCTCTGGGAACGGCGCGATCTGGACGAATGGTGGTGAGAGTTCGTAGATCGACCGTTGATTCGAGGATAGAGGACAACTCGATCTATACAACGAATACACACCTCAGCAACGCAATGGCTCTATAGCACTGCCTCGTGAGCGCTTACCTGGAAATCAAAATCTACCACCATCTCGTTATGCGACCGATTTTTTCCCGCCGCCAAGTCATTGTCGGAACGCGTAAAACTCTGTGTATGTCTTTGATGGAGATGAGTCCCTTTGGAAACAATTACTGGGATCAGTTCCAGAGCGAGCGGGGATAACAGAAAAGATATACTGACCACGACAGGTGATTTTCAAGTTCGGCGGAATTGATGCCTGTTGCTTGACGAACGCTTCTAGAGCCGCGGCTAATTCGTCGGAAGGATGTGAGCCGACCGTGTCGGTATCCATCTTACATCACAGAGAATATAACCTACGATCCTGAAGTACTGGCGAATGCGTGATAATGTTACCGCGCAACGAAACTTTCGTCTCTATCCCTGCAACCAATCGCTCATCGTATGTCGGCTGTTCCGCATTTTCTGGAACAGTGGTAGTGTATAGCGAATACTGAGCAGGGTCAAGAGGTTGCCGAGCTAGTGTAGATGGCTGATGCCTTCCGCTGCTAGAGGTTCCCGTTCCCTGCCATGAGGTTTGCAGTGAGTCATCGTATGATGGCGGCGGCGCTGGTTCGGTCAAGGTGGGTGTCGAAAGTGCGGAAATTTGCTTGTTGTCCATTATGACTGTGTTTCGCTCAACTTAACGGCTAGGGAACTGCCCTGGACTCGGATGCCTAGCGACTCTTTCAACTCCTTTGTACTGGTGTCAATGCAGTCGAAGGATTGTGGAAGTGAACAGGCGGCAGTCAGTCTTTCATTGATTGCCTGTCCCGTCATTGAATTGCACAGCTCAGAACTCGGAAGCGGATTTAGCGGATATCACCGAAGAGGCACAACTCACAAGAGGCTATAATTAATTAGTGTATACTGTAGATGTCGAAATCGTCGAAAGCCTGAAGCCTGACGGAAGAGATGAGCTTGCTTTATTTGGAGAGCTTGTCGGCGAAGAAGCTACTATCAAAGATAGCTGGAAGAAAGTTGTCTGAATGTGACACTGTACTGGATCCAAAAGCAGTGCGGCAATCGCATTCAGTTTGGGCTTCTGCGACGACTAAATCGCGCAGATGCCTGCGCAGTCAAACAATGCCCGGAAATGCTGAATGAGATAGATACACAATATAGAAAACAAAGGCGGCAACATGACAGAGCGCCTAGGATTTACAAAGAGCGCGACATGAATGAGAACCCGGAAAAAGGAAATAAAGAGGTGGTGAGTGAATCGCCTAGGCGACAGACTCCCGCTTCTTCTTCTTCTTCTTCTTTTCTCCATCGGCATCACCTGATGCTCCCTTCTTCTCCTCTGCGTCGTCCAAGTCTCCTGCTTTTCTCTTCTTGCTCTTCTTGTCGCCGTTCGTGGGTGTGTCTGGTGTTGACTGGGACAAGGCGGCGGATGATTGTGCGAGAGCCTTGGCGGCCTTTTTGGCTTCCTTGCGTGCCTTCTTCTGCTCCTTGGTCTCTCCCTCCACATCACCTTCTCCGTCAACCTCGATGCCGTTGGGTGCGCCATCCTGGGCAGCCTCCGACTTTCGCTTCTTCTTCTTGTCCTTCTTGTCCTCGGACTTTTCCTTCTTGACTTCTGCAATGGCGTCCATTGCGATATCATGTGTGCTCTCTCCGTTGGCAATAGCGTCCTGCACCGGCTGCGTTGCAAGCAACTTGACATCATCCACCTGGGTATTGTAAGCTGCGCCGTTGTTCTGCATTTCGAATTTGGGCATTTCTCGTCGTTCGGATCGTGCCTGGGTGATGGGCAAGCCTGCACGGTGTTCAAGTGCACGCAGGCGTGATTCGAGCTTGAGTCGGCTGTCGATACCGATGTTGGAGGCGGCGGCGGTAGACTTGCTGTCGGCGTCAGAAAGGGCGTCTACACGGATGGAAAGTGCGGCCTTGGTAGCGACCATTCGAGCCATCTTACCCTTGAGCTTTTGCGGTGCCTGACCGATCAAGGATGCGTGGTAGATGAGACCGTACTTGGGTGTATCGTGCTTGGTCTTGAGAGCTCGGAAAAGCGCCTTTTCGGCACCGAGGATCTGAATGGTTGAGGCAGGTGCCTTGGCCAAACTGTTCAAGCTTCCCGAGTGGCTGATCAATCGAGCACCGACCAATTCGCCAACAAGAGCTGTCAAATTTGGTGCAATGGCCTGCATTCGGTTCCTCAAGTAGTCGGACAGCTGAGTTCGGTATTCAGTAATGGAGATGACCTGGTCACAGAGCGAGTGGATGTGGTCGATATCCGAATCCGAGATTTCGGTACCCATGGATAGCTCAGCGGCAGCCTTCAAGGTAGCCTCCAATTCTTCGGGAAGGATATGTTCTAGTGACGTGGTAGCGGCGTTTGTTCGGAAACCCATAGCTCGAACGACCTTGGCGTAAGCCAAGTTGTCGGTAATTATCTTGCCCATCTCGGGGAAGTGCCAACCGTACCATTCCTGAAATTTCGATGATGGAAAGTCGATCAGCGAGCTAATCAGTAATGTTTTGCAAACAGGACAACGTACCTTTACTCGCATGCTGTAAATGTTGATTTCCTTGTCCAGATCGTCCAACAAAGCAATGGCTTGAATGACCATGGTGTCAACCTTGTCCGTAGAGAACTTCAACTTGAACCTATATCCACGCAACGTCAGCTCACGTTTGTAGCGGAATCAGGCCGTCCTACTACTCACCTGGAAAGACTGTGACCGAGACCGAGGCTCATAGTGCTCAAATCCGACTCGTCAACGCCACCCAAAAGAGCACCCAACTGCTGCCTGATACCTCGGTACAGATCCTGCATACCACCCGAAGAGTCGCTCATGACGGGAATGCTGAGGGTCTTGTTGATTGTACCAGCCAATTTGGGGTCGGAGACGATCAACTTTTCTTCCAGAGCAGACTTTGACTTCTTGCTCTTCTTTCCATCCGCACCAGCACCAGCGATGGAAGAGGTCAAGAACTCTTGAAGGGAAGCGGAGAGTCGACCATCCTGGATGGCGGTGATGTCTTCTACGGCGGAAGCGGTAGATTGGAATCGGTGGATAGCTTGAAGCTGGAGACTATACGTTGCCAAGAGAACATCAACGGGGTTGTTCGCCCCTCAGTAAAGCTGGAATGCGGTATGATCAAGACATATCCAAGACTTACGCTGAAGTGGCAGCTTCAGGAGTCTCGAACTGCTTCCACAAGTCTTTGCTCTCGAGCTTGGCTTGATCGTTGAGCTTGAAGATACAGAAACCTGAAATTGCGACACGGTTCACAGTAAGCCTACGTCGACGGATTCAATGCAAGCCGTCACTGCACTCACCGACAGAGGTTTCAGCGAGGACCAACATGCTTGCAAAAAGGGTGGTTATTGACAAAGGTGACGAGCGAAGAACGGTGACACGACTTGGTCTTTTGTTGGGTGGAGTTTGCTGTTTTTCTGTCTTGTTGAAATATACCCAATACCCACTGTTGTAGAGGGTAGGCCTTTGTCGATTTTCTTGACGTTCGCAAGGTTCTGACAACGGAATTCAGCCACTTGTCCGTACTGTGAATCGTCATAAACCGAGACCTTGCACTCACACAACTTTTCGAAAGCGCCGCCTTGCAAGCGCAAAAAGTTCAAGTGCGCTTTCAAAGTACGCGCAAAGTGGTAAGCCCATTCGGCGGCCGAATTCCCTAAACAAGGTGGAGGCTTACGCAAGCAGTGAAGCAGGGAAGAACCTCCTTCAACATGGCAGCTGACCTGATAGGGGTAAGTGAATGCCAATTTCGCCATCGGTTCCTACAGGCCCACGTTCAAATCAAGCGTCATGATCTGAAGAAACCATCAGTGACATAAGCATCCTGACAACTGTCAAGAAAATGCGGGAAGGAAACCTTCGCAAGACGCTTTCGGCTGTCATGGCTTCTGCTTCATCCTCAAAGCCATCCTCAACACCATCAGGTTTCATTCGATCCAACAGCGTGCCGTCCACCAAACTTTCCGACACTTCAAATACTACCATCGACATGCTGTCTCTTCAGGCTCTCCATTATCAGAGCATGGGCCTTGATCTCAACCTGGAATCCTCCCTTGACCGCGAGGAACAGCGGAAGACAAGCGACATTCGATACGGCTCAGAAGGCCTGATAAATGATACATCCGTCACACACTTGGCACCTAGATCAGGAACACCGTCACCAATATGCCATGATCCAGGAAGGCAGGAATCTTCCGACGAAAACGAGACTTTGCAAGGCGTACTCAGCATCATTGCAAGTGCGGTTTACCCTCACTGCGGCCACGACACTTCATCCATCAGCTCTCGTAGCATCGCTTCCGAGCAAGATGTTTCAGAACAGGAGGATAAGGCGACAAAGTCAGATATTCAGGACAAAGAATGCAGTTCTGCGATCTATGATGCTTCCGAAGGCGCTGCTCCAATACTCACTCAGCCTGGACCGACTCCCTGTACGATGCCACATGATGCAATTTCCAATAGCAGTGATCACAACCAGAAGAAAGTGGAGACTTATACAACAGGAAACGAGGCTGAAAAGGAGAGCATGTCTATGGTAGTCTGCGATGTTGTTCAGCTTGATTCGCTAAGTCTCCTATCGCACCATAGTGACAAGCATAGCAGAAGAATGCAAGTCCAAGGCGCCCTTGAGTCACAAACTACGGCACAAGGTCCTCATCAGTCTCCACCTCCGCCATTTCAAAGTTCTGCATCTCTCGCCACATCGTTGACCCGTATTTCTGGAACTCAGGCAAAAGAGCTGGTTGAGGGAAAGCAGGAACAGACGAGCGTTCCCGATGACAGGAATGTGGAATCTCAGGAGAGAGTTGCGTCATTGCAGCAGGATACTAAACAGTCGGGAGGCTCGGAAACGCAGGAAGTCGAAATACAAGGTTTGTCATCTTCCCACCCTTTCCTGGCAACGTTCTAATCCATGTTGATCTAGGAGCTTCTCTTTTAATCGCGGATCCGACATGCGGACATGCTTCCCGCAGCGAAACATTCATCGAAGAAACAATCCCTGTCCACTCTCTTACCGAAAAGCTTTCGCCTACCGACGACGGACAGACCCTTATAGCGCAAGAAACTAGCAAGCCACTGCTACACGACATCACGCGATCGGAGAACTTCCAGCCGGAGAAAACACTGGTGCAGCCGTCCGACATTGAAATGGCATTGACCCAGACTCGAGCCGACGCCTCAGTTGCAGCTTCCTCTATCACTCTGGGGGCTGAAGTTGCACTCAGCATGCTTCCATCGGACAAGCTCAGAAAAGTATCCAGTGCGAAAGACAGGTTCCGGGATGATGATAAGATCCAGGCGAGGTTGCTCAAACGCTCTTTCACCAACATCGATGCCTCGGAAGCATCCCGGCAAAAGCCACACATGGATACTCTTGATCAGCAATCTTTGGACCATGCGTTCCGGTACAGCAAGGGCAGAGGATCACCACCAAGTACTTCTCGGCCGCTGTCGACAATAACATCATCATCTTCAGCTTTGGAAAACGCTCAATCACAAAGAGGCTCCAAGCGGCGGAAGCATGTCAATGGCGTTGTCTCAAGTCGCAAATCTCAGCCTCCTGATCTTCAGGACGCACAGAGAAAATCTCGAAAGACATTCAGCATGCCAGTTCTCGAATATGCTCTCTTTTACGCTTCGCCGACGGGAAAACCTACAACTGATACAAGACTAGAGACATCTGATGCAAAAGACGTCAATTCGGCGGTTCTGAATCCGGAGGAATGCGACCACAGAGAAATGCCTTTTATTTTTGCAGAGCATGCAACCGGAGGGATGGCGAACGAGAATGTGTCGAGTGTGTCTAGTGCGAGCTTGGGTCCGTCGGATGTCAAGAGAGCGACAAAGGTTCCTGTAAAAGCCGCAAGGGGACTTTCAAGAGATGCAGTTGCATTGTCAGTGGGAGCGCGAAATGTGGTCAACGTCGCCTTCGCACATACATACACCTCGACTTCCTTGCCATGTCAGGAATATTCAGGAACATCGTTACAGCAGGGATGTTCGCAGCCGCTTGCAGTTCCAGGAGTAGACACCAAGGAAGGCTCGTGCGAGAAAACGCAGCTATTACCACCTGACGTAAGTTTGACTCTTCTGACGAAAACAGTTCAGCGGATGCGATCGCAATCTCTCTCTCCAAAACAGTCTTGCAGGCCCGGCGAAAAGGACTGGAATCAAGCATCGGTAGTCTCTCAACAAAGTCAGACGGACAACTTCATGGACCATGACGAGACCCCAGAGCCACAAGACGAGGAGGATGTTGTCGTCGCGAAAAAGCCGCTGGTAGTCTTCACAGTAGGTCTGATGCATGCCGAAGATTTATGAGCGTCCACTGACGCTAGTACGCTAAGCAGAAATTTCGGCGACCTTTGAAGAATATAGTACACCATTCAAAAGCTGCGGCTTTACTAAAGCCTGAAACAAGATCTGTCACAACCTCGACTGAGACTGCTACTCCGTGCAGACCATCTACAGAGGTGAGTATTTGAGACTATAGGCATAAGCATTGCAGCTCATTCCCCGTGATTAGCCATATCCGGCTGGTAGACAAGCTAGGGCACTCGAGAAATTGAAGCGACCATTTAAGTCGCCTCTCAAGAATGATGAAACGCTTCTTCCTCAAATCTCCCCTCGAGCTCCATCCACCATGGACAACGCAGGTTCCTCGCACTCCAGCGGGGCAGCCTGTGCCTTTTCTCCTGAAAATCAGCGTCTGAGACTGGACCCAGACAATGTTTCGCAAAACCAGACTGGACCAGAACACTTGCATTCGGAACGCATCGTTACCAAACGCCTGGCTAGTAGCTTTGCTGCGCCCTTCTCATCTCCGCTGAAAGGAAGCGAGTTTCCGTCTCACGCATCCGCTCTTTCGACCATCAACCCTTCTGCGATCAAATCTTTTAGCAAACCCTATGGTCGTCCGAAAGAAGACCGCTCCAACAGTGGACTCTCCTTAACCGGCGAAATTGCTGCGCTGGAAAGGCGAAAGCAAATTCTGAAGCAAGCTATCAAGATCAAGCGTGATCCTCAGGAGGAACATCTACAGGAACTTGTGACTCAGTGGAAACAAGCTGGAAGAGATATTGTTGAATTGCTTTATCCGATTGTGCCACGACCAGAACCACAAGCTTACAATGAATCGATTACCACTCCATCATGGGACGCGGCACCAATCGCTACTTCGGGCAACGAGATACAGGAGGGTCAGTTTTTGCGAGGAGGAGGCGAGGGAGGGGACGCAGAGATGACTGTGGAGGTACAAGAGTCGCGAGACTGGAATTATGGAACGATGATACTTTCCTTACAGGTTGACCCACAATTACTAGGCTGGGACGAGGCGGCGGAGGATTGGAAATCGCAATGCTAATGCAGAATGATCAATGCTTGTGCTTATTACATGGACATGTTATGATATTTATATGATCGTCTCCCTCAAATGTTTATTTTCGTCCCTTTCCTTTAGCCTTGACCACCTTGAATCCGCCAAAGTCGCTCGAGGCTGCCTTTGGTTGCGTTTTGACGACTATTTGAAAGAGCTGTCAGTCAAGCTCAAACCTAGGATGACTTCGAAGGTGCTACTTACTGTCCGCGAGAGAATTGATCTTGGAAGGAGTTTGACTACCATTGGCAAGTCGGTTCTGAGCGTCTGCCTTTCGTTTGGTATAAAATTCCTGAGCGAATCTTCGGCCGTCCAGAGTGGAGGAGTTGGCATAGACACTGTCTGAAATGATTTCTAGAAGATCGGCCCGGCCAGCCGCTCCAGGTTCGACTGGGAACGTCAGCAGCATTTGAATAAATTCGTCCACTGCGCACGAGAGTTGTCAGTCTATTGCCAGTGACAAGTCGGAGCTTTAGCGTGAAACTCACTGTTGACCTTGAGACCCTTAAGAGCCTCCTTGCACCACCTGATGAAGTCTACGGACGGTGCGACATCGTCCAAGTTGGTAGACGATTTAGCAGCCTTTGAGATAGAGCTGGCAGTTTTGACAGGTGTCACGGTCATCGAAGGGGTGGAAGCCGGCTTGGATTTGGCTGCAGTAACCGGTACAATAGCACCGACAGCCTTTCCGCTTGCTCCCACCGTGCTCCAAACACCGCCGGAAGTCTGTAGAATGATATCTTGAATAAGGACCCTCCCTCCGCAATGTCAAGATGTGCACTTACAGGTTGTGGTGCCTGTACCGCAGCAAGATCGGCATATCCGCGTTTGCCCTGCTGAGCGGCAGCTGCAGGTGATGAAGCAGCCTTAACTTGTGCAGCAGCTCTAGCGCGCCTTTGTTCCTCTTCCTGAATTTGCTTCAATGTTTTCTTGGGTGCAGCATCGCTTGAGCCCCAAACGGGTGCTGGTGATGACGATGGAGGAGGAACAGACATTGCCGACGCGGCAGAGCCACCGGTTTGACTGGGAAGACCCCATGACACTGTTTGGGTTGCTTCCGGTTCAGCCACGGTATTGCCTGTTGCAACCTTTGAAGCGGTAGCCTTCGCTTTCGCTTCATGCTTGCGGCTTTCCGCTGCCTTGGCTTCAGCTTCCTGGATATCTCGTAGGGATGGTCCAGTCTGAGCCTTTACCTTTTCGTCCTCTTTGTTGGCCCAAGGAGCAACGCTGGGAGAAGCCGCAGTAGCGGGGCTGTCAGTCGCTGCATCCGACTGGACAACTTGGCCCTCGCGTTCCGGAGTTGCCTCGAGGTCTGCCTGTTTCTCGGCTACGGAGGCTGTTTTGGCTGACTTCTTCGCTTTAACTTTGGTCTTCGTCTCTTTGACTGCAGGGACTTGCAGCGGAGCGGCGATTTCCACGGATGCGAAGACTTCAGGCTTGACCTCAGCTTCTTGTGCGATGAAATTAGCATCCTGGGTGGCAGAGACATCCTGACTGGTCGTTGCGGGCTGGACTGAATTGCGTGGAACCGCCGGGTCGTTCAAGACCTGCTGCTGCGCCATGACATGATACTGGACAGGGGACAACACAGACTCGGCGATCGAGGGCGGTTCGTAGCCGATGATGGCCGAGTCCACTAAAGCAGGCAGCGGCGCCGACGTGAAGTTGGGCTGGTGTACGTGCTGCTGATGAGGTTGAACGACCGCAGACTGGGGAGTAGGAGTTCCCTGCCATGGCAACATGCTAGGTACTGGCCCAGCAAACTGTTGATATGGTGATTGCAAGGGTTGTTGGAACGGACTCGAGGCATAGGGCTGAGCAGGCATTATGTGTTGAAGATGTCCGGCGGGCTGCGATAACCAGGGTGACTGCACAGGTGGTGGAACTTGTGCGAAAGGAGAGTGGACCTGCGGCGAGTCAAACATGGATCGGGGTTGGCCGTACTGAGGTTGAGGAGGGAATGCACCATATTGCTGTTGATGCTGGATCTGAGGAACTTCCTGTTGATAGTTTCCGCCGAAAGCGGGTCGACTGATGGCAGGAGAAGCGACAGCATTCTCCCAAGCACCTCTAGCAGGAACTCCATGCTGCACCACGGGTGAAGAGTGGAAGCTGGCAGTGCCGCTGAACGGATCTGTTGAGCGATTGATGTTCGCGTGTCCAAATGCAGGAGATGCACCCGCGAACAGACTTTCGTTTCGGTGCGGTGTTTGCTGGCTACTTGTCTGATGAGGTGAAGCCGCCTGAGACAGACTACTGATCATGTCAGACATGCCCGCATCGAGTCCTTGATGACCGGCATGTTCCGATTGTGACTGGTTCGAGGCGGGTATAGGTAAGTTAGGAGGCATATTGGGGACTGCTGGAGTCAAGAATGGCTCGGCAGCACTAGCAGTTTCTTCCTTGAGCACAGCCAAAGTTCTGAAGGACGTCTCGTGTTCCCGTCGCAGAGGCAGGGTGTCGATAAAGTAGCTTGCGGCGTACCACGACTGCATACTGGTCGCCTCGAAGGGACCTGGAATGCGAAGCTTGTGAGCCCTTTGCTAACGCCGAAACAAAGATAACAGGGAAACTCACCTTGCTGTTGTCCAGACGGATCGGTATAGAACCACTTGACCGACCGCGGGTCAATGCCAGCTGGAGAAGCAGAAGACAATGCAGACTGTCCGATTGAACCTTGAGCAGGCGAGTTTTCAAAGCCAGCTTGCTGGTCTCGTTGCTCGACGGGAGTTCCTGGAGGAATAACAACCATAGACTCGGAATGTTGAGGATTTTCGGCTGCGTCTTCTTTGATCAAGGCAGCCAACGCAGGTCGCTATAATGGGACAAGGGGGGTTATTACTTGATTGCTCTGCGCGTGGTGTAGAAACAGGATATGCCTACTTTTTCGGGTGCATCTCGATCCGTGGCTTCTCTTTCCAGAGCAGCAGCACGCCAGCGGCCTTTGCCCCAGGTGGAGGTAGGACCACCACCAGCTGAAGGAACGATGCTACTGTTGCCTTTATCGGTCCTTTCCCGCCAGGTATTGGCCGCAGGAGCTGCATTCGCTTCGGCGGCAGCGATATCACCTTGAGGCTTATTGGCAGATGTTCCGCTAAAGCCCAAGACACCTTCAAACGAACCGGTCGCAGGTGTCATTCGAATATTGGGTCGCCAAGAACCTTGTCCGCCAATCGCAGCAGAGAGTCGGGGAGAGGCTTCCACTTTTATGGGAAGGATCGCACAATGAGTCGAGTACAAACATTCGGCTACTTTTGTTCAACGACCTACCACCGGGTTCCGGAACTTCTCCACCCCGCCGAGCAGTACCCCTCAGACTCCGTCGTTCACCTGTCAACCCTGTCCTTTCCCCTCTACCAGCTCCAAACCCGGCATCGGTTGCTGTCGCTGGAATAGGATCTCTCAACTTGCCACCACCTGGAGTCCAGGGTAACCTTTCGCCAACGCCAGGCGCTCTGCGATCTTCGATGCCCCCCGCGGCAATGTAGTCCGGCGCAGCAGCAGCACCGCTAGGTGTGTATCGAGCGCCACCAGAGCCTCCACCGAATGCGCCACCTTCGCCTCTGCCGAAACCTCTACCTCCGGGAGATCGAGTTTCGCCAGTACCAGCAAGATGGCCGTTTCGTCGGGAAGAAAGGGTTGTTGAATGGGATGAATCCATTCGATCGGAGTGAGCAGGTTGTCGTCGGATGGGATTGGCAAAGAGCTGGTCAAACGGAAGCAGGTTCAGGTTGATTCGCTTGGAATTGCGCAGAGCTGTACTTACCTTTTTCTCTTCGCTGGTCCATTCGACGAGTCCCATGGGAATTCCGCCCTTGTCGCTGAGAATGATCGAGGCGATTCCTCCTTCCTCCGCGCCAGCATGACCCGAACTGTTATTCGGATGCATGGCCCATTCCATAAGCTCCAGTGGGCGCTCCCTGGCTTTCTCCTCGTCAAACAAGGCCAACAGAGTTTCCCTAGAATATCTAAACGGTCTTGCCTTGTTGTCATTGGAGGAGCCAGAGCCATCGATAGCTGAAGAGTGCTGAACCGAAGCCGACGCGATACCCGAGGAAAGTCCTTGATTCGGGTAGGTAGAAAATTCGTTTCGCGGAGATGCGATCTGCGAGTACGATTGGCCGAGCGGGTTCGTAGCTGCAGATTGTTTCATGCCAGACGAAGGAAATTCCTCCATCCCTGAAGAGTGCTGCAAGTTTCCGATCGTAGGAGCTGAGGCAACGGCTTGACTGAAAGCCAAGGTTGGATTTACCGATTGTCCTCCTGAAGTGGGTGGTCCGCCAGATGTCGATCCACTAGGTTTTTTGAGCCACGCAGGGGCAAATTGCATCGATGGGGAAGTCATCTGCAAATGTCATGGTTCCGTATGAGTTAAACTGTCCATAAAATGCTGCGACAAATCCAGGAAGAAGCTTACCTTTTCTCGTGTTGATATTTTGTGTGAAAAGAAAGGGTGGTGAAAAATGGAATGCAAGTGATATTCAAATCTAGAGAATAGAGGTCTTCTGAGGATGCCTTGCAAGAGTTGACTTGATTCGAGCAATGTCTACTTGTGTACTTGACTTGTTGATGAGCCGTCGTCGTCCGTACAATGGCAAACCCATCCCCTAGGTTGGTTGGATGAACGACCAAACGTTAGAGTGATCGCACGCTCAAACGCGCTTAGATATTTCATTTACAGCAAAAGGCGCAGCGCAGCCGCGGTCCGGATAGTGGGAGACTTCAGACATGGTGGTAGGGACGACCTCTGGCCTCTACGTAGAGGGTTGTCCTCTGTCGGAGTTCATCATGCATATGGTCACACATCTCATGTCTGTGCATTCGTCACCTATTGACGCCACGCCACCAATTTAATCTACAGTACGAAGAAACACCATCATCTAAAAGAGGTCAACTCTTCGTGTGTTACAGAAATACAGCCGCCATTCAGCTGTGTATCATAATGCTTGTGGCGGTCCATCCATTCGTCCATGCCTTCTATGCTAGTTCATCCATAAACGATTGTCGTATATCCTCTTGTGCTATTCCTGCATGTGCGTTGAGGTTGTTGGTTTGCCGACCGTTCAGCTGTTCATAGGTCGGTTGACAGGAGCCGAACAGTGCTCCGCTGGATCGTCCGTGTTCGCAACGATGCATGAGTGTTGAGAGGCAAAACTCATACTACGCAAGCGGTGTTGTTATGGTTCGAGTGACTGTCGACTTCTCCGCGTTCCTTTGTTGTATCAACAGGTATCCTGAAAAGAAAGATTATAAGCCGCCGCCCTGTAGTCAGTCACTTCTGCCATTCAGCGAAATATCATGGCGTAGACGCACGATCAATCTGTTTTTCGGGAAACTCTTCTCTCCTGTAACTTGCTCCCAAGTCGTCTAGAAGAGAAGATTTCATTGTCAATTTCAAATACACTCTTAGCGAACGGCTGTTACTTACCAGATTGGCGTTGCTATATGCGTTGGCGTATCTATGCAGGAGAGGGCTCACGTCAGGTCATGGTTGCTTCACAGAAACGGGTCGTTACTGACTTTGTGATATATGCCTGTGTCGGTCGAGCGGCAGGGTCACATCCGATATTTATAGCTGATGGATCCTCTACGAGACTTAGGAAGATGAGTTATATAGTAAAGGAAGATACCGTGGGTTTACGACGTACGGTAAACTCGAACCCAGTCGACGAGCATACTGCAAACGATACAGAATCAAGTCGAGTAGTCATTAGGCTTTATTATACCGGACTTGTAGAAGCGTTGCTCACTGTACTGGCCACTGCGAATTGAGTCCATCCCAGCTGAGGAACGAAGAGATTCATCTGCTGTTAGTTTCTCGCTTGCCTTGTCCGTCCCTTATCGGATTTGAAAGGGCCAATGCACACGCACTCTATTCCTCCAAAATTCTCGGAGATACCGAGGTTCATAATCAAATACCTGTAGAGAAACCCAGCAGCGAGCATTAAACACGTATTCGCCAATCAGTCAAAGGCGAAGCAAGTACGTACATCGGCTCGTCAGGGATAGGTCTTTGCCCCACTTGCGCTTCCGTGTTTGCTGCCATAGCTACAGATCCAAAAGCAGACGTTAACACCTTCAAGTCTGAGAAGAAATCATATTGCCAAAACCTACCTGTTCCGCGAATGGTCCATGCGAGTTTGTTATCGCTTACCCACGTAATATATCCATTACTGTGAGGGATAGCGTCAAAAACATTGTCTTGCGCGTCTTTGTCACGTGGAAGGACTCACTCTCCGGGGGCATACTCGAACCCATAAACAGAGGAACAACCGCTGTTTCCAGTACTGTTTGTAAAGAGCGCAATACTGTCAGCCGAAAATGACCCCTTGCATGTTTGCTAATTGTATCTTACTAGCAATTTTGATTCGTGTTGGACAATCCCGAAGCTGCTTGCTGATAAATACCGCCTTGATACGGATTAAGGATTGTCATATCCGTGTCGTGTATTGTATACTCTCCACTGCCGTTCTTGATCCAGTAATGTGGGTTGAAAGGCGCAAATTGAGCAGATTGAGAAACATGACCGATTCGGGTTCCAGAATCGACTTGTGCTTCCAGCACGTCGATTTCCGGTGCAGAACGCCCCACCCACGATCCGTCTGGATTCTTGGGACCAGGGTGTGTTTCGTCGTTTTCACAAGTACAGCGGGACAGCCTTTGACCGGGAAGGTAGGAAAGGGTGTTGTCGTAACCTCCGTCACCACTTGTGAACACGATCTCGGGTTCGCCTAGATGGCATAGGTAGAATGAAACCCTATAAGACATTGCATGTAAACAAAGACACCCCAGACGGGTTCTTACCATTGAGTGATTGATTCCGTAATGTACCGATGTCACACTGAAGCCCAACATCGATCAACAAGAATGTTCGAAGAGTAAAGCCTAAAGCCGTATCGAAAAACTAACCTGGTTGTAACTATACGGCCACGTGCCATCTGTTGTCCCGGCGTAACCCGGTCGCGCAAGATTTCCCAGCGTCCATACGGCCGGCCATAGACCATAGACGTCACTGGTCCCTGGCAGACTGACGGACGCAACGAAATCTGCGAAGCGGGATTGCGTGAGTATACATTCAAAGGTTGAAGCTTGCGCGAAGACCGCGAGGTGCACTTACATCCTCCAGTAAAGCAAAACTTGTTCCAAGTGTTCATCATACCCCCGGTGTAATTCAAGCCATGATTCTTTTCTTGCGATAAAGTAATCTTCAAGTATCCATTTTCCGTAGTGATCGCTCGAGGATCGTACCATTCCAAGTTGTTCGTCACGGCATAATGAAGATCCTCGGCGGTCCAGTACGGATCGTCTCCATCGTAAAAGCTTCTTCCATCGGTGTTGAACTCGTCCGAGAATACCAACTCCCATTCTTGACCCGTCTCAAAAGATGTGTGAGTGTAGGCATCTTGCGGTGTCTCTGGGTCGATTAATCCGAAATGACCGATCACGGCTGGCACCTGTCCCGATCCATTGATCCCACCGATATTATACGATCCGACCCAAGTTGTCGAGTGTTTGTTGACTTGAGAACTGATAATGGGATAGCCGGCGAAGAGCGTGACCAAGCACAGTACGAGCAACGCCATACATCCCAAATTCCCTAAACCTCGCGGACTAAACAAGTACGCCACATGCCCGGCAACACTATGAGACTTTACTCCCGCCTTCTCCTCGTCCGTTGGGTCGTGGAGATAATCGTCGTCGTCGGGTCCGTCCGTAGCCCATGTCGAGACATCTACCGGTAGAGAAAACGGTCCATCCAATGCAGTCAGGCTTCTCGTATTCAGTTCCCGACCCATCGTCAAACGAGAGTTCAACGTATCAAACGAGATCGCCGCGTCCGGGTTGTAGCCGAAATCTGCTCCATAGTGATCATCGTCGGCGTGTCGTTTCCTGCCCAAACTCGCTCCTCCTGCTCCTGCGAAATGGCTCGTCATCAACGCCTCGCCTAGTCGTTCCTCCGATGACATGGCACTCGCCAGCCCGCCCGGTCTCGCACCTTCCGCCTGACCATACTTGAACGCCTGTCCCCAGCCCTGTTTGGCGCCGAATCCTGCCTCCGAGTTCCAACTTGGTGCTGGTGAATGTTGCGTCACTCCTGACCAAATCGATGGTGTGCGATCGTTGGCTGATGTCACATCCTGCGTATTGACGGTTATTGGAGGGTACAGATGTTGACCTGTCGTAGTATGACTGCTGCCGATGCTTGCTTGCGGATCAAATGCGGTTCCCGAAGCTGGATCATACGTGGACGCGTAACTCGCTCTCGATGAGCTTCGATCTATGTAAGGATCGCTTCCTGTCCTCTCCGAGTCGAAAAGTCCAGCTCCTGTTACCGGTGGCACGTACGAAGCACCAGCTGTTGCTTCTGCTCTGCTCTTCATCGGTGATCTCTCCGGATATCCACGCGCGTCGTATCCAGTACGTCGCTCAGGTTTCGCGCCGACCGATCCTATAGACCCTTCTGGCCTCGAGCCGCTACCCGAGTGATCCGACGTGCGTGAAGGGTAAAGCAATCGCTCAGCACCACTCATCCTGTATCCTCTCGTCTTGCCGTTATCGTCTCTCCACTTTCCCGTGTCTCCTTCGTCTGCCGATGAGTCGTCGACTGTCGTATCTCCACCGCGCTCGTAGTCGTTCATCAGAGGCGTAGTGATTCTCGCACGAAGACTGTTGGTGGGTCTATCGCCGCCAGTACCGATGTTTGGGCTCGTACCGGTTGACTTTCCATACGACGAGTCTGCAGGTGTGAGGCCGTTGGTAGAGGACGATGCTCCGGTTCCAGGTGCTGGATCTTGAAGTTGGTAACGAGTTATACCTTGACGAGGTGTAGAAGGGATACGCGGTGTCCTATCCGGTTGTCCGAGTCCTATACCAGCTGCTCCATCCTGACTCGCATCTTCACCTTGAGGATTCGGCGAAAACGCGATATACTTGTGCGCCTTGGCGGTGAGATTGCGCAAGGACGGCATATTTCCCCTATCTCGCGCTGTTTTTGGCCTGGCTGAACGGTTTCAGGAGAGTCCTCGAGTCCTGCTCTTTTTCTCGTTTCAGGTTGAAACTGGCACAAGGAGGGTTGCAAATCGAGTCGCGAGGAGTGGATTTTGCGCCAGCGAGTGCTGCTTGCCCGACCTTTACGAGCAGCTATTTCGATACCGCTGCTGATATCTTTGACTTGCGAATGTTATTAGCAACCACCTGCCGTTCGACAATTAGCAGATTGTTTTCCAAATATTGCCAAGTGCCCCACGAAGCACGAAGCAGCCCTTCAAGCAAAGCAATCGATCACCCAGCCCAGGTTCATTAAAGTTATTTCCCACTGTACTCTGGTGCGCTGTACAGTCTTGGACGCGTTTGTCTGTTCCATGGGCCAGATAGACGAGATCCAGAGATCCATGCTGGATTACCTGCTGGATATGTGTTGTAAGAGATCCAGCAAGCAACTGGAAGTGGATGGTTCGAGAGTATTGACAGCTTTCATCGGTCCGTCGTGTACGCAAGGATGTATACAATATCGCAGCATATCAACCGTCGCCGCACGAGCTGCCGCACGTACATGCTACCTATCAATTATTGCGAAACCTATACCTCCTTCCCTCGATGTACTTCTCCTCTGCGTATTCGACCGACTTCCATCAGACAGTCATCAGACGAAACGCTTCGCATCGTCCTTCACACGATGGGCTTTTCGAGCAGTGGGAGCCGGGGAAGATGCAGATATACATGCATGACATGTCTGGAGGAGGATGATGAGGCGAGACTGTCGAGAAATGGTAACCTACATTCGATATAACGTGAGTGAGTCGCCCTCCACTAGACGGTATAAATATTCGACTTTTGTTACCCTACCACTGCGCAGTCTCGCCGACATGATTCAAGAACGATCTACCTTTTACTCACAAGCCGGGAAACCGAAGGGTCCTTTGAAGGAAGCAAAACATGAAACGGGGGAACAAGAAGCGAACGAACGAATGTGTTTTCGTATTCTCGCCTCTTCTGGCATATTTGGTTCGGTAAGCTGTGCAAGTATATACGCTGGTTGAAGTGTAGAACAATGAGCTTTGTGTTTCTTGTATATAGATAGGGGAAAGGGGAGACGTTTACGACATTGTCATATAGGTAGATGGCCATCCATCGACAACTGATCCGCGTATGCCCTGCAATCTTCTCTCTCGAAGCCCTTCTCAATAATACTCGGTCAAAGAGGGACAAAATCCAGCCTAATAACCCTCCCTTTGTTCGCATCAGCGAAGATCCTTTGGTCGCGAGGAGCAAGAGATCGACCCGATAATACCACACGCTTCTCGAATTCTGCATACTCTCCGTCTCCGCCAATGGCAAACGATGAGTCCGCTACCACTCGTCGTGCCGTGGATCCCTCGTCGCCATTCTTGAACCACTCAAACGGCTTATATGGACTCGGTCTAGGACTCGAATTTCCCTTTCAGAACAGATTCGTGCTGGTTGACTCGGAGGTACTGCGTAATCAGAAAATGATTCGACAGGAGAGCCATCCGGACATGACGCCTTCGTGAGTGATTGCTAGACGGTTTCCCTGTTGACTATCAGTCAACTCATATGACCCTTCCTTGCGGTGGGGCATCAGCGCTCGAGCAAAAGGTAAGCGTTTCAGCAATCGCACTTACTGATATGATAGCTCACTGATCCCTGACCGCGGCTGAACTGCCACAGTTCTTCCTTGGATTCACAACCAGATCGCACCCGTGGTTCCTTCGACCGAGAAACCTATTGACGGAAGTCACATCGAACCGCTCGTATCAGCTGCCGAGTTCCACAATCGCGAGGTAGAACAAAGGCACACTGAACAAACGCTTCATCATATACCGACCGGATCCGTTGTTGAGCATCGATCAAGCTCGCCCCACCTCGCCCGTGCTGTCGAGCGGCAAAGCTGGATGGACGCGCAGAGTGTTGAAAGAGAGAGACTGGAGGAGGAATACGAGAATGAGAGTCGGGTACATGCTGATCGAAGTGAACAGGGGCGCTCTCCGGTCAAGAAGGCGGTCGAATTGAACGGAACACCCGCTGCCAATTCGGAAAAGCTAGTGGAAATTGGCAGCAAGAAAGACGTGGTAGATCGGGAGGAGGTCAAGGGGAAGGAAGCAAAAGACCGTTCAGAGAAGAAGGCCCACAAGCATCGGCACAAACACCATCACGGCCACCGTAAGCACGGTCACAAGGATAAGCATCATGGATCGCCACCAAGAGACAATGTCTCGAAAGGAGACAACGGTTCTGCAAGGTCTCCTGAACCGATGCTATCGCGTTCAGCAACAGCTACTACCCAAAGCCACCAAGGAAGCCGCATTGAGGAGACCAAACCTCTACCCGCCAAACCACCTCCGCAATTCAACCTCAATGCGCCACTCATGTCATCCGCTCCATGGGATCTACCTCCCACCATCAACGTACAGGGTTTACCTCCCTTGTTCTATCCGCCAATCCTGAACTCTGGACAATATCCGCCACCACCACACGCTGCCGGTGAAGAGCAAATGTTCCGTGGACAAGCAGCGATGCCGATGCAGGGTTTTGCGTGGGGTGCACAAGCGCAACAGGCTGAGCCATACCAGGATACGTCTCATGGAGGGAATTCTGGTCCAAATTTCACTGTTCCTCAATACGGGCAGTCTCCCGGTCCGTCTTTGCTGCACCAAAGCAATGGAATTGCTCCGCCTGTTATTCACGATGAGACGTGTTCGCCTCGAACGCTTCCTAACGCAAGATTTCCCTTCCCGCCCTTCGCGCCGACCAATCACGTCTCTTCTTCTTCGGAACAGATGCCAGGCAACGAACGGTCAGACGGATACCCTTGCAATTTTACGCACCAAGGTGGCGTTCCTGGCCTGACTGAAAGATACGCCGGCGGACAATGGCCGATAGGAATGCCTCCTCCTCCTTTTGCAGGCATGCCATATGGAGCATACTTCCCTCCTGCCAGGATGCCTGTCCCAGCTGGACCTGTGCCATCCAACGGCGCGAGGTCCGAGCAAGATCAGGCTATCCAAAGCGACACTGCGATAAAGTCCGCTAAAGGAGCTTCAAGGAGTACCTCGTCTGTACGAACGCACCAAGAGGGAAAGGGCGAAAGCGACCAGGAACTGGCGAGACTGCGGGACCAGATGAAGAAGAATGCTGAAAAGAGCAGACAAGCGATTGATATGGAGAAGGAACGGAGCGCCTTGCATGAACAGAGATTGGAGGCTTTGGCCAAGTTGGCAGGTTCGCGACGTAAGGGAGAGAAGCAGGTAAGCTGCGAAGCTGATGCTGTATCTGATATGCGTTTGTAAATGCTTATCTTGCAATGTATGGGCAGCGTAACGGTGCCGATAGTGACAAGTCAGGCTTGCAGAAAAAGAGCAAGAACGGAGCGGCTGTGCGCGATATCGATCCGACATATGTGGAAACACCAGAAGGCTTTATCAAAACGTATGAAAGGGTAGAAGTCATGACGCATAAACCAGAGCACGACAACTCGACGCCCTCATCCACGAAAGCTTCCTCCAGGAAGCCGCAGCCCAGACGAATGACTCAACAGACTCAAAAAACTGTAGAAACCCAGCCGACGTTTACTTCGGGCCCATCCTTCGGTCACTATGGAAGACCCTTCTCTCACGAGTTCGAAGACGGTACCCCCGTTTTTCATGCCGGCTTCCCCATCGACTCGTTCCCAGTCGATCCCGCCAGAATTGTCATTATGCAGCGTACGGTCGAGGCCAAACCTGGCTTCGGTGTTCCAGTTAGCGCTTTGGGAGGGTTTGGTTTGGGTATGGGTATCTTCTCGTCTTTTGACGAAGCATCTGATGAAAGGCCTCAAGAGGAACATAGCAGGCGATCTGCTTATGTGGAGACGGTATCGGACGAAGAGGTAAGTGCAGCCTGTCACAGAATCATGGCCGTCATGCGTAGAAACGTGTTGACGAGGATTTCAACAGGTTCCCCGAGGTGGTCATTCCTCTCAGAAGACAGGTTATAGAGCCACCCCCGAGGTAGCTTCCGGTGCTCGTCCGGAGCGTGGACAGGTAAGGAAAGACATTGACTGCCGATCAAGCGTGCAGTGACTGATATTTCGCTCTTTCAATTTTCTATTTTATGCTCGTTAGGAGCATGACGGTCGGCAAGATCTCTTCTTGAGTGATGGCAACGAAACGCCGAGAACCTCGGCTGCTTCACTCCAGGGATCGCTGGTTCTCAAAGAGGCTTATGATTCAAGTACAACGCTTACTCACCCCATGGATTCTGTGCCACCGCCCAATCCTAACCGTTTCTCGCAAGCATTGACAACAGCCTCACTCGTGGATCAACTAGTCCAAAATAGTCAACACCATGACGAAACACTGTGCCAATTGCTGATGGCTGCAAGGGATCCAAAGCTGGGCGACGCTGCCAAGCGAGCAGTCCGTCACGCGGCTAGGGACAGGGTAATGACACTGACCTCGGACCAGCCTAAACTTGCGGTATTTCATCTATGATCTGCGTTGAAGTCGAGCATCCTGCTAATTGCAAACCTTGTTTGATAGCTTTCGGATGAATCGGTATCAACGTTTAGAGGTAAAAACAAACCTCTACCGGCACAGCCGAAAGAGCGAGAGGTAAGTCGTCGATTTTGCCCGATGATGGCGGCATCCCGTTGATTTTGCTCCTGTTCTATTTAGGATGAGGTGCCGGCTTGGTCGCAAGCAGTAAGTCAAGACAGTGGATCCTATTATACTGCCCGCCGAACGATACTGAAACATGCTCTCCCCGCTAGCTTTTCGAAATGCTGGCAGAAACTCAGACCCGATTAGACGAACTGGATGCGAGATTACCGCATATGGCTACACGTGAGAATACGGATTCGCTCCTGCCGGAGGACGATTTCGCAGAAACTCAGGCGCGAGCCGCACTTCACAACTTGCTCTTCCCGGATTTACCAATGGAGATACCATTCTTTATCGATCAGTATGGAAATCCGCATACTTCACATCATATCGGTTCCAGCAGGAACCACGTGGACTCGAGGGAATCCAGGGGAAATGCGACAAGCACAGGAACAGGCGCCCGCGCAAAGGTGGAAACATTGTTCACCGATGGCCAAAGTTCCGAGAATACAGCCCGAGAAGGTGACAGGAGAGCCAACATCACCGACTCCAAGGCGGATATGTCAGAGTGGGTCTCGGACGCCGAGCTTCCAGACAGATATGTCACTGCATATTCGACTGTGGACCCGCCTGTGTTGCCGGTCAAGGCTGCTGCTGAAGCGATGCCGATCATTCGAATCCAGTCCCCTACTACCAACACCACGAGCAATGCAGGTGTGCATCGAAGCCGAGGTGCTTCATCGCCAGTACCTACTCGAACGCACCATGATCCTGAACACGAGCCATTGAATGATGTTACAGACGCATCACACACGGGCAACCCCATCCCTTACGAAGTTCCGCCGTCCGACAACGTTCATGCACGTCGTGATGTCGGCCGCCAAGCACACGAGGGGACACAACCGGACTCGCTGTGGAAGCGAATGCAGCGTTCGCGGGCTTGGGACATTGTTGGGCAACGGTTGTTTTCCTGGGCACTGGTCTGGCCTGCAGAAGACTTTTATCGCAGCCTGAAGGCAATCGCCTTGAATCAACAGGTGAGTCGTAGCGACAATCGCTACCTTTCTTCATCGTTCCTTGTCGTCAAAACCTGAGCAATAATTTTTGGCCTTTTAGGTGGACGAATTTGCCTTGACTATCTACATGATGACCATTTTCAAGAGGTAGGACGCCATCCAGATTTTCTTCTGGATTTCCGCTTACGTTCATCATCTTGACTACAGGAAGTTGCGCCACCGGCTGTGTGCAGTACCTCCTCTTCCATGCGACAAGTTGGTGAGTCGAACGTTTACGTTACCTTTCCCAGCGATTCTAGTCGCTAAATACCTTGATATCCGCCAGCTGGTCCCACCCAATATGGTAAGTTAAAGTTCAACCGCAAGCGCAGGCTTTATCATCTAGTTCGCGGCATTCGCTCACTGGGTGTCTTGCTTCATCGTAGGCTGACGCGATAAACCGAGCAGTGCATGCGGTGAGTGATGACAGAAGCAAGGCTTGAGGAATACTCTTCTGAAGATCGCCTTTTCCCGGGCACCTAGAAACGATTCAACGATGCTCAGCAGATTTTGGAGAACTTGTGGTATCGTGAGTCGGCGAGTTTTCGCTTGATCTTCTCGAGATTCACGCTGCTGTTCACTGAGCGCAAAATGTCGATATATAGCATTTGGTTTCGAACAGCCTCCGCGAGTCATCATTGCCTTGGCAAAGCACCGGAATGATGTACGTCTCACCTCCTTCGTCCAACAACCTCGGCGTGCCAGTCTTACATAGATAGCTGATGCAAATTTTGTCTTTCGTGCCTTGACAGTCTGACCATTGGTCTGCGCATCGGTGGGTTCCGAGAGATCAATACTGGGTTGAGGGAATCTGTCCAATTGACCTTGCGAGGGCAACGTAGCTTTGATCTTTCCACTGGACGGCTCGTGACGATGAATTTCTCGCATGAAGAAAAGTCTCTGATTGATGGCCGTAAGTCGGCTCTTGCTTTTATCGATGTGTTGCTTAGAGATTCCTGAATATGGTTCTACTTCTGTTTCTCAGGACCATTCATGTGTATGTATCGCTAACGTGACACCCAGCTGAATCTCTTCTTACAATTGACCTCGTTGTATTTCGCAGGGTGGTATATCATCCGCCAGGCATGGCCTCAGTATAACATCCCCCATCCAGATCACCTTGGCCAAGAAACACGTCGAATCTTGACCTCCGAAAGCGCCAAGCAGGACAACTCCCTTGCAGCAGCGAATGCCGCAAGGAACCTTTTTCTGTAAGTCGAGCACTGACGTTCAAGTGGAGTTCCGCTGCTGAATCCACTTTGGTGGACTGACTGCAGAGGTTGGAAGCCCGAAAGGCCTACGGAGATGCACAAGCTACGAGAACTCGTGTGGCAAGAGGTATATTCTGCTTTCGTTTTCCGTCTACTCGCCGTCTCTCCTTGTTCAACCTATTTCCCTTTATCGTTGTCAGGTCAAACGCCTACACACCAAGAAAGTGACTGGAAAGCTCATGATCGACCCGAATAATCCAGTGGCGGATGATTACTGATGTTGGACTCCAGAGATCATTTGCTGCAGAGCATACGAAAATTAATTGACAAATCCGACTGATATCATAAAACAAGTTGTAATCTAGTAAAGAATGACGGCATACTGTTGCCAGCGGCTTGAAAGCCACAGCTATGCCAATGTATATGCCAATGTCGAACTAGGCGACGGTGGCGATTCAAAAAAAGCTGACTCCTCCTTGTTGCCCTCACAGCATCGCTCACTTTGTTCGGACCGGTGCCTGTAACTGCGGCGCTCGAGCTCAAGGTCGGGCGTCTTTTTCTGATTGAACGCCGAGGTGCGACCGCGGAATCACGGCGAGTCCACTTGTTACGCTTGTTTGGAGCAAAGTAATGACTTTTTGAAAACAAGTACTGGTATTCAACTGCTCGACATCTCTTTCCATCTATATCTACTCGCCTTGTATAACTCTTTCTGAGCAACTTTGCCGGCCCTCGAAGACCCGGCCTGATAAGATGGCTCCTCCGATCAGCAAGCTTACATCTACTCGGTATGCCCTCGTAATCGACGCTGGTTCGTCAGGTTCAAGGCTCCAAATTTACTCGTGGCAGGATCCCGAAGCAGAGCGGCAAGAAATCATATCCACCATCAACGACAGATGGCAGCGACAAGAAAAGCTCAGTCAGACAAAGGGCAAGGGGAAAGCTGGAGCGAAAGATGAGCTGGAATGGGAGATTGAGAATGCGTTGCGAAGATTGGTCAAGGTTGAGAAGGGTGCCAAGGGTGATCAGTGGATTAAGAAAGCAGAGCCTGGTAGGTTCGTAGGTGGTAGATGGCAATGGAATATACCTGATAATACTACAATCGGTATGCAGGTATATCCACAATTGAACCGGAAAGCATAGATCAATACCTGGCGCCGCTGCTCACACATGCACTCCAACAAATACCTCCATCCCAGCACAAGAATACACCCATCTACCTGTTGGCTACAGCAGGAATGAGACTTATACCGGAACAGAGACAGCAAGACATCTTGGAAGCAACTTGCAGCCTGTTGAAAAAGGACTATCCGTTCCGACTGGATACGAAAAACGAGCAGGGCCCGTGTGGAGAGAGCGTGAGAATTATATCTGGCGAAGAGGAAGGCATGTGGGGTTGGGTCGCCGTCAATTACCTGATGGATGGTTTCGGACACATGCCACACTCGTCGTCTTCCGTGCACGATCACGATCCGGCCCTATTGCCTTTACCTAAACTTGAAAAAGAAAAGCAAGGTTCACTGGAGACCGATATTCCACCTACATTAGTCGACCCAAACCAACATACCCCAACATTCGGATTTCTCGACATGGGAGGAGCATCCACGCAGATTGCTTTCTCCCCGACATTCGAAGAACTAAAAGAATCCGGATACCCAGCCGAGGAGCTGAAGTCAGTCAGCCTGAGATTGCTATCAGGCCAGGTGGTGGAATGGCCCGTCTTTGTCGCTTCGTGGCTAGGGTTCGGCACGAATAAGGCGAGAGATCGTTATGTCCAGCTGAAACTCGACGAGTGGAAAAGGGAGGAAGATGATGGGGGCCTGTCGGGTTCTATGGACGCCATCCCGGACCCCTGTTTACCGAAAGGATTATCGCTGCCGAGCTCGCTCTTCCAAACGACACCACCCTTCATCGGTACAGGTTCCTTCTCCCAGTGCTTGACAAGCCTGCAGCATTTGCTCGAGAAAGAAGCACCCTGTCCAGAGCCACATGGACACTGTCTTTTCGCCGGCTTGCCAACACCACATATAAATTTCGGACGTGAAGAGCAGCGTGGATTCATCGGAATCAGCGAGTACTGGTATACCGCCCAACAGGTGTTGGGCCTTGGCGGTGTTTGGGACTGGGGTGAATGGGAAAGGGGGATGAATGAGTTTTGTCGCAAAGACTGGACAGCGTTAGAGAGCCAAATCAGAAGTGCGGGAAATTGGCATGATAGTCAGGTGAGACTTGGATGATATCCTTTGGGAATCGTACTTCAAGCTGACCTTCCACATCTTATCAGGTCGATCTTGCCAGGTTACAGATGCAATGTTTCAAGGGCGCGTGGATATCCAACGTACTTCACGAGGGCATCGGCATACCCCGAATTTTCGACGCTGGGGGTAATCAGACGTTGGTCAATGAGGAGACCGGGGATTTTAATGACGAAGCGGAGCGCCGAGCGAAAGAAAAGGGCCTTATGGGGAAAAATCACTTTCAAAGTATGGACAGTATTGGCAACACTGCAATCAGCTGGACGTTGGGCAAGATGGTGATCGAAGCCAGTAGAGGAGTTGACCCGCATGGGTACGCGCCGGAACAAGTTGGCCTGAACAACCACTGGACGCAAGCGTGGCACGACGGAGCATCGCGGATCGGCGATGCGCTTGGCGTACCGGTACTCGACGACAAATTGGCGACATACGGTATCGAACTCATCTGGCTTCTGTACCTTGTGGTACTCGCATTCGTGTTGAGCATATACTTTTCCCTTCGTCGACGTTGCTGGCTTAGTCCAGGATCGATATCGGCAACGAGAAGACGGAAACAGTCTGATGCCGGCGAGATCAGAGATTGGATGCGGAGAAGATCATCAGCCATGCCAATTGCTACAGACGACTTGACAACTCCAACTGTGCGCCAACGACCATTTGGGCTGAACAGATTCAAACTCTTGGGATACCGGATGGTGGGTCTCGTAGATCGGCTATCCAGCTGGAAGATTCGACAACTACGGTCGCGACCGACGAAACATGATTCTGAACCCGCAATCGGTCTCCTCGAAATTTCCAATACCCAAAACCCATCGTCATATAGCATGTCGAGCAGCCTCTCCTTACCGGCCACGCCACATAACGGTGAAGCATTCTTTACTCCAGCTCATCATGTCGCGCATCTGGCAACACCGACACATAAGCAATCACTGGCTTTGCCATCAGAACCACCATCACCGTCCGCCTCGGGGGCCTCGAGCCGACACGGCGGGCTCAGCCAGAAATCTTCATTCTCAAATCTACGCGCAAAACGAGGCCATCCCGTCCTGCCAATGTTATCAGCATATGCCAACGCAAATGCAGGCTGGAACGATCCGCCAGTTTCGGTCTTGGAATTGTCCGAAGCACGTTCATCAAGTGAAGAAGGTGTGCTGATGCCCAACCTCCCTCATAAAGGACTCGAGACTCAAGCTATATCACGGAATTCGAGTAGAATCAACCTTGCAGAATATGGAAGACTCGCGCCACGGCCAATGTCACGTGGTCCAGGTGCAGAGGACATGTAATTTGCTGTTGTATATCTAGTTGCTCCGACAATATCTACTTGCTCCATTTAAGCACAATTGGGTCACTAATCAGACCATGAGTCTCGGCTCTTCTTACAACGTTGTTGCGCTGTCATCGCGCCTGACCAACTTTCTATTCTCTATAGGACACGGCATTTCTGGAACGCGCTGCTCGACCCTTGCGTTCCTCGATAGCTCCTTCCGGTTTCTTCTCTCCCTCCAACGGCAAACCTTGAGCTAACCGTTTCTGATTCCTGGCCTCCATCAACACTGACCAGCTCATGTAGGCGTCAGGCTCCTCATGAGCTAGACGATCGAGCTCTTTCCTCGCGACAAGGTCCCGCATGAGGACGGTTTTGCGTTCGACGTCCATCTCGTCCGGGTAGAAGTCCTCGTCGGCCCACATTGCGTTCAGGGTTTCTAGATCCAGACTTTCCAGCTTCATCGTTTTGAGCATAATGAATATGATTGCCTCATTCAGCAAGACTTTGCTAACATACTATAGGAATCCGAAAAGAAGATTAAATGACGTTCAAGCCTTGTTAAATAAGTCAACTCACTGATTCACGATCGTCGTCCGATAATTCCTCATATCGCGCACTTCCTGTCGGACGAGATGGCTGCTCAGGCACCGCCTTATCCACGTCGTGGTCCTCTGATACCGAAGTTTTTAATTCTCGTCGAAGAGCCCATCTCGTCAGTTCCGTTATAAAGACCTCATCGATATAATGACGCGCCACATTTCCATACCACTGCGTAAATTCCAACGCTTTGGCTTTTCGATAAAACTTTTCGATCCGCTGCTGAGCAGGGGGATACTCGTCTCGGATAACTTCTTCGAGATGTGGTCTGATCGCCTGTAGCTGGATCACGTAGTCTAGATCGGCAAATTCCTCCTCGTAGTTGTCAGGCAGCGGCGGAGTGGATACGCGTGTACGAGCGTCACTGATTTGCCCATCATCTCGAACCTCAGGTGCAGCCTCGCCCAACTATGATAAAGCCAGCAAGGCTCTATCAGTGCCAGTGTCATCTCTCGATCTTTGGGTCAATCACACACCTTGCATGTTGCGAAACCCTCATCATTCTCCGTGAAGAATTCGTCTCTACGTTTCTTGAAGGTTCTTTCCTCCTCAACTGGCAGTTTGATGAGGTAAAGGCCTTCTTTATGTTTCTTCCTCTTTGCCGGCGGTAGGTCACTGAGATCGTCGAATCCCATAACGACGCCGACGAAATAGAGCCCATGTCTTCCATTCTTGCAATACACGTTTGTACCATTGGATGCACTGAGTAAAGAAAACGCCAGGTAAGACTACGGCGGAAGGCTGGGTGACGGATGATCGGACTCACTCTAAATCTCGCCGAAGTGTAGGATAGTCTACTTCACTTTCGGTTGCAGTCTCGTCCACGCTCAACGCGTCATCCTCCGGCCCTTCCTTTCCCTTCTTCGCCTTCTTAGTCTTTCCTGGACCATCTTCTTCAACATCTTTGCCCTTCCTCTTCTGCGGCGTTCGTTTAACGGGATCGAAAAGTCTAGAAACTTTTATGCGTTCATCCTCGTCACTGCTTTCCGAATCCGACAACATCGTCGTCCCTGACGCGTACGGCTGGGAACTTCCGAAATACATGGCTTCAATGGTTTGTTTCGACGTAGGCACCGCCGATGCCTGCGCTTTACCATTTCGCTGGGCTTTAGTGGTCTTCTTTGGCGATGAGGCAGCAGAAGAAGTTGTTGCTTTCGGCTTGGTTGCTCCTCCAGTTTTCCCTGCTTTCTTCTGCGTCACCTTTGGCTTTGTCGAACTCGTTGACTGCTGAGAGGCCAGTTCCTTTGTGGCTGCCGGTTTTCTTTTCGATTTTGGCAGCTCGGAGTCTGGAATCATGGTCGAAGTGGGGCCACGTTCAGCACCATTTTCTTCTGGTATCGCCGACGCCTTCTTCTTTCTCGTCTTCTTCAGCTTTGCCTCATTCGGCTGTGTTTCTGCTGGACTGGACTGGACCGTTTCCTTGAGCTTTGACACAGACTCCTCTTCTGACGAAGCATTTGCAGCTGACTGCGGGTGCACCTTCGGAACTGCAGGAGACGACGGAGGCATCGTCAAGTCTGATGCCTGACTCAGTTCACGATCGTCATCCAGGACCTTCTTTGCCTCAACATTCTTCTCTTTCTTTCCTGTCGCCTTTCCTGTCTTTCGCTGCTTCTTCCCTACGTCTTGCTCTCTAGATTTTGCGCCTGCCGCGTCGTCTCCTTCCGCTTCAGATTCTGCATATGTGACCGCCTTTGGTGGACGTCCTCGTCTCGGTTTGGTGACATCTATGCGCAATCCCATGTAACAATGAACCACTGTCCCGAGGAAATCTTACGTGAGAGCTGAATCCTCACCTTGTGTTCTCGGAACCACATTTTCAACGGATGCTCGCCTTTGATTCCCACTCGCCTTATCTTGTTCATTCGAATCTTCAGCCACCTGGGAAGGTCCCTGTTCCGTAATTGCTATTTCCCGTTTGCGCAGAGCAGTGGCCCGTTTCGATGTTCGTGCAGATGTTTTCGAGGGAGTCGTCTGCGCTTCCAAGACTTCCTTGGGTACGATTCTTGACGTGGCTTTGGGCCTGGCACCTCCATTAGTTCTGGCTCTCTTCGAGGCGGTCTCCTCCTGTATTGATTCCTGCTCGGGTTGACTATCCTCGTCCGAGGGATCTTCTCGGAAAGCACTGGTTGCCGGACTCTTTCCATTCTGCCCGTATGTCCTGTTCTTTCTCTTCGAATACGTCTTCTTGGGCTTCTTCTTCAACGGTGTAGCGTGATTCAGCCAGGCGGAATCAGCGGAGTGTGCATCGGAGACGGGATCGCTGTTCTCGTTTTCCTCAGCTCCTCCAGCGTGCGGTGGTGCATCGCTGAGATCGCTTTGATTGGCGTTGTCGCTCAGCTCGGAGAGGCTGGACATACTTGCAAGAGCCGAATGCAAGAATAAGAAAACTTTCAGCACGTAAAAGACTGCGTTGATGGGGTATAGTAAGGCATTGGCAAGACAGGATAAGACCAGGCTGAATGCACATGAAGTGACGAAGTGACGAGGACAAGGATTGAAGCTCGTGACTGAAACGCGTTCCTAGCCAGCCCTGCTTCCGCGCGAAGCGTTCAGCCTTCTTCTCCTTCTTGCTTCTTTGAACAAGTTTTTCTCTCAGAGAGTCACTGAGAGTCATTGGCGACGGATCGGCCCTGATTGAATGCTGTGCTGACAGCTATACCATATTACTTGTCCCGCTCTCTCATTAAGGGAATCGCGTGTCTCCTCCGAATCGCAGTAGTTCCCCTCATGTTTCTTTTCGTGCTGTTCACAATAGGTCCCGCACAAGGTAGAGGCAGAGGACCTGGTGGCCGAGGGGTACACAACGCACAGAACTGACCAAGAACCAACAGAATGTCAACCGAGGACCCAAAGCGTCACTCGCTAGCTATACAACCTTCCCTCCCGCTTCCCCATTTACCAGGTGAGTTACCACGATGTTCATCATTCCTGCTCGGCCTCTGACGCCGAAACATATGCATCCCGCGTCTCCTCCAGTCCCTCACCTTGCAGCTCCTCAATCCCATGATCCCGCTGCAGCTCATTCTCCACCCATTCCGGATCAAACATCTTGGCAATATCGTCGAAACGTGCCTTTTTACGGGAATTGATGCCTTCGTACGCGAGGATGACGTTATCCCACAAGTCGTCGTCTTCGAGGTCTTCGTTGTTGCGCTGGAGAGTATAAGTTTCATGAATTAGTCAGGCAATTTTTTTCCATCGATATGACGAGCTTCGTGATACTTACCAGCATACGCCTCTTCCTGACGTTGACCCTCGACACGATTTTCCCATAGTACACCCCCCGGTCCTTTCTCTTCGTCAGCGTCGATCGTGGTTGCTCGTCCCCATCTTTCGTACTAGACACTGGGTCCTTGGTGCCATTCGCTTCCTCTGTTATTTCCTCGTCCCCGAACAGATCATCATCATCCTCGCCTTCTTCCTCCTCTGCTTTAACATCTTCTCCGCCCTCTCCTTCTGCATCATCATCATCATCAGCGCCGCCCTTGGCCGCTGAACCTTTTCCTTTCCTCTTGGCGCGTTCGTGCGCTACAACAGGGTCCATAGGATCAGTGCCATCGTAGAACGTGAGAACGATCTCATTGGGAATATCACGCCCGCTGATCTCGTAGTCGCGGATCCGTGGTAGAGTAACGGTCTGCAAGGAGCGACGGGTAAGTTTCCACTCGCAACTCGTTACGCGCCATACTCACCTTCCATGTAGGGTCGTTTCTATCACGCAAATCATCTTCATCGGCTGGAAGAACCTCCTTCCGAACCTCAAACCATCGGTCCAGATCATTCTTCTCAGTAGGTACCGGCTTTTCTTCAACCGCGTCCGGGTCCGCATCTTCATCATCCGAAGTAGGTTCCTTTTTGGCGGCGGTGCTGGAAGATTCAGCCTGGTCCTGAACGACGTAAAAGTGGAAACCTTTAAAGTATTCGTTATTTTTAGGACGGAGAATAGATGTCTCGAGTTCCTCCTCGGAAAGCTAGAGGAGCGGGATAAGATTTTTGTACGAGCGCTTGCAGGCTAATGCTACCAGACTCACACGTTGACCTTGACCACCTGCAGGTCGTTCGGAAAAGTTGACAACGTTCAAGTTTAATTTGACCGCGTCTTCATCCGGCAAGATATCGAATGTCTGTCATCAGGAATACGCTTCGCATCAGCCTCCAAATACAAGCAAATCAAACTTAACGGCAGACTCACATCGACAGCTCGGAGATGCGGTTTCAACGGATGACGCAGATCCTCGACTTTGGTATGATCATGAATCCAGAAAGTCTTTTCAATTGCCTGTTGCTGAGCCAACATGGACGCATCAACTACCAATGCAGCCTTCTTCCTTTCCTGTGGCCGTGCAAGACTGCTAGTACCCGCCGCTCCGTTCGGCGGTAAACCGACTTTCTTGCCTGTATCTCGCGAGAGGTAGGTCGTGTTTCGTAACCAGGCGACTTCGGGTTTATGGTATGTCTGTTTGAGAGATCCAGCTTGGACAAAGTTTGAAGAGGAGACGACACCGTTGATGATTGTGCTTCGAGACGGAGCTTCTAGTAACGCCAAGTCCTCTGGATCCAGCGCCGCCTTTTTTGCTGAACCGCTGGCTGTTGCTTGTTCCACCGGATTTAAATGAGTGTTGCCCTTTGTTTCTCCACTCCAGATTCCATCAAACGCATTTAGGTCCAACGGCATTCCAATCTCCGAGTCGATCATCATGGGAAGAGGAAGAGACGCGGCATAGAGCGACGTGAGATCTGGTTTTCCGACAAGGAGTGGCAGGCATACGGGAATGTCCACGAGTAGAGGAGGGAATGCTGGTGCCGGGATTGGATTCTGGTATCGTGCTCGAACGATCAGGTCGAGTTTGCTATAGGGAGCGCAGGATGTCAGTGGCGCGTTACAGCGGGCCGGGAGAAAAAAGCAAGATTACCTCTTTTTCGACGACATGGTGAGCAGTCAAGCGATACTGGGTAATGATACTGCCGTGATGTAGTCCTGAATGATAGTAATGTGCATAGACAGTATCCTGTCCAAGACGAGCCTCATGTTCTGTACACGACGACCGCGGCCTGTGCCCCTGTAGCTGTAGGCTTGTCGATCGCTCATTAGCTGACCCGTGCTGAGGTAAGCAACTTGGTGTCTTAAGACGGGTTAGCGGAAGAGGTGGAGATAGAGGGCCTCACTGGGGTGGTTCCTTGTCGACGTCTTTTTGCGGAATCTCAGGCCCAGGTTCGAGGGCGGCTGCTGCTGCTGTAGGAAACTCACATGGCGCAAAGGAGGCTGCATTGTACTGTAGTAAAACAGATGTAACAATTACCTATGCGATGATACAACCTCGTTCTAGATGACAACGCTACCAGTAGCTAACATCTCGATATTCAACTATTGACGGCAGCCCGGCTTGTTGTCGTTTCACTTTTTCCGCTTGCCACTTCTCAAACCATTTCTTCATTTTGCCTCGGCTCTTTTCGTTGCCAACATTGACCGTAGCGATCATCTTGACGTCCGGTCCGGGACACGACAAAGCGAAACAAGTCAGCTCGAAGAAACTCGAGTGTTCTGAATAAGGTACGCCTACAAATAGCAGATGGCACATGTTATCAGTACCCGGGAGTCGAGTTTATGTGCCTGTTCTTCACCTACCAAAAATCATGAACTGATGCGACGACCCTCGCATCGGACGAAGGTAAGCATCCGTAAAAGTTCTCTTTTGGTCACGTCTGATGACCATGTTGATGTCCGGCAACATGTTGGTGCCTGCCGGAGGGGAGTAGCTGTTGGAGGGAGGTGAGTAAGGACGACTCGGTCATGTACTGATATCGTACTTACGTCCAACCCGTTGGACGGAACGCCAGCACGCGCGAGAAATGATCTTTGAGCTTGTGTAGATATGGTTGCAGGCGATCCACTTGAATTGTCTGCAGCGGGACAAGGTGTATTGTAGCTTCGAGGGGATCTGTCGTGAGCATGGCATGGAGCTCGGGGTCGGCTTGACACATCAGAATGCTTCGTTTTCTCGCATCGCAGTATATCTTGCTATTCAAAGCTCGGGCTACGCCTGTGGCAGCAAATAAGAGCGTAAGATAGCCTGCAAGAAGCAAGTGTAGGTGCACTTACCTTTGACAATCCGTTCTTTGCCAATGGAGTATGTGCTGGAGATTGAGAGGGACTTAGTCATTTGTCATTCTTCGAGCATCAAATCAAGGCGACGCAACGCACCCCATGATGACCAGTGTCCGACCTCGCTTCTTCGGTTCCGTACCATCCGCTCCTCCCGTCTCGGCTTTGACGTTATCCTCTTGCTTCACCAGCCAATCCTGCATCAACCGCTTGCCCTTTTCCTGCATACCGGCATCCGCTTGGCCTTCTAGGTATGGCTTGATATCAGGCTCTTCACCGTTTTCCATCTTAACTTCCGGCGCATTGTCCGTTCCGGTTCCGAGGACCGTCCGTCTCGCAAGACTGGCGCAAGCGGCAATAACGAGCGGTTGTGGGGGAAAGCAGTACTGGAAGGAGGGAGGTCAGAAGTCGGAATTGCTATAGCACGCCGAGGACTCACTTGTGGATTCAGATACGTGGTGTCCAGATACACGACGTCCAGCTTCTTGTCCTTGATCGCGGGATGCAAGACCATTTCCGGGCAGCTAGATTCAATGATGCGGTATTCGGTGTGAGTTCAAAAGGAGATGTTGACACACGAAATCGCTCACGCTCTGAAATCACCGCAATGCAAGTACCTCCAGATTCGTTTACCCCCAACATAGGCGCTCTTGATGGTAGAGTCGCCTGCGTTGACGGTCTGCTTTCCCTCGAACAGGAACAATGACGATCCGGGACCTGATAAGGAAGACTTGTCAGTCGTTGTACGGAATCGAAAAGTGTTGGTAGACGTACAGTGATTGGCTTTCAGAACTGTAACCAGCACTCCGCCAGTGCCCGGCAGCTCGTAAGGTGTATCCCAAGGCAGACCATGCTGGGATTGCGCAATCAAATCAGATTATAAACTAGTGTTGATGGAAATGCAGCACTCACTACCCATTTCTCGTCCACGCCGAGCATCAGCTTGATCAGGTTGGCGGTGGTTTCTGTGACCGGGATACGACATAAGTCACACTGCCTTATGTAGAGACAAGCAAATACGAGGAATAGACATACCAGAACAGTAGATCGGCCCATGCTTCCAGCTTCCAGAAAGATTTGTGTAATGGTCGGAATGAGCGTGGCTACACGGATCAGGGGAAGTCAGTGCCGTGCAACCGGAGTGTGCAGCGTAGGCGATCTTACGTCAAGAAATATGCCTTGATACCGGGTATGGATCCGTATCGGAAGGCATCCACTGCGATTGGCATCCCAGTCATAACCTGCCCGAGGCACGCATGAGCAGTCGATAGCTAAGCCCTGTACTCGTATCGTACTCACCTTGTAAAACGGCGCTTTCCTTCTGCCCACCACTCTTTTCCCATCCCGCTTCAAGTCGCTCTCAGCGACCTTCCAATCTTCGTCCTCCTTCTTCTTGTCTCCACTCATGAGCATTTTGAAGGCGTTTGCTCCCTTTAAATTCTTGATTTCCCGCGCTTCTCGTTCCCGCTCAGCATCCCTTTCGTGTCGGTCGTCCAGGAGATGGGCAGATTTGCAGAACGCGGAGATCGGTTGTCGGACTCTTTTGGATGAGTTGGTTGTCTGAGTTGCGGGTGCGGCGGAGCATCCTCTTACGTGGTTTCGTTTTTGCTAAGTCACCATATACCAAGATCAGAACCGCCACGAGGTGAAATGCAGACGACGGTACCGTGACTTACATCACCTTGTAAACCCACAAAAGTCCTCCCACAGACAGGACATTCGTCATCGTCCACGTCAAAGTCATCAACATCTTCTCGATCCCCAAGCGAATCATCGTCTCCTCCGGAATCCGAGTCCTCGATGGCGATAATTTCAGGGCTGCAGTCTTTGACCGCGGTCGACTTCTGTTTGCCCTTTCTTTTCCGCTTCTCCCCTCCATCCACCAGAGCACCTGCATTTTCATCCTCCGGCGCTTCGCCCATCAACGCGTCTTCTTCGTCTCCTATCTCCAAATCTTCCATGCCCATACCTTCCTCATCACCCTCATTCCACTGACCTTCCTCCTCCTCCAAAGCTTGTTCCAAGTCAGACTTTTGGCTGACCACGTCCATGGCATCTCCGTACGAGGGTCCGGTCTGTCGCAGGAGACCCGGTAACAATGTTCCGCCGGAAGTCGAGCCGTCGTGAAGCTCGTCCGATTTCGATGCTGGTAGGATTGTGTGGGTTGTCGAGATGTCGGCAGTCGGGTCTGCCATTGGCAGAACAGGTCGAAGCGTAAAAGTGCTCCTTGAATTTCCGACAGATGACCTCTGCCGTCCCCTGCTCGCATGATGACCGGTGAGTACGGTCCGTACAGCACGCTTGTCCAGATCTTTGGTCCCCGCTGCATCGTCGTCGCTGATATCGATAACATCCGCTTCCCTTTCAGTATCCACCACTGACTCGTCATCACTAATCACTAGTGGAGCGTTCAAAGTACCAACGGAGCCTGTAGTAGTCTTGCCTTTCAGTCGCTTGATGCCCTGGTTGGTGCCGTTTTCCCTCGTGCTGGAACTGCCGGTGGTGGCTGACTGGTGTACATCCGGTGAGCGGTCAAAAAAGTTGAGCAGAGATTTCGAAGGTGTAGCTTGGGTCGCAGCCTGTTTCTTTGGCGGCATACTGGTAGTCGAGTAGAGGATGGCGGGCGTTGTCACGCCACGCTGTTTGGACTTGGTGTTGACAAGATTCCTCATACAAACAGCAGAGCACAAGTCTAGTTTAGGGCGGAGGAGGGACCCGATCGCTCGTCAATCATGATGCAGGGCGGTTTCACATTCGTCATAAAATACATAAAACCCCATCAAGCTCAATGAACGGCCAGCTTTTTGCCTGTTTCCGGTCCGTTTTCCCCAGTTTTCCAATCATATTTGCGCCTTCACCCTTCACCTTTGGTGCCGGAGGTTTTTTGAGCTGAAATCGCGGGGAGCGACAGGGAGTGACTGGAGTGATTGACTGCTCAAGGCGGGCAAGGATTTCTATTTCATCCTTCCTCTCAGCATCCTCTGACTACACCACCAGTTACTCAGTGACAGCGAGCAAGAGAGAGAGAGACGAGAAATGCTGCCATCATTGCCACTTCCTCTACCACAACAGCGAGACTTTCCACCACCCGAACCATCGCCTGCTCTCTCCACCGACGAATCGAGTACGACTGGATCGAGCGCGCCGCCAGATACTCCTTTTATGGGTACAGAGCCCACGGACTTGGATAGGAACCCGTTAGAAGATCAGTCAATATTGTCCGTTGTTGGAGTCAAAAAGCTGTCGAGAAACACAGAGGTGGCGGAAGAAGAAGGATCGTCCGGCGCTGAAGGAGACAAAGTGGCGCATGCGGCCACGAGTACACACCAACGTACCACTATAAACAGGGCGGCAGCACCGATAGCGAATACACAGGCGACGACGGACACCTCGATATCAATAGAGGGGTTACAGGATGAAAATCCGCCCGATTCCTCGACAAGTGATTCCCAGCGGCGAGATTCTTATCTGTCGTATCCTACTGAAACGTACGTTTCCATCATCTCGATTGGCCGCCGTTCCTCTCCCCATTGTCGCTAACAAGCAGCCCTTATGCCATGTGCACCTCTCATAGTACACCAGCTACCGTATCGAACCCGCCTACAACCAACATGTCAACCTTTACATTTCCGTCAAATACTGCACCCGCTGCGACGGATTTCCCCTCGAGTAGCGAGAACCGAATCACGCCACGTCCGCACCCCTTGTTTTCGATACACGAAGCGGCAAGCTCCTCTGCACTACCTGAACCATCCGCGCCGTTCACTTTCGGATCATTCAGGTTGAACGAACCCACAACGAATGTGCTGGGTACGCCTACAGCTGAACTAGGACCGTTTGACTACCCCGTTGATGGAGGATTGGCCGTTGGTGGAGTCATGTCACCCGCCATTCGTCGACTAGTGGAAGACGAACAAGGAAACTCACTCTTGCCGCCAGGTTTCACGCCGTCCTTGCGTCGCACTTCCTCAACTTCGACAGTACCCATCAGTCCAGCAGGGGGGCGCCGTCCGAGTGTCGTCCACTCAAATACTGTGCCACAAGCGGACGCTGGGAGGAGACTCAGTCTCGCCGGTGATGGAGAAGGTCTAGGTCCGCATTCGGCGAGTGCGATAGTGGCGGCGGTGGATGAGGAAGAAAGGATGCTGCGTGGAGGTGAGGCGGGTTCGGATATGAGCAAGGAGCACGTCGGGCCGGATGCTGGGACGGAGAGAATACGGAGAATGAGTATGGCGAGTGCTGCAGGATCTTTCGGTTCATCCGCTCCCAGCCCGACATCGATATCTGGTAGACGACCGTCGATCTTGGCTTTTGCGCATCAGCCGCTACCTGATGCGCCAATTCCGCCTTCGTTGGCACATTTGGCATCCACGCTCCGCCGCGGTTCAACTCCCGTTAATCACTTCTCAACTATGAACGTGCCTCCTAGAGATAGGCAATCATCAGTATCGTCCATGTCATCATTGCGTTCCTCGATATCGTCGGCATCGGGAATGACGGCAGCTGTGGCGAGAAACTCGCTTACCGGGCCCGTCTTCATCAACCAGGGCACCAGGGATGAGCATATGACGGTATCCTCTGCGTACCTCTATCAACGCCGCTCGTCGCTTGCATCGACATCACGAGGCCTCCTGTCCTCTAAAGCACCTTTGCCACCGTCAGGTAGACCCGGTGTTTTACCGAATCAGCAGAGAACCGGTTCCGTGTCTTCCTCCTCGTCGTCCAACCCATCCTCTTCCGGTTCGCGGGAATCGGTCATGACGATCCGTGATCTGCGGGAAGATTGGGAAGGACGGCCTTCATTCTCAAGACAAGGGGATTCCGACGAAGGTGCATCACCGATGGAACGGAATAGGAGAATGTCTATGCCGTCCTTACCGAGTCCGTCTTCTTCCGCCCTGGGCAACGATAACGAGGGACCGCATTGGCTGCCACAGACACGGCCCAAGAATTCAAGCATGGCACAGCCAGCGTTGTCGACAGAAATCAACAAATTCAGTTTCCCGCCTCAGGTTTCGGCAACATATGTCAAGCCCCGCCCATTCCAGCTCGGTATGCCGCCATCACCGCGGACGCATTCAACAGAGGCTTTCCACACACAGCATTCGGATTCATCGCGTACTACGGGTTCTTCGAGCTCCTCAAGTACCCATTCCGGCACATCACAGGATGGCCGATCACCGATCATGCCGCACGTTCCTTCCAGCTCGGAGGAGCTCAGCGACGTGTCTGCTGAACCCTCGGATACACCTTCCAAGCGCACTTACCGAATCTCGCAGCGTGGTATCGAAGAAAGGGAACGCAGACGATCGTCCAGAATGTCAGCGCTCATGACAACGACGGGAAACTCGTTGGAGACTATCCCGAGCGATAATGTGGTGGATTTCTCGACGGCGTCCCGGTCCGCGGCACGGTCGAGTTTCAGCAGTTCAAAGACGTCGACATCTGGCATCAATCATTCTCGACCGAGTAAACATGTGTTACAATCCGAGAACGGGATGCCGGCTGGACAGCATGCCAGTCATGAGCGTTCAGCATTATCGACCTCGAGCTCGGAGGAAGGTCCGGAAGAGGGCCTTTCGAGCGAAAACGAAGAAAAGAGTAATCACCAGCAAACTGATGGGGATGAAGGCGGCGCAGGTGTCGCCACTGCTTTCCGCGCCTTTGCTTTCCCTCCAAGCAGTCGCACTGGCTCATCATACGGAGGTAATGGTATTTAGAGCACACTGCATCGAGACGGTGCAGATAAAAACACACACACACACATCAGTACTTCACCCAGAACCGGCTGAGGTAGACGATCAAAGATATCGAGTACGTGTTGGGGAACAAGTGGATGCATATCAAACAATGCAACATGGGTTTGGGAAAGAAGGGGGAAAGGCCAATCCAGGATAATTATAACGAACACAATCTCGCATGATTCATGGACAGTTTTAATGAGTTTCACGTATTCAGATTTACGAAATATGCATAATGATCACAACTATGGGATTGGCAGAGACTCATGTCCAGTCGACTATCAAGTCCAAGCAGATTCATGGTCTGGTACAGGAGGGCCGTCGCGCGTAGTGCCGTGGATCGTCTTGTGACAGCTTGTTACAACGGTATTACGAACATGACGATACAACTCCCATATCCTGGAAACCACGAAGTGGAGAATAACTTGTCGCGTCTCGTTCCTTGTGAGAGGTCAAATCGCTGAAACAAAGCAGTGAGAAGCACGTCGATAGGGGATAAAGCGATGATGAATGACTCACAGTCTCCAAAACGGATCATCAGAGTCGAACATTTGCCAACGGTCAAGCGGAACCATTCGCCTTCTCATAACCCCTCCAAGCTCTTCTGCATTTGCTCAGCATCTGACCTCACATGCTCAATCTTCTCGCCTAGGCTTCCAATAACTCCATCCTCGCCATCGGTAACCAGCTTCAGTGCGCCATTCCGCGTTGCGTTAACGAAAGAATAGGAGAGAGCGACCGAGTCTTCTGGAGCTGACGAATTTGGCGAGTAGTTGTCCAGCGTCACTGAGGATTTGGATTGTTGAGCATATTCGGAGCCATATTTCAGTGATGGAGGGAGAAAAGCGTCTAGCAGCGTCGCGTTGGATTCGAGCGTCGCTAGGTCGTGCTGCAGCTTTTCCTTTGTGATGATGGTGCGGTCGTCGTCAGGCGAAGTGCGTGACATTTTGATCGACTACGGTGCAAGTTACGGATTGTAGGTGAGGTTGTTCGAATTCCGTGTGGGTTACGTCCAGAAGTTGGACAACGTATCGTGCACCTCTGTTCAGGCTTTGATACGTGACGAAGGGGAGGGCGCTTGACTGAGGTGGTGGGGATACCTCTACCTTATACCTCATCGCAGGTGAATGTGTAGTATCATAGTAAGTGATTCGTCGATTTGACTCCGCGTGTAGCAATCGGCGGTCGAGGAGGACGACAGCTCAGGACGACGAGCTCGACGATGATGTAAAGATGCAACAAGCAGATATCAGTAAGGAATACCTAACACGGCAACAAGCAGAGTCGCTCCTCCACGTCCTACAGTCAAGCGGCCTATTTGTCAGGCTGCGAATGCCCTCCGACGGCGAAGAGGTAATCTGTACCGAAACTTTCACTTTTGGGAGAAGGCGAGCGTGATTCGTCATGATTCAGGCTGTCCTCATCTTTAATAATCATGGTATGTTCTCCTCTTCCTCTTGATGTCTCTGCGGGTCTCTACTGTGATCTGACTCCCTGTCTGAACATCAATCGCTCAATAGGCAAACCCAGATTGTCGAAATTTTATACGCCTGTAACGTCGTCCGAGCAGTCAACCTTACTGGCCCAAATCTTCCAGCTCGTATCCGATCGTCCAGCGGGTCTGTGCAACTTTTTGGACGCTCCCGGACTCATGTTTCCAGGTGGAAAGGGTCGTAAAGGTACGGTGAAGGGCAAGGGAAAGTCGAATTCGTTGCGGCGTCCAAGCGAAAATCAGCCGGATGAAGATGGAGAAAATGACGAGGAGGACGAGTTGAGGGTTATATACAGACATTACGCTACTCTATACTTCGTGTAAGTGAAGCGTTATCATACTTTGCATTCTGATTTTGTTACTAACAAATATAGATGTTGGCGCCACAGGTTCGTTGTGGATGGCGGTGAATCGGAGCTTGGAATACTAGACCTCATCCAGGTCTTTGTGGAATCCCTCGACCGATCATTCGAAAACGTATGCGAACTCGACCTGATATTTCACTTTGACGAAGTCATCCTCGTGCTCGCGGAAATCATACAAGGCGGCTTGGTACTGGAAACAAACATTACGGAAATCTCGACACGGTTTCATGAAGCAGCTGCTCAACGGAAAGCATCCGCTTCGAGCGTCAAGGAAATACTTCCTAGTTCATTGGCCAGCATTGCGGCCGATACGGCAAATGGGATAAGACGAGGTGGGCCTCCGGGTGGTGGCAGGTTAGGAGTGTCGACGGGGGATAATGTCAGGAACGTCGCTGGCAGATGGTTGCAGGGTCTTGGGTTTGGAGCATAGGGGTATTCTTGTTGATGTTGTAGCTGCTTTGATGTATGAGTTGTAACGATACGTACGGTTCTTATCGATGCACTCCGTTTGCAATGTGTCATAAACCGTTGCCGCTCAAAGATCGAGTACCTTGCCTCGTATCGACCTCGTATCGACGGTAGTCTTCCGCACGGGCCTCCCCTATACTCTACGTCATTATCTGCGGGCCAACTTGGTCGAAGCCGTTTGGACAATACAGTGGGTCGTACGCCGGCTATTTCAGTGGATTAGGCGCAACAGTAACTTGGGACCGGGACCGTCGGATATTTGTGTAACTTTCGGGGTCGCTTTCATCCACTGGAGGCTGACAGCTCGGAATCAATCAACGCTTCTTGTTTGACTGACGTGTGGCCGAACTCCTTCCAATTCGCGGAGGGTGCTGGTCTACGGGGCTATCGAGTTCCTCCATGAAGGGAATTCCAGACACGGTAAATCCATCCAAGATCCCAGCAACGGTGCTGAATATGAGCGGTACCGCACGGTTGGTACACTCCTGCAGCCGCAGCAAACAGAGACATTTGGCTGTGATAGAACCGGACACAGAATGTAAGTCGAGGTGCTACCTCTGGCTTCCTGGATTCGATATCCGTCGTCGAATATGTCTAGCACATCATAGACTCACAAGAGAGGTAGTCTTCTGTAGACGTTCCCATTGGGCATGGCCTTCCACCTATAACGTGGCATTGCTTGGCGTCTCTACGTAAGTAGACCTGATGTTTTATGCTCCAGGCATTAGTAATCATGCAGTATCGTTTGCTTTGATGATTATTGACACCGCATATGTGAAAGATGCCGATCTTGAGCAGAGATGGCAAGACAGTCGCGTTATACCGCTTTGGCACCGATGAGCCCTCAGGCTTACTGATGATGTATCATTTCACAGGGATAGCTTCTGGAACAACTATCGTATAGCACTGCGTACTCTAGGGCGAATCTGCGCCAGTGGGAGCATCATGAGTCGAGGGTGGATGAAGCCGCACGATCGTTCGTGCTAATGAACATTGAAGCCTTCAGCGCAGTGAGCTCAAAGTCCGATTTGCTTCTCGAACTTGGGAAAGCGTGAAACCTACACACGCCAGGACAACTTGGAAATTCGATCAAATTGTCAGTCTAGCTGACGGGCTGCGCAGAGTATGACCCATGCGGGGTTTACTAGACCTGTTCATGTGCTAATTCAAACCAGCATCATCAGCGAGAAAAAAACTTACGTGAATCGTGCAATTGACGAAGAAGTCTGCAGAACAAATACCGAAGCACGAAGACATGACTTGTAACAAAAAGGGTTTCATCAACCAGCTGTACAGTCTCAATGTGACAAGTGCGACTGTGAATGACTAGCAAGAGAACCAAGCGACGATAGATCAGAGCGACGACGAAGCCACGAGAGCTGGAAAAAATGATGCCGATCGGGGATTCGAACCCCGGTATCCAGAAGGCCGATTTGAATCAGAATCTGATATGCTGACCACTACATCAATCAGCAGCTTGATGTTATAGCTTATGTTCTGGAATCCATATAGCCATAAATGAAGCCAGCCAATTGGACAACCCGCGGCGAAACATGCCCGTTAGCAGGACCAAGATAGCCGCGTCCATGATGTTACTCTCTCCTGTTAGCTCTCCTGTTCTCTCAAGGCGGATAGGCAGGGGCTGACGTTAATCCTTACGGCCAAGCCTTTGGTGTCAACCGAAGTATTTTCACGAAAAGCAACATAATTACGAGCTCAGTGCCTCGGTATCGACATCATCATGCATCTTCCTCAAACTCATATCGCATAAGCCCTGCTTCAACGCGGTGTAGGCGAAAGACCAACGCTGCAGTTCCAGCGCACTTTCATCTGCCAAGGACCGGTAATGGTCCGTATGATGATAGTTCGGCAGTTACTGCATGGTGATCACGCAGCGAATAGGCTCACTTGTAGCAAATGCTTGATGATTTGGTCGATACTTGTTTTCATCAATCGTTCCATTATAGTCATTTCATTTCAAGATCGAGCGATATCCTAACGCGACGTGGATATACGATACACGTGCGACTCAAGCACTCTCTTCATGCAGCAATACATATTCACGGCTGGATTCGCCGAATTTTATCACTAGGAGGGAGAAGGTATCATGAGTATCATCGTTCTGACGAGGCTCTCCAAGGCTGACTGACCGTCGCTCTGTTTCAGTTCGTAGTATCTGAGGAGTAATGCAAGTATCAGCATGCCAAATCCACCAAGCAAAACTCCAGAGAGACCTACCTCGACACCGGGATTTCCTGTCCGTTCACGAATGTTCCATTCGTCGATTCCAGATCGATAATAAAGGGTCTATCCAGGAATATGGCATCGGTGCCGATCGTCTTTCGTCGGCAAGAAATGGCACATGCTTACTTTATCGTCGTTTTTGTATCTCCAAACTCGTTCCTATCGGTAATCTGACGATACTGAATAACCGCGTGCTGTTTTGATGCCGATGGATGGTCTATCGGAATGTCTGAAACCTGTAGTGAGCCATGGAAGCCAGTATTAGCCAAGGGTCGCATTTGTATGGACCGATGGAGTCCACCTACTATACGGTCTCGTCCGACGAGGTAAGCCGACTGCTTGTGTATCTGTATCAACTCTATATTAAATGCACTCATGGGAATTATTGAATGACTCGCGCTGCAGAACCCAGAGCATGCTCAACTCACCCACTTGCTCCTTTCCCTTGAAAACATACAACCGCCAACTCTTTGTAGGCTTCCTGGCTTCTGGTGGTTCATGGTACTTGAGGACTACACCTGTAACATCCGGTGTTCCAGCCTTCGAAGCCTTGTCGGACGAAACCTTGACGGTGTTACTCTCCGCTGCCAGTAATCCTGAATTACCAAAGTTGGGCTTCGGCGGTGACTTGGCCCGTTCTGGAGAGCGCTGTGATCGATATGTGGCGTGTACATGAGTATGGTGAAGGGTGAGATATCCAGCGGACATGCTTACAGATCCATCGCCATTCCCGTCTTCATACCTCTGTCGATCACGATTGCGCTCCTTTTGCCTGTCATCTGCTGTATACGGAGCATCTCTTGGACGACCGCCGCTCGGTCTACCGTCATCGCGGTCATCGGTCCTCCGGCGTTCTCCATCTCTTGGCTGATATCCATTATCTCTCGGTCGACCGAATTCTGGCCTTCTCCTATCTCTATCGCCATACGCAGCAGGTGAACGGGAGCGCGAAGTATGAGGTGGTCGTTCTCGGTGTGACATTTCGACAGATAAGATGCAGTACGAAGGGCAGACAACGACTAGATATGCTGGACCGTTTATAGGACGTATGCTGAACACCGTAGTATGGTAGTTAACTAGTAGCTGTTTACACTAAGGGTACATTCAGAAAGGGCAAGCGATCGGGTCAACTCGGTCGCGCGCGTTGGCTAAAGGAAAGCAAAGAGCCGGGATGATCGTTAGCTTATTGTTTTGGCACTGGCTTGCTCTATCCTCGGGGAAGGGAAACACACTTCATTCGAATTCAGTTATCCTTCCTCATATATCTTGTCACCGTTATCGCAACAATGCAGTCGCAGGACGATGCTGCGGCTGCGTCTGACCCGGATCACCCAAGCAAGAGGATCAAACTATCCGATTCCTCGGCACCGACCGCAGATGATACCGTAAAGGACAGCAAACCACCCACAGACACCAAACTACCAGTGGACAGCAAACTATTGGTGGCGGACGGACCTCCCATACAGCACAGTGCTCCACAGACATCCAATGTCACACCGTCCCATACGCCGAGAGCGTCTCCTGGTGCCAGCTCAAATTATGCCGTCAACGGGTCGAAACCAGCTGTTTCAGGTCCATCATCGGCCGTCCCATCCGCCCTACCACGAGTCAAGTTGGAGGACATAGCGACAGCACAGCAGCAAAATTCTCGCTCATCATCGTCATCACAGGCGGCTCTCAACGGCAAGCCAATGCCTTCGAACGGCAGCAAGGCGCCGATACCTACATACCAAAATGGTCCTTCGACACCGACTTCGGCCGGTGCCAGCAGTATACCGGCCAGATCCAGTTCCATGCTGACTACACATACCTCACGTTACGTATATCCGGCAGCAGCAACACCGATGATGTCCAGAACACCAAGTGCAGGACAAGGCATCTGCAACCCGACTAGTCAGCCTTCAACCCCTTTTCCTTCCTCCATACCTCAGCGCGTACATCAACCCCAGGGAGTCGGTACACCACAAGGTCAACAAGGCCGATTTATACCACCTCTAACAGGACTACGTACACCCGGTACACCAAATACTGCATTTTCAGCCGCAAGTGGAATCATGTCTGGTCGTTCGATCATGAATACGCAAGCTACGCCAAACCGCGCTTCACCGCTTTCAGCCGGGATGCCATCCAGCGCTACTCCTCTGAAGAACGGACCCACGCTATCGAGTCGTCCTGCTACGCCTGGCCAGAACTATCCGATAAACCCGCAGCCAATCGTGGTATTACCGAGACGGAAAAGGCCACTAGAGGATGAGAGGACGATTGTGGAATCGGAACGTTTGTAAGTGCAGATTGCTCCCTCTTCCCGTTATAGAGTGTTGGTTATCTGAATCGGATTGTCATCTGCAGCCTGAAGCGAATGATAGAAATGGACCAGAAAGCGACCACCCAAAACTTCATTTCAGAAGAACCCTTTCGTAATGCATACGATGTAGTGGATCGCTTGCTGCCGTTCCACGTTTGGCAGGTTCATGATGAGGATCTAGATATACAGCAAAAAACCACGGCGAGAAAGGTCACAGGTGAGTTTATTGTGCGTCGGCCTGTGGAGCGTTCGGGAAGATGCTGAAAGATTCCAATAATTACGCATGCAACAGAGCGTCAGCAGATTGTGCAAATGGTATCGAAAAAGATAGAGCTGGAGCGACGCATCCGAGCACTTCGTGTGAGAGGTGACGAGGTAGGCCTAGCGTCGGGGCAACCCTCACGTAAATTGGTTACTGATCGCAGTTTCGTCGCACCAGAATCAACATAATCTTGGATACGTCCAGGTTCATAATCTGCTTATTCCGGACCTGAAAGACGTTCAAGCAAGGGGCCAGGGTGTGCTCCGAAATGCGCAAATGGAGAATGAACGCATTGTTCACGATTACAGGAGACGGAATGCCGATATGCTGCGACAAAACGAGGAAGCACGTCGGCTCGCAGAAGCCGCAGCGAAACGAAACATGCCTGATGTCAAGCCGGTGATACAGCAGCCTCCAGCAAGGCCGCTCAATGTCGCTCCGCCACCAGAGCCCGCAGGACTTCCCATGCAGCCTACGAATATGACGCCTCGCCCGACGCCGTGGACTCCAGTGAATACGTCAAAGCCAGTGGACATACGTGTGCCCATGTAAGTTCACAGGCTACAATTGGATTTTTACAGTTTCACTGACGTTTCATCATCGCGGACAGGCACATGTTACCTCAACTAACAGGATTGAATATCATACGAGCACCGGGAGCAGGAAATCCACCATCCGCAGCGCTACCATTACCACCTGCTACTATCGTACGCACTTCCGAAGATCTGTCACATATCGTGATATCCGTGTAAGTTTGATGGTGCAGTAGTTTATCTATCTTTGCTTATGCTTTGCCTTGGCGCGCAACAGAAATCTTACAGCTGTCAATGCTTCTCAACTGGCGTTTCTGGCAGAGCTGGTGAAACAGCAGGGTTCCAGCGGTACTAGCACGCCGAACCGTATAACTTCGAATCATACACCCATACGCCCGGTCAGCGCAACAGAGCGTCAGGCGCAACCACCAACGCAATCAGCAGGGCCGACTCCATCAGGAGGGCCAACTATATTAGGCGTCCCTCAGGGCGCAAGTGCCAGTGCGAATGTCGCATCGCCTGTAACACCGAGTCTTGCCATTCCTAAGACCGAGAATTGACCGAAGCGTTTGGGCAACTTGTCCTTCGCCCCATCAACAAGGCGACTTTCACGTCCCGCAATAGATGACTCCTAAGAATTCCGGAGTGCAGATCGCAGGGACATTCGGGTTGTACGATGATCATTCAGGTATGACCGTGGAAAACGTACGGTTTATGCATCGTATGTCATATCACACTTTATAAGACCAAATGCTACATCAGATGTTAGGAAGTGGCTTCGTATCTCTTGAAATCGCTCACATGCTTACCTTTAGTTTGAAACACCTCACATGGCGATATGAGCGTTGAAATGATGGACATGGCAGGAAATGGATATCGAGTGGATAAAGCTGTGCAAATCGGGCAGCTTTGGGCTGAAACCTCTAGATGCAGTCGGCAAACAGGTCGTTTATCCACCGACGGCGGATAGCCATCACCCTGTGAAACTGTGATAGGCGTTGTTTCTGCGTTGCACCTTCGTCGACAAGCAGTGATTCGTCAAGACGAGCGCCTTCGCCAAACGGTAGCGACAAGTAGTGACAGGCAGGAGACCCGGCTGAATGACCTCTTCAGGCATCAGATGCACTCCTGTTTGCCATCCGTCCTTTCAAAAGAAAGGGGTCGCTCGCAAAGGACCTTTGAAAAATGGAGGCTGGCACCCGAAATAGCTCCCGAAATCCTGGCTCACCACCTTTTGCCTTATAAGTCGCTTAGGGAATCACATGGTCTTCTTTCTTCCTTTGTGAATTCCCTGAATGTTCGACGCAATATGATCTGGCTCTCATGTATATATTAAGCTGAAGACGCATTCGTATCGTTAAACAAGGCAGGTTGGTCGTTCACCTTCAGCTCTCGCACTATCCTAAGGTTCGTCGATTTCAACAACATTCGTGGTTCTAGCACTGACGCAATGTCTGATCCTGATTCTTTTAGCCAAGATTATCAACATGTCCACCTCTTCCGAAGTTCTAACTTTCCAGTTCGTTCCGAATATTTCACTCAACGAGTACCGAAAACTCTGGGCCAAAGCCCTTGACGAGACCAAATCTAAGGTCGCCGAGTTGGAAAGACCTCGATCCGACAATGACATCAAGGGATATCTTGACGAACTTGATGCCTTTGATCACGTCACCCGCAGAGGCGACATCACCGGTTACGTTTGGCAGTCCATGCAACCCGATGCAGAGTTCCGAAAGGAAGGTGCCGCCGCCAAAATGGCGTTCACAAGCTTGAGTTCGGAAGTCGCCACCTCTGCTGCCATTGCTGTGAATTTGGCCAAGTTCGAAAAGGCAGTCCCGGAGCTGGAGGATGAGGATGCGAAGAGGTTGCTCGGCGAATGGAAACGCGACCTACAACGAGGTGGCGCCTATCTCCCTGCAGAAGACAGGCAAAAGGTGCACGACTTGACTATACGCATCCAAGCCACGCAAGACCTTTATCTCGAAAACATCCGCAACGATCACGGTAAACTGGAACTCGACGAAAAGGAGCTCTCTGGTGTTCCCGACGATTACCTCTCTTCGCACCCGACAGATCCTCTCACTGGCAAAGTCACCTTGGAACAAAAGCTGGCAGACACGCTCCCAGTCTCGGAGTATTGCCAGATTCAAGCCACACGAAAATGGGTTTTCCTCTTCTCGTGTAGTGCCGCTTCCAGTGTTAATGGGCCAGTACTCAAGCAACTCCTTGACTTGCGAGGGCAAAAGGCAAAGTCGCTAGGGTACAAGAATTTTGCCGAGTACCAGCTGGAAGTCACGATGGTCAAAACGATTAAAAACGCGACTACCTTCATGGAAGAGGTATTCGATGCTGTCAAGCCTCGAGCAGAGCGTGAAAAGGCGCAGATCATTGATCTATTGAAGGAGAAGGATGGAGTCGAAGCTCAACCTTGGGATATGAAATATGGCGATTCAATGCTGAAAGCCGACTTACTCGAAGGCTTTGACCTGAAGGCGACCCGACAATATTTCCAGGGCGGCCGCGTCCTCCCGGCACTTCTCCGCATCGTCGAAAAGCTCTTGAGCTTGCGGTTCGAAGAAATCGACGACATCGAAGCCTGGCACCCATCGGTCACCGCCTGTCGCGTCTTTGATACTGTCGACGGCAAAGACACATTGATCGGCCGCCTGTTCTGCGACCTATATCCTCGAGAGGGAAAGCTAGATGGTGCTTCACAGTGGGCTGTCCGAAAGCCCATTGCTGGTAAGCAATTGGCGGAAGTCATCTTGTTCGCCAACATCCCGGAACAACCTACCGCATGCATGTCGTACCTCGACGTTAAGACCCTTCTGCACGAGCTCGGACACTGCGTTCATACGTTGGTCTCGCCTAACCGGTTCGCGCAGTTCGCCGGGATTGGATCGTGCCAACGAGACTTCGTCGAGAGCCCTTCGCAGATGCTGGAGCTGTGGTTGTCCGATTACCGTCTCTTTGACTTCGCGGTCAATGAACAAGGGGGAACTATCCCTCCTCAGGTTCTCCGACAGCTGATCTTAGCGGACAGTATTGGAAGAGGACTGGCTCGCCGACGTCAGCTGGTATTGGCGAAGTACTCTGTAAGTTGTTTACGGCATAGTAAAGGACGATTCCGTGTCTAACGGCGCGAACAACCTTGAACAGCTCGAACTGCACACCCAAGTCTTCGACAGCGAAGATGCGATCTTCGAAGTCGTTGCCGCTACCCACGAAGAATACGGAACCTTCCCAGTCACCAAGGACACGTCAATCCACTTGACGTTCTGGCACCTTTCTTTGGACGGCTATGCGTCCCGTTATTACAGCTATTTATTCGCCGAAGTCATTTGCCACGACCTCTTCCAAGAGTTTGAAAAGGGCGGCAATATCATGGACCTAGACGTTGCAACTCGCTACCGAAAGACCGTTCTTGAAAAGGTTGGATCGCACGATGCAGATGACGTGGTCACTGCCTTTCTGGGAAGGAAGTACAATTCCGTGGCGTTTAGGGACTGGTTGAACGAATCTGTCTAAGGTGACGATGTTCGATCATTCTCGTCACTGGCTCAAATAGCACTGTCCTGCGAGTAGTGGTGTTGAAGACAGGTCCTCCAAGTATTCGGTCCCACAGCTGTTTGTATAATATTGCGATTTACTTGTATCCTCCTCGACAGGCTCATGTCGTAGAAGAGAGACTACATTTTCATTCGATGACATCGCACCTCCATAATCTTGCCCCAGTGATAGTGCGACCGAAGCGCCAAAGACGCTGCATGTTCCACCGCTCCTTGCGATGTCTGAAGTAGACATTCAGTGTAATGGAATCGCGATGCTTGAAAAATGCAATGGCCTCCAATTAACCTACTAATACTATACAACGTTGTGGTAAAGCTGCCTGCGACTGAGAAGTAGTGGTATTGCAGGGTATGATGGACAAATACGACCGGTCGGTCTAGAATGGCACCTTTGACATTTCACCCGTGGCGAGCAGATCATCATCGAACATTTCGGGATAGACGTCATCTTCCGAATGTCCACCCTGTTCGTCATAGTCGTACCCATCTTCAGAGGTGAGGTTACCATTCCTATCTTTCTGTTGATACTGATTCTCGTGCGGGTCATTTCGGTATCGTTGATCGAAGAATTCGTCATTCAAATAGTCCACTCTATCGTCAAATGAACCTGGAAGGGAGCCGGGCATACTGGCTCCCCGGGCACTTGTTCGATCGTGCAGAACATCCTCCGGCTCGGACATGCTATCGAAGTCGGCGTCACCGGCAATTATCGATGGGCCCACGAGCGGGGATGTCGGACGTGAAGTTTGCGACTGAGGAGACTTGCTGCCTTCGTTGGTGATTGTTTGACGAGAAGCACGCCTGGCGATACCGGATGCCATGTTCCGCAAAAGACCTAATCGCGATGATTCCGAAGTAGCGCTTAAGGCCGGCGAAGCAGGCGTCAGATCCGGTAGTGGGATATCAGGAATTGTTGGCCGCCAATAGTTGAAGTCGGTGTATTCGGGTTGTAATTTCCGATTGACCGGCGGAAACATTTGGTCAACGAGATCAGTCTATGGGAACATCAGTCAGCGTCAATCGATGCAGTCCTACAAAGATGACATGCGAAGCTTACCATGTGAATATAGCTAGTCGAAGGGAAAAGTGTCCGGTGTGTAAGTGGCGTGCCGCTACATAAGCTTCATAGCACCGACTTACGAAGATTTGTAACCTGCCAACTCCAGCAGTTCCATTTTGACTTCACCGCCTGAATCGATCGTAAATATCCGAGAACTCGGAACGTTCACGCTTCGATACGACATGGCATCCGTAATTCGGTTCCCGAAGCCAGCATAGAAAGCTGTCTTTGCTCCATTGCCGAAGAGCCGTTGGATGTCTCTCAGACACGCCATCTTGAAGATTTCTGGTTTTCGCATGATGACCTCTCTATAAAAAGGACGATAGTAAGGTTTGGATACACCTTGTCGCAGTCTTTGGGATGGCATACCGATGAAGCGAAGTAAATAGCCTGTCTGGGCTCATGATGACAGGCCCTTCAGGCAACTGGTAGCTGCCCTGACTGATCCCCTTCAAATAGTCTCTGGTAGAATCAGCCTGACCAATGGCTCTCGAAGTAAGATACATGATTTTATAACCATTATTGCAAATGTCGGTGTAGAGTTTTGCGACGCCGAGATGGGTCCAGTCTCTTCCGATGGCTGCAAAGACATGTCCGAGTGCATCCGACCTGAAGTGAACCGATATGAGCGAGAGATTGTGATGCGTGGGGTCCTGTCGGGCTTACTTCGTAATAGTACCGTCAATGTCAGATATCACTACGCGATCGTCTTCTTCCCACAAAAAGATCCGAGCAGTACAAGACGCTACTCCGGAATAGGAAGAGTTCACGGAGAACACAATCTTATTCGCTCCTACCTTGAGACGGAGAGATTTCTGTGTTTGCAATTTTGTGAGTGCGCTGAAGTCTAGATAAAATCAGATCGCAAGACGCGCTCACGAGTTGATCGGACGTTAACCGCAAAGTTTTTGCGTAGTACTTTTTGACATCTTGGTTGGAAGGAGCAACATCGGTCTGTGAAGTAAATATTAAGCTCCCGACCAACATCGAAGAGTATGTAAAGAAGGCTCACAACGATATTTGATTCAGTAGCGCTCTCTTTTGTGTTACCATTCTGCAAAGGAACGGTCTGTTGAGGTGGAGGAAGCGGTCCCGCAGTCACTGAAGACGAGCTGTCTAGCGGGATGCCTGCACTTTGACCTCTTCTCCACCAGCGGGACCAAGCATATCCATTCGATGCTTTTGACTGTGATGCTGGAGCCTGCAACTCGCTTCCTGGCTTCTGTGAAGCCGTCGCCGCGGTAGGAGGGAGCAGCGACCGTCGATACACGGCCAGAGCTGCTAACACAGGAGAAGCATTTTGCCATGTTAAAAAGCTGTTGTTTGCCCATTTGGAAGAGATGAAAGTGTCAGAACTCTCTTCCTCTTGACAGCGAAGGTGGAACGCGCGTACCTGGCGCCGTATTTGATCACCAGATCGGGATCATCCACAACGCGAGGATCTTCCACAAACCTCCGGAATGTGATGCGGTGAGCATTAAAGTCGGCTTCAGAGACCTAGGATGCGCCAGTAGTTTAAGTCGAGTGGCTGAAACGCTATACGAGAAAAACCGAGCTGCTTACCTCAGCGTCTGTACTATCATCAGGCGCGTATATGCTCAATGCGAAGATGTGACAGTCGGTAGAAGTATCCAGCATAAACTTGAATGGATCATCCTCGTCGTTCTTAAGCTTGCCGCCATGACCATGCTGCTCCTGCAGTCCACCTTGTGCAGAGCCATGTGCATCGTCAGGAAGCATAGGCTCGGTCTGTGCATGTTGACTGCTGAGCTTCGGCCGCTCGGAAATTGACGTATTATCCTTGACCTTTGCGCCCACGGGCGTGGAGTTGCTTCGGACCAGCTCATCCTTGGCCAATTTGTGGATTCGCGGCAATATACTGTCGGGCTTATCGTTTTCTTTACTCGTTTTGAAGTCGAATTCCTGCTCGACGATTCCCGGGGTTTTCATGGGGAAACCGCCCCATTCCCAAGTATAATCCAGCGCATCCTCCGGGTACGGAGAAGGTGATTCGCTCCGAGGCAATGGCGTAACGCCAGAGTCATTATTCGTGTCAGGCGGCGGTTCAGACTGCCCTCGCGTCAAGATATCCCGACGAGGTATTAGCCGGTCATGATCTTGGCTTATAGCCCGCAGTGCTTTAGCGTTGCCACGTTCCCTAGAGGATGCAGGATCTTCCAGACTGAGACTGTTCAAGCGACGAGCGATTTCACGGACCACGACGTCCTGAGAGGTGATAGGCGCGGATGGTTGGTACGCCGGCTGACCCGGTATCTTGCCCGTTTGAAGATCGTCAACTGGTGCACCGGCGCTAACAAGCAAGTCTTGAGCAAACTGAATGAGGTGATCTATAGAAAAGGGCGAATGTCAGATCACGGCGCCGCACGGATGCTCGATGCAAAGAGTATTCCTCACTCTCTGATTCCAAGGTAATGGAATCACCCAGGCTCATGTTCTCGCTCAGAACCTGAGCGCTTACCAGTGCCGAATCTTGAAGGACATCATGCTGCTCTTGTTCACTAATGTCGGCTCGGGCTTGGTATGTATCCGCATGGTATCCCATGGCGTCCAATACGGCATCTATACCAGAGCTGTCAGCATGGATTGCATGGATGTGAGAAGCGAACACACCTTTTGTGTATTGCACGTCCGGTCCTTCTCCTTCCCCAGCAGCTACGTGAGGAAGATGCGCATCCGCACGGTCATTGTACCCACTATCAGCACGCGTGCTTGTTTTGCTTCGATTGCTGGACACGGATGCTGTTGACCCCGATCGAGTTCGAACCTGCCTGTGGTCTTTAACATAGTCTTCAATCTTTTGTGCACGAAAAAGCTCATGAGAGTCGTCTTTTCCTTCCAGGGGGTTCGATGGTATGGGTTGAGTGGCATCTGGACCGGGTTTCGTTGTCGTTGCTTTGTTTCGATCGGAAGCCGAAGTAGACGAATGCAAAAAGGATGGCAAGAGTGAAGATGGGGCATTCAGGATGGTCGATGGCGACGCAGAAGATGCAGCATGTTCGATGGGAACTTTGATGTTCAGTAAAGGAGGAACATTCTTTAGACCGGGTAAAGCGAGAGATGTCATTCTTGGTGTATGTCCAAGTGCTGGAGATGGCATGTCAATGTCAGGCAATACGATCACCGAATGTTATATTGCCAACTTACAGGCGTATTGTTGTGAGGAAGTCCTATTTGATTCCATCTCATCGTCCAAATCCAAGAAATCCGGCTCCTGCTGAAATCACACATGCGTTGAGTCCAACGAAAGTCAGCGCGTGCACATTTACTCACCCCGTGGAGGCGTCCCAGAGATTCTGGTGTAGTAACATCTCCTCTGCCCTGACCGAATGGCTTCTGCGTCGCAGAAAGATCATTATCCTCCTTGGCGCCATCTTGATGCGTTTCTTGCCCAAAGGTCGGAGGCGACAGGGGTGATATCTCGGTTGCGGATATCACTGGACTGGTTTGCAGCTCCTCGGGAACTTCCTGATCTGTCTCTACCACAAAGAATGCTTCCCCAGCTTCTCCTACTTTCATCCAAAAGGGGGCCTCGAATGGTTCCGGAAGATTGTCAGGTAGTTGCAGCTGGACCTGTAAATACGGAAACAGAAAAGAAATCAGCCAATTGCATTCGGAGGGGCAGCTGTCTGTCATGACCTACCTTTTTCTCCCCTGCTCTCAGTACCTGAAGCTTGCCAAACCGTACGTGGAAAGGCGAACAGCTGTAGAACTCTTCTCCATTCTGCGAAAGAAGATGCGGTCAGCTCTTTAGCAACCTGTCACAAAGGGAACGAGCAATTAAAAAGATGCGTACATCATCCTTCCGTCTAACAACGATGATATCGATAGCACCCGTCAGAGTGGCTGGATTGATTCCAGAATCTGTAGAACGTAATTTGAATCAGCAAAGAGCAAGACTGAACAAGTGGAAGAATGAGTTACAATATTGATACGCTCGCGAAAGATACTGCATCTTGGCGGCTTTTCTTGACGATGACTATAGCATGAATATCGTATGGCGAAAGTTCCACGGTGAGAGGTGAGACGACTGATTTCCAGACAAGCAGAATTCTCGACAAGCTGAATGTCTTGCAACAACGGGGATCGAGGTAAGCTGGAGTTGGAGTATCGCTTTGAAGCCTACGCAGAAAGGAGAGATACCGGGGCAAGACGTGTTAAAGGTGGGAGGGTAGCGCTTCGTGGGCGACTGCGTTGCCGACTGCGTCCAGTGGTGGAATACTACTGAAGGACGTCTGAATCAGGACTTGTGTGAGTCTGCGATTCGCCAATACGTCGTCGTTTGGCCTTTGTCGTCAGCTGTTTGCCATGAATTATACACGTTCGCCCACTATCGTACTATAATTCAACAATCGATGAAGATGCGTAATACACTTTTACATCCGACGTCCCGGTTTGCCGCCGCCGGAGAAGACAAAGTAGGCCGCCGGTATAGAAGATTCATAATACAACAGTTGAACAGTCGATTCACATGAGTCAAAGAGCCATCATATTTCTATATGTTGATGTTGTTGTGTGTATATGATGTATCAGCTCAGTATCCGTCAAGTTGCTCGTCCACCTCGGGTTATCGAGCGTTTGGTATGTATACAGTCTCAGAGATACAGCACATGTGAAGAAAGACACTGCATGTCACTTAGATAGCCGTACGTGCGCCACGACAGCAAGGATGGTCATGCATGGCGCACACTTGAACGCAAACGCACATCTTCATACCAATCGTCTATGTAATGTGTGTCAAAAGTCATTTCAGGATAGCCCCGTTTACAACGCAAAGAATGTAGACCGATGTTGTCGGTTCTAGTGTGTGATGAATGTAGGCCATGGAAAACAGTGTTGGGCACGAGGAGGAACTCGTGGGGAGACCAAAAAGGGTGGTTTGGTCGAACCCTATTATGTGTTGAAGTTGCATGCGGGACTGCTGATTGTGTTGATACATATTTGGGGTGTGTTTCTATTGATGATTTTGGGTGTGTCGGAAGTCCGTTGAGCTGAGCCGACCGAGTGGGTGGCTACCGATTTCGCAGCTCGATTTAAAACTTGAGCTGCTTGGGCTGTTCCCAAGTGTACGCCGGGTTACCAAAGTGACCGTACGAAGCGGTCTTCAAGTACTGAGGCTTCTGGAGATCAAGTTCTTTGACGATAACTCCGGGTCGCAAGTCCCAGTTGTTTCGGATAACTTCGACCAACTCGGCATCGGACTTTTTACCGGTTCCGTAAGTGTCGACAAAGATGGACAAGGGCTCGGCGACACCGATGGCGTACGACAGCTGAACCAAACATCGTCGGGCAAGACCAGCGGCGACCAAGGACTTTGCGATCCATCGAGCGGTGTAGGCGGCCGATCGGTCGACCTTGGAAAAGTCCTTTCCGGAGAAAGCACCACCACCGTGGGCACCCCAACCACCGTACGTGTCGACAATGATCTTTCGGCCGGTCAAACCAGCGTCACCCTGAGGACCACCGATGACGAATCGGCCAGAAGGCTGGATGTGGTAGACGGTTCGCTCGTCCAAGAAATCGGGGGAGATGACCTTTTTGATAATCTTTTCCTTGATCTGCTTTCGGAGGTCCTCGGTGGTGATTTCCTCGGCGTGCTGGGTAGAGATGACGACGGTGTCGACTCGCAAGGGGATCATGGCACCGGATTCGTCCTTTTTGTACTCAATCGTGACCTGGGTCTTGGAATCGGGTCGGAGCCAGCCCATGGAACCGTCTCGTCGAGCGGCGGCCATGGCAGAGTTCAACTGGTGGGCAAGCATGATAGTCTTGGGCATGAGTTCAGGGGTCTAGACCGTGAGCAGAAAGAACAACATCAGCATCAATGCATAAAGAAACGTCTGATTCGCGCCGCGAGCGACATACCTCATCAGTGGCATAACCAAACATGATACCCTGGTCACCAGCACCGTGGTTCTCCAAATCACCGTGGTCCAAACCCTGAGCGATATCGGGCGACTGTTGTTCAATGGCAACCAAGACGTTACAGGTCTTGTAATCGAAACCCTTTTCAGAGTCATCGTAACCGATCTGCTTGATAGTGTTTCGGACAACGGCCTGGAAGTCGACTCGGGCCTTGGTGGTGATTTCACCAAAGACCATGATCATACCGGTCTTGGCAGCGGTTTCACAGGCGACCTTGGAGTTGGGGTCCTCGGCCAAACAAGCGTCGAGGATGGCATCAGAGACCTGGAGGGAGGGAAGGCAGGTTAGTTATGGACACATGCAGCGGGTTTCTAAGCCTCCTTCCACGTACTTGGTCACAGATCTTGTCTGGTAGCGGTAGTTGCAGAGTGCGAATGCTGGATAAGCGAATAGCTTGTGAAAGGGAGCGATTCGACAAGACTTACCAGGGTGACCCTCTCCGACGGATTCAGAGGTGAACAAGAAGCTGTGAGGCGGAGAGGCGAAATAAGTTTGGTAGGAGACCAATCAAGCGAAGACAACCACTACTTACTGTCCAGCAGGGAGGACAGTTCCGGTTCGTGCAATACCGTTGGCACCGATAGCAGCAGTCATTTTCGAGGGAATAGAAGGGAAAAGAAGCGAAACGGAAGAGGAAGAGAGTGTTGGCTAAAGAGATAGCTTTTTGTGGCAAAGGTGGAAAAGGGCGAGGGTAGAGAACGATCAAGTGATGAATACTATATGGCATGCAAGGTGTCGACGACACGACGCAACCACGAGCCCAGCATGGGTCGGTCTGGCATCGCGCGTCTGTGTGGAATGGAATGGAATGGAATGGTCCCATCGTGCAACAGGATCGAGCCTGCCACGCCCGCCCAGCCACTCTAGGTATTCCAAATTCCCCAGAGTCCGCGTACCCGAAGGAAAAACACAAAAAAATCTGTCAAGCGCAATAGTGTGCTCTTGTGAAGGCGCGATTCGACCGATCGGCGCGTTCGGCATAAGGGTAGTAAGGGTATGGCATCATCCGTTCGAGCTGTGGCGCAACGAGGTGGACGGTACGGCACGGATGCAAGGATTGTACAGTAGACACCGTGCTTCAGCAGCCGTTTGCTTCGTCAGAAACGTTGTTGAAACGAGTGGTGAAACGTGAACATCTGCGTCAGCTGCGACCACGAGAGCGACAGCGAACGGCATCTGAAGCGGTCAGAACTTGTACGAGCCCATGTCGAGCTATATAATCATCCACGGCGCCAATATCTGGGACACGATTGAGATGAGGGACAACGACGATACAATTCGCAATGATGCGGGGCCTTTGCCTATTGCCGGCCAACATCCTATAGTAGTGGATATCGTATGCAACGGTCACATCTGCTTCTTCATCTACTTCCGTTGCGAGTAAGCACATTGTAGGAACTAAAGGCGACAGACAGCCTTCCATGTAAGAACAGAGCTAAGAACAGCAATGCATGTGGATCTCCCGTAACCTTACGATCCAGCAGGAAACCTATCGTGTGCCCCGTGCGGTCTCAGATCTCAGAAACGGTCAAACGCAGCAGCCGCAAATAGTTCTGGAGCAGAATGATATGATAATATGCCCTTGGTCAGACCTAGATCATTCCAAAAGCGCCTATACATATCCAACCGCATTACCGCCCAGCGTCGAGATGTCGAGAACAGAATCCGAAATCTAGTGATTGCAAGGCCGAGTCAGCATCGAGCGTGAATCAATGAAAAACAGGCGTGCAAGCAATCCGAGGGCAAAGTGGTTGGGTCAGACGTTACGTGTCTTCCGCCGAAGCGGATAGGTTCGATTCCGTAGGGGTTTTCGTGCAATTGAATTACGAAGAGGGAGTCCCACGATCATCATAAGAGGGAAGGGAGAGGTAGGGACAAAAGGCAGAATACGAATTTTCAAAAAAAAATTCCACGTACCAAAAAAGACTCGATTCCTGCAACCTTGAAAAGGCTTATCGGGACTTGAAGTAGTCCAACAAGACGTTCAAGCCCTGGGATTCCTGACCGTAGTTCTTGACAACGACACAGGAGCAGCCGACGACCTTTCGGGGGTTACCCTCTCGGTCAATCTTGGCCAAACCGGACCAGGTACCCAAGACCTTGGCGTCGGAGACCTTGATGAGGTTGATGTTGTGTTCGGCGCACAAGGCTTCGATCAACTTGATGTATTCGGCTGGCAAGGAATGTTTCACACATTAATATCCCCGCCCTCCCTACAACGCCAACCCAAGCGTTACTCACCTTCAGTGCAGGTTTCGACCAAAACACACAGGTGGGCCTGTCGCTTGTCCAAAGCCTTGGCACACTCTCGGAGACCTCGAGCGAGACCATCGTGGATCAAGGCGTTCTTCAAGACTTCCTGAAGAGCATCTTCGACGGACATCTGACCGCTCTTGGACGCGTCAGCGACTTCAACATCCTCAACAACTTCGGGGGCGGCAACGGATCCGGCGTTAGAACCAGCGTCAGACATCTAAAAAGGCGGGGTGTTGTCAGCGCCATGTTTTCCTTTCTTTGTCTTGCTCTGTTGTATGCATACTGTGTAGGTCTTCTTCCGCGCTGTGAAAGTCAAAAGACAAGGTCAGCGCAAGTTCCTAGCTCCCGACATGAACAAGACGTACGTGTTTTTTTAAATTAAACAAAAAACGGGGGAAAGAAAAACTGTTCGGACCAGCATCGTCTTAGCATCCATAAATTTCACCACGAGGTAGAATTTTATTTTGTACGCACTCTTTGGGGTGAACGACAAGATCTTTGGCACCGTTGATATCCCTCCTCACCGTCATTCTCATAACACTCCCGACGACGAAGCCGTGGCACTGGGCCCTCTCGATCGTCACAGGCGGATACATTCCTACGGTCCGGCTGTCGGACGCGCTTGACTGTCGCACCATTCTTGCTAAAAGCGTGGAAAGTATGGGTCAAATAACATACAGAGTTCGAATTCTAGGAGCCTCAGCATTATTTTGTCTTTGCAATAAGCTTTCTTCCCTCTGCCCCGCACCGCCCGCTTGTTGTGGGGAAGCTGTGAAGAGGACATTTTTTCTTGTCGTTGACCTGTCGAAGTCTGCGAATGCGAATGGCTGTCCGTCGGTGTAGTCTGTCTCGGCCCCATCGCTCGTCTCGCTGTAGCAGTGTAGCTTGATGATCAAACTGATCCCAACAGCGGCCGCCCATGCACCGGAAAGTAGTGTTCTTCATGTTCACCATCATTTTCAGCATGTACCCGTCCCCAGCACGGTTATATCTACCGCGCGCAGAGCTAGAGTTGCCGGCCGGCACGAAGCACAAGAAAGCTAGATGGATAATAAATGCACGTCAAAACTGGTCGACGAGGCAAGCTATGAGGCAAGCTAACATTTGAACCCGAAGCCAGCAAACTGAACTGTTGTTGTCTGTCCATATGCTGTTGTAGTGCGTCACTGCGATAGGCAGCATAGCTCTGCATAGCTGGCAGCATGTTCAAGCAATTCCAGCAGCTATTCCAGCATTGCGGAGTCAGCTGCGGAGTCAGGGCGCTCGTTCGTTGCATCCGCAGCCGCAGGCCGGATTGGCTGAGAAAGATAGATAACCTGATAGGGAAATAAGCAGAGGCCAGCGCGCGTTGTCGCGTCGCGGGAGCGCCTCGCAGAGAGAGAGAGGGAGGAGTATTCGATCAAGGCCCGTCAGCGACTCGATGCCGCGGAGAGAGAGAGCAGGGCGGGGGTCGGGGGTAGCAACCATCTGCTAGCTACCACACACCACACTCGTCTTTCCTTTCCCTCTTTCCTTCCTCGCCGTCCTGCCTGCCTCTCCTCTCTGTCCTGCGTCTCGTCCCTCCGTCGGGCACAATCGCCACAGCCCAACGCGCATCACCATCATGCCGGCCCAGAGGGATCAAGTCCCTTTCAGCCTATCTCGATCCGAGAACACGCTTGCCTGCCTTTCTTCGCAGGATCATCGCATCACTTCTTTTGCTCTTCGCTCGTGTCCCCCCTTTCCTATTGCCTCGGGATCTCCCTTGTTCTGCGTAATCGCTATCATGTGGGCAAATTTCCCTCTCCCTCTTCTCTACTACGGGTGTAAAGCTAAAGTACCCTTTCGTCTCCTCCCTCCTCCACCACAGCTAGTCACCCATATCCACTGTAATTCTTTGTTCAGGGAACATCCATCCATCCATCTGTTTCCGGCATACACCGCACACACACGAGAGATCCTTATCAGGGATCTGCATATCCCCTCGTTAGCACCTCGTGGCGTCATCCGGTCTCGCATCCACCTCGTGCCGTTACCGTCCATCGCGAACGATCCGCCTTTTGCCGTGGAAGGATAGGCAAAGAGATCAGCAGAGTATTCCGTTGCGACTGTAAGTATTTCCACACTTCTTCTCCTCTGGAATCATGCCCATGCCCGGTGCACCAGTCTGCCGTTTGATTGTACACAAAGGATGTGCAACCAAAGGTGGCTTCGCCTAGTTGCATGCTATCGCAGCGCATCAGCGATCCGACGCTCATTATTATGCTCTTGTTCTACCCTTTCACACCTACACCTATAGCTGAGATTTGGTGTTCTTCCGTAACAAGGCACTTTCCGTGAGTAGTCACCTTGAACACACCTCTCCGCCCCTTCCTTCTAGTCTCCTCGCGTGCCTGTTCAACCATCCACTAAACCGTAATCACTTCCTTTCCTTTTGCCCTGCCCGTCACATGCATACTCTGAACGTCTGTCACCCGTCGCAAATGGCAGCCAATCCATCATCAGCCACCGACCAATACGTTGACACCGGAACGGAACGATCATGTCTTCTTGGAATGTAAGTCAGCCACGCATGTCTTTTTGTTTCAACCATCAACTGGCGCCTGACCTGCGACATCTTCTTCCGCCTGTAGAACCAACAGTATCCTCAGCGCTCAGCGTCTGGAGGATACTCTGCTCCTGGAGTCGGCGGTAGCAACCCGTCCGGATCCGCAGCGGATTCCCGCTACTCTGGCAGCTATCACCCACAGGCGATCTTGCAGTCGAGTTACGCTCAACAGGGATACAATCCAGGCAGTTACGATGGATATTCCAACAGCGATTATCCATCGAATTCGCACTATAGTAGTCACAATTATTACCCAAACGAGTAAGTCATGCTCGCTCGCTCGCTTAATATACGCCAATCACCAACCTGTTCCTCCCCATCTCAGCCCGTCATTCACTGGTCAACCTTTGACCGGCAGCAATGCCGGCGCAAGCACTGGATCTCCAGGAGCGCGGTCAGGCCAAGGTGTTGTCGATCCATCTGCGCCTGAAGCTTTCCCGCCAGCGTCAATATCGCCAGCGGGAGCACGTCAAATGTCGCACGAGATATCCGGATCGCACAACAACTACGACGCGTATTACTCGGGTGGAGCTGCTGGCGGCGGCGGCAATTACGGAAATTATGACAGCTATTCAGGCCAGTATGGGAATGATGCGCCGCCGTCTGCCTCCAGTGCTTCTTGGAATTTAGCTCAGCAGCAACAGCAGCAGCAACAACAACATCAGCAACAACAGCAACAACAACAGCAGCAGCAGCAACAACAGCAGCCAAAGTGAGGATTTACTCTTTCCGCGTGCGAAAACTCTGATTGACACCTTTTCATCCCCGTAGAGTACCTGCTTCTGCGCCTCCACACGCACCGAATGGCCACAGCTATCAATCATATCACAACAGCGGCTACAACCAGGGTGGTCAGCAATATCCCAATTACAATTACTCAAACGGTTCACAGTCAGCTCAGCCGTACTACAATCAAGGGAATTACCTCTCCAACAACCCTCCGTCAGCAGCATCTCATTCGAGTTGGCAATCTCAATGGTCTGGCGGAGTCAATCCTCAAGCGATGAGCAACTACAGTTCGGCTTACGGTCGCGGCACACCGCCTCAACCTCAAGCTCTTGCTGCTGCTGCACAAGCCGCTAGCCAGTACCCTACCTCTCATAATAAGACTGGAGCCGCTCAACTGTACCCTCAGGGCACAATGCCTCCACAAGCAGTTCAAACCCATATAGCTCCTCACCATACGACAAATGTGCCACCACCCACGTTGGCACCTGTACCCACGGCCGCTCTCAACCCCTCGATGGTTTCCACAATGGAGTACACTGGCTTGGGTAAACGACCGGCCGAAGATCCCACTCCCGCTACAGTGCCGGCGCCAACCGGGAAGAAACCAAAGGTTGCCAAGGAACCAAAGGAAAAAGTCGTTCCCGCTGAAACTCCTGCACCCTTGAAGTCGCACCTGAAACCACCACGTCAGTCGCATAGCGCCTGGCAGCTATTCTTTACCGACCAGCTGGCGGAAGCGAAAGCAAAGGCGGTCTCTGGTCAAAAGCTGAATGTCGCGCACGTCGCCAAGGATGCCGGCGAGCTTTACAAGATGATACCGCCGGAATTGAAGCTACATTATACGTCACGTGCGGAAGAAGCGCGGGTGGAGTATCACAAACAGTTGGATGCTTGGAGGTTGACGTTGACGCCAGAGGATATCAAGCAAGAAAATCTCTTCCGAGCGGGGCAACGTAAAGCCGGCAAGAGCCGCAAGGGCAACATGAAGGACACCAATGCCCCTAAGAAGCCATTATCTGCCTATTTCTTGTTTCTCAAGGCCATCCGGACGAGTCATGAGCTCACCAAGCGGGTTTTTGAGGGGGAGGGCGAGACGACGAAACAGAGCATGATGGCTGCCAAAAAGTGGCGGGGCTTCGATGATGAGCAGAAAAAGGCAAGTCGTTGCAAAGGTATTTGATCATGCCGAACTAACTTGTTATTTTTATGTCCTCAATAGCCGTTCCTGCGACAAGCCGAGGCTGACAAGGCTGAATACGACAGCCTCAAGAAGCAATACGAAGAAGACGCAGCCGCTCGATTACGCGGGGAGCATCCCGAGCATCGAAGCTTCGTTCCTTCGTACGCTGGCGATCAAGTGCCACAGGAGCTACTCCCTGCCGTCATTCCGAACGATGTCTGTCCGATGGAGCTTCTCCTGATCCGTCCAGTTTCCGAGAGCCATGCGCATCACAAGGCTTCTGCAGAATCACCTACAACGACGTTGATGCCAAAGACGGAAGATGCCGTTCACCACGAGCTCCACGAGAACGCTATGGCCGAGTTACCAACACCACCGGCAGAGGAAACGCATCTTCCGGATCTCGATCAGTTCGCCAATCTCGAGCACGACTTGATTCACGCAGGAGACGTGTAAAAGCTGACGTCTCTGTGTGTTTTCGAATCGTTCACCTCTCTACACGACCTTCGCTTTCGCTCTTTGGCTTTATAGCTCTTTGAACGCCGTTCCGATGTCCCGGCACACCTAATCAGGTGTCTTTTCATGGCTCCTTGTCTTTTTGAATCTGTTCATTTCCTTCCACTATCGTCGCAAAGAACATGTTCTATACCTGTATCATCTAGCCTAAATCAAGTACATCCCCATAATTTGTCAAGTCTGCGGCCAAGAAGGCTATCATATCACATCAAATGCTGCATGTGTGCCAGAGGGAGAAGATGAGACGTCGTGCAGTGATGCACTCCGTATCCGCCGAGCCACCCGAGAGCTCTACGTTACCTTGCTGCTAGTCACTCAGTCGTGTTTGAGGGTTGACACGCTCTTATTCGCTTCCCTCGGTGATCAATGATTGAGATCGATCGCTGGCCGTAATCGAATGGTATATCAAGATACTTCCTATTGTCGTCAATATCGACATCAGAATACTTCAAGTGCATTCATTATATAATGCATGTTCTGGCAAAGCCGCCAGCGGATCCACATTGTCGTTTGGCACTGTTGCGCACTGCTTGATGATCTCCACAATTTCGGTCCATTCGGTCATTGCACCCACCCCTAAGTAACGCATTGTCTGTCAGGATACAACGAAACAACGGAATAATAGTGTGGGTGATAAGCAGGGGAAAGACGAACCGATATCTCCGCATGCCAGGCCTTTACTGCCTTGCGGACCGATGACCTTGTATCCCAACTCCTCGGTAACGACTTTGAGTTGTCTGGCAGTTATAGGATGGGTGTACATGAATGTGTTCATTGCTGGAAAGAGGTAGGTTGGCGTGACAGGACTCAATGCGCGAAGTACGGATGTCTGCAAGGAAGCTACGATTTAGCGATGAAGAGAGAGCAACTTCGATGAGAGAGAGAAAGAGAACTCACGACGACGTTGTCACACAATCCGTTTGCTATCTTGCCGAGCGTGTTTGCGGAACAAGGGACGACAAGCACGATATCTGCCCATCTCCGAAGCTGATAATACACGGACGAGCGGAATGTCAGCCGGGTCAATAGAGAGGCAGGTAAAATGTCTCAGCGTGATGACTGGACTCACCTCAATATGAAGTATCGGGTCACCCTTTTCTTTCCAAAACTGATGGGAAAAGAGTCGAAATCTCAGAAATCGATAACGAAAAGGACTTGGCTCGAGAGCTTCCTAAACACCCCTTGAGACCTACACCCCATTCATCCTGATCCGTCCATACTTGGCTCCTTCCTTTGCTCAGTTCCTCAACCGATTTTCCGTCGTAGAACGTCAACGAGGTGTTGGTCGCTGCGACTTGAACTTCGAACCGTTGTTCCGGGTCGGCGAGAAGTGCTTGGACGATGAGTGGGATCTTGATGCTTGCGACACTGCCGGTTGAGAGTAGGAGAACATGGAATGCGCCTTGCCGCCGGCGTTCGGAGGCTATAAACATGCGAGGCATGGCTAGCGGTGGGTTGTTAGTCGGTGGGGGACGACTGTTGTAAGAGGATAAATGAGCTTGATCAACGTATCATGAGAGCTATCGTGAGCGAGCATAAAGCATAAAGTTGCGAGTTTATCAGCATATTGACGAAACACCCTTCTTCATGTGAATCATGAAACGCGATCGGACTATCGGACTCTGACCTCGAACGGCGACTCTCGCCCCGAAGCTTCATCGGCGTTCTCCTGGTGCGCGCTGTGGGGCTAGCAATCGGTTCGGTTCATTCTATCATGGAAGCAGCAAAGCGGTGGCGAATTTAGTTGTGAATCTTCCTTTTCTGCAATTAATGGGTATACTTAGACGTATCTCAAGGCTAGAGCAGAGGTTGCAAGCCATTCAGGACGGAGCTGCAACTTGTACTTTTCTCCAGTCGTCCAACTTGTGGAAGCTCTTCGACATCTCCACTTCAGGCAATGTCTCGTCCCACCCGCTCCACCCGCTCCATAGCCAAAGCTCCCATCTCGCCTCCGACTACCGTTGCAACGCCTCGCGCCGGGTCTCTCACCTCGGTCAAAAGAGAGACATCTGGAATGATCACACCCGCTACTACCAATGCCATGTCAGACGAAGACGATGATGTGATTGCTATCGCTACCAGTTCTCGAGCCGCTTCAAAAAGGTCATCGACAAGGCGACAGGTGGAGGTGGAAGTGCCGGTACTCTCGGTCCTCAGTAGCAGGAAACGAAAGGGTATGTTTGACGTCTCGTTATTCATGGGTGGATGCTCACCGCGTCGCGATTCTAGTGGAATCGCCGTCGGATGATTCGGACGCATTAGATGATGTGGACTTTGCCCCTCAAAAAAGTACTCGAAAGAAGGCTGCGACATCAAAAGCTTCTTCGAAATCGACTACACCTGCTCCATCACGGGCATCAGCCGCTGCAAAGGGTAAACAAAAGGCAAAGATTGTCTACTTGTCTGATGATTTGGATGGTGACGACTATGATTCGGATGCCACGATCAGCGAGTACGAGGACTTTGCAGGCGATGATGACAAGGTGAGTCCATTCCGTACTTCTTTCCTTTGCTCTCCAAGCGCATGCTCTTACATTCCTTGGCTGTAGATACATGACCCAGACTCGGACCATATTCCTGATCACACGGTCAAAAAAGTCACAAGATCCTCGCGAAGCAAGAGGACGGTAGTGCAAGATCTTCAGGAACTGTCGGACGATGACGAAGATGATATTCCGCTGAGCATTGCGTTGGAGGTATGTGATGCGAGTAGTCGATGGACCTCGAGCAGTATTCTGATCTCCTCATGCATTGCCAGGAATCGTTTGCTGCGGTTGATCGATCAAAGATTGCGAAAGCGGCTGCAGGTACGTGTTCGCCGTGGCTCAAGTGTAAAGCATTACAACATCCGCTGATACATCCCCCGAATCCTGACAGCTCGGTTCAGTAAAGGAGGAGATGACGCGGTGGACGACAGCGCAATATCGCAAGACATAGCCGAGGCTCTAGCCAAAGCTCGAGCCAAGCGCAAGGCTCACAATCTAGCACTAGCGGAAGCCAGAAAACCAATCAACGACCTGATAAAGGAGGAAATCAAAATGCTTGGCCGCAAGCTGACGCAGGGAGAAAAGAACGCGTGTGCGTTAAAGATCCATCATCCTGATCTTGTCGATGTATGGGGAAATCTGGAGAACAAGGTCAAGGTTATCAAACCCGTGACGATGGAGGCTCATCCGTCGTTGAAGTTGACGTTGTTGCCGTTCCAAAAGGAGAGCCTGTACTGGATGAGGAAGCAGGAGGAAGGCCCGTGGAAGGGTGGGATGTTGGCGGATGAAAGTGAGTGGCCATACTGGGTGACCTAGCTGGGTCTGGGGCATTGCTGACCTGTCTTGCCTGATTAGTGGGAATGTAAGCGATCGTGCATCGGAGGTTTCCCCGGGGCTCTTTTACTAATCTAGAGAATCGTATTCCGTTGTCACTGATTATAGGGGTAAAACGTGAGTTGATCCGGCACAACACTCCGGACACAACTAACAGTATTTTGAATGGTTCCTTGCTATAGGATTCAAACTATCGCTTTGCTGCTTTCTGAACCTCGCCAAAAGCCAAGTCTCGTCGTTGCACCCGTCGTAGCGTTGATGCAGTGGAAGAATGAAATCGAAACCCACGCCGAGGGCTTTAGCGTGAGCATATCATCTCGATGCGGCCGGGTTGCAACGTATTAATGGTTTCGTTTCCCTCAGGTTGTTCTATGGCATGGTACCGGTAGGATGAAGGCGGAAGAGCTGAAAAAGTATGACGTGGTAAGCATATCAGGCTAGACATGCATGTTGGTCTCCCAACTTGGCACTCACCTTGTCATGCACAGGTATTGGTATCCTATGGTACATTGGAAGCGTCGTTCCGAAAGCAAGTCAAGGGTTTCAGGAGGAACAATGTCTTGATCACCGAGAAAAGCCCTATGCACGCTTTCCAGTGGTACAGGTGAGTTATGCATATCAAAGGGGTTATCTCAGCAACATCAGCTAATGTCTCCTTCCGCAGAGTCATCCTCGACGAAGCGCATAACATCAAGGAAAGAAGCACGAATGCTGCTAAAGCTGCGTTTGCGTTGAACGCCAAGTACAAGTGGTGTTTGTCGGGAACCCCCTTGCAGAATCGTGTCGGTGAACTCTATTCTCTTGTCAGATTTTTGGGCGGCGATCGTGAGTCTCTCAGAACGCTTGCCGTCACCTCGTCAACCTAACGATCCTTTGTTCCCGTAGCCTTCGCTTATTACTACTGCAAACAATGTCCCTGCAAGTCTCTTCACTGGCAATTCTCGGATCGACGCCATTGTGACGATTGTGGCCATTCGCCAATGCAGCATCTTTGCTACTGGAACAACGAAATTTTAACACCGATCCAAAAGTACGGCATGGATGGCCCCGGGGAAACAGCGTTCAAGAAGCTCAAGGTCTTGCTGGATCGAATGATGCTTCGTCGAACAAAGCTCGAGCGAGCAGACGACTTGGGTCTACCGCCGCGGACCATTATCGTTCGTCGGGACCATTTCTCTCCTGAGGAGAAAGAACTGTATCTATCGCTTTTCTCCGAGACCAGAAGGACCTTCTCCACTTGGGTATCTGAAGGCACGGTCTTAAACAGTAGGTCCGACCTGCTTCGAGACACCCGAAGCCAGTGCGAATACCTCTCATGCCTTTGTTTCTAGACTACTCGAATATTTTCTCATTGATCACTCGAAGTAAGTCAATCCTACCTCGAGTCTGCTACATCGATTCTGACTATCACAGCATTTGCAGTGAGGCAGATGGCTTGTCATCCTGACCTTGTTTTGAGATCAAAGCAAGCAAAGTACATTCCCAATGTTGGAGAAGAGGTAGTTTGTCGAATATGCAATGATGTGGTACGTTATGTCGCCACTCCATCGATGGTTCCCCTTAACTGATCGTGCCTTCCTCTTAGGCTGAAGATGCAATCGTCTCGAAATGCAATCACATCTTTGACAGAGAATGCATTAGGCAGTATCTCGAGATGAATGCAAAGAAAAGTGTAAGGCCGTTCGCCACCTGAAATAGGCTCAAAGGTCGCTGATCACAAAATCCCTGTCATTCGCCAGCCTGAGTGCCCGGTCTGTCACGTAGAAATCTCCATCGATCTCGAAGCGGAAGCCATTGATGCACCGGAAGGTGCAAAGACGAAACGACAGGGTATTCTAGGACGGCTTGATATCGACAATTGGCGATCTTCCACAAAATTGGAGGCTCTCGTCGAAGAACTGTCGAATCTACGAGAAAAGGACGCCACAGTCAAATCACTGGTATTCTCGCAATTCGTCTCATTCCTCGATCTTATCGCCTTCCGACTGCAACGTGCCGGCTTCATCATTTGTCGACTCGAAGGTGGTCTGTCACCACAGGCTAGAGATGCAACCATCAAGCATTTCATGAACAATTCGCACGTCACTGTTTTCCTGATCTCTCTCAAAGCTGGTGGTGTCGCATTGAACTTGACCGAAGCCTCGCGAGTCTACATGATGGACAGCTGGTGGAATCCGTCTGTCGAATATCAAGCCATGGATCGTATCCATCGTTTAGGTCAGAAGAGACCGGTAGAGGTCATCAAGCTCGTCGTGCAGGATTCTATCGAAAGTAAAATCGTACAACTACAAGAAAAGAAGCTCGCCATGACCGAAGTAAGTCCCCTATCATCTGGTCTCGGCATTGAAGCTAATATCATCGCCCTGCGTAGGCCGCGTTGTCGACCGATCCCGACAGCGCGTTGGGTAAATTGACACCGGAAGACGTGAGTGCAACATCGCTGTGGCTTTCTACCGACGATGCTGACGATATCCGCTACGTAGTTAAGCTTCTTATTCAAGCTTTAATCGAGAACCCGCTGGACCGGGTCCTCACCTCGTTGGCAGGCTGCGGGTATGCGAGTTCGCCGTCCGCGATATTGGTGCATGTAGCCTAGTTGTATTGTCGGCTCGTCATTGTAATTGGGCCCGAGTTGTAGAATAGACTTGTCGACTCTTGCGCGGTATGTCGCTGTTCCGCAACCATCAAGTCTGGCTGACCTTGACCGCTGGGCTCGGCCACAACAAAACGCTACGAGACGCCACGAGACGCCCGCCAATGACCATTGCGCGTCCGACCTATTCCTGTCTTTCGGATTGAGCGTCTGTCATTTGGGTGAACGGTATCCGGACCAAAGGTGGAATCGTTTCCGCTTTCGTATCGTGCTCATCATCATCCTGAGCGTTGTTCGGCTTCGGGGCTTGGACCGCAGCTGGGATGAAGCGCAACACCTTAGTTCGTGAGAAATATCAAGCCGTCCAAAGTACTCACGAAACAGATTCAATATCGAAAACACGTGCGGCCAGTTCCTCAATACACTTCCAATCGCCTCACCACCATCTGCCATCACGCTGGTCATCCTGGCCAGATCCTCCATCTTCGCCAACATGTTCAGGCTGGCTTTCTTCAACTCGACCAGTCCGTGGTATTCTTGTTGTTTTTCGAGTAGGCGGACCTGCGTAGGAGTGAGCTGGTCGATACCCTCGATATGGGCAAGCGAGGGAGGTACATGTGACGCTGTGGATGCCCGAGGCTGGTTATACGCCATGTTGCTGGTGGCGAGGGTGTCTGAGGATGTTTGGAGATGGAGGCAATGAGAAAAAGAGTACGTTGATTAATACTCTATCTGATTACAAGACCCATTGGCACGAGCTGAGATTCGAGATTGTCAACAAGGTGAAAACAGCTGTGAAAGCCGCGTTACAGCTAGGGTTGGGCGATTCCGGGAAAAAACGATTCAAATTCACGTAAAGAGAAAAAACAATGGTATTTTACGGATAATTTTCACTTTTACAAGTGTAAAAAATGGGCGGTAGGGGGGAGGCGAAAAGGGGCCGCAAAAGGACCCTTAGATCTCAAGATTCGAACTATGGGTCATTTGATAGCATCGATTTGACATACGACTAGTAGTACAAAGATACCACTAGACTACGTGGGTTCGTTTGTGATAGCGTAGAAACGACAGCATCTGGTAGTGGAATGGTGCTGGCTGCGCACAAGACGTTGCGACCGACTCCCTTCCTTCCCCGATATCCCTTGATATCTTTCAACATTCTTGCTCTTACACCGTACCCCTCACCCTCTTCGCTTCGTTTTCATGCAATGCCGACTTCAGCTGGACGTGTACGACTGAATAGAAATAGAGGATAGTTTTTGGGCCTACCAGCTGTTTTACCAGCTGCAGGTCCCTCTTTTGCGAGCTATCTTGCTACCCTGAGAGAACATTTGCTCAGGTACATGGTGTATACGCGCGGTATGAAGTTGCTATAACCACTCAACTTGCGTTTGAGGGTCAGAAAGATGCCCTCAGTTAGCTACATACGGTACGTTTAGTATCCACATATGCTGTTTAGTATGCGTCGAAGATGACTACTATTACATTTGCCTGCCAGCTGATTTTCGATACTCAGTCGCACGCTGGAAATCTGAAGACGTCAGGATGCTACGACGCTGAACATCAAACCACTTCTTTTTGAATCTGTCATGTACATGAAGCAGCACCTGTAGAAAAAGATCGCAATCCTGATGTCCGCCAGTGTATGCTGACGATCCCCGGAACCCAGGGCCGTTGAGATTTTCGGTGTAAAAATCCCCCTTGCGTAAACATGTTTTAAAATTTCCGTAATTAACCCTGCAAACCTGTAAATCACGTAATTAACGTAAAATTGTAAACCCCAACCCTAGTTACAGCACTGTTACAGCTCGCGTTACAGTTTTCGTGGGTTTCCGCACAGCGGAAGAGTCGCCCGCAAAATCTTCACAGGTAAATCGCGCTTTAATTGCTCTGCATGGCCCAAACTTCGACTTGGAGTTCGAAGTCGTTTCATAATCGAGGCCACCTAGTCCGTGATTTAGCTGTCGACCCACCCAGTTCGCGCCTTCCTCAGCGGGTCAGCAAGCTAGCCCATCGAAATACTCCAGCAACCTCTCTCCTCAAAGCAGTCTTACAACAATCGACGACACATGGTCATCGCGTTGTACAGGTGCATCGTATCGTATCGAGCCCTACGCGTACCATCAATCACCCGGAGGGCAACATAAGCACGCCACCCAAGGAAAACTTTGTTCCTTCCTTGATCAAGTGTCCCGAATATGACTAACCGGATAAAAAAAGTAAAGTTGATTCGATAAGAAGTAGACGCGGTGATTCAACAGAAGGGAGCAGTAGCTATAGATGCACGCCATGTGATCAACAACACAAGGAAGAAATACAGGCGATGATACAACAGAAGGAGCCAGGGAGGCATTGACAATACATGCATGAACATGTGTGGTGTCTTCCGGTTAGCGGGAAATGAGCCTCAATCGACACGTTCCAGTCAGTCCAGAAAGCCTCAAAGCCTCAGGCGGCTTCGTTCAACCAAGCGTTGAAAGCTTTCGTATTATACTCCCGACCGAGAAAGGCGGAGACTGCGGGTTCCGCCTCTTGAGAGCCAATCTTCTCGAGCACAAGCTTTTGATAACGTTAGGCAATTTTGGTGTCCATGATGTTGCCGCTCTTCTTGAACTCTTGGAAGATATCATGGCAAATGACGTTGGCGAACAAGTACGAAAACCCGAGATATGCGTACGAGGACGTCCCCAAATGATAGAAACTCAGATGCGAATTTATTTGGGGAGTAACGGGGAAACTTCCGTATCTCTCGTGCACCCCAGACACCACCTGGACAGTCACCTCTTGTTCTTCGATAGCAGTTGTATGCAAGTCGAGCTGGTGGTGTGAATGTTGGTCAACCTTTATCGCAATCACACTTTCCATTTGTGTGATTCACTGCATACTTCACCATGATCTACTGACCACGTAGGGCGAATCCTCTACCAATTCCATTCACAACAATCAACTGTTGTAGAGTGTCCTCTGTAATACCCTCCCCGTCGTCGTTGATCGCAAAGTCGAAAAGCTTGTAGTCGGTAAGTCAGAGCTCTAGCATCTGGCTCGGAGCCTCGACAAAGTCTTGCAGCGTCTCACCCATTCCAGCGAATCGTACATATCGATTGGAGCCAACTAGATTATGTACGCAATGTCCCAACTCATGCAACAAGCTCCTTACAAGGATGTATGCCATGCAAGTAGTAGGCTGCTCAGGCATGTTGGCATTCAAACCCACTTGCTGCTAAACGTTTTCCCGGGACCGGATCCCGGACAAGCCATGCCTGTGCACCACCGTCCAACTTGCCCTCGCGAGTGTACAGGTCGAAAAAGACGCGACCTATCTGTAAGAGTCGCGCAGCGTTGTATCAATTAATCATATATAAGATTTATAACTATCTATGATTCATGCAATCACCGAGTTCCCCGGTCGAAAGTACAATTCGAAGGCGTACAAAGAGTGGCTTAGTACCGCTATCTGACTTGATCTTGGATAGCTATGTGAAGCAGAACGAGTGCCTCCGTTCCACGCAATCTGATCGCGTGTTGAGGAAGGGACGAGGGGGTCGAGATAATGTGCCGGACCGAAGTCGAGTGTTGTATTATCGTCTTGTTTCTCGTTTATCGGATTGCTGTCATCTTTGTTTTTTTCTTGACAATCCATCCAGGAGGACTTTTGTAAAAAAAGCACGCCGTGATGACCGCTCTCACCGAGCTGTTCAAATCACGCTTGACATCCATGCAAATGTTCAACATTACAACGTCTCCTGCAAGTCAGGCAAAGGAAAGAGATCACCGCTCGTCCAGCTCGTACGATTCGGCATCTACCAGCTGTTCCAAATCCGGATCCTCGACGTTTCCTAGCCCTTCCTTCATCTCCCTCCGCACACAGAGCTATCGCCATCCATTCAAAATCAGCGCGATCCAAGCACCTCTTCGTACCAAGCGTCCAACAACATACCTGCTCTGCACCAACAATCATCAGCACCGTCCCCAACGCCATGACAGCCCACCAAAAGAAACTCGTAGGGAAACGGAAACGCGTGTAATATAATGAGATGAGGGCGTGTAGGCCCGTCAAGGTGCATGCAAAGTCTAGGATGAGCGTTGGCTTTCGAACGAGGTAGTATAGTGGGATAATGCTGAGTTTGGAGAAGATATGGATCAGTTATGTAATGGCGATGGAAAGTAATTGCGGGCGGAAGAGATAGGATGCTTTGACCGGCCTTGGGTATGTTATGGCAGAGTCTTGAACTGACGCGTTCACGGAAGGCCACTGGTTCGAACATCCTGAGCCGCGGCCGGAATAGGGAGACAAAGTTCCCGAAATCTCTCGCTGATGGCGCCGCCTTTGGAAAAGTACGAAAGCTCCTGCTACCAACGCCTTCATATACTGCTCTGTCATCCTCCTCGCTCAATTCGCTTCGCTTCCACCTCAAGTCCTCGCAGCCAGCCTACTCACTCGAACAGGCAAACCACCAACCATACACCCGCCACTATCCACCCGCGTGTCCTGCTCACCCCGTAATCCCATACTTCGTAGTTTGTCTCGTCGCTATCTGTTACGGCGTAATGCGATGGATCGTTGTCTTTGTATCGCTTGTGGAAAGGATGTAGGTGCGGGTGTTGTGCGTCATTGAGATCTATCGAGGTATTGTTGTACGCGTATTGTGCGCTTTTGACAAGGTCTTCGCTACGTTCGAGGTGTGACCTCGAGTCCTGTTGCTCGCTCCGCTCGGGAAGAACCTGGGTCCGGTTTCGGACCTCCCTCCGCTCCCTATCAGGCCTCCTCCTACCACTCTTCTCCTTCTCCGTCGGTGGTCTCCTCGGCAGCAGCGGCGCCGTACTCCTGCTTGCCATCTCCCTCCAATCCAACACATAACCCGTAGCCCTTGGTCCTCCGGCGTACTGTAGTGCCTCTTTGTCTGTCCATGCTTCAAGGCATGGTGGAAGGAGTAAGGCGATGACGAGGTAGTGGATTGTTTGGACTGAGATGATTTGTGATATTATGAGGAGTGGATCCCATCCTTGTATTCGGCGCATGGTGGCGATGGTGTGTCAAGAAGGCTAAGAAGATGATAACGACCAAGATAAAGGAAGAAGCAGATGATTGAATTGAATGCTCGCTCAGTCATGTCAGATGAATAACAAGGGAAACCAGCTGCTTAGCGATCGAAATCTTGGTTCCGCCTGGAGAAGGTGGTGAAAGGGTTCAAGGGAGATTCTACGGGAAACCATCAAAGATTGTAGGAAATGATAGTACAGGTTGGAGGAGACAGCAAACACAACACTGCCCCGCCGTCATGCCACTAGCCAAGAAACTCGCTCTTTCCGCTCTCACCTCACTCGTTGCCAGGCCAGCATGGGAGAGACTAGTAGGGAGATCGGCCGTGAATTACAAGGGGCATGTGCCGTTGGCAGGATGGGAGAATGCAGTGGCGGCGGTAGGGAGTGGAGTTGTAGGGTTGGCGGATGCTAGGAGAGGAGGTGAGTGGGAGGGTGGTGCAAATGTCGGACATGACTTTCAGCGCAGCGAGACGCTTCTCGAGCGAAGCGAGATGGGGCTGCCGAGTATGGTTGCCTTCGTCGAGCGCGCCAGCGCGAGCATCAGTATCTTCTGGCTTCTTGGGGGCGGTGTAGGCCGCTCGAGACTCAATACCTTTGCCTATTCTTCGACACCGCTGCCGTGCCGCCGGGCATCAATTTGTCTTCGATGCTGTCGTAGGGACAGAGCGTGAGAGCGCCAGCGCAAGCATCGAGTGCCATTCGTCTTTCTCTTTTCCGAGGGCGCACTACGGCGGATGAGACATAGTAGAGCAAGCAAATCGCGATACCTTCGGTTCCTACAAAGGTAGCGTAAGCCGTGTTAGGGCCGTTTCCCTAGCTCGAATGTCCCAATGTCAGATTCAGTGCTGAGCCTCTTGATACTAACAAGGCCGAGGATCATCACGCCTCTTCCTTCACTGCCTCTGCTCCTCTTTCCGGTCCTTCAATCTCTTTTTCATATGCGGGCTTTGGCTCACCTCCCGCTCTTCATATACAGACCTCGTCGCACTCCTCTCGGAAACATCATCACAGCAAACCATCCCACGGCTGCACGCCTCGCTTAAATCCACCGCAGAAGGTCGTCAAATCCTGTTAGACCGTCCTCTCCTCTCTAGCACAACCGTCGATCTCGCACACCTGCGCACCCTCCGCCGCGGCACACTCGGTCGCGAATGGGTCGAATGGCTCCAACAATACCACCTGACACCGGATACCCGCCAACCGGTCGCGCACGTCGATAGCCCGGTCTTAGCGTACACAATGACGCGGTACCGCCAAACGCACGACTTGTACCATACACTTTTCACCCTGCCACCAACACTAGCGTATGAACTGGCGCTAAAGTACCTCGAATGGGCAAACATGGGTCAACCCGTCGCCGCCCTATCCTCCCTGCTCGGTCCAGCACGATTCAGCACATCCGAACGTCGCGCCATGTTTATGCAAGACTGGGCTGCATGGGGTCTCCGGCAAGGGGCAAGAGGGAGACCGTTAGTCGGCGTATATTGGGAGAAACGGTGGGAGCAGGGTCTGGGCGAGTTACGGCGCGAGTTGGGTGTCAAGAGGATGGAGGATCGGGGGGTTGAGGCGCGGTGGGGCAAGTATAGGCGTGCGAGGGAGGAGGAAAGGGAGCTGAGACGGCGTGGCGAGTGGGTGGACGAGCCAGAGAATTGGTAGCGTCAGTCTTGAATGCCTCGACCTAGCATGAACAGGTGGTTGACATACAGAGCATATAGATGTGGAATTTTCCACCTCTGTCTTTTGATTACATGACAGTCATACCGACTGAGCGGACATTTGGCAAGAGTCTTCCGGCAGGTATAATACGGCCTATCTGTCCCTGCCGTCGTTCAGCTCGTCGGCATCCTCGTCGCAGTGAAGCTCCATTGCAAGCAATGGGCACCATCCTTGACATATTATTTGCCAGGATATCCGCAATAGACGTCATGCAGACTACTCTTTCCCGCTCTCACCGAAGGCGCCGTACAGCCGTGCGTGACTGACATGGATGGTGCTCCCTTTGCATACACACCACCTTTGCTACCGATTACAACGATATCATGTATCCTATCAACAAAATGAACCTAATCATCCCCGCTCTCCGGCTTATTCTCCGCCTCTTCATGAGCAGCACGACCAGCCGCGGATCTAGGTTTCCGTTTCAACGGCCTGTTTGCTTTCCTTAGCCGCTTCTTTTCCTCCCGCCGGTTCGCGGATGACTCGAGCGGGTCTGCTTTGTCGAAGAGGGTAGCAAGGGGGGCGTTTTGCGCCAGGATTTCAGTGGCCCGTTGTAGTTCCTGTGTGCGTCAAGAAGAGGAGTTAGTATGAGATTTGTGGTGAGTGGAATGCACGAGATGGAATACGTACTCGAGTGATTCGTTCGTAATTTGCAGCTGACAATGCATTCGCGCAATTCTGACATCATGCGAAAAAGGTTGTATCAGCTTCGCGCGAAAGTAAACAGAAACCAAACTGAGACATACCTTGTCATGCAGAAAAGGATCCTGAACGACCAAATCCCGCTTGACCCAGCTTTCGGGTTGCGCGAATCCATCCACTTTCGGGCCACGAACGACATCCTCGGCGGACTCGAATTTCCTAATCCGTTTGCCTCTAGGTTTCCGTTGCGAGTCGTTTGATGAGGGAGTAGCTGGTTTGTCGCGGTGCAGAGAGGACTGAGCAGCCTCTTCAAAGCCGTCTTCCTCGACGATTCCTGCCATGCCCTCGGCTGTATCATCGCCTTCGGCATCTACCTGCACGTCGTCCGCCAGACTATCCCCTTTGATAGGGACGCTGCGGTCCGTCAAACCACCCTTCCAGACGCTGATTACATGTCGATGCGAGTCGAGCGCTCGTCCTCTATGCGTCTGAATGTGATTCATGGAACGTTCCGCGTCTTTCCGAAGCATGTTGTAATAGAATGCAAAGAAACCCTTGACGATTTCATCAATCTTCTCCGGATGCGGAACGGCAGCTGCCTCGCCCGGAACATAGTCCGCAAAGCCGATGTTGGCAGCTTGTCCTTGTGGTCTACCCCATGATACCCAAATCACGCATTTCTCCCTTCCGAAATGCTTGACGCTGGCTTCGTCTTGCAGATTTGGGACAAGGCGTTTAAATTGGAGATAGGCAATGCACATTAGGGTCCAACAGTAAGATGAAAGAGTCGGTGCACCTGTGGCTCCTGAAGGGTCGTTGAGGTTTCGCGCTTTTGCCCAGATCTTGACAATGTGGATGAGCGGTCGAAGCGTGAATGGCGCATATCGGCAATATGCCAGAATCATGGTACTATTGGCGGAGCCACCGAGATCATTAGCGTTGAGGTCCAAGGAGACTCCCGAAGTAGGGTCCTTGAACTTGACTGCAGGCGAAAATAGCGAGTCAATAACGGCGTTGCGCATGAAGAAGCTGAAAAAGGATACTGACCGATAGGTGTGTTGGCCCACCGAATTGGCTCGACGTTTATATAGCCGGCTTCAGCGAGACATCGGGAAAGCGCATGTACGTTGTACACACCGCCTAGCTCAGGGTGCTTTTTCCCGTTCTTGGGCCACAAGTCTTCCGTGTCTGCCAAATGATAATTTTATTAGTCTTGTAAGCAATTGTATTCGAAGTCGTGCAACTTACAGCCAAACGGCCGATCAAAGTCCTGAAAAGGAGGCGTCAGTCGTGAATATGGAAAAGAGGCATAGATGAAACGCTTTCCTTACCCGTAAAGTCAAATCCACATCCGCCGTGTCACCCGTCTCTCCTCCCCAACTGACACTTCCAAACGGCTCCACCACGAAATTCCACCTCTTGCCGTACCTTTCCGCCAACACGGCATTCACTTGATTGACGATCCGGACCACTGTCTCCTTGTTCTCCCGAGTTGGCTCAGAAGCCTTCCAGGACTCCATGATGGCGAGTGATAAAGGCGATTGCTGCGCGAGTGAATGTACGTTTCCGGGTATATTTGAGCGAGGGTCCGGATGTGTGAGGGAGAAGTAATATGAAGAGGGGTAAGGTTTAGTTCCTTCCGGCCACGGATTGGGAACCCGCTCCAGTATGGTCATAACCTGTCGTAGATTGTGATCATGTCGCTCGAATTTCGTACCGGCGATATGGGTGACGTTGATCCCAAAGCGAGGGGTATTTGGCTGATAAGGATTGTCTCGGAATTGATTAGTCTGCTGAATCCGAGGTTGTTGCATGCGCGACTGGTCAACATTGCCGCCCGGGGGACGTCGCCAGTTGTCACGGTCTGCCGCAGTGGGTCCCAGCTGTCTACCGAGATGGACTGGTGGTCGGCGTCCGTTATCACGATTGGGAATAACAGGACCGGCTTGATTGCCAAAGTGAACGGGAGGATGGAGCGGTTTCTTGGCTTCGGCTTCACGAATGTTTTGCGCTCGCAAGTAATGCGGGCGTCGATCAGTTGTTGCACCGTGAACTCCAGTCAGGTATTCCGGATTCTTTGCCAAGGCCGCGACAGCGGCTCTCGCGTCGAAAGGTTGGTTGCCATCAGGAAGGATCGACACTCCAACATCTTCGGCTATGCGCAAGCCATCGAACCCTCTTTCCGCGGAAGGACTAAGAGCCGCAGGTCCGCGAGGTTTCGCAGGTTTGTACCGTCGAGTCTCGTCCCTGGCTCGTTGTGCAGCTGCGATAATATCTTGCGGAGACTGCACGCCGGTCGGCAACGGGTCGAGAGGACCGAGTTGGAAGGTCTGGGGTCGCTGTGGACGTTTACGCTGACTAGGACGTTTCAGTCCATCAGTGGAATTCTGTACCTCGCCAGCGGTCGACCCCTGACTATCCGATGATTATGCTGTAAGTGACAGTCAATGGGCTCAGTAATAGAATGTGCTCCAACATACCCGTTATTAGGGAGGCCTCCTGTAGCGTTTACTGTCGGCCGGCTAGGCACGTTACTCGCATGCCCAGCGTCTTCGATCGGCCGATTCCTATTTCTGCGTGGCATATGTGCCGTCTCCATTGCGAGAGGAGCGATGCGCGGTAGTGTAGGTATAAGATATGACTGGGTAAATGAAGGCCAAACTATGCGATCTACTCGGAGGTAAGGTGAATGTTCGACAGCTTCCGGATTTGACGTATCAAGATGAAACAGCGGGGCGTAAACACGTTGTCGGAAGCACGTATATGGATCAAAGGCGATCACGGTTCTCCAGCTGGTTCTCCCAAGGGAAGCGAGTTGCATGAAAGCGAGACACCGAATCCAGGAATATCGACCACGGCGTCTGTAATATCATGGAATGATGGGTGTCCTCATGGAGAGCGAACAAAGCTAATAACAATGGGCTGAGAGCTGAACAATATTTGCGCTGAGACGACAGAAGTTGACAGCTACCAGCTACCTGATTAGGTAAGCTGTCCGGCCGCCTTGGTCTATCACAATTAATATAAGACCCGATCGGGAGTCGCGTTTCAGACTGCGACAGCTGTGGGCGACTTCCAACGGGCGGTCAGTTTAACTTCTGTAAGATAAGATTTTATTGGCCTAAGCGGACCTCACCGGTAGGAGAGCACAGTGCTGGAGATCTTCTGCCACTTGACTCGAACACAGCTTGTAAGACACCGACAGAGGTTCTGGCGCAGGGTATGCATCCAAGACGGACGATACGATGTGGAACTTTACGAGGGTAAGCACGAGCGCCAAATTAACCAACTTCACAGTGTATCTGACGCCCACCTGACCTATTACGCCACAGTGGGCACCTAATATACCGTTAGTCGCAGCTCTTCTGGCGCCGATATCTACGTTGCTGGATATTCCAGCATTGACGGTAAGTCCATACGAGGTAGCAGACCCTCGATTCCGAATCGAAGGCTATACTGATTCTAAATTATGCGAATCGCGTAGCAACGATGGTACAACTTTGACGGAAAGCCTGTACCTGATCCTACAGTGTCGGTAAGGCCGCCCTTGTCGACCCTTTCCTGATGTTACCCGGCTGAGTGAAATATTGTCTCCCTCAGCTGGTTCTGAGTGGCATCGGACTTTTTCTCAATGTGGTTGCGAATATATTATTGATCGTGCGGTTCTCAGCGAGGTCCAAAAAGTATTGGAGAACGGCGACCGTGTTGAGCACGGTGTTTTGGATCGGCAAGACTGCCGTGAGTTTGCGTCATGTACTCGGTGTAATCTGGTACAATCTCATCATGTGGACATTGACATGCCATTTCACTTGAATAGGTTGCCATCGCAAACTTGATTACTTTTGGAGCTTTGACGAGAAATACCAAACATTGTACGTCGTCGCTTCTGGCCCTCGATATATAGTAATGTTCGATAGTTGATGCAATTTTCCGGTTGTGCAGATGAATACACGGAAGGCTTTTTTTGCGCGCAAGTATCATTATTTCCCATCTGTGTCATACTTTCGCCACTGAGCATTTGTCGATTGTCATCACAGTATCGCATCCGTAGTTTTGGCAGGTTTCATCTCGATCATACTTTCGTACCACTATCTGTTCGCCTTCCACAAACTGTCGGCTAATACGGGATTGATGGTCAGATTGGCAGGAAGGTACGTCGGCGGTCTGCGAATCTTTTACTTATTCAAGTCCTCAGAAATCCATTCTTGTGCCGTAGACATTTCATGCTCAGTATCGCGTTCTTGTTCTTCTTCATTGGTGTAAGTCAGCATTCTCTGCACATACGTTCAGAATTCCGACTAATTCCACATTGATCAGATACAAGCCCTCGTGTACTCACGGATAGTGAGCTGATTGTCCTGCTGGTCCTGGATTCCCAGACTGATTCCAATCAACTTTTAGGAACACTGGTCCTATTTCGATGGGATCTACTACAGGTAAGACGCCTCGAACGTCCGAGTTGGCGAGATGTTCTGACTTTGTGTACTGCTCATTCTACCCAGCATCGTGACAATGTTGTATGTGGACTCGTTAGAACGTCAAGGTCACGATCCTCACATTTCCCATCGCCCTGCAGAACCATTGGATTCGGAGACTTCAGCCCGGAGACGGTTGCGGGAAAGATTCTAGTACTTCCGGTAAATGGCTTCGGTGACCCCAATCTCCGCATGCGAAGCTCACGATTTTCTTGCCTCTAGTTCGCCGTCGTGACAATCTCTCAACTGGCAAACGAAGTGTCCATCATTGTCCAATACTTTTCGGGTAAACAGAACGAGCGGCGAGCAATATGGCGCAGACGTTACGAAACAACCTTTAGGCAAGAAGCGGAGAAGCGCAACCCAGAAGCGACGTTGGCCGAAGAAATTCGACTCATCGACGAAATCGCTCGAAGAGAAGAATTGATTACTCAGCTGTGGGATTTAATATGGTCCTTGAGCAGTTTGACGATTTTCTGGGTATGTGGGGCCGCGGTCTTTCAGGCATGTGAGCCGGAATGGACGTTCTGGAATGCTCTGTATTTCGAAGGCGAGTCTCTCTGCTTTGTTGACGATATGCTTACAAAAAGCTAAATATTTGCTCTTATGCATTATAGTTGTCTTCTGCCTGACCATAGGCTATGGCGATGTTACTCCAACTTCTCAAAGCGGTCGGGTGTTCTTCGTTTGTTATAGTATAGCCGCCGTGCCGTTGATAGCGAGCTTTGTCATTCGTGAGTAATCTAGAAAACGTAGTTTCGCTTTGGACAGCAAACATCTGACACTAGTCACACTCCAGAAACTGTGACTGGTTTGTTGTCCACTTATTCCAACCATCACGTCACCCTTCGCGAAAGAGAGCGTACGAATATGACAGAATCTGCAGCTTTTACGGCCCATCGCGACTTCGTGGCACAACATCGCAAGTCCTTTGATTCTATGCTCGAGAGCCGACGAAGCCGATTTGATCGCGGAGCAAGGCAAAGTGGGGATGGCAATACGGAAACCGAAACCATTTCTCAGGCGACATTCGATGAACAGGCTGCCTTGGTTGAAGCTGTCCTGAATCATGCTTTACGGTTGGAAGCCATCGCTCGTCACCTGTTGATTGACACCTTGCCGCGAGATTCTATAGCAAGAACGATCTTGCTGGCGGACCGAGAAGTTCAGCTTCGGGATGTCGCGGCTGCTGGCGGGGACGTGAAAAAAATCATCGACTTGGCCATGGAATCGGACCGTTTGATCGAAGAGGAGAATGAGGACCCCGTCAATTCCCCATCTGCGTCAACCAATGACAACCTGGATGCGATTCGGCGGTACCGAGAAACCTTTGCCGGCCTTGTCACCTCAGGAGCAAGACTACAGAAGCTGGAAGGCGAGGAGCGGTTAATCTTCGAAAGACGCCGACCGATCTCAAAGACCTATACCACGACGAGCAGCCGTAACGTAGAAGAAGGATCGAGAATGTCCTCTATGCAGCGGATGGAGTCCCGGCAAGGTTTAACTTCTGCGGAAAAGTTCAAACAGAAGAAGAATTTGTTCCGCGCCATCTTCCAAGGGGAGAAGGAGATACCTCATCTCCCGTAATATGTGAAAGACAGCAAACGGAATTCATTTCGACTGTCATGGTCGTTTTCAGATCACTATTGTTATGTACAGAAGATGTGCCCGATTCGGGATTTAATACGTTGTATCGAAATATTACGGATTCTGGGAAAGGCGCAGTCCCGCTGAGGGGCGTCAGAAATGCCATGTGTGTCATCGTTCAAAGTCATGCTAGATCATCTTCAAGTTGGAGAAGACCGCTGGTCGTAATACTGTCGTGCCGTAGTCGTCGAATGTGAAAGCCGCTACCGAAAGGCGAAAGGGTATAATTAGGCTACCCGATTCAATCAGGAAATGCTTGCGTCGAATGACGATCCATTTGATTCGTGACAGCGAGGACGATGGATTTGTTGGATCATCGTATTTCACTGAGGAACCGCGTATGGGTATGCCGAGTGGTACACGTGGGAGAACACACTCTATGTAGCTCGTCGCAACCAACGGATACGTCGGCCACCAGTTACATGACCATTATGTCCAGCATGCGAGCTTTCAGTGGTTGTATCGACGTCTTTTTGTGCTGATTCGGAAGTTTCGCTGTACCATTTCGAGCCATCATCCGCGGGGTGGTGACTCAAGCCATCAAAATGGTCGTCGATCAACATAAGATCCCTCGAGCTCCAAACACCGCCTTTGACAATAGGCTGTCCGAACACCATCGCATTACCAGCTCGCAGGAACTCCTGGTTCACCGCTGAATAATAGACGTGTAGGAACATCAAAACAAGTGGAACCAAGAGAAAGAGGTACGGCTTGAATAGTTTTCGAATCACGCCGGTAGGTGCCCAGGTGAGGGTTGTGTTGGGAAACGCACGAAATTGCGTGGATGACGTTGATGCTCGGTCATCATCCGTTGCAGAATCGTGCGCGCAATCAAAAAAAGCGGCCGGTTTGGGAGTTGTTACGGGTGTCGGGAGAATATCGAAATTAGAGTGTCTGCGAAAATTTTGGCCCGCGGTAGCCTTCCAAGAAGATTCGTGGTTTGATTCGTCAAAGGTGCTCCAATTGTTCTGATAACTTTCTCGAGGAGGCGTATCGAATGTTCCAACCATCCTGCCGACCCGTTGCACGTCGATGCTCTTATCGGCGCGGATAAGCGTAGGACGTTTGACCGTCTTCCCCATTGCCTGTCTAGGCGAGTTAGAAGTTTCAGAGCGTGCGGTCGATATGACAGGACGCATCTTGACCGCAGTTGGAGAAATGACCTTTGGAGATGGGCTGTCGTGTACGGAAGGACTATGGATGTGGTCAAATGCGGCGGAAGTGTAGGTCAAGGCCCGGATCGACTCAGTCGACGCTCGCCTGACATCGTTGATTGGACTCCCGTTGGGCATTGTTGAACGATGACGACCTTGCTGTAGCTGGATCCTTTGAGGAGGCGCTACAGAAACCGGAGGCGGAGAGACTGATCGTGAACGAGTAGGCGAGTCGAAAGAGATACGGTGTTTACTGAACGAATTAGAGTCGATGTTCATCATTCCCATCTTCTCTCCCAGCCCGTTAAGACGGCTTCCGAAGCCGAACAAACGTTCTCGGCGCAGGTTTGCATTCAAAGAGGACTGGATGTCTTCTTCGGAAAGAAGAAATTGTGAAACAGGTGACTGAGGAGGAGCTGGCGCGAATAGAACAAATTAGTGTCATGTATTCTGATGCTGTGTTCCTGCGATATGAGACTCACTCAAGACGATAGTTGGAATACTCTGTAACCGACTGTCGCTGGATCTTCGACCCGTTTCCTGCGAGTCGTCACTACCTTCCGAGTCTGCATCGCTATCCGCACTAGAGACGAACCACGAGCTTTGGCTGCGAACTGGTGTAAGAGGAGAAGCATATGCTCTCCTAATCGAATCCAGACGTTTGGCGGGAAGGAAAGGCAGCGCATGACCGTCCGCGGCTGGAGAAGGAAGGGGAGACGAGAAGGATTGGTAAGCCATTATTGTAGTGTTGTCGAACGAGTTCTTGATGTGCGAGTTCTGTTTCGGATTCCTGATCCAAGTTTGAGTGGTAATGCCAAATGAGTGTGATACCGAGAGCAACGAAGATAGCCGAGAAGTGAAACGAGTGTGGTGTTCAGAACAACGCGTGAGGAATCAGTCGGACAGTTTCGAGTCTATGACAGCACCACAGGTCGAGGTCAGTTTGACTAGTGCGGATGATTTGAGGCAGCAGACGAACCTTTAAACGAATGTGGGCGGTCGAGTGGAAAGGTATCTGTGTTTAAGATACTGATTTTGTGGTCGTGCGATACCGTTCAACGGCTATCGATTCCACAGTGGAGCAATTTATGTGCTGTTCAAAAGAGTCGACACGGTCTGACGATGATGTTCGGAACACACGCTGTTACTGTTGGGGAAATTGCTCAATCCTGCAGAAGGAGATTGTTATCAACGATCTGAGGGACGTTGCAAACTTGTTGAGCAGTGAGGAGAAACGTCCGAGCGATCTGAGATGTTCTTCAATGCTGTTTCAAAACAAATACGGTTCGGCAGTTGGTTCGGCCAGCTGTTCGGCCCTGAAAGAAGAAATGTGCCAAGAAGAACGCGCCGTTTCGAGCGCTGTACGTACGTCGTGTTTGTGTTTGCAACGCACCCGCGCGGGCCGCCGGCGAAACGATTCATTCACATACATTTATCCACAACAACAACATCGAGAAGAAAGAGAGCCAGAGACTTTCTTGTACAGATTAGATGGGATTATATTACGAGTGTCACAGCTAGTGCTCATATGGCTCTCCAATTTCGAGGCATACTGAGGCACCGACAAGGCACGGGCAGTTGGTTGAGAGCCGATTCGCAATTCGCGAGAGAGTATGCGAATGAATATTGAATGATCACCTCATATATATTCGGTTGGTTCCTGCTTCATTCAGTAGTCGGGTCAGCCCTCCTTTTTAATGACTGGCTGCCCTGACCTGAATCTGGAAAAGCACAGCGGGTTGTCTGCATCCCTGTAGCTATTCCTGTTCTTTGTGCTGTCAGGATATCAGCTGGGACATCGCGTTGCTTGCTTGCAGCGAACTGTCCGTCAGATTCTACTGTGAGCCGTTTAATTCATGCAAATGGCCGACGATTGTCCGGCATGAGTTGGGCAATCGCGATTCTTCGTCTTACGATGCGTACAACATTCTGCCCACTGTGTACAGCGTTGATTTTCTGTCCATACTCGCCCTCACTTATTTACCAATGACTACGCAGATCCGGAAGACGAGGGAGTCGTTGGTTGTGATGATATTGACATTCTGGAGGCTCGGGAATGTCATGTGTAACAAGGTCGGGTTTGCTTCTGCTTCTGCTGTGTTCTGTTGATTTTATGTAGCTTGGCTGAGCTCCTGACCATGATATGTCAAACTCATCCAATAGCTCGTCGAATCCGCTTTGGACCGCTAGCTCGATTCCCGACGACCGCTGCAGCCTTTTGATGTACCGTCGGCTTTCTGAAGATTCCCGCAAACACTTCATGTCTTTTGCCACCGACTACCCGGATGTCTATGCGATCGATACCATTCTCCGGGGGACTCGATCTTCTCCGCTTTAGAGGTGGTGGAGAGATGGCCTCGATTTCGGGTCCACTTGGAGGGTCCGAGGAAGGAATATTGATCACATCTGGCTGAACATGCTGGAGTGAACGGGGTTTGCCTGTCGGCTGATTCACCTGCTGATCTGATTCGTCGGCATTGTGACTGGTGGATTTCGCGAAAGGATTCCTCGCATGTCCTCCTCTACTTTCGGACGACTTAGGCATATGTTCGCCTCCTCGTACATGTCCAAACGTACCTTCTTCATCGGAATCAGGTGCAACAATATTACGATCCTCCAACCCCTTGCTGCGCTGCTTCGATTCCTTGGCAGGGATAATTCGGAAAGTCGGATGCGCCTTTCGGATTTTGCGAGAAGGAGTTTCCAAGATAGGCGAATCCACAGCAAGAGATTCGTCCGCCTCGTGCGCATAGCTGCCAGCGATGGATGTGTTCGCTGTTGGATCGTAACATGATTCGCGATCATCGTAGATGCGATGGGAAACGGAACGCCGGGCGGAATGCGACTCTGTCATTTCGCGCATCCGTCTCTCGGACGTCTGCTTCTCCGCTTTCAAGAGTTTGATTTCCTCCTCGTATGCATCTATCTGTTGTTGCATTCGCGCATGCACGTCGTGTGTTTTCGAGAGCTGCAATCATCCCAAACGGTGAAATTAGTGACATATTCTGATGGCATGAATGATGTTACTCACCTTGTGTTGGAGTTTCTGAGCCCGGGCTTTGATCGTAATCTCTTCGTTCCGAGCATTATTCAGGGCCTCTTCGAGAGCATCGGCGCGTCTATACCAAGAAACAAATATGTCAGAAAGGAGGTTGAAGTGAAATGGTGCGTATTACGTACTTCTGTTGCTCCTGGAGTGCTGTTGCTGCACTGTTACTACTGTCCTGCGCCGTTTGATACTTGGCTCGCCATCCTTGGACGTCCTTTTCATAGTCCGCTTTGAGCTTTGTCTCGACTGCTTTATGATGTGTAGTAAGGGTGAGCTCATCTTGCCGGTTCCGAGCCGACATTTCGCGAAGCTGTCGTTGATGCTGCAATGCCAGCGCTTTTAACGACTCGTCACGTTCCCTTACATGACTTTGAAGTTCAGCGATGCGCGTCTTATAGTCGTCGATGACTTCTGGTAGCCTCCTTGTCTTCTCGCAGGCTTCGATAATTCCGGCAGACAGAGTTAGCCATTCTTGCAAGTTATCCTTTTGTTGAGAACGCAGTATCAGATGTAGCAGTCCGAACGACAGTTTACACAACAACTCACGGCCAACAGCGTAACTGCTTTCTTCTCTTGCACATCGTTCAACCTGGTCTTCAGCTTTTCTGACCAATCCGCCAACTGCTGGAAAACACCTTCTCTGCATAATTGTCGCAAGCTCCGCTTTTCCGAAATGCTGCGGTTGATGGTGTACGCATCTCGTGACTCTTCCTTCAGTTCCTTCGCAAGACCCAACACGGCCTTTGCACTGTCGGTCAACGCGACATGCTGCTTTGACAGTTTACGGCCCTGTGAGGAATATTCATCTTCGGTTGACAGAAAGATCGTTTCGTATTGCAGCTCTCCCTCCGCTGAAACTATTGACTGGCGACAGATTGGACACGATAGTGTCTCCAGCCTCGCATTGTGCCGTTCGTGATAGTCGTTGTGATCTTGAACACAATGTCGGTGATAGACATGTCCTAGTTGAGAAAAGTCAGACGATCAGCGCCGATATTGGGGTCCTTTAAAGAAAAAGCCTTACCACAAGGGGAAACCTTGACTATAGTGATGTTATGACCATATTCATCGAGCTCATCTTCCAATAGACCGGCCTGACAGATGGAGCATACCGGTTTCATGTTCGCTAAGTCGAAGTACGATCAATCTTGGCGAGTTGACTATAGGAGGAGCTGGTGATTCTGCATCGTCATAAGACTGACCGGCGCGACTAGAGCTGGAACGGTAATTGTCTGAGCGACGTGGTGACCGGACCGTGGGCGAGAATATGATTACAAGCTAGATCAAGAGTATACGATCTACATTAGATCAAGTGTACTGTAGTCGGTAGCTGGATGGACGTTCTCTTGTAAGTTGTAACGTGAGCGAACCGTGTTGTGTTTGTTTTGGATTTGGCTTTATCCGAGGTGACACCTCATTCTTAGGTGCAATGGCGACACCGATTGCCTTCTTCATACATGTCCTACAACTATCTCTACCCATTACCATCTCTTCATTACGTTGCTGTCAGTGTTGTGCACACAGAGAGCCACTCCCGTTCACGAAACACTTCAACAGAGCCTTCACAATAACCTCGACCATGTCCGCCGCTCAGCAACCCACTTTTGACGAAGCCACTCAGGTATGTCATTTAATGCTGGCACACGCTTAATGGGATGGCAGAACGCTGACGTTCTATTCTTTTTCCATTATCAGAAGGAGCTTGGCCAGTTCCTGGAACAGGAACAGTCAAAGGCAAAGATGCAAGCATCAATCCACGAACTAACGGATAAATGCTGGAACACGTAAGTCCAGGGATCAGATGACCAGCGCCTCGTGCTTGATTCTAAGCAGTATATTTTGTATGTCCATCAACATAGGTGTATCACTGGCAGTCTATCTGGAAAGTTCAGCCGTCCAGAAGCATCATGTCTGGAGAACTGCGTCGACCGTTTCCTCGATACATCACTATTCATCGTCAAGCAAATAGAGCAGCAGAAGGCCGGTATGCACTAGACCGGTCGTTTGGATAGTCAGATCGTTAGCAGGATTGTGGACATGCAGACATCTTCAGTGTCAGAGACTTTCCAGCAAAACAAAAGGGATGAAGCAGACCTTGGAAGAGATCAAGACATCATGGTTGGATACCGGATCACGGCCTCGGGGTGGCCAGAGAACTCTCCACTCACAACAATTGTAGCATAGCACACGATATGACAAGACATGTAGCACAGCATGTCATTTTTCCCGAGGTTTTGTAAGCTGAAGTGGAAGCCGGGGTCCTTTCACGCAGTATGATTTCTACGATGCTAACTAGAAGAAAACATCTCGGTTTATGCAAGTACAATCTGATTACTACGTTCTACATTCAGAGAAATACCTAGGCCGATACAGCGAACTTAGCGGCGGCTTCATCAAAGGCAGCGGATTTGGATTCGAAGTCGACTACGAGCGGGTGCTGAGGAGCAACAGAAGTCAATTGTCTGATGACGAAGGAGTAAGAATCAGCGACGTGGCGGCATGCTGTAACTTCTAAGGACTTACTGGTAGGTATCGGGCATATTCAGACTGGAACCGACTGAAAGGACTGCAGGATCGCTCTTTCCAGACTGCGTTCCTTGAGCCTCTAGGATGTCGGCTTTCGCTTCCTCAACGTGACCGAGCAAGAAGTGAGCAGCGGCGTGGGAAGCCAGAACTGCAGGCGTGCGACCAGATGGCTGTTGGTAGAGTTCTTCGTACAGGTAGTATGACTGATTCAGAGGTCGTCCGCCCTATACGCCGTAAAGATCTGGTTGTCAGGGTATGATCCGAGGAGCTGCATGTCAGCATACTTGCAGTCTTCATACCGATCCATGCCTCCATGATCTGAATCAATAATGAGTCATCTCCCCATTGCTTTGCCGACTGATAGGTTGTTTGTGCGAGGTCCCGTCGATCAAGCGAGAGCAATAGCTGAACGAGCAATGCCGTGCTGTAAGCGTTACACAGGTGGTCGAATATCAGATAGCTGAAGGACATTTCAGCGCACGGAAAAACTCACCATTCCAAATCCGTCTTTCCACATCCTTCAGTCAACGTTGTTACCGCTTCCTCTACCTCGTTCTGCAAGATGAAAGCCGTTCCAGCCATACATCGAACAATTCTTTCCTCCTCTCTGGTCTCTTCATCAACCTCCTCCCCTTCATATTCCAGCACAAGATCCCTCAACTCGTCGAGTTTTCCTTCCTTGTCGTCGTCCGATGCGTCGAGATATCCAGCAAATGCCTGAATCGCTCGTGCAGACGCCGGTGGCTCGTTTGATGAGAGGGCGGAATTCAGCAGAGAAACCGCGGCTGATGTGGCGGGAAGTTGCAGCGCGAGGTGAGATCGTGCAGCGTAGAGGGCTCGAGACAGAGATTCCGTATCAGACAGATCACTGATGTCAACCGAGGTAGATTCCGCTATGCAGTCTGAGCAGCCAAAGGCAAGGATCAGAGTACGCTCACAGCCGTCTTGATGCGCGCCACTAACCTTTGTAGGAACCTACGATTAAGAAGATAGACGATCTGATTTAGTATTTTCACATCGGCAGCATATAATTCACGGAGTATCCTTACCTTGCCAGAATAGCTGTTTAACGTGGAAGAGCGCGTCACTGTCCATTGTTGCAGATGCGGAGCTGTTGTGTTTTGTTAGATGAGGCTGGACGGAGCTTGTTCTTGGAAAGGTGTAGACCAGCGCTGATTGAGCTGCCTAATTCAATTGCAAACCAGTCAAGGACTACTGAACAAAGTATAGCAATAGTTGTGAGGACGTGTGAGGAGATGATCTGTGATCTGATGATCTGGCAACACCTCCTGGCTCCTGGACAGCTTCCTGGACGTGCATGGTGCATCCGCAGGTGCGCCCAAACAGCAGTAGCCACCACCGTCCACCGTAGTAGCTGTAACAAGATTATGTGATGTCAGAAGATACAAGTTCTTCATTAGAGCTTGATCTTGATACACAATCGATAGCTCCCCAACGGTATCTGCCCTGATCATCTACTTCCGCCATGGTTGGTTCAACCCCCAAGACACCCGTCATGTTGACGGTGATTTTGCTCCTACTCGGCGTCATCATTCAATCGTGTTCCGCACATCGCATAGACATAGAACCGGGAAAGAAGGAGTGCTTCTTCGAGGACTTGCATCATGAAGATCAGGTGAGTTAACGATCAATATCAGGGATGGCTAGGGCAGTGAGAAGCTGATAATCTCACCGTGCTGGCTACAGATGACAGTCACGTATCAGGTTGGGGGTGGAGGCAATATGGACATTGATTTCTTTGTATGTCCCGCTGACTGCCTGCATCGAGTTCCCATATCGATGAATCATCCTCCTTTCATAGCTCCATGACCCAACGGACGAAATTCTCAGCTCAATACACAGGAAACCTACCGGTACCTTTGCTTTCACGGCGAAAAAGGATGGGCGATACACCTACTGTTTCTCCAACGAAATGAGCACCTTGAGCCCTAAAGTGTTGTCGTAAGTACTGAGTCTACAATACCATCCCGCCTGTACTGAGTGAGCGCCCCCTCACAGATTCAACGTCCATGGTATTCTCTACGTGGAAGACGAGCAAGGTCACATTGCACCAGTGGAAAGCGAAATCCGACAACTGGCAGCTGGGTTACAAGGCATCAAAGATGAACAAGAGTACATCGTTGTAAGGGAACGAGTGCATCGCGACAGTAAGCACAGCTTGCCGCCACACCTTCAAACACGTTCGCCGTTGATCAATGTTTACATTTTCACCTACAGCTGCCGAATCAACCGTGAGCAGGATACTGTAAATGCATCCGTTGCGTGACCGTGCTAACCCGTCACACCCATCAGAATGACCGGGTCAAGTGGTGGTCAATCCTTCAGACATTCATGTTGATAGCGGTCTGTGCCTGGAACATTCACTACCTAAAAAGCTGGTTCGAAGTCAAGCGAGTACTATAATCACTAAATGACATGAGAATGCATTTACTCTATGCATTTCCACTACTTTTACAATTCACATCATGGCGCCATTGCCTGCGGATGTCCAAAAGCTCGCCATGCCACAAGGCCCTAATATACAGGAATGCAAGCCCTCCGGAGAGTACCGAATACAACTGATCATGGTGATGATGACAGAGAGCGAACGGAGCTGTTGCGCCAAGAACGAAACAAATCCCAGTATTGTAGGCCAATTATCGATTGCCGATGCTCTAGTATATGGTCTTATATAGAATTATGAAAGATAGAGAAACTGTTGGTGGACGGGGAATCAGACTACATTATCTGATTGAGAGCTAAAGCTCCCCGCTCGTAAGTTGGTGTGTTGAGATCCGAAGGGTTGAAATTGAATCCCTGTTGCATCGGATCGAATAATGTAGGCGTAAGGTCCGGAAAGAAGGAGGGCGGAATATTGGAGTTGCGATCCATGACCGAACGTCCCAAGTACATTGACTGATTGGCCGGTGTATTAGTCATGTTGTGATTGACCACATTATTCATCAATCCCTGGTTACCAGATGCTGGGTCGGGTAGCCAACTCGGGATGGACGCACGCCTCGCTGAGAATTGTTCCGTGGTCATTACCGACTGTGGCGCAAACATTGTCGTCATCCGATCCACCTGAGGATTCAATGAGCTTTGTTGTCTGGCCAACCCGTCTTCAAGCGAAGAGATCGACTGTCGTTTCTGCATGTCTGGCCCCAACGTCTGACTGGCTAATCGTTTGTTACCAGGTCGGACAAGATGGTTGGGCATTTGGGAAGGCGATTCGATACGGCTTCCGCCTACTTGGGCGGAATTGATGTTCCATTTCATACCGTCCAGCTCTGCCGACGGCGTGGAATCGAGGAAACTGGCTGTCCTTTCTGGCGCCAGGGTCTGTAGAGATCCACGGCCGGCCAAAAGCTGTTTGGCCATGGTGAGTGACATGTTGTTCTGTATGACGGCGGGGCCAGGCCTGTTTGTTGTAAGTGAAGCGTTCGTTGAAGCAGCGTTAAGCGGCGCCGTAAGCAAGGTACCGTCGGGCGAGGGCATGTGCGTCTGCGGCGATAATTGCGTTGTAGCATCGATAGAATCTTCAACCTGCTGTAAGCTGCTGGTGCCGCTTCCATTTCTGTTCAACTGCGAAGTCATGTGTTGAATTTGCACGTTCCAGTCCTGCGGTAGAACGGAATGTTCGTAATTTGTATTCGGCATAGAATCCTTTGTCAAAGGGCCGAAATATTGCGTTGGACCCATACCTGCTCGCGGCGTATAAAGTGCCGGGACTGAATTTGACCTGCCTCTTACCAGTGCAGGTCGACTGAGGAAGGTCATCTCTCTTTGGTTCGTGTGCGCTGCGGCTGGAGGGACGGGCATTAAACCGGAGTTGGAATCGTGCAGTCCCGCAGGGTGACCTTCCCAAAAGACGGTCTGCTGCGGCAGGATACGGGGAGCCGATCCGTCATCAAGCGGGATTGGGGTTTCCGTCTTTGCTTGGACTGCCACCGAATTCGATATCCATTGCTGAACATCAATGTCGTTCGACATTCCAGGCAGTATAAGCGTCGTACCGTTCAAGTTCAAAGCATCGAACGGAAGAGTGCTGTCTATTTGCTGGTCTCCTGCCGCAAAAGGCTCTGCCAAGCTTGAGCGCCGAGAGTCGACACCGGCTGCTGCACCAAATGTTTGTCCCGAGACAGATGACTGACTGTCTTCCTCATTCACCTGTCTCATCTGGATGAAGGTAGCGGACGTCGGAACACCAGTATTCACCATGTTGGCATGCAACGTAGGATATGCCTAGAGAGGAAATGGAAGATTTCATCGGTCAGCCTTTTCCACGCTTATGCCAGAAAGCGGAAATGACGTACCTGTGACTGCACAGTACTCATATCTATACTAAATGGTTGAGGTTGTCCGTCCGGGTGTACGGACGAGAAGGGCTGTGACCCATCTGATTGTTGGTAGTTCGACGTTGTGGCATTGGCAACAATACCCCCTTGCATGGTCAAGCTTGTCGGCGACGCCGTCAATCCGTTCCCTTTAGATGCCTCCTGCGTCGATAACAACATCGGCTGAATTTCCCTCCCTGCGGAATCAGGGCTAATGAGCGTCGGCCTCGCCGTGTCGCTTGTTTCTGGCGACAGCGGTGAACTACTGAATGTCGTCTTCCTGTTTGGTTTTCTTGAAGTAGGATATACACAAGCGAGTTTCCGCGAGGCGCATTTGCCTAGAAGGTTGACCGTCAGCATACGTTTATGCGGATGAGTTGTGAGAAAGCAACGTACCACAAGGAATTTCAAAATCGCATTTGACCTTGGACTGATTGCACGCCTCACACGCCCTCTTTTTCACCTTTTCCACCCTGTCAACTAACGGAGTACCGGTAGGTACCAATGGTGCTGGCATCACGGAGGAATAGGCTGTGGGAAGCGGACCAGGATGCATCATCCCGGCCGGTGATGGTGCAAGCGGAGAACTGCCGTTCCTCATCATGCTGTTCCTCCCTATTCCTGACGGGCTCTCCGACGTTTGCACTAAGCGAGCAGGATCCGGCAGACTGTAAGGCGAGCTGCTTCCATAAGCGTTTGCGCCGACAAAGCTGTTGCTGATATTGTGATGAGCGATGTGCGAATATACGGGCATACCGGGATATAGCGGGGAGGATTGTTGCGGAGACTCTGACCAGAACAATTGTGGTGACGGTTCCGATATGTTGTGCATCATTTGAACGCCGTGCGCTGGTCTCGCTGAAGGAGAGAAGGACGCGTAGGGGCCCTCCATGGAGGATTGTGGGTTGTCGGACAAGGATGGGTTTTCGATCGCTCCTGGATGGCTCATATAATATGAAGGAAGCGGTAAATGAGTTTGGTGTTGCTGCATCGTTATTTCTGAAGCTGTCGGGTGATGTTGCTGTTGTTGCTGTTGTTGTCCGATATAGAATGGAACCTGCTGTGCGTGCGCTGCGTTGAATCCATTGTAATCACTGTACAGCATAGAAAATTAGCCTGATTTATGACGCTAAAGTCTGCATCAGAATAATGCTTACTACGGAACATTGACCCATTGATCGTCATCGTCATCCTCCTCATCGACTTCATAACCCGGCACGATGACATTGTCCGTACCATGAGCGAATGCCATACCATACGGAGGGGTGACTTGCGGTCCCGTCGTCATTCTACCCATGGCTTGAGGATGGGATGACGCCGAAGGATTCGTTGTATAGCCATCTTGCCCTGGCTGCATGTAAGCGATGTTCTGAATCGGCCGGAAAGCCTGAGTGGTGAACGGCGACTGCAGGTTCGGAAGATGTTGTCCAGTCATCGCGGAATGACGCTGGGTTTGACCATGTTCGTTGAAGATGGGCGGATTGATTTGATTTCTCACCTGTTGGGATGCCAATGCGCTCGGAATGAACTTTGGTTTCCTCGCTTTCTTCCTTCCTCCCGCTCCAAGTTTCCCATTCCCTTTGCCATCGCCTTCGCCGGGAGATCCATGTGTCTTGTTTACATGTCGGGACAACAAGTCGCTTCGAGCGAATTTCTCGGGACATTCCTTGCATTGATATGGCTTGTCGCCGGTATGGGAACGCATATGCCGACCGACATGCTGAGGTCGAGTGAACGTCGCACCGCAAACCTGATTTTCGTCAAGAACAGAAACCATCGTCAGTAACAATCAAGTAAATGAGCAAGAAGTGCTTACAGGGCAAACATTGTCCCCTCCCATTTGAGGCAGACTCCGGGTGCGGTACCTTTTCTACGAGCTATGTTCTCCGCTACGTGAGGATGATGTGATTATGGAGCTAGTACTGATCCGTTCATGAAACGTTAATCCGAACGCTCTGTACCGTAAGAATGATTGTTGGGGATGTCGGAGCGAATTGAGATAGCAGGCTGATGGACCCTCCGAAGTCTTGAAGCGGTGTTGTTCCCTTCCCTTGGATTTGACGGTGTTGAGTTTGGTTGCAATTGACGTAAATTGTAAAAGCGTGGAGCATAAGCTGCCTTGTCGGTTCGGCGCAGCTTGTTTTCCGCCGTGCAAGACAAAGTACCTCCAGAGATCCAGTCGTCTTGGATTGCGCAGGTTGTCCAAAAGCGTCTACTGTGATGGCATGATAGATGAATGGAAGTCGAGCGAGCAACACAGGACATGTGGTGGATTGTAAACTATCTCGTCAACTTGGTGTTATTCCGTCAATCAATCAAGGCCTAAAGCTTCCTCGGCTGATCACTTGTTAGGGGATTTCCGCTTTGCAGCGCACTCAGCATAAGGTCGAACTCTTCGGAACCGAGATATCGGCCGCCGATCCTTACACATTCAGTTATTCAGCTTCCGCTCAGATTGCTGTATTATATTAGGAGAGAGTACAGCCGGATGAGGCAAGTACATGGGACCCACGTGGCGAGGACGACTTGACATGGACCGACTGAAGAGCTTCAAAAGGTCTTCGTACATACTACTTCTTCCCTTACATGTAGCTCTTCATGATAGGTAGGTGAGAGAGTTCACCAAGGCGGAAACAGAAGCCAAACCTACACATATGGACCTGCTTCATTTACGCGTTTCTCAACATTATGAGTTAGGTCTACAAAGCTATAAAAGCGATGCGACTGAGTAGGTATCGAGCTCCCTACCTCCGGGTTCAACACCAACTTGAGCGATATGTTCAGAACTGCGGCGACTTCGCGCTGAAATATGTAATAGAGCAGGCTAAGTTTGAGGCCACATTCAGTACTAGTAAAGTCGAATCTAGTTTGATCCCTATTTCCGGAAATTCATGCATGATGTGGCCCCTTTGTCCATAAGTAAATCCCTTGATATGTAAGGCTATTATCCCGTATCGTTATCCTCCTTCAGGAGCGCAAGGTGGCTCCATGTTGACACACCATTCATCGCAGACTCGTGTGATTGGTGTGCAAGAAAAGTATCCATGGGCTTCCGGGTCTCCGAACTCTCCGGATCTCGCTTTCTGTCGAGTCTGCTGTGACGAAGTTGAGGTGGGGTCGAGGACCATGAAGTGTGAAAAGAACGATCGATTCCCTATTTTCGCTTTTGATTCCGCAGCTCTTCCGCGTCGTCGCGTTAATTCGAGCGGTTCGACGTTTCGACGTGTTACTGAGCGAATGGCGTGTCATGGTTTGTTGGCTTTATACTCTAACTCTACCTCTCAAGTACGGTAGCGTTTGAGGTGGTCGCTTGAGCTGTTACGACCAGCAACATCCAAGCGACATCATCATGTCGGACATCGGTAGTACAATTGCCAACGGCAAGGGCCAAGTCTCCAACTGCGGAGTGTGAGTTCGCCGTGCCCTTTCAAGCAGTTCCTCACAACTCATCCGACCTGGTTCCTTCACAGCCGCTTGACAAATTACCCTGCCATTGCCAACCCCAAGCTCCCCGCTGAAGGCTCGGCATCATTCAGTAACGTCCAACTCGCGCTCTCCGTCTTGCTGTTCCCACGACTGCTCCAAGCACTCGCGCCCTGGATCTTCCGACTCTCCAACAGCTGGACATGGTACTTTTTCCTCGTGGCTCTGTTCGGACTTCCCGTGACTATCGCCTACTGGACGTTGATGAGCTACATTGGGCCGCGAGTCAATGAAAAGTGTATCCTGCCTGGTAGAGGTTTGGATGGGTACGTTACCATTCATGACGCCGCGTTGAAGCAAAAGTATCCTTTCAAGATGCCCATGCAGGTCTTTCACGATGCGTTCTTCGAGGGCAAGATTGACTTCAACGGTGATGTCTTGGAGATGATGGAGTACAGGCATGACTGGGCTACGTTCAATTTTACCCCCGAGGTGAGTACCAAGGGGTGCAAACATTCGGCGCAACGCTGACCTGTCCCTCCACCCCGCCAGCTCTTCAAATTCGTCTTTACCAACCTGCTCCCGGAAGTCATCATGCATTCTGCCAGCCAGGACGAGGAACAAGTCCGAGACCACTACGACCGGGGCGACGACTTTTACGAGTGGTTCCTGGGACCTCGAATGATCTACACTTCCGGTGTCATCAGTGATATCAACGTGGAGGAATCCCTGGAGCAATTGCAGGACAACAAGCTTGCTCTCGTTTGTGAGAAACTCGCGTTGGAACCTACGGACAGGCTTTTGGATATCGGTTGTGGTTGGGGAACACTTGCCGCGTTTGCTGGTAAAAACTATGGTTGCGATGTCACTGGTGGTGAGTTGCGCGTGCTAGACAGCGTGCAAGCCGGCTCTGACGCCTGTCCACTCTAGTCACCCTCGGAAAGAACCAAACTGCATTCGGTAACAAGCGATTGCGGGACAATGGTGTTTCCGAGTCTCAAGGTCGAATTCTCTGCATGGATTTCCGAGATGTCCCGCACGCAAAGGGATCGTTTAACAAGATTGTCTCCCTCGAAATGGCCGAGGTGAGTAGCCGTCTCCGTTGAGCATCTACACTTTCCACGCTAACCCGTCCCGCTTTCCGCTACAGCACGTTGGTATTCGACGATACAGCGCCTTTTTAAAGCAAGTGTACGATTTGCTGGACGACGACGGAATTTTTGTGATGCAAGTGGCAGGTATCCGAACTTGTTGGCAATTCGAGGATTTGAACTGGGGTCTCTTGTAAGCACGGTCGCAGTTGAGAAGTTCAAACGCGGGCAGCTAATCGCTTTTTGGATACCAGCATGAACAAGTACATCTTCCCCGGTGCCGATGCGTCGTGCGCCCTGAACTGGGTCGTTAGCCAGGTAGGTCGCCGCGTTTGAAAGATATCAGAATTCCCCCGCCAACGAGTCACCTTATTGCAGCTTGAACATGCCAATTTTGAGATCAAGTCCATCGACGTTTTGGGCGTCCACTACTCTGCTACCATTGACCGATGGTACAAGAACTGGGTTTCCAACAAGGAAAAAGTCATCGCCAAGTATGGCGAAAGGTAAGTTGTGGAACGTCTTGCTGAGGTGATGGCGTGTAGGGCTCATTTGTCTTGATTCACAGGTGGTACCGAATCTGGGTCTACTTTTTGGCCTACTCTACCATGTGAGTCCCGAAGCCTTTTCCCTCGCTGGGGATTTCGCTGAATTCTTTTTGCGATCTAGTATTTCGAGGTAACTAGGCCACACAGGTCGCGCCCCAACGCGCTCCAATACTAATCCAGATGATACCTTGACGTCCTAACAGGCAAGGTTCCGCTTCCGTGTTTCAAATCACGATGCACAAGAACCTCAACGGTTTCCACCGAGTAGGCACCAGTGAAACGCATACGCCGTGGCGAGAGGTACTGATGGTAAATTTGCCCTGCCCGATAGATCGAAGGAGTGCCCAGCCACACGAGCTTGCACGCTCCCAAATCTCGAAAGCTCCAGTAAGCCTTTTGCGTCTTTGATAGTATATGCTTTCCCTTATCCTATTCGTCAATAGGCCTGTTGTGTAAGGCTTGAAGTACAAAAGGTTACTGCATTAAACAATCCGCGAAAAAAAAAGGGTCTGAGGGCCGGAATGTGCATAGAATCTATAGAAGAATTGGATCTGGTCATGGTGGGGTCATCAACTGCATCTAACATCGAAAAGAATGTGAATGGCGCATATCATATCCACATTTCAATGCTACACTTGATGGGTAACCTCTCAAAGAATCTCGTCGAGCTCAAGAAGCCGATTGAGGTACATTATTCTTCGCTCCCCCCCCCAAGAGCCTTGGAGGATCCGAATCACACCCAGTCCAGCTGATACCATAAGTTATAACCCTCGCGTCAGCTGTGAGCTCCGAGACATGTCAGAAGATGTAATTTGAACCTTGACCAGGCAGACCAGCTTATAGGCAGAGATGAACAACTCGAAACAGCCTTCTCTTGCAGGTTGTACGACGTCAAATTATCTTGCGCCGCGGAAAGACAAGCTGAAGAGAATTAATATCGCAATCGGCACGCCGCCCGCCGCCCCAAACATACCGCGCCGAGCGGACCCAAAGCGTGTTTCGTGTCGCAAAGTCTTTCCATCGGTGAACAACTTGTTCGAGAGAAGTACATCATTCTTGAGAGGTTTCCAGTCCACCAACAGTGTCAAAGCGTTGCAGAGTTCGCTGTTACAAAGGACCTGCTATCTCGGTACACTTCAAGCCATGTCCTTCTCCGCTCTTTTGAAGCCCACAGGGTTCCGTGTTGCCTCGAAGCGTTTGGCAGTGGTGAGTCAATCCTCGGCAATTCACCTCCTTTTTCATCCTAATATTGAATGACGATTTGTCAATGTCTTGCAGCCAGCTGGACGATTCTCGCAAGCTCGATTCCTGGAAACCTCGGCCGCGACTTCAGAACCTCACGGAGCACTTCCCGAGAGCTCTTCCGAGCCTGTAAGTCTGGCCAAGGGTGGTAGCTGAGACTTTATTGCTGAGCCTCCTGCCCTTGTAGTTCACGGTCAAGCTTCATGCGGAATCTTTCCACGGTTACCGATGTGACCCACCTTCATTGGATGTATCAGTCACCAAGGATCAGATGATTGACTTGTACACGCAGATGGTATGTTGGTTCGCAAACACTGAACCAAGTCTTAGCTTATCATACAGCAACCGACACAACAGACTCGAATGAGGCGAATGGAACAGGCAGCTGATGCATTGTACAAGGCCAAGCTGATCCGAGGTTTCTGTCACTTGGCTATTGGTCAGGTGAGCTGCGCTGGCTTTGGTGCCTTACTGCACCATCGGGCCATACTGAACCATGTCCTCTGCCCTTTAGGAAGCCGTGTCTGTCGGTATGGAGTCGGCGATCAACCACGAGGACAATGTCATCACCGCCTACCGATGTCATCCCTTTGCCGTGCTGCGTGGTGGTACAATCCACAACGTTCTCGCTGAGCTGTTAGGTTCGTGACAGGAGGAGGGTTGAGGTCCGCGGTTGGGTTACTGACGACAAGCTCTCTTCCAGGCAAGCAGACCGGTATCGCAAAAGGAAAGGGTGGTTCCATGCACATGTTCACCAAGTGCTTCTTCGGTGGTAACGGTATTGTTGGAGCTCAGGTACCGGTCGGTGCTGGTATCGCCTTTGCGCAAAAGTACCAGAACAAGAAGACGGTGACTTTTGCCATGTACGGTGATGGTGCATCCAACCAGGGTCAAGTGTTCGAGGCTTACAATATGGTGAGTACGACCAAACTATCACTACACCAAGTGGTTGCTAAAGCTTGAATCTTCCGCAGGCCAAATTGTGGAACTTGCCAGTCGTCTTTGTTTGTGAAAACAACAAGTACGGTATGGGTACTTCGGCGGAACGATCATCGCAAAACACACTGTTCTTTACTCGAGGTGACCAGATCCCCGGTATTCAAGTAAGTGTAAAGGTATACCCACGAAGCGCGACCTGCATTCTAACGCTTCCGGCCTTGTTCTAGGTCAACGGTATGGATGTGTTGGCAGTTCACAAGGCTTGCGCGTTTGCCAAGGAATGGGCTACAAGTGGAAAGGGACCTCTGTTGATGGAATTCGTTACGTACCGATACGGTGGTCACTCGTATATCTAACGCGACCTGTCGTTTTGCTTGGACCGCCAACTGAATTGGATCTTCCATCCTCTTATAGCATGTCCGATCCCGGAACCACCTACCGAACTCGAGAGGAAATCCAGCAGATGCGATCGACCCGAGATGCCATCACAGGTATCAAGACCTATTTGACTGAATGGGGAATTGCAGATGATGCCAAGCTCAAGGCGATTGACAAGGCAGCCAAGGCGGAAGTTGACGCAGCCGTTGACCAGGCCAAGAAGGATTCTTTCCCTGATCTCGATGCATTCTGGACGGATGTATACGTGAGTTGTGTTTACTTTGCATTTTGTCGAATGTGAAACTAATTGCAAGCGACATTTCCGCTCGTTTATAGTACAAGGGTACCGAGCCGCCGTTTGCTCGTGGTCGAGTAAAGGATGAGATGTGGGTCAAGCCCAACGCTGCTTGATAGATTCGCGCATTTGTGCAGTGTGCGATTTGCAGATCTGCCGAGGACTTTTGGGGTGGGGGGTTGTACTTGTCTTTCCATCGCGGTAGCTTCATGAGACCCGATCGATGTTTTTCGTGATAGCGATACCTTTAGATGCATGCTCGACGTGTATTAAGTAAAGGCCTGTAGGCTTGGCTACTTGGACGAAGAACGAGGCTGAGTCGCAAAATTTCTCCGGACATGGGCCGTATGATGACAAGGATAGCGACTGTTATACTCAGGCGGCTCACTCGGACATTGCGATAGACGGTGGAGTTGTTGTACAGCGCACTGCAACATGCTTAGCAAGCGGTTGACCTGTTGACTGCTCCATGAGGATTTTCAACTTCCTTTCTCTCATATCATCTGACCAACAATATCGGGCCTGCCTTTGGTGGCTTTCGTTCCGGCTTTTGCATATCTTTTCTCTCTCTATCTCGCGATCCACTTTCGTTCTCTTCTTGAACAACTTGTTTGTACTTTGTACTGCAAACCAGCAGCCAACAGACTCATGGATGTTGAATGAACCAACCGTCTTCGGGAGAATCGGGAATTCGAAAACCGACGCACCGCGGAATGTTGCGGGCTTGGTTTCGATTCGCTTAGTCGTTTTTTGGCTGTTGCAAACCGTGAGAAACGCGCTTTGTCTCTCTCCCCCTCTCTGCCCGGGCGGGAACGAGCGCAGGCTTGGACATTCCATTCGACATCGTCCCGTCACTACTGCTCACCGCCGGTTCGTCGTTGCAGACGGCGAGACACACACACTCTTGATACCATCAGTGGTATATTGTTCCATCAAGAGCAGCCTTCGTCCTAGTTCCCAGCCTCACCACTCTTCCCTGTATCTTACCCTTACAAAAAAAGCAAAGATGCACTCCGCCCTTCGAACTTCGCTCACCCGAGGTGCCGCTGTGAGTATTGTCAACCTTCTTTGTCTTTCGCCATCACCACAAGAGCTGGCTTTGGCGCGACACACATGGAACCTGGGAAGGAAGAGTCACCGAGGCGGAGGCGAGTGGACAGGCTGGAAGGCTTGGGCTGAAAGCGTTGGAAAAGCCGATTCGGAGGCGTCGTTCATCACCGTCCCAGGGGAATGGAAGCCGGTGAGGTCGGACAGGGATATCACAGACGCATTACTTGAAAAGCAAACTGGAGTGCCTGCCTCGATGTCGACTGCGGGAATATCTTGCGGGGGAAAAGAAACTCGCCCACGACGACTCGACCTTTTCGCCCTTCGCGTCGATTGCCCACCCCAGCCAGCTCTTGTCGTGGCTACTTGCGTGCATCGTCTCCACGATAACTGATAGACTGCTCTTGTTTCTTAGGCCCGAACTTTTGCTCGAGCTTCGGTTTCTGCCAGGACTTATGCTACCGCTAAGCCTGGTGCGTCTACTTTCACTCACTGATCGCTCATGGCCCTCGTCTCATCTTCTGCATCCATCTTCAACAGCCGCTTCCGAGGTCTCTTCCATCTTGGAAGGCCGAATCTCCGGCGCCACCACTGGTGGTGAGCTCGAGGAGACCGGTCGAGTCTTGACCATCGGTGATGGTATCGCTCGAGTCTACGGTCTCCGAAACGTTCAGGCCGAAGAAATGGTTGAATTCGCCTCGGGTATCCGAGGTATGGCTTTGAACTTGGAAGCCGACAACGTTGGTGTTACCCTTTTCGGTAACGACCGAACCGTCAAGGAGGGTGACTCTGTCAAGCGGTAAGTTGAACCTCTCCGGGACTGCCAGCTTTTGTCCGTAAACTCATCCTGCCGTCTTTCAGAACTGGTGCCATTGTCGATGTCCCTGTCGGTATGGCATTGCTCGGTCGAGTAGTTGATGCTTTGGGTCAGCCCATTGATGGCAAGGGACCCATCAACACCACCGAACGACGACGAGCGCAGTCCAAGGCTCCCGGAATTTTGCCCCGACGATCCGTTCACGAGCCCATGTTGACTGGTTTGAAGTCCGTCGACTCCATGGTTCCCATCGGTCGAGGTCAACGAGAATTGATCATTGGTGATCGACAAACCGGTAAGACCGCTGTCGCTCTTGACACCATCTTGAACCAGAAGCGATTCAACAACGGTACCGACGAATCCAAGAAGTTGTACTGTGTCTACGTCGCCGTCGGTCAGAAGCGATCCACCGTCGCCCAGTTGGTCCAGACTTTGGAAGAGAACGACGCCATGAAGTACTCCATCGTTGTTGCCGCCACCGCCTCCGATGCCGCCCCCTTGCAATACTTGGCTCCTTTCTCGGGTGCCGCCATGGGTGAATACTTCCGAGACAACGGCATGCACGCCTTGATCGTCTTCGACGATTTGTCCAAGCAGGCCGTTGCCTACCGACAGATGTCCCTGCTTTTGCGACGACGTAAGTGATTGCGTTTGTTTTAGCGGCTCGCGAAATGCATTTCTTACTCTGTCTCTTGCTCGTCTCTCAGCTCCCGGACGAGAAGCTTACCCCGGTGATGTCTTCTACTTGCACTCTCGATTGCTCGAACGTGCCGCCAAGATGAACGAGAAGCTCGGTGGTGGTTCATTGACCGCCTTGCCCGTTATCGAGACCCAGGGTGGTGATGTTTCCGCCTACATTCCTACCAACGTCATCTCCATCACCGATGGACAGGTCTTCTTGGAAGCCGAATTGTTCTTCAAGGGTATCCGACCTGCGATCAACGTCGGTCTTTCCGTCTCTCGAGTCGGTTCCGCCGCCCAGACCAAGGTCATGAAGGCCGTTGCCGGTTCCTTGAAGCTCTACTTGGCCCAGTACCGAGAAGTCGCTGCTTTCGCCCAATTCGGTTCCGACTTGGACGCCTCCACCCGATATTTGCTTGCCCGAGGTTCTCGTCTTACCGAGTTGCTCAAGCAGAAGCAGTACTCTCCTATCTCCACTGAAGTTCAGGTCCCCTTGATCTTCGCCGGTGTCAACGGTCTTTTGGACAAGATCCCTGTTGACCGAATTGTCGAATGGGATGCCGCATTCCAGGAACACTTGACCGCCCAGCAGGGTGATCTCCTCAACAACATTGCCACAGCCAAGAGCATGACCAAGGAGCTCGAAGGCCAGAGTAAGTTATTGAAAAGGCTTTTTCGTAAACGAAAACGGAAGTTTCTGATCATCTTTTCCTTTATTTTTCCAGTCCGATCCACCATCGAAAGCTTCAACTCCGAATTCCTTTCCAAGTAAACAAAACCAGATGGGAAAGTGTGGGGGCTCAAATAGTGCATGCATGGTGGTTTGGTGATGAAATGTAGAGACTAGAGATGAAAATCAAAAATTCCGATATTCAGAAAGCTACGTTGTTCTGGTACCGTGTTGCAGAATACATGCCAGTGGTGGACGCGCGGGGTAGCATCGATCTGTGCATGGTATGCTTCTGATAATGACGCAAACCCATCCACTGAAAGAGTCTCGAAAATGGCATCGAAAGCGCAGTGGATTCTCATATGACTTGTCAGTGCCACCCCATCGAGTTCATCCCCTCATCGGACAGAACTGCCAACCCGTGAGGGATATATGACGCTTGCCCCTCGCCATTCCCCAGTCCTCCACCGACCACCGATGAACTATCGTCGAGCTCAGGTCACATAACATCTTTGCAGAATCAACGGCCGGCTGTGCTCCGAGGAAAGAGCGGCTAGAGCTCTGTGCAATAGGGCAAAAAGTGCTTCAGAATTTTCTCCGTCTTCCGGTGAATGGTAACTTCCCACTTACCGAAATTTGGGCATGTCCACTTCCGACTTGAAAACGGCAAAGACTGATAATCAAATCGCTCAACCGGAGTACAGATAGCCATTCTGGGAGCGCCCTGCTTACTATGTGTTGGATCGTGATCCGATGTCCCCTCACATGCAAGACAAACATCAAAGCTACCTGCACAGTGAACGCATCGAAGCCACACACCCTGTATTGGTCCGACGTGTACATCACAAATCGTCTACAACAGGACCTCAAAATGGATACATTGTCACTTTGAGTCGAATATTCAAGAACTTACCGATCGATGTTCAACACAACGAAGATACGCCGTGGGATCGCGCGGATCAAGCGGCATTGTCGACCTGACTTGACCGACCGGAGTTTTGTACTTGAGAGCAAACACGAGACATTAGCAGAATCCTGAGGAAGGCGCAATTCACACCTACCAAGACGGGTAAAATCGGCAAAGTGGATTGTAATGGGAAGTGAGCGGGCCTGTCAAATTTTACAAACACATGCATGGGATCGTGAGTCGTGTACGAAGTCCGTTCACAAGCAGAGCACTATCCGACCACAATAAGCTAGGTTAGCGGGAAAGGATTTCTTTACGCCAAACTACTGAACATACGAGGTTGTATGGTTCCGGTTCAGATGGACAATTGGCGCATTGGTATCTTTTACCAATGATTGATCGACTGCAAGAACGGCATCTCGTCCCATGATCAAGAGGACTTCGACGGAACGCTGGCCCCCCGTAGGCTGTCTCATTCGTAGGAGAAACGGGCCGCTCGCTGATTCCCTCATCCAAGATGTCGCCAGCTGCGAGGACCACGGTGGAATCCCGCTGGGCCCACTGCTCGCGAGCTCGTCGACTGACTTGCTGGACCTCAGAGGAGGCCAACGGTAGTGGAATCTGCAACGTTATCGATGAGCGAAAGTTTCCATCTCACCGCTCGCATCGAACATGGCCATACCTTCATCATAATGTGGTCAGATGTGTGAGACCCGGTCCCGGTCTGCGCAGAGGTGACAGGTTCGCATTGCACGCAAACATCCCTTGAACCTCGAAGTCGATATCTAGCCGAAGATTCACAGTATAGCGACGACTCACCAATTCGGGCAGACCGCACAGTGGAACCTTGGCCCAACAATATCTTGCATGCAACTAGTACGGAAAACAAAGTGAGTGGAGGATGTAACTGACGAGACATATCGGCTGTCTTACTTGTGACAGAATACACCAGCATGTTTGACGGCTGATGGCGAAACAAAGGTGAGAACGGGTGTACTTGCAAAGCGCGATATAGAGCGACGTACCATGCATTCCAGGGTATTGTACCGGGGTTGGCATATCTGGCAAGTGAATCGGGCTAGAGGACGACGCCGGAGGGGGCCGAGCGCCTGGCTTCTGATCCGGCACAGCCAGAAAAGGATGTGCAGGATGAATTTCTTGAGCGTTTTGATGACCTATGCAACCATGCAGAATCGTTCAAACATCTTTCTTTGAGTCTCTCTGGCTGCATGAGAAACTCACATGTCCGGCACAGATCAAAAGTCGAACACGAGATACCTATCGCGTACAAGGGTTGTCAGACCAGCCAAGGATCTTGACTGGAGTCTAGGGAGGACGTACACTTGAATCTGTTGTGAAAGAGCTCAATTTGGCAGATGGAACATTTACACTTGTCAGTATACTCTGCAGCGACACCGTGAAGCGATTAGCAAATAGCAGTCGACTGGACCCCGATATAACGTACCTATCTCCTTCCACCCTTTGGCACCCCACAAAAGTTCCTTGTAAGTATGATTCAGAGTTCCAAATTTCCGGATATTCTGTATCGGTCCGTTCGTTCCTTGTCTGTTCATCTCGATTTCGCCCATCGCCTTGGTATGCTGAATTCCTCGAAGCTCTATGCAAGCGGGGCAAAGCTCATAGCCATTTCTCGCATACTTTCGATGGAGTGGGGCTTCGGGTGTCAACGAAGTTTCCGCACTTTCGACGCTGTTCCTTCTTCTGTCTTTGGGCTGCCTCGACGTTTCGCCGAGATCGTTCGTGCCATTGGACAATCTCCTGGGAGGCGCCCAGGTGGTTTGATCTCCCGAACTCGCTGAACTGGAAGAATCTTCGCTATCCTGATCTTGGCCAGCGGACAAGCAAACAGACTGCCTCGCTTCATCCGACTCCAACCAGAAATGACCTTCACCACAAACAGTACACACGTAGCGCATGTATTCCAGACGCACACCGCACGCCGAACAATCCGGCGCGAGTCCAGGTGGGCCCACGGGTTCCTCGAATTCCTCGGCGACTTCCGCGGGCGTTTGCAAGCTCTCGGTTTCGATGGGTGAAACTTCACTGCTGCTTGCATAGTCTTCGCGCCGCCGCTCACTACGGAAGGGATCCGTGTTGATTGACGTCATGGATAATCGCAGGCTTGTGATATCTTGGGCATCACGACGCGACGCGTTATCTGCATACGCAGAGTCCTCGAGACTCGCCATGGATCGTCTCTCACTCAAGGGAATGTCGCCGCCCGTCGAGCGTTGTCCAGGCATATCGGTCGAAGAGTAAGAGTAATACCACTCTACCAAGCAGCGTATCGGATCAGAAAACCCGCCAGTATGCCTCGACGCGGCTGATATAAACTCACTGCCGTTGGTCTCTCTCACCAACTCCAAGTTTCCTCTTCCTTCACTATAAATGCTCATCTGATCATCATCACTGCCTTCCTCACTTGCCATCGAAGATCGACGTGACGATCCGCCAGGAGAGCTGACCGGCCCAAGCTTTCGTCTCACACGTTCAGTTTGTTCGCGTATCCATCGCGCGCCTAGCTCGCTGCTGGTAAGCGAGGATGATGGCGCTCCGTTATTCCTACGCTGTGCGGACGCCGATGGTGTCGAGGAATCCAGAGACCTGTCTAGAGATAGTGTGCTGTCTCGAGGATCGGGTAGAGATGTCAAGGATGCTTGATGCGATGAAGAGCGACTGTTCCATTCTTGCTCGCCATCCAAGTGATACTGATCTGGCCGTGAATTCAGAGAAAGGCTTCGGAGAGCGTTATCAACCCTTCCGTCCTCTATGCGGCTGGACGTACGGCGCCGGAGATTGCTCTCGTTGAACGGATCTCCATGTCGCCTTCTTGTATCTGAGAAACCCATGCTTGCCGAGCTGCGTCGGTAAATATCAGATTCGGATGACTCGAAAGATCGTGAATCCTGGTTCGGCCGGGATGAGCCGGTAGGCAGGGTTCTCGAATGAGGATCGTTGCCTCGGAACTGCTCCGCCGAGGATCCATTCGTCTGCAAAGACTCACGCAGGTTTGTGCTCGCGGATCTAAACTCCCGCTGTCCATGCCGTCCGGACTCGATACCCGAGTAATCGCTAGTCTGGTTGGTATACGCGTTTTCCGACAATGACAACGACGACGACGAGGATTCCTCTTGCGCCCACGATGCACCCGCACTAGACTCGCTCACGCTCTCCATGATCGATGCTGTATCCGACAAGCTGGGTCCATCGTATTCGACGACCACATGCACGCGGAGAATAATCTTGTTTCGAGTGGATGGTTGGAATACCGGTAAACTCGTGTGGTCGTGAGCGGCATTGTTCCAGTCTGCCGAGTACAATGTGGGTGCACCGAGGGATGTGCCGTAGTCGTCCGCATCGAGGCCGGAGGAAAAGTAGGAGACTGCTTCTGTCAGGTCGGCTTCAGATACAATGTCAAAGTCCTCTCCGTCTTCATCCGTATATGCAATGTGAAAGCTCGAAGCGCCAAGAGAAAAGGATTCCGTGATCTGAGATCATTATTTCCAGGTCAATCATGAGTGGTAAGCCTGGCAGGCACAGATGCAACTTACTCTGGCAAACAAGGCATTCAGGCGACATTTTGCTGCAGACGGAAACGTGATCCTTCTCGAGGTATTGTTGAATGACGCTTTTACTACGAGTGCGATATCGGGTCTGTCCATATCAGGTCCGACCTGCGACTTGCACTTTCGAGTGATGCTAATCACCACGAGCTTGACGAGAAGGGAACAAGTAGGAGGTATACAGCATGCCAGGTGATTTCAGCAGCCACCTCCATGTAATGTAAAGACCGCCTGTGCACCTTTTGGATACTCTGGTGTCTCAAGCTCTAGTCAAGTCACCGATCACCGACTGCGCATCGGATCCGTCTAACAAAGTGAGAGCTGACCAAGCAGAAAGCCCTTTTGTTTACAAAGTCAGCATCTATCATTCCCTTTCCCCACACACATTCCATTGTTCCCCAAGGAAAGTCCCAAGCCTGGCGCGGGGCCTCCATTCCTTGGATTGGTATTCGTCTGCCTTTCCTCCTTCTCTTCCTCCAGAAAAGACTAGAAGTTCATCAACACCTCGTCAGCATATCCACCCAAATCGGTACATATCAAGTATCACGATAACAAACGTCTTCCTCCAAGTGCTCGAGCCATACCTACCTACCTACCGTGTCGTCATCCACATTCCGCGAGCGGTCATTCAGAACCACCATCTCTCTCGCCTACGCCTGACCATCATCACATTGTAAGCTCATTGCGATTGACTACTGGTCAAGGATATCCACTGACTTGAGCCTGCTTCACACTCTGCCCTTTCACAATCAGCGAAAAACATATCCTACAATGCAGTTCGATATCCCGGTCGCGACTCCCGCATCACCGCTCCTGGCCATAAGCCCCTCATCTTCACGGTCATCATCACTCGCCGGCCAGCCTCGAAAATCGTCACCGCTACGGGGCTCGTCAACGCCAGAAGAAGGGCAGCAGCTCCGCCTCACATCCGCAGAGGGTTCGAGCAAGGAGGGACACGTTGGATTAGTTGAAGGGGACATACCGTCAGAGGGAGAAACTAGCTCTGCGGACCTGGGCAGGAGAGCGTCGGAGGGAACTGCTATCGCCTTAACATCCCACGCGGGATCGTCATTCGCCCAAACATCACTATCGAAATCATCGTCCAACTTGACTGAAGTAACAACAAGCAGTCAATCCCACACCATCCGCACACCATCCGCTCGTCCACACGCAGCCGCTTTCACTTCGTCCCACAACAACTCGAGCACAAACACAATAAGCAACGTCTACTACACGCTCCCGCCTATCAGAACAACACCAAAATTCCCGCATTCCGCCTCACTACGGCCACTACGACCGTTATCGTCAACTTCTCCCAACGGCGGCGGCGGCAGCAGCAGCGGCAACGGGGGTCTAGTAGGATCACTCAATTCGGTTCCTCATGCTGGTGCAGCAACGGTTGGACGAACACCACACAGGCAAAAGATTATCGTGCCGACGAAAAGCTGGAAAGCATGCTTTGATTTGAACTTGACGCAAAAGGAGTTGGCTAGGTTTGATTGATACATTGATAGATAGAGGGAGGCGATAGAGTGTTGTCGGTCTTGCAGGATGGCCGGTAGCTGAGAAACGGCGTCAATGAAATGATAATCTATAATTATATCACAATTGATCAAATGCTGGATAACAAGAAGTCTTGAATGCTAGCTTCCTAGTACCTTGTATTCGTCTTTCGGCGGCAGTTAGCAAGGGCTGGGCGCAGTCCGCACGTGTGAAAGTCGCCATCGTGTGAGACAACGTCGGAGAGCTGGTCGGAGCCAGCTACCTTTCCCCTGACGCGTTCCTGTCAACTGGATTTGAGAATCACTGAAATCGATACAATCCTAACAAAGCGTTCCAAGCACAGTCTATTCCTGATACATGTGCTAAGATACACTCGAGGCAAATCTATCATACAGCCGAGCAGAATCTATAATGCCTGACCTCATTAATGCGATATCGGTTTATGTGTTGCCAGTTTGTAGACGTTGAACGATAGACTAAAGTGTCCCACAGGCGAATTAGTGATACCATCCGTAAAGGCAGCAGGGGACCGGCCGTGATACTCACCAAAAGACCATCACACACATGCCGTAGATCGCCAGACCGAGAGCAAAGTACTTCATTTTACTCGGTTGTGATCGGAACAAGGAAAAGTAAAACAACCCTGACAGACCGAGGCCAAGAGGTAAGCTAGGCTGACCAGAGGGATAAAAACGGTCGCACATACCAGGCAAGATGAAGGAGATGATTGTGGAACCCGTGGATCCGACAAAGGCGAGCACTATCAAAAGTGCAAAAAACGACAGTGTCAGCGTCAAGGTCAACTTGTGCATATACAAACTAGAATGCCACAACTTACCAGTTTCCAGTTCATCAATGACAAGCGCGATACCTAGGCCCAAAACGATGATACCCGTCGTCAAGCCAATAAACTTGGTCTCGCTCATTTCCGCGCTGTTCACCCAAGCGGCGACAGGTTTCACTGGAGTATCAGGTTCAACATCGCTATCTTCCTGATCGGACGCCTGTGCTTCGGTGGTCGGTAAAGCATGATGTGTTTGTGTCGACCAGCCGGTAGTGAGGTGATGAAGACATGCCCGGCACGGATGAGCCTGCAGCGGGTATGAAAGCGCGACTAGCATGACGATGCCTAGCTGAGCAATGGAAATGAACAGAGAAGTATATGGGTACCTGAAGGATATAAGACGGAATGAGCAATGCGCCATCATTTCTCGTGCCTGGGCGACCTACATGGAGATGACATTGCTGCTGACTCCCCGCCCGAACGTGAGGTATCCCGTAATCCCTAAAACTTCATACGTTGCGATGGCCGAACTGTAAGCAGTTACATAGTCAGGTCCGTGTTCGTATGCGCAGTGTAACCTGTTACGACCGGACTTACCCAATAGACACTCCTATAACCTTGTTCATCCTCCTCTGAGTAGGCTTTTCTAATTCGTTAAACACTGGGAACAACTGCAAGGCGGTTCTGCGTCAAGACAGGTTGATCTCGGTCGGTCAAGCTGACCTACGTTCTGGGCACAAGTGTACGCAAACACTTGTACGGGAAACTTGCTCAAGGTCGATTGATCAAACCTGGCCAAATCGATATGTCCTCGCTCCCGTCCTGTGGGAATGCCCATAGCCCACCATCCCACGACAACGACAACGAGACTATTCGAGCAGTGAATTCAGACAAAGAATTCTTGGCTCTGTATTTGCAGCTCGTGGGCCGGTGCAAGACTCACTAAGCGATCGATCCCAATGCAATTTGACTTGTAGTTCTCAAGCTATCCAGTTTCTTGAAGAACGATATCGGTCCAATGATGACGAAAGAAATCAAAAGCCAGAGGCGCCCGTCTAGCCACATTGAGTCTGGGGATATTGTCTCGTGCGGCAGATGATGCGAAAGTGAGATGATGATTTGCGGCATCAAAGTCTGGAAACGTTGGATCGGTCAGATAAGTGACTCTTTGCGGGGTTAGGATACGGAAACGTACCTTGACGATAATGAGGTAACTTATACTAACGCCGAAACACTTGATCGCGATGGCAGCATCGAAACACCGAGTAGCCCACCCCTGGCCGAATGTAAGCAAAGCGACGCTGTTGAACGACGCCTCTTGTTCAGTCAAATGTCCGTCATGGCCAGGATTCGACTGCTCTGCAATATCCTCCAGTGTCGGTGGCATAGATGAGCTCGTGGATGCCGAAGAGGCAAAATCTTTGCCATGCGGATCTCTCCCTTCGACGGAAATGCTTTTATAATGCATCGGTCTGCCGACTTGCCTTGCGCACCGCGATAGCAAGTATAGACCAAAGGCAGAAGTCATTCCCGAGAATGCACAGGAAAAGATGCCTGGGATCAGACCCATACTGGCGAATGCAGAGGGGAATGCGAGGGCACCCGAGCCAATAATCGTGTTGGCGAGATTGGACACGCCGGATGTTACACTGGCTTTGCCTTGTCTCCGTTTCAAGATTTGCCAGGGTTCCCTATCGTCATCGTGCTCCCGCTCGTATGACACTGCGTTGCCGTCCAGAACCAAAGTTTGTTCATTCCCAGTGTCCTGATCATCGATTGAGCTGCCGTAGCTGTGACGGCTGGCGACTAGCGTATCATCGTCTATACGACTGCGTTGTGTTGACGAGGAAGAGGAGGCGGTCATTCCCTTGTTCAAGTCTGCGTCGACTCGAATGGAGGAAGAATTTGAAGGCGCCAGCGTACCGTAAGAGACAGATTTGGTAGGCATCGAAGTTTTGGGAAAGTCGGTCGTCGGTTCCGGCTGTGAGGAAGCGTTGGACTCCCCGGTTGACAAACTTCGGAGGTTGAGCGCTTTGATTGTAGGTATAAGAGCTGCCGCAAGGGTCGAGAAGGACTATAATGAATCCCCCTTGTATCGTGGACAAACTCGACGTTTCACCTTTGCAAAGTCGGGGCAAACGGGGTTCGTCGATCGCGAGTGTCACCTTTGATACGTTTCGTTTCGGTTGCGGCGGGTGACGACGTTGGCTAGACGTTGGACAAAGAACGTTATGGTAACGGGTCGTGTTCCCTTTCAGAAGCGATACGTTGACAGATTAAAGGGTTGATACTGTACAACTGCGCAGGAGTTCATATGCTCCGCATGTTTTTCATCTGCATTTCCTTATCGCTCATGTCCGGCGCAGCGAAATTAATTGCCAAAATAGCCGCAGCAGATATGTAGTGCAGAATCGCGACTACCACGCAAGCTGTACTCTATGATACTTTATAGTCGGAGCGCAGTAATGTAGCAAAGACAGGTGACTAGTCGTAGATACAACGAGACTGAGATACAACGGTCCAAGATGTTTCGTATTTGCCTAGATGTGCTTCCTTCAACAAGCAACGTGTATATGCAGATTCACAACACTTTATTCAAGCCCCGGCGTAGACATTGGAGTACTGAGAGACGACGCCAACCAAGATCGCAGTAAACCACGTCTGTCCATATCAATGTCCTCGCGAAGCACGACATTCTTCGACTCGTAAACCGACGGAGGCAAGACCGCATTCTTGAAACAAGGGTGATTCAAGCAGTCGGTGATTACCGTTCTCTTTGACGGCGAAAGCTGGAGTAGTCCATGTAGGAATGAAATCGTCGGCGTAGGTGCGTCACCTTGGTGGATATGGTTGTTTGTGCACGTAATGCCACCTTTGTCATTGTCCCAAATATCGGCAAATGGTAGGACGCGGTCGAGTCGCACCGACTGTGCTGGAGTGTACATTTCCTTGTATCGTTCCGGAGCATCGGCCAGTTCCTGGAAGAGCAGTAGTTTGTATAAGCCTTGAGCATCTATAACCAAAGGGCAAAGGAAGAGAAACACGCACTTGCCAATCATCCTCCGACGGTGTACCAAGCAGCTTGAAAATACTTCCTGCCAGTCCAATCTCCCCTCTGCCACCGTCAAAGATGGTTTGCCTCGTCCACACAGCGCCCTTGCGCATACTCTTGAAGCACCACTCGGACCTCATTTCATCTTCCGAGGAAACACTCTCGGGCGTCTCCACTTTGCCGAAATTGTACGTGGGAAGACGAGCATTGTCGGAATGATGAAGCGAATCGAGGTCGACAACGATTGTGCTTTCCATCGAGGCGAACATCATGGGGGTGAAAAACTCGGAAAGGGTGGCTCCTAGAGCCCATAAATCGATCGGCATGGGGCTGTAGGAATCCGCTCCGAATAGGAGTTCCGGAGCGCGATACGGTCTAGAGTCGGGACTTGCAGGGTGAGCTGATGCCCCTTTCTTTAGGCCGACAAAAGCCCGCTCACTTACCCGCTGCCTACTTGATTTGTCTGACATCTGACATCGATAGTGTTGCCATCACTGTCCACATAAACCGAACCATCGAAAGCCGTCCCAAGATCGATCAGCTCTACCCGTCCATCCTCATTGATCAACACATTCGCCGGCTTTACATCCCTATGCGCGATTTTCAAGGAATGTAAATGCGCAAGAGCAGACGTGAGTTGATACCCGATAGACGTGGCCAAGATTTCAAACGCTTTCGCTCGCGTCATGACGCCCGCGCGCTCGGTATGCGTGAAAAAGTCTGGGTGGGAACCGAGGGAGACCGTGTTGCCGATACTGGGGAATACGGGAGCAAAGAACGGGTTCTCCATAAGGTCCATGAGCTTGGTGCCGATCAGTGGGAAATAGAGTTTGTAGTCGGATGCCACGTCCGGTTCTGACCCTTCGTCGTGAAGAAGAGGGATGACCTGGGAGTTGAATACTTGTTTAAAAGAATGATTCGAGAACTAATCGACCGCTAGTTGGCTTACATTCGGGTGATCAATCTTCCTCAGGAGGGCGATTTCCCGACGAATATCATGTGGCGGTAATACCGCCTCTGCAGCGGCTACAAGTTTGCAAACCACTCCTCTGGGGAACCTCGTATTGTTGATCGATATGGCAGCTGGAATTTCATCGAGTTCGCACTCGTATACCATAGAGTGGGTACCTATGTACAAACGAAGAATCAGCCGCGCTCAATCCACGTCACTCTCACTAAACTCGGGCTTACCTTGGCCTAGCAACTTCATCCTGTACCGTCGACAGCACTATACGTAGAGTGTAGTTGATTGATGGAGAAAGCGTCGCTGATAGGGTCCTGCATGCGTCTCTTGTCGTGGAATGGCACGAGACTGGTAGTAGGAGAGATGTCGTTTATTGGCGGCGAAGATGGATATCCGAGGCAAAAGTAAGAACTCAGGCGGGGCTATGGATCAATGAGAACGTTGATATATCGGGCGTGGAAGTCTTTGAAGAAAGCCCTTGTCTGGGCGGTTTGCTTGGGCTGGCTGGCTGTGCTGCGCCGCGCTTGTGTTGGTTGACAGGCTGGAAGCAACCGGGAGCTGCCTCTGTTTCACATTCCTACTTTGGGCCACGTTTCATGACGAATACAAGAATTTTAATTCCGCCGCACCGCTTTAGCCGGGGCATGGAAATTAGCGAATTCATGTCCGCATGTCATCTCACGCTCGCTCCTAGTCTGTCTGAGTGAATTTTGCCATTCGGGACGACGGCCTCGTTGTAAGCTCCAATTCAGTCAGATGGCATGGGTCACCAAACATGGGCTGGCGCAGGCTGGCTCAGTTGAGCCCAACTCTAATCTTGCTCAATCAGCGCTCCCACATGGCGCTCCCTTATGCAGCTCCTTAGGTAACTTTACCTAAAATCCGCCACACCTCATTGGCATTTGCGCCTCGGTTTGTCAGGGTTTTTGCTTCACCCCGTTCCAATGTTTGGGCGCTTGGGCACATCCATCCCACCCATTCCCCTATGTTTTGGATATCATCATCATCATCATCTTCCATTATGGATCAGCTCACCTTGTACATGGACTGTAAAAAGACCATAATCATTCAGTTTGCCATGCTCAGGTCTGCTTGACATTTCTTCCAAGCTTTCTCCGTTCAATCGCGACAAGGCGCTCAATAGCGTAAACACGCCTCCTCCAACTGTTCACTTTACTTTCTGGACCGACCACGACGCTCCAGCGACAGTCCATCTCGTCATCGCCATCCATTCCTGCCCTACTAGACAGTAATCAAATTGACAGAGACGTTACTCGGTTGCAACAAACGCAATCAAACATGACAACACACCTCGCAGGACCAGCCATGACTAGCGGACTAGCAGACGTAGCGGAAGAAACAGATGGAGAGACAGATTTAGGAGGGCGACAGACGCGACAGGCTGCTACGGGGCTCGGGAGAGTGTCCACAGGCGAGATCGAGAGCAACGGTCACTCTGCAAACTACACTCAACTAGGCAACACTATAGGGTCCTCGATGAACGGCGCAGGGTCACTTGCAGGAAGCAGGCGGGTCAGCCATGATGCTACTGAACTCGTCAATCAGAAGGTATGTCAGCCATCTGCTAGATGGAGATGTTTCGTAGAAGGGACATGGACTGATCCGTTCACCATCCATTTTGCGCTGGCTCTTTGGATCGTTTTCCTTCCTTTCGCTGCTTACCATTGAATACCAACATCATGAATCCACAGCCCGAACAAGTTGTCAACGTCGCCGATCTTGACTACATGAAGGCATCAGATTATGTGTCGACAGCAAATGACTTGAAACCGGGAGAGATCGCGCTGACGCCTCAGGCGGTGGCCGCAAGGATGTCATCAGCTCTGCCCGCTGCGTTGCCAAGTGCTTATCAAACGCCTGCCACTGCGGGCGGGATGCACACCGCCGCACTAGGACATGTCAATGACTTTCCTTTTCCCGCGTGTAAGCGTCTTATTCCCCATCTGAGAAGCTGCCTATGAAGCTCACTTGTCCCATATCCCCTAGTCAAACCCCTTTCGGAATCCGGTACACCCAAGATCCCATCATATACAGGCAGCTCGGGCCCCGATTCCACCTCAATGTCTCGTCAGCCGTCCACTGGCTCCGTTACAAAACACTCCCAATCGGGTTCGGAACAGGTAAACGCATCCGTTCTCGCGCCAGTACACTATGCAGACCATCCTGCGCCCTTGTCAACCGCGTCACCTGCACCGGCAAACCATCAGCCTGAACCCAAGCGGAAGAACACCTCTTCGAGCATAACATCCACATCAGCTGTGCACGCGCCGCAGCCTCAACGATCATCTTCCTTCAAACCTACCATGCTGGGCTCCATTGGTGAAAAGAAATCCCTTTTCCATCGAATACTGCATGGGAATGACGACAAGAAAAAGAATGACCATTCCTCTGAATCCAATGCGAGCTCGCGCCACCGGTCGCCCGAGGGACTCGTCATCGAAATGCCGCGCGAACGAGGCATCCCAGGCGTGCCCAGCCCTCGCGCTCGTGAAACAACTGATTCCCCACCGCGGACGCCCGGCCCAGGTAGCCCGCACGATTACAGCGACGCCGGGTCCCGTGCGCCCAGTCGAAACCCGAGCATGAGGAAACCCGGCGCGGATCCGCATGCTCAGCCTCCGATGGATAGGTCGAGAGATGAGAAACGGACCGAGGGAGGACGGCCTCCGCCTGCGCGATCTCCGTCGTACGGACCGGGTGGGAAAGCACCTTCTGTGAAAGAAGAAGGCGGCGGTGGTGGTGGTACCAAGTTTACATTGAAGGACTTGCTTGCTTCTGGACCCAAATTGGCTAGGAAAGCATCTGCTGCCGGTTCCGCGAAAGACTCGGAACGAGGCTCGATGAAGGGCGCTGAAAGGGGCTATGGAGATGCCAGCAGTACAGCAAGCTTGTTCAAAAAGTATGGCATCTGCGAAAAGGCAGCGATCGGTAAAGGCGCAACAGCAGTCGTCAGATTGGCTCACAAGTGGGATAGAACCGAGGAAAAGTTGTATGCGGTCAAGGTGAGTTGACGGAGCGAGGGCGTGTATGCGCTCGGTCTCCGATTCGGCAGCACGCTAATACGCCTTTTTTTTGGCTTGCTTTTTTTGTGCAGGAATTCCGAAAGCGCAGAAAGAACGAAACAGAAAAGGAATACGTCAAGAAACTCACTTCCGAATTCTGCATCTCTTCCACACTCCATCATACGAATATCGTCGAAACAGTGGATCTCGTCCAAGACGAACAACATCATTGGTGTGAAGTGATGGAATATTGCCCTGGCGGGGATCTCTACGCAGCAATCAAGAAGGGCAATATGAGTGTTGGAGAAGTGGAATGCACTTTCAAGCAGATCCTGCATGGTATTCAATACCTGCACTCTATGGGTGTTGCGCATCGAGATATCAAGCCCGAGAATTTGTTGCTCGACGGCAGAGGTCATGTCAAGGTACGTTTGCGGAATCGTGCTTTGGATTTGTGGTCAGGGTTGACTTGCTGACGTGTGTTTGTCTGTCTGTTAGATTACCGATTTCGGTGTGTCCGACGTCTTCCGAATGTGCTGGGAAAAGAAGACACATCTCAGCAAAGGGCTCTGCGGCAGTGAGCCTTATATCGCGCCGGAACAGTTTGACCATAAAGGTAAGCCCTGGGAGTGCAGAGGGGTTTGATGTGATTCAACTGACATTAGCTTTACCTCTAGAATATGACGCACGAATGGTTGACATTTGGGCAGTGGCCATTGTCTTTTACTGCATGCAATTCCAGGAAATTCCCTGGAGGATAGCGAAAAACCCATCCGACAGCTCGTATGCTCTGTTCGTACAAACGTACCCTCATTCATCGGCACCACAACCTCTGCACAACTTGATGCCGAAAGAGTGCCACGCCATCATCAAGCGAATGCTTTCTCCCGACCCCAAGCTGCGACCGGGAATCGAGGAAATCCTGAATGAGCCATGGATACAGTCGATAGAGGTCTGTCAGGATGGCAAGGCGCAAAACGGGCATAAGCATGAGGGCGTGCCTTATGTCAGTAATAACAATATGCGGGATAGCTTTCGGGATTAAGCAAGGAGAATGCCGACGGTCTGCATAGCCCTCAATCACGACCTAACGATAACCATCACGAGCTGTGACTCTTTCGGCACCCTCATAATATTAGAAGACTTTGGTTTGCGTGTCCCATTTGTAATCAATGTACATAGTCGCTGCCATACATATATTATCTTTCTCGTTTCGCAATTCGCAATTGGTTGCGTGGGTGGGCAGCAGGCAGTTGACACGCCTGGTCTAATTTCGTATGGGACACCTGACTGGTACTCGGGAGTCACGAGGCAGTCTGTTCATAGTCGGAAGGAGTCGGTAGAGGGATTTTCGGGTATATATGCTAGATACGTCGGGGACCGAGACCGGGTAACAGGCAGGGGGCAGGCAGGTTTTGAGCGTTGTAATTTTTAAGTACTGTTAGCCTGTAGTGTAGCCCTGTACTGTGCCGCAAACTGTAAGGTAGCCCAATTGATTCGGGCGCGCCCAGATCTGCCATTTGCTCTCGTAAGCGATTATGAGCAATCAACTAACACCGGGCTCGGTTCGGCAGTCTTCCTTCTCGACAAGTATTTCCTGTATTTCCTTGAAAATAGTCAGACGATTGTTACTTTTACACATCCCTTTGAAGAGGACACAATCGCTTCAGCACCCCTCACTCAATGAATAATACCGCCACTCGAAGTAGAATCAGTCGTTGAACAGACAGCGGTCGCTGTGTGTATCCGAAGAATCAAACCACCAAGCACCGATCCATCATCAGGAGTCTACACTTTGATGACCAGCAAGATGAGCCATTCCGACTCTGCAGAAACGACGGAAGGCGACGAAACGACAGCAGCAGAGATGATAGAATCGAAGATGGAGACAATGCGAATGGTGCGTTTCTTGCTCTCAAACTCCGCGCAACGTGAGCTGATGCTGGAGCTTGGGTACCAGACTATCGAAGATCTAGAGGATGCGGTAGTGCTTATGCGACAAGCTATCGCTTCTCAACCTTCCAGTAACATCCACATCTTTGGACATTCACCTGCCATTGTTCCTAGGGAGGAAACCGAGTTGAATGGAAAGTTGAAATCAAAGAAGGAGAAAAAGTCGAAGCGGTCAAAGCTTGGCAGTGCGTATTTCGAGTCGGCCTGGTGGTTTCACACTGACCCTAATCATCGCCTTGCAGAACGCCACGCCTCTAGTCCCGGTTTAATGCTTTCCCAGCTCCCTTCTGATCCTTCTCTACAGCCACTTCCGTCACCAGTCTGGACCAAAATGTCGATTGGCAAATCTGGATCATTACAGTCGAAATGCAGACCCTCTGGACACAAGCATAGCCGGGAGGAGTCCTCCAGTACCATTGTGCCGTCTATCGTCGAGCATGGTCCTTCGTCGACAGAATTGAAAGCCTCTGGACATAGTCTGAAGAGCGGCATGAGACGGAGTCATAGTCACTCGGGAGCCAAGCTGTTCGAGCAGTTGTTCCAGAAAAGATGTAAGTCCATCTGTCACTTTGAGGTATCCCCTATATGGAATATTGATGCACAAAATATATTGACGGGGTGAGCAGCACTCGGCAGATCGGCACATCGCAATACGATATCAATTCCGAATCCTTCATATCCCTTGGACATACACAGCGCCCCAGCCACTCCGCTCATTCCGTCACCTCGGAGCTCCAGTCAGCTAGGGCCAACCACCTTGCCTGTGCTTGATCCATTAGCAATACTAAGGGATATGGAGACTTACATCTCGAACCTCCGGCATCAACATTCCTCGATGCTTACGCTTTTACCGCTCTCAACGCACACGAGATCTCGTTCGCCCACGACTTGGTCAACTTCCGGTACGTCAACAATCAGTGATGGGTCCAGTGGTCGTGATTATTTCGGTACTCCAACTCAGAGTAGACGACAGAGTCGGGATCCAGATACAACTGTCACTCAGGGGTCCTCTATGATCTCTCCGAAAGCGCAGGCTGCGCAGCTTAGAGGTCTTTCCTCTGATCTCAGCTTGGAAGAAGCTTTGACTGCACCAAATAAACAGCATGACCAACAATCAGAACAAGCTCGCATAGCTCGTCAGCATCAGCATCGCCATCACCATCACCAGCACCAGCACCATCACTCTCGTCCGAACGGCGTGGAGAAAAGCCAAAGTACAATGGATCGAGAACATCATCACCGCAGGGAAACCCATTATAATCATCGGTCTTCCTTGTCGTCATTATATGCCGAGGTTGCGAGTATCTACTATGATGCAGAAGTGGAACCGGATTCAGAAGAGGTTTTTCACAGAACTCCGACAGAAACTACTAGCATCGCCAACCAAAGTAGCAGTGATGATGATAACGAGATGGAAAGGGTATTACAGCGAGAAGTTTCGCGCCACGATTCCGATGATCATACGGCAGTCGGCAGCAATCTGTCCAAGATATCCGATGACGACGAAAGCGGCACTTCCACGCCGAAGTTATCGGGAACTGAACCAGGGAAATCCAGCTTTGCCGTTTCAGCTCCTCACCCGCATTACAGCGGTCCCATCATCAGACGGAGCGCATTGCCAGCGCCGGCACCGAGAACAGAGCCCAGTTTGATAGGAATGCTGAAGAAGAACGTGGGCAAAGTAAGCCATGGAATACATCTTGGGCATTTACCTTCTGGCTGATGAAAGTTACCATCATCGCTTCGTTCCTCGCAGGACATGTCAACTATCGCTTTCGACGTGTCTTTCAACGAGCCCATATCGTTATTACAGAAATTAGCAGAAGAAGTGGAATACTTTGATCTACTTAAATTGTGAGTCGATATCGATCTGAGAGAGATGTCATGCCTCGGAAAGCTGATCCGCAGAGTACGCTCGTTATAAAGAGCCAACCTTGCAATCGATCCGACGGAGCGTCTTGCTCATGTGGCGGCATTCGCAATATCTCAATATGCATCAGCAAAGTACCGTTCGGTACGAAAACCTTTCAACCCACTTCAGGGGGAGACATACGAGTTGTACCGTGAAGATTTAGGTAAGTCAGCCGATAGGCTCTTTGTCCAGTTCCAGGACGATGTTAAGTTCAATGGTACTTGTCTGTAGGGCTACGGTTCATCTCAGAGAAGGTTAATCATCATCCGCCAAAATTCGCGGCAAAAGCTGATGGTAAAGGCTGGGCGTATGCATGTACCAGTGCTGGTAAAAACAGATTAGCCGGTTAGTCATTTTTGCTGGATCACCGGTTTCCACCAGTTACTGATCGTATCGCTCCGTCAGGCATGAGTTTGGAAATCCAGCCATTGGGAGCCCAACATGTAACCTTGATTGATCAAGCAGAGCGTTACACGTGGACAAAGCCTCTTAGCTACATGCGCAACTTGATTGCCGGGACGAAGTACCTAGAAACAATAGGCGAGATGATTGTCACAAACGAAACCAACGGGGAAAAGTGTGTGATCACGTTCAAAGATGGCGGGTGGTCAGGTGCAACACGTAATCACGTTACCGGCGTGTGCTACAAGGGCGACAGCAAGACGAAAGCAGCATGGATTGATGGAATCTGGGACTCGCATCTCGACATTCGATACGGCGGTCCCAAAGATCCAGCACATCCGCTATGGATCGTACACCCATGGCCAACGAAGCCGGAACTGAATTACGGATTCGCCAAGTGGGCTATCGGACTCAACGAGCTCACGCCTGATTTGGTAGGCGTCATTGCGCCCTCCGACTCCAGGCTGCGTCCAGACCAACGTCTGCTGGAAGAAGGTCGTTTTACGGAAGCAGATCAACTTAAACTCAAACTCGAAGAGACGCAACGGAAAAGGAAGAACGAGGGACACGAAGTTCAGCCACGCTGGTTCAAAGCGGCAAATGCCGCCGAAGACGAGTGGACGTATAATGGGGGATATTGGGAGGCGAGAGAAGAAGGGACCCTCAATACGAAAGCAGTTGCTTTCCTATTCGACTCTCAGCAGTAGGGCATCAGTGACAAGAGTCAATCGGACAGCATGCACCGGACATACGCCCATTTCTTGGTTTGGCACATACCCTTACCTGTACAAGTGGCGCAATGTTGTCTGGGATAGCGTTGTATTGAGTGTTGTGACACAATGATAATCGTAATATTTGCGTAACCATTCTGCCAAATATGAGGTTAAGGGAAATCTTAGCGTCGATCGTGAACTTCATGATTTTATACAACTAACAATCTCGACTACATGTTTCGCTAAACTGGAGCAACTCTCTCGTTCATGAATATCACAGACAACCAGGATAGGCCTGCGTCAGGGCTCGTGCGAATCGAAGGCGTTCGTCCGATCGTTTGACAGTCATAGACAATGACTTGTCGTACTGGGGTCGCTGCGGGAACAAATGCCAGAGCTATACGAGACCAGCTTGACAGACTGGCTCTGATTTAGCGTCATGACGAAGTTGACTCTTTCCGTGCTTGAGCTTCTGCTGCAAGTACTGCCTCGACTGGCACAGCTCCAACTCCTCCGCCCCCGATATTGACGTTTCCCTGTTGCGAGAAGCATGACAGAGTAAGTCAACTTTGGTGTTCCGAAACAAAGACAGGGTGTGGCGTGACATACGATGATATGCTTCAGAACGTCACTCAACGAAATCATACCCAAAAGTTGGCCCTTTCTCTGTGTTCTCTCTGCCGCCTCTTCCGGCGACTCGCCTTCTTTCGGTTTCCCGCCCTCAACAACCACTAACCGATGGATTCTGCGCATTCGAATCAGGTGAAACACCGATGCCAACGAATCATCAGGCGTGCATGTCACTACCCCTGCGAAATCAGTGGAACGTCTCGCCAAGGCTTGTGCGATTGTCAGATCCAGGTCGTGGTATGCTCCCATCCGTACCAGTGTCTGTTAAAAATCGTATGAGTATCGACGGCTAGAGTAAGCATTTCTACGACGTGAAAGAATCAACCTACGATCACATCTACCGTTTCATATAGATTCACCACTTTTCCCTGCGCATCCACGATCGGCACGGCCGAGATACCGAGTTCCGAAAACATGTGTACGACATCAAATACTGTTGTTTGCATTGTAGCCGTGGCGAGAGGATAGAATGGGTTTTCTGGATGATCAGCCGATGGTGTTACATATGTTCCTACTCCGAGTGCTCGAAGGGGTTCGTTGAGGTAGACTGTCTCTCGACACTAAGCAGGGATGTTAGAACCGAAGCGTATCATGGTCCGGGAATGTGCGACTTACATTGACGGCCATGAATTTCAACACCCTATACTGCGTTAGCACGCTCAATACCACTTCCTTTCCTGTCTGATCGTCCTGGTCGATGAGTGGTAGTCTTCTTGCATGTGTTTGAATCAAAAGTCGACAGGCGTCGAATAACGGCCTCATTGGATGCACTGAGAGAAGAGGTGGAGGCGGGACATGAAGCACCCTCTCGATATCTGTTACGCCATTATTAGAGTTCGATGGTTAATTCGGGGAATCATGGATGACGTTAAAGGCAGCAGTAGACTTGCCTCGAATGCTTTCTAGCCTGAATCTCTCGACGTCTGCTGCCGCACCCTCATATGACGTCGACTGGTAGTAATACTGGATCAAATGAATAATGTCGGAGACTGTAAACATGCCTGTATGGAAAGAAAAGAACAACCATCAGTATGCGATTCCGCCGACAAGTCTGAACAAATACCTACCTGCAAAAGATGATGTTCTTGAATTCCATAGCGGAGCTGATACTACGCCTGGATCCCATGAACGGTTGTAAGCAGACCGCTGTCAACGCACAACTTCCCGTCCAGACCTTACCATTTTGAAGCATAGATGATACCGCCTTCTTGACCACCAACGCGCTGTCCATGACAATCAACCTAAAGCTGACAGGAAACACATCATACGAGCTCTGACTATGCAGAAAGCTCCGAAGACTCTGCAACGCTTGTTCGTGGGTCAGACGTGCGTGTCCTCCGGATACTTTCCGTGATGATGATGCTGTGACAGAGGGCGATGAGGCCGCGGAAGGCTGCTTGGCGGCGGCGCTGGAACCTGCCCTGGCGGTAGCGAAAAGGGGTGAATTTGCAAAGTCGCTATTACGCGGTGGTGATCTTGCAGTCGACGACATTGTACAAGTCGGGAGTAGCTGTCGGACAGTGACGTTGATGATACGGCGCCCCGTGCTCTGCCTAAAGGTGTTTGGTTGGCGGCTCTTGAATCGAATGCGCGGCCCAAAGTAAGCAAAGTATCGAGGTGAATGAGAACGGTGTCGTCAGCCTACCTCGGAAGTGACTCGAGATCGCCTGTTGAGTACTCCGCAATACTGCGCAGCTGGTCGAGAGTCGAGTTTGCGGAGCCGAGACCTCGTATTCGCAAGCGAGCAAATGGTGAATGAGGGGTTGCAGAGTCCCGTTGAGGTTGCAGGATGTATTCGTAAGAGCTGTTATGTGTTGATTAAGGATGTGTTGGACGTCTTGGATCTGTTCGCCATTCCAGCAATGTAGTATGCGAAAGTGTATGAAAGTCTTGTTATATATTATATGAAACTGTTGTAAGTCTAGTGACTATGAAACAGGTGTATCGCGGTGCTGTACAGTAATGGTTGTACCCTGCATCTTGTGGCCCCGCGCTAGTGGAACCTCAGTCGCAGTGAAGCTTGCTGTAAGATGCGGTGACAAAGCTTGTTGTCGCAAAGTACTGCCTATACATATCGTGGGCGACTACCAAAGAGTTCAAGCTCACGACATGTCGGACTGATCTCTCACATATCTACCTGGAAGAACGTTTCGGGTTGGGCGGGAAGCAGTGCCGCTTGCTCCTACTCTTCATGTAGAATTAGAACAACCCGCCCTGTCATCATCTTTGCCACAGCGCAGCTACATCCAGTCTCGAGCAGATGAACAGAGCGTCTTTGCCGTAGCCGCGGACGCAAAGCAGTGGCATGGATGGAACAAAATTCTGGATCCATATGCTCGTCTGAATCGACACTAAGAATCATAACCTTTGTTTGTCGGCTTCCTTTGTAGGATTCATCCTCCTTGGGACTTAACAACCGCCGGATGTGAGGAGAAGCGACGATATAACAATCAGGGGTAACATCAAGCGGTCCGTGCTTTTCGTTCGGTGATGGTCTCATTCTGCATCCCCCTCTTTCTCCTGACACTTGTCCTTCCCTACGCGACTACAACTTTCCACGGCAACACCGAGTCATCCCCCATGTCTTTCAACCCTGTCGACATCTCCACTGAGGACATCCATCACATCTCTGCTCAATGCCTTGTAAAGGACGCTGGGGAGGACAAGGCTGAGTTAGTGGAAGTGCTTCATACTATAACTACAGACCAGGAACCAGTGGTCGGAGACAACGCCAAGGACGCGCAGTCTCCTCCGATGAAGAACAAACGAGTCATAGCTGTAGACTTCGTAAGCATCTGGGCAGAGAGTCTTGATTAACTAGCATCGTATACAATCTTCTTGCTAATCGCCATGGATCCTCGATGCCACAATCGTCCCCTTTCCCGTCGTATAGGACGATGTTCTAGCCCAGAGTTGCGTTGCCCTGCTTGAAGCGCACAATAAGCACTTTGGCACAAACCTTACGCTCGACGACTTTGAAAGCTACTATCCGCACCGGAATCGAGGTGAGGCTGGATACCAATCCTTTCTTCTCACCCTTCTTCTCCTTTACTTTGCGACTGACCAGCTTTATGACTCGTGATGGTAGGATGGGGTTCAGTCGAAGGTGAGATCCCTTGAGTTGTATTAACGACCTTACCTAAGAGCGCTGACAGCGTCTGACACCTCTGAACAGAAACGAACGAGAAGCTCCACTGGTTCCACAAAGAGCTCAACGTGCTGCAATGGGCCATTCCTGTCATGTCCGCGCGCGAAGCCTTGCTGAAATTGAAAGCTATCGGGCACCCTCTGCACATCGTCACCGCTCGATCCGAGGCTGAAAAGGTAAGATCCGTGTCTCGCAGAGCGCTCGCTCAAAAATTCCCCACTAACTTTTCTGCGACGATTCAATTTGGCCCTTAGCCTTTTGTGATCCAGTGGCTCGAGCGTCACGACTTGCATGATTTATGGGACGGTATGCATTTCATAGGTGCTTTCCAGTTTGTAGCGCAGGTCAGAGAGAGCCACGCCAAGGCCAAATCGCCGCAGGAAGGCGGAGGCGCAACTGATGTCGATCCCGCCACGTTGGAACAGCGATTGAAGGACGCCTTTGTGAAAAGCGCAGACAAGAACAGTAAAGTAGCTGTGAGTAGTAAAACGTTCCCATCCATTGCCTGGCAGTAAAGTTCTCATCCATAGTTCATGTCATACAAAGGTGTTGCACAGCATCAACGCTGCGCTCTTGATCGACGATCATGTACTGAATGTGGATAAGGCTGCACAGGCTGGGGTGCAGTGTCTTTTATTCGGCGACAACTACAGATGGAACAAGAGACGATGGGGAATGCAGACTCCTGAAGATGCAATGCACTTTGAGGAAAGAAAGCTAGCGGGATTGCCCCTGCCGGCGCTTGACCTCGAGCTATTGCCAGGCGTGGAGCGGGCGGCGGACTGGAATGCCGTGGTGGACTGGGTAGTTGACTGGGACAAGGCGGCTATGCAAACCGATACGGTAGTACTGGAATGATGCATAACGGCTGTGTCATGCGTCAATGTCACTCTCGATCATCCTGCTGCCATCTCCAGCATGCGATCGATTGCCAATCCTAGCTCTCCCCCACACGAGTCTAGAATGACGCCGACGATCTCTTCCTCTATGTTGGGGAACATTTGATGTAACGTTTCAATTCCTGCTTGTCTTGCCGTCGCATGTGTACGATCAATTTCAGCTGTAATTTCCGAAAAATTAAACGTTGGGTCGTTTGAAGGGGTTGCTCTGTCATTAAGGTGTATTAGTACCCCTACAAGGATGAGAATCCTTTTTCGATGAGAAGACTTACGCTCCAGAGGGTGGACGTGACAAATCTATCTGGCTTCTAATGTACATCTCATCAGCCTGCATACGTCCATCATTGGGCTGTTCCGCCGGTGGAGCCGCACTTCTTCCAAACCAGTTGGATGTTGGGGTCGCATTCTCTGGACGGGAAGGCGACGGGCTATGAATTCCGTGTTGCATGTTGCCTCTGGCCGGGGCATTGTCATTGTCCCCTCGTTGAAATCGCAGTCGTCTTCCATGAGCTCCAGGATATTCGTCTTCACTCTCGCCATCCTCGCTGCCATTACCGGATGCGATGTTATCGATGATATTCGCCAACGCACTAAGTGGTCTATTAACGGCATCCTGGGCCAATTCTCCCGTTCGTTGGAAGAAACGTTTCGTATCTGCCGCGAAGTTTGCAGGCAAGGATGTCAACGCCCTCGCCGGTTCCTCTCCTTCGGCGGTGTTCGTGAATGGCGCGGACACTGATGATTCGGAGGTGGATTGTCTACCCCTCGCATATTCGATTGGCGAACCTGGCGGCAATGTAGCTATCGCAGCTTCCATATTTTGCTCGAATTCTTCAGAGGTGATATTGCTAAGCCCGGAAGCATCCATTGTCTCTACGAAAGATATCGCTCCCGTCTTTCCGTACAGATACCTCAATCAATTAGCGAATAGGAGGGGTATAATATCGAGACCCAAAACGCACCAAGCTAGACAAATAGTATCCAGGCTCCCCTTCCAACTTATCCGCACTTCTGAACCGGTTGATGTATCTAAATCAAAGAGAGAGTGCTTAGCAGATGATACCTTTCCGAACCACACATGTACTGACTCGATGTTGGAAACCATGTTATCCGGATTGGCTCTCAGGATGACGAAAATCAATATAGGTAGAAACGCATCTGCGGATGTCTGGTCAGATCCTGCTTCGTGTCGAATCAGGCCTGAGGATGCAAAAAAATGTTAGACCTTGTTGACAGCTGTGCTTTGAGCCAGCCGACTTGCCGAATATAACTTTGCAGCAATTCAGTATGCAGATCATCTTGTCTCGAGGCGCCTTGTAGTGGTTAATCTTCAACAATTCTAGATCGACAGGAGCATTAATGGACCCAGATCGAGTAATCGTCAATACAATGAACATACCTTGTTCCGCAAAGGCCAAGAAGCCCTGGCTGGCCTCGCCTTCTGGAACATCTAGATGCTTTTCTCGTACCCATCCAAAGAGATTGATACGTTGACTCAGCACGGCATCTCGTTCCAGGTCATCCGTTGTGATGGGGTGGGTCGCGGGGTCCATCATGGGAGTGAATGTGCTGAAAACGCTTTTTCGTCAGTTCTGAGCTTTCTTGTTTCTGGTCATACTTACTATGTATACAGTCTATTCATCACCAGCTTCTCCATGGCTTCCATAGCATTATCGAATTCCACGGTGTTCTGAGATCTCCATGGCTCGATCTGCTTCATTTTCAGTGAGATGAACTATGTGACGATGCTTCATTAGCTCCCGAATCTCAAGCGATTCGATACCCGTGCGGCGCTTACTTACATGCAAAAAGTCATGTATAAGTTTGATTTGTTCGTTCACGGTGAACGGGCGCTTTGAAAAGCTGACTAGAAAGCTGAACAGAGGGACCTTACATCAGGGTCGACTGCAGATGATCGTGGCTCTGCATGCTCACCTTTTCAAGTATTTCTGAATCGGCTCTGCTTGTTTCGTACGCAGTTGCGCCAAGAACCCCTGGAAATCAAAGGCGAGATCTTTGGGCTTTGGATTCGTTCTAGATTCTCCCTTTGAGATCAGGGCACTCGCATGTCGATGCTGCTGGTCCGCTTCTTCCACAGACCTCGTATGATTTTGCTTCTGCCTCGATGTCGAAGGCGAGTCGTTGGAATGCTGTGCTATTTGTGTGATGTTTCCCGACTTGCGTGGGGCATGTAATGATTCTGCGCCATGCCCTTCGTTCGGGGTTTGCGAAGGCGCAGTAGGCGACACCTGGAACGTATTTGACGGCTCCGTTGATTGTGACGGTTTTGTTGATTTTGACATCAGAGATGCGTGTATCGGTGTAGCTGGGAGTGGTGTCTTGTCTGTCGAAGGCTTCGCCGATGTCTCTGTGTTCGAGGCAAAGGGATCGAATTCGGAGATTAACGCTGGATCGGGACGAGTTACTGGTTTTGGGGTATCAAGTGGCTGAATCTGGTCTGGTGGTATTGCCGATTTACTGCCATTGCCTTGTAGCTGATTGAAGACTGGGCCTTTTGTTAAATCTACAGTATCCTTGGTGATTGTCCCCATGACCGTCGGTAGACTTGCATTCGCAGGTTTCGCGAGCTCGCCTTGCGCTCCCGGTTCCATGGGACCCCGATTGCTCATGTCGGCTGACTTTCGTAGAGTCCGGTATGAAGTAGCTCGGGTGATGCACCCACTTCAAGGAGGAGGCTAAGTATTGCCATATAATCTGATGTGTTGACAGCACATCTTCAGATACCATCATCAACGAACTCTCCCACTTGCTCATCAGCGAAACCTAAATTACGGCCGCCGATGATTAAGAGTGTTTTGTTGGGAAGCACCTGATTGCTTTGTGGCCCTCCGCTTATCCGGTTGCCTTTCATGGCCGAGGTGCACTCGCTATATATGAAGACAGCCCCATGCTCTCCTGTTGCATGGCTCGAATTATGCACACTCACTGAATGATTAGTATCAAAGAGAAACTCGAAAGCAAAGTACGGCAACTCGTTAATCCTACGCTTGAACCTTCTTCACTTGCCGATACAATGGATTTGAGCAAGTCTATCGATTACTCTGCTCTACGAGGGAAAACAGCCCTTATTACAGGTGCCGCTGGTGGGCTCGGCAGGGGTATGGCATTGGAATGGGCAAAGAATGGGTGAGATTCTACTCTGTTGAATAGTTCGGAAGAGCCAGGAGCAGCTAACGATACTCAAATGATGTCTCCTTTCGGCAGTGCCACAGTCGTGGTAGCTGATCTAAACGAGAAGGCTGGTAAAGAAACGGTCGATGAGCTCAAGCGGATATCTGGATCCAACAGGTATGCTTGCTTGTCTCGGAGCCTCGATTGTCCCGCTGATTCAACTTGCTCAATGTCACAACAAAGCCATACTTTTATCAAGTGCAACGTTGTGTCATGGGAGGCTCAAGTCGCCATGTTCAAACAAGCTATCAGCTCCAGCCCCAATGGAGGGATTGACATTGTGGTCGCCAATGCCGGGATCGGAGAAAGCGACAAGGACGTTTTCTCTCTCGATGGACCAAAAGGTGAGATACTCCTGAAGACGCTATATACTACAAATACATAACGGTCCTTTTCACTTTCAGAGCCGAAGAAGCCTAATCTGCTTACGCTGGACGTCGATCTCAATGCGCTGGTATACACCAGCCACCTTGCCTACTGGGCCTTTGGACAAGCCAACAAGGAGTCTCAATCATCTCGAACCGGTACTCTGCTGTTGCTGGGTTCCGTTGCATCCTTGACCAACACACCTGAAACGCCTCTCTATGGCGCAGCAAAGCACGGTGTACTCGGCCTGTTCCGGTCCTTGCGAACTCCTCACTTGTTCACGGAGACCAACAGAAACAAGAGCAAGGATGGCAAGACAAACGTCACGGTGAATCTGCTCTGCCCTTACTTTACCGACACCAATATCATCCGAGACGAATCGGGCAAAAAATCACTTCCTGACTTTGTGCAATTGAGCAAGATTGAAAAGGTCATTGAAGCCGCAACCAGGCTAGTAACGGATAAGGAAGGCGGGAAAGCTCTGGTTATCATGCCCAAGGAACTCGCAAAGGGCAGAGGAAAGGATGGCATCTGGCAACTAGAAAGATTGCAAGCAAAGTTGTAAAGCGCAATACCGACCGACAAGAGCGCAAAGTGTTTGTCCAGCCAAAGTTGTACCGTCCAAAGAGTGCATAGTGAATAACATGCAAATAATCAAGGAATAATCTTGAAAGATGCTGTCATACAAGGTCCCCCTTGCCGATTCCCGACCAGAACCTTCAGAGCCCCTTCCTTGAGCTCGTGACGCTGTGAAGGTTTTGCTAAGATCCCACTCAGCGTCACCATACCTATACCGTGACCTTTACCTCTAGCCATAGATTGCGTTCCGCCCAGAACATAGCCGATCCAGCCATCCATATAGTTCTGTTGAGGAAATGTCATGGGGATTAGGGTATTTGTCGGTGAGCCCGATCGAGTTGTTGACTTACGCTGTTTCCGTCATTATCCTGATGGTGGAAGATATACGCCATATCCTTGGGCGATCCTCCTTCCTCGCAGGTCAATACCCCTCTGACGAGGCAATGTCGGTACAACGAGGACGCATTGGCCAGACGGATTGGTGAAAGCTGAAGCGCCTCACGATATTCATTCAGGATATGAACCAGAGTGCGCTCTGGTGACGTCGCTTCCGCTATACGAGTGAGCTCGTCTGCTTTGGTGATCCAAGCCGATATCAGCCATGTATCGGATTGCCGGGGTATGTTACCGTTCACCGCCATTTCCTCATCGTTGTAAAGGCCCCGTTCCTGAGCGGCAAACAGCTGCTTCCAGTTCGGCTTCCACGCGTCATTGCCTTGCAAGCGGATGAGGTTCAGACGTTTGGATGCTGGTTTGCGAAGCCATCGTAATTCATCCTTTGCCGCTCGACTTGCCCAATATGCCTTTCCTGCGGCTGTATGCGGGTAGTCGTCTGGAAAGCTAGGTCTGCCCGCTTCAAGGTGCTGATATCTTCGTTCTTTCAGCCCAGCGATCAAGGAACCCGTGAAAACTAAAGACTGCCAAATGGGCATGCCCCATCCAGCTGGCGCGATGAGAGTGAAACCGTGAACGGCGGTGTTTGACTGCTCTGTCTTGTCTGCACTTTCTGTGGAGCGTTGTATCAAAAGGACAGGTATCCTATTATCGTCCGCGCGAGCCTCCAGGGGCTTTCCGGGGATACCGAGCTGTTGTGCAAGTTATAATATATCAGTTACATGACGCCTGTCGAATGGAAGCGTTACTCACAGCCTGTCGTCTTTTATCTAAATCGGCCTTGCTGAATGCAGGCTTCATCAATTTATTTCTCGTCTCTTCGTCCCATAATGTACTGCTGGCAAGATCCGCGCTCGGCTGCATAAAGTGCAGATATGCCGTTTCATCACTTTGTCCTTGGTCTTGGTGTGACACAACTCGAGCATTCTTCGGTGGAAACCTGCATCATAGGCGACTGTGAGTCTGTTTGTTACCAGACACATCCCTAGTATAGTTTCATACCTGAGTCTTGGGTCGTATACTTGAAGACCCACAACCAGTCTCTCGGGAACGTTCTGAGGCGATTGCGCGTATTTGAGGTGGCGAACGAACTATGGATACAGAACCGAACAATGTTATCGACACAATCAGCAAAATGGGTCCAGTAGATGCACCATGGCTACTTACCGCTTTCTTTGGAGGTATCTCACCGCGGCAGACATCAAGCATACTGCCGATGACCTGTATCGCTTTCGGTCCAGTAATTTCGAAAGAATTGAATTCCCCACGTAGGTCACGTAGCTCTAGACTCGAATTCGAGGCCATGGCCGGACCATCTTTCTGTTGATAAAAGCTTGTAATAGCTTTAACGAGAGTGGTATGTGTTTCGTTGAATATTGAGGGATGCACTCTTATCCAAATTTGCCTTTTGGTTGAAGCAGGATTACTGGACACTATATTCTCAGACTTTCGTTTTCGTTTGCCTTTGAGATCCACCGTTGGTGCAGCCGCTAGAGGTCTCCACAAAATTTCCGCTGGACCTATCATTCCGCCTGGCCATTCTCGAAAGCGATGGAGCGTCAATTCGGCCATTCTTCCTCCCGTCTCGTACCTGCTTCCTATCCAAGCACCACCTGCGGCGCAATTGGACACGATCTGCACGATGTCGTCCCTTTCGCCCGAAAGTTCAAGAGTTGCATAGTATGACGAGTCGTGGATAATGCAGCCATTATGTGCGGCTCGATGCGCTGGTCGATGAGATTTGCGATTTGGTGTTCTTGCCTAGGTGCAATGGCATTAGAAAATACGCTAATGATGGGCAGCAAAGAACGCACTATACGGTAACCCCAGAGATCCTCCATCTCCATCCGCTTGGCATGCCAGACGTGGGTCTCGAGCCATGTTTTGTCGCCTGAGAAGAAGGAGGAGCTTAGATAGGTGTAATTGGAAGGAACAAGCTCGACGTACGTTGCCGTTTTCTGTAAATATCTGTTTTCGTCAGTCCCTTCTTCTTCAAGAACCGTGCTTTGGCTTTAGCTCGTTTCTTCTGCGTTTTCACAGTGATGTCTTTGGAATCGATCTGTATGACCACATGAGCAACGAGTCAATAATTCCGACCGCGGTCACCGAAAACATCTTGACCTTACCTCGAAGGCAGCCTTTTCTCGCAGGCGTTTAGGCACACGTCGCGGATTGTGAGAGGCCGCCCTTCGCCGGAGATGTCTCGGTAATGACTGGAAAGCTCTGGTCGTTGCTGCCGCTCTGCAATGTCGTATGTTGCGGTTAGCGCATTTGGTGAGAATGACATATGACAACTTACGCTGCAGCTTTCATTGCAGACTTCATTGAGGTTATTTCAAACGCTCTGGACTAGCACCGAATACTTCATAAGCGCATACTCTCTGTGGTATAGCATCGCCGCACGTACCAACACAAATTTCTCCACCTCTATGGCACCTGGTATCGGTCTCATTGCTAACAATCGACAGCGCTACCATAAGTTGCCAGAATGTCAGTTGCTTCACTTATCTACTCACTGGTCATAATCTCCTTGTTCGCTCTACCAACAGCTTTTGCGGCTTCCCTGAAAGTGACCCTACTAACGGGTGCAGTGCCACTGTCATCTCCGTCTTTCTCCGTCCGTATCTGACGACTGTCCTTCACTTTTGCTTGACGAGGGACCTTTGTGGAAGATGATGCTTGAGTAGGCGCCGGAGTATGACTCCGCGACTTGCTTTCCCGGCTCGCATCGGCCATCTTGTTTCCACGAAAAGGTCGATCTGCCCAGCAAGCTGAAAACGTTCTTCGGGAGGCTGACAAGGCTAGTTGCCAGAGCTTTATAGGAGAACAGCCGAATAAGTGAACGGGACTGTTCTAGGATAGTGTTCGTTCACTTTGTAAACATTGGACATTCTTTATCCCAAGCGCGTGTCATGAAGAAAGCGCATGCTGCGGGGCACCAATCTACTCACCAACCTTTCGCTATCGGTGACATCATTACTGTAGGAATAGGGCATTCAGAGTAAACGAGTAAACGAGCTGCAGGTGAATAAATCCCTGTCACATCTCACCTTTGAACCTTCAATCATCGAGAAATAGGATCGTTTGATACCATTCGGAAAGATCCATAGCAAGTTCAAAAGCGGCAATATGCAAGCGGGAAGTCTATCAGTCAGTAAGTGCTCTCCCATCACTCAGCTTTCGCACCGGTGAAGAGGATGATGGCACGCTGAACCTATTGCCCATATGATGCAGACAACCAGAAGACAGGAGATGAACATTTGCACTATGGGGATGAGCCTGTAGGACCAGGACCTTCTCGAGAAAACCCTGCTGGTGTAAGTGCCCGACTACTGTATAGAGCCTTGGTCGGAACTGATGTCGAGTGATTCAGGTGTTTCCACAATCTGCTCCGGAGCGTAAGTTCCCCGCAGTATCCAGGTGTCAGTACTCACTATCCTGTCGCTGACTCGCTACGCACTTCCCTTATCAGCCGCAGATGCCGCACAGCAAGATCGACGACAACTGCCGACACAAGGCGGAGCTCAAGGAGCGCAGGCTGGTGCTGTTCCAGCTGGCACGAGAGGAATACCTGGGACAGGAAACCCATCGGATACGGACCATGATCCACGAGTCGTTTTCTCCAACGTAAGTCCTTTTGCGCCTTCCTGTGTCTGCGATGCTTGCGACTGAGGCGAGTGTGCTCCTTGTGCCTCTTAGCCCATGCTGTTCCAGGAATTGATGGTCAAGCTCTCACACTCGTTGACGGAAACCATTAACGCGATCAAGGATGAAGCGCCGTCCGGTGTCGGTGGGGTTGGCAGAGCGTTGATGACCAAGTTTGAAGGATGGAGGGATGAGGTGGATGGGATGCGGAAGGGTCAGCCGGTTGATGCGCCTGAAGGACAGGGTGGGGTGGAGATGTCGAGTGAATCGGGCCTTTACACCGATTGAGACAAGTGTCAGAGCCAGTTCAATTCTGTCCTAGACGAAAACGTTGTATCGTAATAGAAACTGAAATAGAGCTATATCAGAAATGTCTCTGTCGCAACTTGGCGGGGACCGGTGGCCATGGATTCGGAAATTGCTTTCAACATTCTAGGTTTGATGATGGTGAGTTATTACAGCGTTCTTTTCTAGCATTCACAGGCCAGTCAGGGATATACAAGGTGTGGAAAATTAATGTCGTTATACAACTATGAAAGGGGCAGTATTAGCCACCCCCCAGTTTGATGGTCGCACATCAAAGAGCTACTTACGTCAGGGTAATACAGTGTGAGAGGGTATCAACTCTAGTTCAGACTACTGAAGGACTTTCGCTGAGGGGCTGATGTGGTGCTGCGTCTAGGGAAGCGCTAGACAGAGGTTGGAACGATCCGGTGGATGAAGTCGACGAGGCAGACCCTGAGCGCGTGTGCCTGAACAAGTCTATGGTGTGCTGATAGATTATTTGAGAGTATCTTCTCCTTGCATCCTCCTTTCTTGATCTCTCGGAATCTACAATACGAGTGAAGAAGGGTAGCGTGAGTGAACGGCACGGCCCACCTACTGATTTCTTAGCAGGCACTGTACGTACCTTCTGTCGATTCCGAGTTTCTGATGGTAGACAGTGGAATGGCGAAGTAGTCTGCCTCATTGCTCCTGGTAGGCTGAACGTTGGATTGCGAAGTAGCACTCATAATGGATGTAGTTTACGAGGTTCGGACGGATGGTTGAATTGGATAGACAGTAATATTTGTAAGACGGTATGCCAGATGAAAGAGCGGCCCTTCACCCTCTCGTATATATAGATCATGGCTCCTGGTTGAAGGTTGATAAGGAGCTCGCTTTCATGGGGGCAGCTAGCAGCTGCAAGTGTCTGGAGATGCCAAAGGGCAGTAGAGCATGTCGTCACAATTGCGTTGCCGCATTCTATGACTATTCCTCTGACTTCTGACGCAAGAGAAGGCCAAGAGAAGAATGCCTCGAGAGCTGTCCCGAGCTAAGATCTCAGGCAACTAATTAAGTCAAGGTAAGCTTCCAGGTGGATGAACGCGGGTTTTTTCGATACGAGCACTTGCACCGTTCGGCTCGGCTCGTCGGATGAATCACCAAACATTGATCTCGACCAGACGTCAAGATGGAGCGCGAATAGAAAAGGGGAACAGGTCCCACGGCTTCAACCTTAGACACGAGCGGTACGCATTCATTAGCTCATTTAGTCGAGGAAAAGTCAAACGCTAGGAGTACATACTTCCTTCCTTCGCGTATAGATATTTCGGCGATATGACGCAAACATCGCCGCGCTACTTCAGTCCCCAGCTTAGTCCCCCTGCGTCATTGCCATTCGGCGCTGGCTGTCCTAGCACACTACTGGTTGGGCTACTGGTTGCCTGATATCGCGAGTTCGAACAATCTTTTTACTCATCCTCCTATTACCATTGTCCCCATCGGCACACTCTTGCTGAACATGTCGTCCTACCCCACAACCTCACTGCACTCTTTCTCGGATGTGCTCCAGAAGCGCTTGACCTCGCCGTTCTCCATCTGTCTGGGTGTTGGATTAGGCGCAGCGTCGTACCACGCCTTTGCCAACGTTTCGTCCTACTTTTACGGACCAGTCCCGGCAATCAACGAGGAGAAATTGGAGCTGAAGAAGGATGTTGGTCAGGCTGTTCAGGTCTGGGAATGGTTCTATGAGAATGCGACAGTGAGTCACGAGGGAGACATTGCCAGATTCGCCGGGATCATTGTATGACTGACATTGATTGACTCCCTCTTTCAGCTTCATGCAACTGCATCTTCGTTGATCGGATCTTTGGCACTTGTCAGCGCTGGTTTCTTGATCCCGCCTTCCTCGTTCTCAACCTACCCTCGAGAGCTTCGAAGACTTCTCTGGGGCGCCGCTGTTCTCGTTTTTGCTCCATTGCCTTACAGCGCCCTCATCAGTTCGTATCATCTCCTATCTTATCTCTTACTGCCAATTCCTAACGATTCATTCCTTTGGTATTACAGTGGGTCCTAACGACAAGGTCCTCCTCGACTTGAACAAGAAAATCGTCAAGAACAAGTCCAGCGCCGGCCAGATCTACCCTACCGACTCTTCCAAGCCTGCAAAGAGTGCATCGGTCTACGCTTCCGAACATCAAGTCCACGGCGGTCTTCATCCTACCGAGGAAGCGCAAGCCAGTGCCTTGTTGGGCAAGTGGCAGTCAGGTCATTTGATCAGGACCGTCATCAGTGTCATTGGATTCGAAGCGACTATGCTCGCTACCTTTATGGCATTCTAGATCACCAGCGACGTGCCCGGCTGTGTCGATAGTCTTTATCGGAGCGAACCTTGGTATTATCCCTAAAGTCGCACAAGTTGTATATACGAACATAGAATCCGAATTGATTACTACTGCATTAATTTTCGAGA